>OZ010623.1:7224194-8424194 GCA_963932285.1 Caenorhabditis macrosperma
CTCCCACTCTTCTGAACCCGTACAAGTAGGAGGGACTGAACGCTCGTCTTCAAACTGTACTCGTTCCAGAGATGATCCAATTCTGGATCGGGTCATCCGCCGTTTATTGTCCGAAGCGGACTACATGAAGGTGGCTGCTGATTTGGAACGGTTTGGAGACCGAATCACTTCGGAAGTCGAGCATCTGGGGAGACAAGCCGAGTTGGAACAACCGAGACTGGAACAACAGGACGCCTGGGGCAAACGCGTAAGTGGGCACTGGGCGGTCTCGTCGGTAGCTCCCTCGTTCAGATTGACAAGCTGATTGTGTGCAACGAATGGCATAAGCTGAAGCAGATCTGTGCTGAAGAAGGAGTGATCAGCATCGGGTACGAAAAGGATGTCGATCCGTTCGTCCGCCGTATCCATCAAGTAGCCAAGCTGTTAATGTTCTCCCCATCCGCAGGACTCGTTTCTTGTCCGATGGCCATGACGGATGGAGCTGTCAAAACACTCACAGTAGGTTTTACCAAAAAACGTTGCCCATCCTGCTCATTTACAGTCACTGAACCTGTACGGAAAGCACAAACTGGCAACAGAGGCCGTTGACCGGCTACAGTCACGTGATCCGAAGAGAGCATGGACCAGTGGACAGTGGATGACAGAGAAGAAAGGAGGAAGTGACGTGGCTGGAGGTTGTGATACTTATGCGGTTCAAGTGGACAAAGACACTGTAAGAGAGCATTAGCTCCATACAGTCACTCAACATTCCTCTATTCAGTATCGTTTGCATGGATACAAATGGTTCAGTAGTGCAGTAGATGCAGACGTGGCACTCACACTGGCCAGAGTAGTGGATGCGGACGGAAACGCAGTTGAAGGTTCTCGAGGACTGTCGCTTTTCTTGCTCAGAATTCGCGACGATGCCGGAAATCTCAACGGAATCCAAATGGTTCGACTGAAGAACAAACTCGGAACGAAGCAACTTCCAACTGCCGAACTTTTGCTTGATGGAGCCGTCGCCGAAAGAATCGGAGAGCAGGGTCGTGGAGTCGCCGGTATTTCGAACATGCTCAACATCACCCGCATCCACAACGCAGTCGCATCGCTGGGATACATGAGAAGGTATTCCCGATGGGTTTGACTGCAGTGAATTATCAAATACTGCTTCAGAATCATCTCGCTGGCCAGAGACTACTCGACGAAAAGAGTCGTGTTCGGACAAACTCAGGTATGCATGGAAAGTTTGTGTTGATGTCCTCATGAGTGTCATTTCAGTCCAAGTGGCCTCTGCACACGACCACACTCGCTAAAATGGAGGTGGACACGCGTGGCTCAATGCTTCTTCTTTTCGAAGCTGCCAGACTTTTGGGACTGTCCGAGGCAGGGAAGAGCAACGAAGTGGATGCGATGATGCTCCGTTTGATCACCCCAGTGCTCAAATTGTATGCTGGAAAGCAGTCCGTGCCGCTCGTTTCGGAGGGAATCGAGTGCTTTGGAGGCCAAGGATACATGGAGGACACCGGACTTCCGACGCTTCTCAGAGATGCTCAGGTGACTCCGATTTGGGAGGGAACGACCAATGTGTTGTCTCTTGATGTGCTCCGGGTCTTTTCCGGAAAAGAAAACATCCTACTCGCATTCGGAAAACGCGTCAGCCAGCTGCTGGCCAATACCAAACTGGGTAGGATGGAATTCGGAGAAAATATGCTCAAAGAATGCCATAATTCCAGATAATGAGAAGCTGAAAAAATCGAAAGAACACGTGGAAGGTGCACTAAAAGATCTTCAGAAGCTGTTGGTCAAGGCCAGCGATTCTTCTTTGAAGGGAGACACTCGCATCGATTCCGTCGCTCGCCATATCTCCTTCGCAATCGCTCGCATCTATTCCGGAGCTCTGCTCATCGATCACGCGTCGGATTCCAGTGTGGCCAATCCGACGGATGTCGAGGTGGCGTACAGATGGTGCTGTGAGCAGCCACTGATTGATCTGCGCTGGGAGTGGTTTTCGAACGAGAGGGTGAAGACCGACAGAGATATCGTTTTCGACAACTACTCGGGTCTCGAAAAGAGCAAAATCTAATTGTATTGTTTTCCCACCTAAGCCCATATTTAATCATTTCATTTGTTCTTGTACAATTTTTGTCAGCTAGTCTTATTTCGATAAAATGTGATCATCAAGTTGTATGTGCACAATTTATAAATAACTGGAAGTCGTGATGCGAAAACAATGCGAAACAGAACGAAGTACCCTTTGAACAGTGAATTGAGACAATGAAAAAGAAGACGAAGAAGGGAAGGAGGAGGAGGAGGAAAAGAAGGTCGGTGTGGGATGACGGATGATTCAAAAAGTATCACAAGGCGGAGCAAGGGGACGGAAAGAGCTCGGCTCCGGGAGCAGGGCGACTAGAAAGTGTTCCTAGGGAGGAGAGGGAACTTAGAGAAGATAGTAGAGAGCGGACGAGACGGCGAGAGAGAAGACGGTCGAAACGAAGGATTGCGCGTTGACAGAGTCCTCTTCCGCTTGATCGTGGTGCTTGTGATGGTGATGTTTGTGGTGGTGAGTGGATCTGAAAACGAATTGATCTCAGTGCCTCGAAACGTTGCCCTTTGAGCAACCGCCCGAACTTTTGAGCCGTTTCCTGACTTGATAATCTCCCCTTTCAAAGTCAAAAGTCAGCGCCGCCCTCGTCATTCTCGGACAGACCACGTCTTTTTCTGTTTCGACTATATTCACGCCGTCTAGAATTACCAAAACAATCGGGCAATCCGACACCTGATATCCGGGACGACATTTCGGGAGAAAACGGAAAAGGTGCAAACAGAAGACGACGCGGGCCCCGATTCTGTTTCACTTACTTGTCGGGCCACATGGAGAAGTTGCAAAAGTCGGGGGCGTTGCAGCCGCAGATCTTCACCGAAACACCGCTTTTCGACGTTCTGAAAGTCCACAAACGATGTGAGAGTGCTTTGTAGCAGTTGCTCACCTGTTATGACAGTGGCCGTCCTTGAGTCCCCGTGTGTGACAAGTGTAGTGGATTCCCATCGTTGGGTGGTCGAGCATGAGGCAAGCTGCAAAGGCATTCATATCCGAGAAGCAAAGGTCCCTCTCTTCCTTCGGCATAATATCCGTTCCCTCTTTCTGTTTGTATATATGTTATGCGCACTTAGGATTTAGGTGACTGGAGGACGGATTTGTTTATAATAATCTCGAGTGTGGCAGACGAAAGAATAGGGGGGTCATTGTTAATTCATCCTGCTTGCGACCTTCCGAAGAAGAGTCCCTACTCTACGGCAAAACGCACTAATTACTTGTTGTGCGGCATGTCCTAATGACCGTCGACAAGCCCCGTTGGATTACATCTCTCTCTCAGTCTCGGTTCCGATTATTCGTGTTTCGGTGAAGAACAAACTTCGACCCACATGTGCCACGTCATTTCAATCAAGATGAAATGTCGTGACACGAGGCCACGACTCGGTTTTCCCATGCGCGTCCCCTTCAATTCGGGCGCCACGAAAAACCTCATTAAGAATGTCGGGGGGGATGGTTCTTCTTCGATTCCATCAATTATTTCGACGCTGCTCTTTTCGCATTTCTCTCTTTCCGTGCGACGCAGCGTCGTTTCGACATTGAACAAATGCACCGGAAGTTCGGTCGACAGGTTTCGAGAGGAGGCAGAGTCCCGCCCGATTGAGCCAATTCTAGAGAGGCACTTCTTCTATTTACAACTCGACTCACAGCCAACGTCCGTCTCGCAGACTCCGTCGGTGCACGTGACCGTTTCGGATTCCTTTGTGCATTTGCACCGAAGAGCCGCCACGTGGGAAGCGGTAGAGAGTAGAAGGACGGCGGAGAAGGCGAGAAGACAGTCGGAGAGGTTCATCGTCGGAAGGGAGGCGAGAGGCTGCAAAACGATAGATAGATAGCTGATGATAATTGAGGCAATGAGCCATGAAATTGGATAAGAAAAGACGGCGGAAACGAAGGAGAGACACAGAGAGAAATCTTGTTTAGAAGCGGGAGGATTGTCATTGTTGAATAGAGGAGAACGGTGGATCGAGTCGTTTTATTATGAAAAGCTAACCACGCTCTAATGAACACGGAACGAGAAGGGGGATCTCTGGGATCGGATCACTCACACTAATTGACTGGCGAGTCTTATTTTTCACTCGAGATATTCGAGAATCTCGCCGCCCGACTTGCCTCCATTAATTTCGTAATTCGCATAAGAAGCGGAACGCGAGAAATCTGCCCCCGACTCGCGAGAACCATCATAAAATTATATTTCGTTCGACGACGGGCGGCGCTCTTTTCAAAAATACTGCTTCTTCTTCTTCGCAGAACTCGCGTGCCATCTGGACTCGACACTTTCTGGCAATAAATCGGGCGCATGCGGAGAAAATAAGTATCTTCGAAGCGGCGGGAGGAGATGATAACGCGTTCTCGAGAGACCAGCTGCGTTAGCTCGTTTCGTTTGAAACGGTGGAAACGATCAGTTGGAGAGAGAGAAAACAAAGTTCCCGAGGAGAAAAGGGACGGTGGGGGGAGGAGGAAGACCTTGAAAAATGGGATGATGAAGAGACAGTGTAATACTGTGTGGTCATTTGGTAAAGTTCCTCGCAAACCGCATTGAAGGAGAATGATTCGGACGGGACGGGTGTCCGTGGAAACAGGTACATGGGGACAATGGCAAGTCGCCCGCGCGGGTTTTATTAGTAATGAGAAGGAGGTACGGGGGGAGGGCAGCAGCAGCAGCGGTGGGTCCGTGAGAATTGGAAGAGAGTCTCTCAAGTACCTGTGGACTGCTATACTACTATTTCGGAAGAGAACACCTCCAAGAGAAATACTCGGGGAGCTTCTGGAGGGGGAATCAAAACGACGACGAGGAGGAAAAGGCGATGGACGGAAGCGGAGGCTCCGCCCACTTGCCACCCGCCATCCTGTGTCTCTCGATGAAGTTTGCTGTCTAATGAATGGGGCGAATATTTGAGAAGAAAAAGAAAAAGAAGAAGAGGAGGAAGAAGAAGAAGAAGACGTCGATGACGGTGGAAAGAAACTCTTTCGGCGGCAAGAAGAAGGTAACGTCATCCGATCCCACCAGCGGAAGAAGCTCTTCAGTAGTAATCGGATTCGGAAACGCAAAGAGTGCGGCGGGATTTAGGCGATGATGGGGCGTGTTTTCGAATTCGAGCAGCAGAGCTCGCCGAGCAGAAAGGCGAGAAGGTGCACCCGTGGCAAATGTTACAACCCCTCCTCTACTGTAATATGTACGTTTTTTGTTGTGGCTCTCTCTCTGTCTGTCTCTCGGGTCGATTTGATGTTGAGTACATAGCACACTGTGTCTACATATCTCTTTATCGAAGGCGGCCTCTTTTTTTTGTGATAGACAGTCATCGATCCCTCGTCCAAACAAAGTTTGCGGTGAGCTCTCGCAGAGATAACACGTGAAAAGAAGTGCACTACCAAGAGAGATTGAAGAAGCGGAAAAACGTGTCTCCGGAATCCGATTATGGGAGCCTAATGCGATACCCGGGATGCGGAGAGGACTCTCGAGAAATGTCCGCACACAAGTGTGACACATTTGTTCCGAGAACCTCTTCTCTCGTCTCCTAGCAATTACGACCGCCGATGCGATTTCCTGTTTTCGTCAAAAAAAGACAAAAGAAGAGGCAAGAAACGAACACGCGATGAATGGGGAGGGCGGAAACTGTGCTCTCGTCTGGTGAGTGAGCATCAGAAGAGGGCGGGGAGGAGGCGGGGAGGGGGCACGCGAGTGACGAGGTCACCTCTTTTTTCATCCGATGGCAGCTGCCCCCCGCGCGTTGTTTATTTCCGACGTGGGAGCCGAATCATCGCAACGATTACCACTTCTATCCGGAAGATATATCTGGTGTGGATGGAATAAGAGAAGACGACGACGTGATTCAGACGAGAGGAGCACGGAAATTGGAGAACGTGAGTCCGCCCCCCGCCGTCGCCGTCGTCGTATTCTTCTTCGATTTCACATGTGTTGAAACATTGAAAACTAAAAGAAACGGAAGAAAAAGAAGAGGTTTCTTCGCGACGGGAACCAAAAAACGTGCCTTTCTTCTTCCGTCGTCGAACACTTTTGATCCCGCTCATACATCAAGGAGCCGCGAGAGTGTGCATCGGAACGAGAGACGCCGACGAGCAGATGATACGGGGATTGACAATGAAACGGGAGGCGGACGGGCAGCTCAAAACTCGTATTTGAGCAGCCACTGCGACCCGAAATGATACAATCGGACATTGTGACGTGGATATAGTAGTTGAAACAAGAGATGATTCTCTTGTAGCGACGAAAACTCATGGAGCATTTGTCTTTGGGGAATGACGGGTTTCATAATGATACGTTCCACGAGAAGACCGAGTGACGCGTCGAGGAGAACAAAAGAGAGTGGAACCAGAAAGGAAACGGGCGGTGCTCTTTCTCATAAGCTCATTGGGTTGATTGAAAAGGTTCGGATCAAAGATGAAGGTGGGCAGTCGCCCACTGCATTGCTTTGATTGAAAGCATTTCTGCGGAAGTTCTGAATGGCAGGGTGATTCCTAGAAGAGATGCTCGTGTCGTTTGGTTGATGCTCAATTTGATAACCGAATCAGGGACGTCTTCGGTTGCATCGCGGGGGCTGCGGAGACTGGAGGCCGCGTGTTTTCGTCGCGGTTAATGGACGTTCGCTTATTTTTTTTTTTTCGAATTCTGAATTATGCGGTCGGCGAGTCTTGAAAACTGAAAACACATCACGGAAACGAGACAGTGAAGGTTGGAATGCAGTCACAGATCGCATTGAACTTTCTCGTGAGAACGGGAAGCGATCCGGGGGGTTTAAAAAAGTGGAGAAAGTGAAATCAAATAGACCTAGCGGAAAAGCGATTCTAACATCGTTTCGAGTTGAACCGGACGTCGGAAAGTCGGCAGAGAGAGAGGGAGAGAGAGGCCCGATGTTTGAGCTTTTCCCAAAAACGAAACCGAGAGTTCTTGGAGGTGAGAAGGCGTCTCGTTTCGGCGGCGGCGCGTGCGCGGCGGCTCACTTCAATTTCTGGCCGACGACACGTCGTCTCCCGACGCGAAATTAAGTTTATCCATTTCTCGCTTCACACACGCATTTCTACGAGGCAAACTGGGCAGGAAGATAACACCAAACAATCCATTTAGAGAGCGGGCGGGAGGGAGGCGACGAACACGCGAACAAACTCCTCTCTTCCGCCACTTAATTTGGACATTGTCGACCCGAATCGTCGGCCATCCTCCTCCTCCTCTCGAAATCGCTGTAATTGGTCTGTACTCTCCGTGACTGAATGCAGTGTCTGCGTGACCCGAATGATGTTTGTGAGAACACGAAAAGGAGACAAGTGTGGAAAAATGAGGAATGACTGTTTTTTGTGGGGAAACTGCGGGAGGAGAAAGTGCGAGAAGGACGGCTCCTCTCGGAGAAAAAAGCGGGCAAGGGTGGGTCGAGAGTGTGATAATCCGAAGTATGCAAATAGGAGAACGAGACGAGGCGGCTGGCGGTCATTGAAATCGAGAAGCACCCCCGGGCCGACTGTGGGAAAGTTGACGCAGATTCCACGTCATGAGTGTCTTTCGATCGAGAAAAACTGGAAGAAGCCACTCGTGAGTTGAGAACATAAGAAATAGACGACGTCAACAGGCAGAGCGTGCGCATTCGCAATGAGTTGACCGGTAATTCAGCCAAACAAAAAGGACAGATTCCAACCGAACGCTGCGGGAGAACGGGCTGCTGAACTTTTTGCGATCAAGAGCCGAAAGTTCACGAGCGAATATGAAAAAGTTTTGCGAAACGCTGGAAAAGACACTCTGGTCAGCCACAATTCTGACGGTGTTAACACTATGGAATTCCAGAACATACTTTTGCTCATTTGAAGATTTGAAAGGATGTTTGTCCTAGATGTTACAATGCGGTTTTATTATGTTTTTGCAACGAAAACCGACGAAAATTTTAAAAAAGTGCTAGTCGGGCATTATGTACCGTATTTCCACGAATAGAGCAGCACCCTAAACGCTGTCGGAAAAACATTGCATCTCTTATCAATCTCGAGATGTAATGATTCTCCGTCAGCGTTTGGAGTGCTCTATTCGAGGAAATACGGTATATCGTCTCCCTCAACGGTTCATCAAATGGAAGCTAGATTCCATCGTTCGTAGAAGCGACACAAGTACAGGAAATGAACAGACAGAAGGAGACGGTAACTGTTAGTCACAGGGCATTCGTTCGTTTCGCGGCTCGGCCAAACGCAATATTTGAGTAATTCGGGCGTCAATTTCCTGCTGACTCACCTTTGTGTGCGTTTCCATAATAATAATGATTTCTTGTTTTTGGTGGGTCTGTCTGGTTGTAAGTGGAACAATTTATATACAAATAGAATAAGAAATGGGGGCTCGCTTCGAGACGATCAACACAGAAGACACGTGGCACCGCACAGATACTTTCTCTCGTCCACCGTGTACATTGTGTCGTTGCAGAAGCCGTCGTCGAAGAATTGTGGGCAGCTGGAAGAGGGTGATGTGGAAAGGAACGTCTTCTGATACTCACTTCTGATGACGATCTCTGCACATGGGGATGCAGTGGCCGCACGCTTTCGGACAGTAGTTCTCCATGAGAGTCTTGTAGCGGGAGTGTTCGCAGAGATCCCGATAGCTGCTGCAGTCGGTGGTCATGTCTTCACAGTCCTCTGCAATCGGAATAGCTGAAACTCAGAGCAGACGCTCATTCGGAACCTCTTCCCTCTTCCACTCTCTCCACGTCGTCACATCTGTCACATGTCAATGAGCAGTGAGAAGCCATAACTTCGGAAAATGCGGGATGAGAGCAAAGAGAAGTGAACTCGCGGCAGTACGTGTATTCATCGAAGCACGTCCCCTGAATGACTGTCTTCGAAAGAGACGTCGTCAGAGAACTCGGTTCGGCAGTTGTGATCTTCGGAAGTGTATCCTGAAGTCATTTTTATCTTTCTCTCTCTCTCTCTATTTCTCTCTGCTTCAACCCACTCTCGTCGTTCTCAATTCTTCCAAACTCAACTTCCGAACTGTCGCGTTGGAAGTGAAAGACGTCGGCAAGGGGATCGAAGACGTCGTCGTTCTATTCCTCGCGAACATCTTCAGACTTTCATTCGGATCGACTGTGATAGTGGAGTTTTCTAAAAAACTGAATCTTCACAGAATCCATTATCCAGTGCACACCCGTAGAATTGAACTCTGTGGATGTCGTCGTCGTAATTTCAGTTGAATTCTTGTTCAGTTTCGCTCTAAATGCCACAATCGGATCAGTCACAATCGTCGTTGAGTTTTGAGTCGAATTGATCATCTTTTCCCTCGGGAACACGCACTTTCTCGGCAGATCGCATTCCTGTCCTCTCGCCAACTCGTCCATTCTCTTCTCCGTCTTCTCCGCCTCTTCGAAACTATTCAGTCCGCAGAATCCGCACGTCGCCTCGCATTTCGACTTCATCGTTCGAAAACTGCTCCTGTCCTTGCACAAGTGCCGTGTCAGTCGACAGAATGCACTTCTGTCCTGGCACTTTTTCACCGATTTCTCGCAGCATTTGTATGTTCCGTTGAAGCTCTCGCACCAACTGGTCGACGAATTGGAACTGGTGCACTCGTATCCACTCGAGGGCACCAAGTGACATGCTTCAAATTATCTTCTCTCATTCCTAGAAACGATACAATGCACCTACAGTTCCCAGGTTTCGCTCCATTCGAACATATCTCTAAACTTTTATTGGCAAAGGATTCATGATCGAACTCGCCGATTACGGTGGAAAATAGGAAAAACAAACTGAATAACATTAGGAAAATGGATACTGACGGGAGCGAATGAGCGGTCACTCGAATATATAGTACACAGGGCGACTAAAAATATCGGGGCGCAGGTGTGCAAATGTGACCGCGAGAACACCATCTCCAAATCGACTGTTTCAATTTGTACGGTTATTGTGCTGGAGCATGGAAATGTGATGAAGCAGAATGCCTGGAATTCGTTGATTTTGAAGCAGCCGATTGTTTTATATTACCCGCGACAACAGAAACGTTCAGCGATGTCACATTGGAGCTGTGTTCCCGAACGGGAGAGATCGAAACGATGGTGTCGCAGAAGTCGAAAACGTTTCGACTGATTCCGACTCCTTCGTCCCCGAGCACTATGCCGACAGTCTTCGCGGGACTCCATTCGCAGAGTTTTTTCGCAGTGATTCCCGCTTTTTCAGCTGCTACTGGATCACACGTAGCCACGATTTCCCCTCCGTTCGACTTCACATTCTGAAGATGGAAAAGATTTGGATATGCAATAATCTCCGCTCGAACGTCTCTGAATTCATGAAAGTTCTCGAATTGATGCACTGGAAGATGCTCCAGAGCTCCACAAGAAGACTTGCTCATCGACGGAGTGATCGCTTTCGGGCTTCAATTGCATGATTCATCAGTGTCTGATTCGGAAATCAACCCTCACCCTCTTCCTTTCGCAAACCCAATTCCATCCGCTCCAAAGTACCAAGCACTTCTGCCTATTGCTCCGAGGTTCCCCGGATCTAACACTTTGTCCACAAAAATGGACACGTTCTGCGTTCGGAAGTTGGTGAATTGTAGAGGTGAAACATCCATGCAAATGCCCTGAGAAAACAAGTTATCATCGTTAAAAGAAAACACTCACATTGTGTAATTGATACTCAGTGAGCCTATCCAACTGATCGTCGGAAAGCAGTGTCTTCTGTACACCCAACTTGTCCATTCCGTCCAGAATCTCTCCGATTCTCGTGTCTTTCTCTGCTCTTTTTCTGCAACCAATCAGTCCGTGTTTAGTCTTCGAATCGTTATGTTACTCAAGAGTCTTCTTCATGTAAACCGCATGAATGTCCCGTTTTCCAGCCCGTGTTGCTTCGAGAACCGAGTGCATTCCGAACAATGCTTCTCCTTGTAACGTCGGAATTTCAATTCTGAAAACGTTCCCCTTCTTTCTCGTTTTCCTTTTGTTTTTCGTCGTTTCTCACTTCTTCGCCGCGTATTTCTCCACCGTTTTCTTCGCCATTTTCGCCTTCCGAAAAATCAAATTTGGACGAATTTCCGTGAAAACGGCCAATGTTTGTTGCATCTTTTTCTGCAGCTCTGCAATGGGGGGAAATTCAATTTGTTTCTCTTTTCCGATATCGCGCAAGATTTCGCCAACAATTATGAATTGGAATATTGATTTGATCACGGAATTGTTTATTGAAACGAGCAAAATGAAGCAACATATTAGCATAGTAGGCATTGGGAAGTGAGCACAGAGATGCGAAGCGGGAAATCAGATCTGAAGGGATTGCAAAGTTTCAGCAGACTTCTGGACCACGGCGAGAAAGTCGAGAATCCGGGCGGTTTCGCTGGTTGCATTCAACTCGGCTGTTGCCCACTCTAACTTTTTGAGAACAGCTTCCTTTGCAGCCGTGAACGCGTCAGTTGTTGTTCCGACGTTCGAATCTTCCACAATCGTTTTCTTGGTCACTACAGCAGTCGGCTTCGAGTTGACCGTCTTCTTAGAAGCTTTGTTTGCAGTAGGCGGAGGTGTCGGTGTCGGCGTCGGCGTTTTGTCAACTGCCTCTTTCAAATCTTCGCTTTCTAAAACATCAAATGTTGATATGATTTCGTTTATTCTTTTCGAAACTAACGGAGCGGAATCTCAGCAACTATGTGACCAGCTTCGTTCAGCTTTTCCGAGTAGAGTTCACATGTCACACAACGGCGAACACCAGTTCGATCTTCCATCAAGATTCCCTAAAAATCGAGAATTCGTGAGAATTGGGGACTGTAATTCTCACACTGCAGGTCGGGCAGTACTCATCGAGCATCGTCTGTCCTTTCAGAAGCAATTCGCCCATTCTCTTGGACACTTCGTCACGAAACGCGTCTCGAAGACGGAGAGATTCCTGAAACCTTCATCAGTGGCATCACGAGATCCACAAGTCGTTACCGCGTTTTCCTCGTGAAATCCATTTATCGGCGCCATTTCGTCAAGATAGTTTCGTGCTCCGATATGCGGTGTTCTGTCGATCCAATCGTTCTCTTTCGTCGATTTCGGGTTCTCAAATTTTTTGTGAACCATAAACCCACTGAAAGCATTAATACTGAAGATAAGTTCAACCTTACAAACGGATAACTTTCAGATATCTCTCAGAACTTACAGTTGATAATACGTTTCTAAAAGGTAAAAAAAACGTTTGATTTATTTGTGAACATGTAACAACAAAATTGTACAATATACAAAATGAACATAACAATTCCAATATTTTGAGCAAATGTAGCATGCAAGTTGGCCAATGTACACACAGAATGCAACGTGGATAGTACAGAATGAATTGGGTTGAATATACAAATTTACAGAGGCATGTGAGTTATGGGAGAGTTCGGAAGAACGTCGACTCATCATATTTATTAATCAGATCGTGGAATGCGCCAACGTTGTGATGAACTTTCCCTTGATTGTCCTTGGAGAACGGATACCGCCAATAGGAACCATCGGTGCAGATGGCGATAAGTGCGCGCAGACTTTTTGGCGTTTCTGGAAAATCTTTCTCCAACTTAGTATATATTTTTCAAAGGTTTCAACTTACGTTTGCTGAAAGCAAGTGCGAGCACTTCTCTTTCCAGCTGAATGCGAGCGATACTGCTGGTTCCCAGATTTCGTTCCAACACGTTCTTCGACGGCTCCGAGTCGCGGATTCCAAAGACGTGAAGAGTCCCTTTGTCGCTTGCAACAGCCAAGAAACTAGAGCATGGCGAGAACGCAAGGCATCTTAGATGCGCAGCTGAAGTTCCACGACGAAGTTCATACAGCTGGGCCTTGCTTCGCACATCGAACACTCTGAAAAACGACATTATGCCCGGTTATGATCGAAAAATCCAACCTGATGACGGTTCCGATTTGGGATCCAGTCGCTAGCAAAGTTCCCTGGCAATTGAGGGCAACCTGAGTGATTTCACTTTTGTGTGCTTCAATGGAAATTGGTGATTTCGACTCTCGAGCAGCCAGACTGTGCAAGTCCATAATTTGCACTGATCCTTGTTTGAAAGCAGGGTAAGCTAGGTAACACCCTTTTGTTGTTGGATCGAAGCTCATCGCCGAAAGTCCTGTGGGATTCGACCGGATTTCCTCGACTCTGATCTGTTGGCACTTCGGAACAAATTGATAAATGAAGAGTTTGTTAGTCGTGAAGACTGCAATGCGTGAGTGCGACGCCTGGATGTTTGTGATCGGTCCGTTCTGCGGCGGTGTCGTGATCTCAATCCTGTCTCTATTGTTGTACATATCATAGACCATTGCCACGTTTTGAGAGAACTTTCCACCGACGGCACTGACGTAAACGACAATCTCTGAGGAACCGACCGAACGAGCCAGGCGAACTGCACCAACATTGGGAACTGTAAACGCAGGATATTTCACTAAACACTGAAATAAAAAACTCACCAACGTTTCCGCACATCCGAACAGTCAATGGATTAGTGTTGTAAGTTTTGAACCCGTCAGAGCAGGATATAGCAAACCCCGCGTGATCAAGGGTAACTGCGGCATGACAAATTTTGTCCATTCTAAAAATCAATAAATTCAAATTCAAGGATAGATACGCCGTGCGTTGTAATAAATATTGCGAAGCAATGAAAATTCAAAACGATCAAGCGGGTAGGGAAATTAATTCAATAGTGACTTTGCAAGCAGTTTACACTTGCAAAACTATCACTTTCACTTGACGGAACAATAGGAGAAAAGAGGACACATTAGCAGGTGAGGCAGAGTAGAATAACTGAGAAACGGCGGGAAGGCATCACGAGAACTGCGAGTGCACACACAGCAGTCCGTAGGCACCAGAACAGACGAGCGCTGACGGTGAATCAGCTCTGTCCAGTTCCGGGAAACCTTTAATCCATTCTGATAAATCTAGAGTTCAAAATTATTTCAATATTTTTAGAGCCCTGCTTGGCTTTTATTTTTCCAGTTAACGAAAAAGCTCTAGAAAAATGGAAAAATATAAAAAGCCGGCCATTTAGGATAATTTAGATGCTCCAGATAGTACGGATTTGACTAGAAATATTAACAATATTAACTTTCCGTTAATTATCAACAGAAAAAGCAGAAACATTTTAATTTCCGATCTCAGGAGTGGCTGAAATGTGGAAATAATTGAAAAAAACAATTTGTCGAAATAGAGGTAAAACTTTGTATTCTGTGTGAGACCCTTTCAAAGATTTGAATGCTGTTCCTTTGGTGTACGGTAATTTTACACAAGTGAGAATTCCACTTGGTGTTTTCGTCATGAAATTCCAAACTCTGTAGACATCTAGATGCATCTTAATGTCTAATTATCTCCATTTTCTGTGTTTTGCTCGGTTTTCATTTCGTTCATTTCGTTCATTTACATTCTGAGAACCATATTTCTGATAACATTGAATAGTCTTGTTAGTCGTTGTACTTTGTTCCGATGTAAATATATTCCGTATATTTCGCCTACGATATTCATATTCACTCTTACGAATAATCTCGTTTTGATGAATGTGCGCGACAGCTCAAAAGTGAGCACGCACGAGTCTCCGCCCCTTCCCCTTCCATAATCCAGCCGCCTAATTAATTGGTCGCCGTCGTCAGTTCTTCCCGCTGGTTTTTGCGAATCTTTCTTGTCGCAGAAAGTGTGGAACGAATTATCCGTTGTGCCTCTAGACACTGGATCAAAACAATTGTGTTTCCAGTACTTTCTCTGCGTCTGAACAACCCATTAAAACATATATGCGTGAATCATAGTCTGGTTGGTCTCGTTTTCAAGTTCAACTGCCTGATTTCTAGAACAGATGAAAAAAATTCTGAGAATTCTCGAGCTCCCTCTCATTTAGAAATGGCGTATTTTCAGCTGTTTCCAGCTTCAAAAGCACGAAGGGGAGGAGCCAAGATAAAGAGAAAAAAGAGACGCAGGGGAGACGCAACTTGTGACCGCCGTTTCGTCTCGGCTCCCCGCCCGGTTCTTCGTTCGCTATAAACGGGCAGGCGGAGCAACTTGTTTCCCCTCCGGAGAGTGGCCCTTATTCGTCTCACTCGGTCCCCTTGTTCTTCTTTTTCCTTCTCATTTTCTTTCCGTCTTTTGCGGTTAAACAAATGCCCGCATCTTATCTTAATCTCTTCCCATTCCATAAGAGGAAGTGTAGCATATAAAAAAAGATGTTTTCAGTGGAAAGTTATGTCAGATAAGCATGGAGACGAGGACGAGAGCAAGAAAGTGAAAATGCAGATAAAGGCGAATGATTTGGTGAGTCAGACCAGTTAACCCGGAAATAAAGATTCCTTTCCAGTTATGCGTGAACGGTTGCGGGTTCTACGGTACCCCACAATGGGAAAACCGATGCTCTAAATGTTGGAGAGCTCATCAAAATGAAGTGAAAAGGAGCCAGGATTTCGCAAAGAATAAGTGAAATTTTTTCTCAAAAATATAATATTTTATTTCCGATTTGATTCCAGATCGTTGTTGAGCTTTGATCAGTTTCAAGAAAGGCGAAAATCGACGACCGAAAGCAAATCTCGTGGTATCAAGAACCTGTTCAAAACGTCCCCGATTCCCGGTGAGTCTTTTTCATTTCGATCTGAAAATGAGCGTTCATCAAAATTAGCTGTTCAAGTGAATGTCTATTCGGAAGCAGTTTCTCAAAAAATTATTTTATCGACGTTTGTTCCAGAAGGTGGCACAAGTTCTCCAACCTATACGTCCCCATCGAGCACTCCCACAAGGTAGGTCTCCCAATTAAAATTCGTACACGCCATCCGGACAGCCGCTTTATGTTGTTGTTGTCAGTCCAAAAGCAGCCTCACGACTTCTTGTTATTTTCGAGTGCAAGTCCCTTTCTAGCTGTGTATATTTATCGACACGGGCCACCCCGACGTCGGCGTTTCTGCTGTTCTCCTATACGAATAGCCAATGAAGTAACCGACGACGGCGACGGAGGCCTTAGAAAACTTTGCACTTTTTCATCACTGTCCTCTTCGCGGTTAATTGAATAAGAAATTGTAATGAGGGAAAAATGAATGAGAGGGAAACGGCTCACAGCTGAGCTGAGACTCCACGTCGCTGACGCACTTGCTCTGCGTGACCGAATTCAAAATGAGCTGTTGGTCAGTGTGCACAGATCGCTGAGAACTACACTTTGAGGACATATTGACTATGTCTCTGCCGGAAACAGCCGAAGTGGACTGGACGTAAAGTGCGGACATAAGAAGTGGCTAGAAGTTGAGTGCATAATAACTAATGAGGACACCTTGGTGTTTTTTAGAAGTGATAACGGATGAATCACTCGCTTTCTTGAGAAACGCTCGTCTGTGGCGATACGTCCGCATAAATATATTTCCTCTTTTTTTGTTTTTCTCGCGCTTCGCCCCTCTTCTTTTACTTCTCTCCCAAGGCCGAAAAACAAGAAAATCTTCGGAAACACGCACGAACATAGCCGGATGCTTGAATGTTTTCCGTGTATCGTCCTCCCGTTGTGCCTTTCCATCAAAACGAGCGTTTTTCCCATATAGAGCTTGGATTGAAAGTGCATGACTAGGAGAGTACGTGTCTGAGTCATTCTTGCCGGATAATGGACAAGGCTCGTGACGAAACGGCGGAAAGGGGAGGAGTACACTTTTCCATGAAACGCGAAAGCTAGAGACGCTCTAAAAGCAGGGATCGCATAAGAAACGACGCATAATTGAAAAGAAATGAGCTTGGGAAGAGAGAATAAACTTTGACCTTTCATTCCGGAAATCCATTTTTTTCAGACGAAGAGAGCTCTCGCCAGACTCACAGGAAGCCCGCAAGCAATTCACGGATTTCCTTGTTGCAAATTTGTCAACCGCGATGGCTCAAGAAATCGCACGATCTGTGAAGAACGCGGTGAACAAAATTGGCGAAATGCGTATTGGGGCAGATGACATGTCGGAACTCGTGATGAGCTACTATCAGTACCTGAGCGAACGTATCGGTGGGCACTCACTGTTCAACTCTCCGGACTGCAAAGTGAAGGCTGAAGACGTGATGGATCAAGTGGAAAAGTACATCTCGACGTGTTGCTATTCCACGTTCTTCTGTGCTAGTCATGAAGAGGAGGTGGCGGATGTTTCGTTGCAAGATCGAATTCGTTCGCTGCATTGGGTGACTGCCGGCTTTTTGGAGACCAAATTAGTCTTCAAAAAACAGCCGGTGCGAGATCGCATCGATGAGGCCATTTCGGAGCTTATTGAGATCAATGCGAGGAAGTCAGCATTCGAGAAACTTGAGTGTCTCACCCGTTCCTGCAAAGCTATTTTCGAAGCGCTCAAGGAGAGTGGTACGTTTTCATCAGTTGTTCGGAATGGCATTCCATCTGTCAGCACCTTCCAGAATCGTCAACATCAGCTGATGAGTTCCTGCCGACTTTGATTTACATTCTGTTCCGCGGAAATCCTCCACTGATTCAATCGAACGTCAAGTTCATCTCGCGATTCGCGATTCCAGCTCGTTTGATGAGTGGAGAAGCTGGTTGGACTCGTTCATAAACTTTTATTGTTTATTTCCCTATTCCAGCCTACTTCTTCACTAACCTTTCATGCGCTCTGCAATTCGCTCAAAACATGAATCACGAGAGTCTACAAATGGAGAAAGCGGAATTCGAAGCCTACACATCCGGACACTTGACTCCGCCTCTCTCCGTCGTAAACTCTGCATGCAATCAGGCGATGTACGTGCTGGAAGGAACAATCGAAACGATTGTTTCCGTGGCAGGAAAGGCGAAGAACCTCGCCATGAACTTGACGAACATTCATTATAAAGCGGATACGTAAGTAATTGGATACGTCCGTTGAGGGAATCAAAGTTTTCAGTGATTTCGATAAAATGCTCGAGGTTCTCAAAGAAACAGTCGATTTCTATCCAACCGAAGACTATCGTAATATGAAGGATTCTGTAAGTGTTTTCTGCGAATTTTTCAGAGGGAATGTTGAATTTCAGATCTTCGCCGAAGAAAAAGAGACTGCCGATATGCTGGTGTCTCTTTCTCGGCAATCCTCAGACTCCGGACGCGGAACCCTGTCCTCTTCCGCTGACACTCAACCATCCACACCCCAGCCGCAACTGGACTCTGAGTCTCCCCTGGCCGCTTTGAACCGAGAAGCGGCTGGGTCCCCTACCAACCTATCCGAACAGTAATTTCATATGCTATCCCCTTTCAGTCGCTTGTTTTAGATCCCGAACCCCTGTAAATATGTACTTTCTCCCGGTCTTGTCCTCGTCCTTTCCACTTCTTCTGGTGATATCTTCTCGCTCCGCTCTTTTTCTTCTTGTGCCAACACCTTTTTATGTTTAGGCTATGTTCTAATTCGGTTTCTAATTTGCCTTATTATGGTAAACTGTAAACGCTTAGCGCACGGGTTGTCTAGACCAAATGACTTGTCTTTTTTCCCTTCATGCTTATAATTTTTCGCTTATCTCCTTCCCATCCCCGTGAACTCACCCCCGACGTCGGCCGTTTCTTTTTCCCTGCCCTTCATTATCAGCTTGTCATTTCCAAACATTCCCGTTCGTTTTATCCCGCCCCATGCTACTTGAACTGATTCTACTGAGCCTCGTCGCCTACTTGCTTCTCGCCTGGCACCGGAAAGAAGTGCAGAAAGTGAGTCACATTTGAGCACTGCTTGATATTCGATCTTTTCTCTTTCAGGGACACGAAGGACTTGGTGCCGCTGGACCGATTCTCGAAGAGTTGGAAGGTGTCGTGCTCAAGATCATTGACATCTTCAAAAAACAAGCAAATCAGGCTACGAAAAGAGTGTTCGTTTCCGTGTGAAAGGTCTTGTCTATGATCTCAGTTTCAGTTCGCGTCCCCAAAGCAATCCAGAAGAGATATTAGATGAAGCACCCACCCAGAAAATGTCTCCACGTGTTGCTCCAGTCGAGAAGTTTGAAAATGCTCGCCAGCCACGAGAGAAAAGTCGTTCGAGGCACCACTCTCGTCACCGTTCCAAAATGGACAGTGCGCTGAAGGCGGCTCAGAAATAGACAATCTCAAAGTGCTTATTGTGTCCGAAATGAATGCCTTCGTCTTTTAAATTTGCATTTTTCTAGCCTTTTTGGTTCTCTTCCTGAATTATCGTCATCAGCTTTCTTCGAATTCGAATTTATTTATGATATTTGGTTCAGAAAATGTTGCGAGTACTGATTCGGACCGGTTCAGAAGCGTGCCGAGCGGTCAGCACGTCAACAACAGTTTTCTCTGCACCAGTACCGAAAGAAGATCTCACAACCGAACTGATCTGGGATCGCAGAGCGAAACTTCGGATTCCGAAGCTGCAAAAAGACGAACAGCTGTCGTCGAAAGTTTATTTCGCTCCAGAATGGGATCTCGAGAAGAAGCCGAACATGGATGAAGGTTTCGTGGATCCGTTGAAAGGATACGGAATGACTCCCGAGAAGTGGGAGTACTATAACAAGGTGAGAGAGAGCGAATCCGCTCGTAACCTTTCCTATTTGAGGTGGTGTGGCCGCCAAACTATGTGGTTCCGGAGACGGGGCTTCGGAAGCCGAAGGAAGTGTTCCATTGCAAAGAATCTGTTCACTTCTCCCCGAAAAGAATGTGGGCTGCGTGCCAGCTCGTGTGGAAGATGAACGTCGACGAGGCCATCGTGCAGCTCGATGCACAACAGTTGAAGGTGAAATATTCCTTCGGCAAAGAAGCAAACAATAATTTCAATGAGTTCAGGCGTGCTCCTTGTTGCGAGAAACACTTCTGAGGGCCAAGGAACGAGCTGCCAATGAGTTTCACATCGAGTATCCATCGCAGATGTTCGTTGCCGATGCGTTCCCGATTCAGTCCAATATTGTGAAAGGTGGAAACGTTCGTATTAGTGCCTGACGAAAATTCGTTATTGCAGGAGCTCGTCGACATGCCCATGAAAACTGGAATACCATCAGATACCGTTACATCCATATCTTTGTTCGCCTCGAAGAGGGCCCCGCTCCAACGTATAAACAACGTCACGCTCCGAAGAGTGGATGGGATCACATGGATGAGTACTACAATTACCTCCGGTCCCGAAGCGTGAAATACAGTATCTAGGTTTTAGGAAGTTCTTGTTGCTTTTTTGTTATTTCATTCATGAAGTTTGGTTAAATGCTAAAAACGTAAAACATCAATTATGCAATCATTCGCAGTAACACATTTACGGGAAGCCTGGAGGTCAAGTATCGGCCTCACGCAAACGTATATCTACTCAAAATGTCATACCGTAATCTGTAAATCGTGAGATACGAGCAGCAAAATGCGAATCAAAGTTTGGCCGAAAAATTGTGAGTAGGGTAATGGGTAATGTACATGGTGAGAAAATAATGCATTAGTTAGAAAGTTCTCCAATCGCAATCTTGAATTTTTTGAACTGCGCACTGAACCAGTTCTTCGCCGCTTCAACCGTTTCTTCAGCTTGCCATTCTTTCGCCTTTCGGTTCACAAGATCCTTGAACTGAGCCCACATTTCTTTGAGCTTGCTAAGAGCACGACACTTCCAGTCACAGTTCTGAAAGAGACAATATCACATTCGCAATGTCCACAACAGTTGCTTGCCTTGTCCAAGTTATCACATTGCAATGGATGCTCATTGGCACAATCGGAGAGAACTGGGATCTCGGAGTGCAAACTCTCCAGATGAGAGCAGTTGAGACGCGTGTTTCCTTGAACATCGATGCCTTGAAGATCAGGGAACGATGCCTTGATCATGCTGATCGCCGGAATCGTTTCAATGTCGTTGCACGTGAGAGCAAGGAAGTGGAAGCCTCGGAGAGGGGAAGAGTGCGGAAGTGGGAATCGTTCGAGACCAAGACCATCGCATCTGATCACCGGATCGTCATCCGAAAGTTCGCATGTGCATCCATCAAGACATGGTATAGATCGAGCGGTCACTGAATATAGTGGAGGGGTGAGTACTTGAGGTTATTTGATTCCTTAATTTATTCGTTATACAAATTCGTATACGCATTTAATTACATTTCGGTCATCGTCTTATTCAAACAAGATCTTTTGCTTTTTCGTAGATCTATTTGCCTCACGGCCGTGTGTGTGTGTGTGTGTGTGACAAATTGTTTGGAAACGGCCGACTATCAGGCTAGACGATGAGTCAGATAATCGTAATGTTAATGTACTTCTTGTTTTCGACAAACTTCCTATTACACAGTTTGAAAAAAAAGTGTTTCGGGAAAAAAATCTACTGAAATGGTCGAAAATTGGTCAATTTTCAAATCAGAATTATAAAATACCTGAAGCGAGAAGTGAGAAGAGCACAAATATGGCGATCGTTGGTTTCATTCCTGAAAAGCAGAACGGATTGAATTCAAATGAGGCTCCGAAGCGAAGTGTCAATTGGAAAAGCAAACACAGAGGGACGAATGGACATGGCACCCGGGACAAACAAAGAGGACGGGTCAAAATGGCAACAAGTGCGGGAGGGGATGGGCGAGAGACGTGTGAGGGGAACGGGTTATCAGGGGAGACGCAGGCACTGATAGAATGCAATCGATTCGTGGTGGTCCGGTGACTGACTTCGGTAGCTGGCTGGCGGCAGAAGCTTTTAAACACATTCTTCTTTCGTTTTATTGGATTTTGTGGGAGGGAAGAGAGAAGCAAACGGCTGTGAGATATTGCGAGAATTCGAAGAAGCTCTACGTCATAGGATGAGCAAAGCCTCCAGATGTTCAGATCTCGGCGCGACGAAAGCGAAAGCTCCCGCGGGAGGGAAGAAACATGCGAAACGGGCAGAGCCGAGAGGAAACGCGTACCTGAGGGTTAAAGTAGACAACGATGCATGACGCATCGTCGGTTCGCATGTCGCTTTCGGCCCGTTCACAAGACCGGTTCTCTTGCGGGAAACAGGAGAATCATGCACGGATCTGTGAGCGGCAGCAGAAACAAAAAATAAGTCGCGTCGAGGAGTTGTCCGAGAGGAAGACACTCTCGAATTTCTAGGCCATCCGCTAAGTAGTCCTCGAGGAGAATTCGAATATTTTGAATACAGTTTCAGGTACCGAATTCCAATTATCTGATTTTTGCAGAATCCTGACCAATGCAAGCTGCTCATGACTCTTATGCAGATAACCCATCGTCTTCTACATCGAATAAGAACAAATCAAAGCAACATGAAGATATGAAGGGCGCTCAATTCTTGGTTCAGTCTAATTTGAAAAGTAAACAGCTACAATAATCACTCAAAGAAATGTTTATTGTTTTTAGTTATGGCTAGATCGATTGCAGCGCTCAGCAAGATTTCAGAAGATGTTTATATTGAAGTTTCTGAAAGTGGAGTAAGAAGAAAAATAGCAAACTTACTTATGATGCGAAGCCCATTTCCAGCTCTTCTTCAAAGTGGTCCACCGATTCAAATACTGCGTTTTTCGATTTGCCCCAGAGTTTTTCAATTCTTGCGACTTGACAATGATTAACAAAAAAGCAGCGAACATTTGCAGATTATCCATGAAAGTGAGACATATCGCATAAAGTTCACATTGAATTTCAAATAAGCATTTTCCAGTCAGCACTCCGAATCTTCAAAGGTGTGACGTTCGGCGAGAAAAACTTTGTCGGTTGCGAATTCCGTATTGATCCGAAATCTGAGAAAATGGTCGTTAATTTACAAATGAACTATGGTGAGATTTTCCTTGTCAGTAACTGAAACAACCGTTATTTTCAGATATCAACCGAACGATTCATGCAAAACTGCGTGAAATGTCAAATTGTCTCCAGAAGTCCGCATACGATCGGTTACTTTGCCGAAACAAGACTGTGTTATTTGCTTCGTGAGGGCTGAACGGCGCCAGAAACTGCTCATTCGATGTTTCAGAACTCTCATTCCAATCCTTTCTCAAATGAAGTCGGACATTGAAGTGACGATGAAAGTTGACAGTGAAGGCCTGACAATCCGCAATTTCCACTCTGGCGTTACTATGTTCAATGCGAGTGATCTGAAGAGCGCGAAGAAGGTGAAAACGGAAACGACGATCCAAGTGGACAAGCTGACCCGCCACGAAGTCGCGATACCAGTCGAGATCTCCTTTTCTCTGAAAGAATTCCTGGTAGTTTTTACTTTTCGAGAAATCGGAAAAAACTGTCCCATTTCAGTCCATTGCCACATTCGCAGATCAATTAGGCTCTGAAGTGTGTCTTTATTACGATTTACCCGGCAAACCGATGGTTTTATCAATCGAAGCACATGCCAATTTCGATGTTGAGCTGGCATTGGCGACGATGGGAAGTGACGATGAAGTTGATTTGGATGGCGGCATTATCGTAAGCGTTTCGACGAAATCACAATATATTTACTCACTTTTCAGAAAGAAACTTTGCAACTAGAAGATACCACAAAGTCTTCGATTTCGCAAATTTCGGAAAAGTAAAATAACAAGAAAAAATCTAGCAAATTTAAATTTTTCCAGAAAAAAGCAGAAAAAGAAGAAAGGTTCGGAAGAACTCGACATCACTGACTCGAGCTCACGACAGAAAAGAGGACCGAAGCAGACTCAAGATACTCCGAGTTTAGCCCGGAAACCGACTCAACCAAGCATCACAAAGACCATTTCTCCGACTAAGACCCCTTTACCGATGGAAGAGGTAATATGGCAAAATAATTTGACCGAAAGGTGCGAGTTTCTTTCGGGAAACCAAAACAACAAACAGTAAGTTCAGGGAGCCAGTAGAAAGCCCTCTAGCGAACCGGATGCTCGACAATGATCAAGAGATGCAAGTGGATGAAGAACCCGAGTGAGTGAGAGTGTTTTCGGAACGTTAACTCAGTCCTTTTCAGAAGAATCGTGGTACCGGAAGTGACTATTCAAGCGATGCAAGATGTGAGCATCAATGGGGACTTCATGGACGCCTATTCGATGGTTCGAGCTGAAAATGTCGGGCACGTTGGACAAGACGAAGTGGTGGATTTAACTAATGAGGAAGAGCAGCGTGAAGAGGAGAGGTTCAATGAAGAGAGTCTGTTCCGAGTTCCGGAAGCAAAAAGGAAAAAAATTATCGATAATAGAAATAAAAAGGTGAGAGTCGAGTTCGATTCAATAGAGCAAAACTTTTCAACAAAAACACGTTTAACATTGTACCCAAAAATAAATTATCACGAGATCGCTGAGAACTTCGACTTCAGATGCGTCGTATTTTAATGGGCACTGCACGAACGGAAACGATGCGAATGAGCCAGCAATTCTCCGGAAATCCACTAGTTTTGGACACTCAGAGATAAAGTTGGTGAGTGATTCAGATGTGATCGTACTTCTCGGGAAGTACTCCTTTCGGAGCACCCGGATAAATTATGAACAGTGATAATTGCAGGATCGAAATGATAGTGGCAATCACGTTGGGTACCTGCAAAACTACAGTAATCTCTACTTCTACTACGCATGATTTCAACTTTTAGATCTGTGTCATAAATTTTACGAAAAATCTTACCAGTATGACGATGTCGTCGACAATGTATCCGTAGAACATCCATTGAAGACAAACTACAAAACATGCGACGCAAAGCGGGAAGGGAAGTGATTCGCTAGATTTCGAGCGCACAACCTGCAAAAAATATTATGTCATTGGTATAATGGAAAACAGAACGTACCTTTCCAATGTCAAAAAGAGGGGCTGCAACACTGCAAATATTGAGAAAGATGCAGTAGTTTCCAACGTACGTCTGCTTCGTCAAATGGCTTGATGTCGAGTGTTGAACCCAGAAGACGACGATTCCGATTATACACAACTCGCTGGCGATTACTTTGTTCAAGAATTTCTGGAATTATTTGAACAATGAAAACTTTCGGCTATCACCTACTTACTCGATTTCTGGTCATTTTATAATAATAGGCGAGATAGCATGCTTGCAGAAAACAACCGATTCCATTGGTGTAGGTGATGATGTCATCGTCTTTGAGAAGACCGTACAGGATGAATAAGGAACAAGAGAGGAAGGCTGAAGTTTCAAGACGTTCCGCATTATATCAGAATGAAGACAAACCGAGAAGAAAAGGCGCGGAGCTGGTCCCATCCGAGGATCCGCGAGACTTGATGCGGTGGCAAATCTGTAGACCGCAAAGGAAGAACGCTGGAAAACGACAAAGTTTTTGGAGGGGATTTGTGGCGCTCAAACCGACCGACAGTGGAAGCGAGTGCTGTGCACGAGAGGTACGGTAGAACGGCTTCTCCGAAACCCGCCATTCTTCTCGATTCGGCGACCACGACTTGTGAAATATTCCCAGTTGACAAATGGAGCGAGAGAGACAGAGGAGGGAGCAGTGAGTGGCGAGACAGTGTGCGAATGGTTGGAGACGCAGGCAGCGAGACGCACTGCGATCGCAATGGCACGAAAACGTGGCAACTCGGTGATCAGAGATCAACTATTCGGAACTCTTTCTCGAAAAAAAGACTGCTGATTATCCACGAGAACACGTTTATTTTGAGGGAGAGAGAGAGAGAGAAAGTGAGTGAGAGAGGGAAAACAAAAGGAGACGTGGTCGTCGATGCGGATCCACGTAGTCCCGAAGAGACGCATCGAAAGATGCTTCTATCTAGGTCAACAATCTTATTAAAGCGAAAGAGACCTCACTTTTCCCTCCGTTCGCATTTGAACTAATTAGTTTTATGTGCTCCTTTGGGGGAGAGAAATCGAATTGAAATCTATGCCAACGGCCATACTTATTCATTGTATATAAAACACACGCACACACTGATTTTCAACAACCAGGAGACATTCAGAAGAACAGGAGGAAGAAGTCATCAGAGAAGACGGTTATAATACAGGGCGGAAACGGAAACACTTTGAAGCTGCGGATGAACAACAGGAAATGAGAGGGAATACTACGCGGATACTCGGCTAGGGTGCATTCGGACGGAAAGAGAGAAGAAGCTCGGAGTCTAAGAAGGGGGGAAGGAAAATCAGTGCGCGGATGGAGGGAGGTACGAGACAAGGCTATATGTACAGTTTGAGGATTTTGGGGGGAATGGGTCGGACGGGGAGAAGGGGAAGCTATGATCTAGAGACAGAGAGAGGGGGGAACAAGCGGCTAGGCCGTGATGGTGTGAGAGGTCTTCTATTGGGTCCAGCCAACCAGAGAAAAGAAGGGAGACGAAGTGGATAGGATGTTGCTAGGCTACAAATGAATAGAAAAGGCGGCGGAAACAGAGGCTTCAAACGGGACGGGGTCGGATCGCCGGCGGGGCCAGAGTGAAGTCGGAGGCGGCGATTTGCTCCATTTGCATCCGCTGAGTGGCGTCCAATGGTCCGAGAGTTGTCATCAGACAGAACCAGTTGGCAGCACGCACCCGAGTCGCCGCCTGTTGCACGTGGCAGAGCACTTCCACAAGGACTCCGGCCTCTGTAAACGATGAAACGTTGTCTCTCGAAGGGACGGTCCTCTCTCACCTTTCTCCTCGTCGTAAAGAGCGGCTTCGCCTCTCAATTGCTGGAGAATGAGTGCTCTCTCGTGGAGCCGACTGTGGTAGAGACGGGAGATTGCTTCGAGAAGTTCTGAAAACAAGACGTTGACCATGCGAACTGTGTGAGTAGATCAGTTACCTCCGAGAGTTTGGTGTGCTGCCATGGGCATTGTCATTCCCGTCAACTGCTCCATCTTCGCGAGAAGTGTGCTGATTCTGGCGTGCTCACGGAAGAAATCGACGACCATGCGGTCGATGCGCGACGGAGCCGTCGGCAGCTTTGGAATCGGAAGGCCATTCGACGAGGAGATCTTCTTTCCGAGGTTGTGACGAGCGAGTTCCGCTTCGGTCTGCTTCCGCTCCTTCTCCAGCTGCCGGTACTCGTCCGTCACCTCCTCGACCTTTGCCTGGAGAGCGCCCATGAGCGAGAATCTCTGGTAGGCTGTCTTCGGTGGCCACTGCCGACTGTTCCGTTGCTGCTGTTGCTGGACGGCGAATGCTTGCTGTTGCATAATATAGGTCAGATCGACTCCGGATGGCTGTGTGTTCGAGGTCACTTGGCAGGCTGCCATCTGATTGTTGAGTGCTTGGAGGAGTTCTGCGTCGGTCGAGTTGTGGCGGCTGGCGGTCGCGAACCAATTGATATTCTGACTGACCGGTGCTGGAGGAGTGGTACGAGCAGCAGCGACAGGGGCCGGGCGGAACACGGGGATGTCATCTGGAGGAAGGGACCACGGAGAAGACGTCGAGGGAGAGGCCGACGAGAAGATCTGGTTGGAAGTGGAGAGATTGGAGGCAACCGGCGGCGGGGGGGAGGTGTTCAAGTTGAGTTTGAGCAGCTCCTGAAGAAGGGCGTAATCCTTCGACTCACTCTGAAGGATATTATAGAAGAAGAGGTGTGAATGACGGTAATACCTCTTGCTTCTTGACCTGCTGAACTGGAACTGAGTTCTGGTTCTGAAGAAGAGAAGTGGTGAGTGGTGGCGGGTTGAACCAGCTGGTGTTCAGGTCGAGTTCCGTCATCTTATTGTTGTTGTTGTTGTTGTTGAAGAACTGAGAAGTCGGTTGCTCGATCGGACTGCTCGGAGTGTCGCAAAGAAGACGGTGCTCTCGGTCGTCGACTCCGGAGGAAGGCGAGGTTTGCGGTTGCGAGGACGTCGACGAGCGGATGCTGTCCCCATTGTCAGAGTCATTCTGAAAGCATCCCTTGTAAGTGATGATAAGCCATTGTGTTCCGTGTGTTCCGTAGCTTCTCTCATCCGATCATGTCTCTCTCTCTCTCGTCTCTCCACTACCCACACACTATCTCGCACTTTCCCATCATCATTACATTCATCGAAACGAAACGCGTCGAAATTTATGGCCCAGTCGTTTTTGCCGTGTCACCGACGGACACCAGGCTCGTAATGAGAAGCAAGGACGTCCGCCGTTTCTTGTAAATTAGGGAGAGCGACGCGGGGCCCGACGACGATTTATGGCTCTTCTTCTTGTGTCGTCAAGGATGCGCTCTTTCTCACAAAACGTCAGTGACTCACTCGGATGTCAGTGCCACGTCACCAACAACATGTGACCCCTGCGTCCGTCCACCAACCGGCACACAGTGACATCCGTGACGGAGATGAGTCAAGAAGTGGTCACAGGTGCCGGACAGGTGTACTGCAAACGGGCACGGCTGTTTGAATGCGTCCTCGCGCACCAGCCGGTTATCTGATGCCACTTCGAAGCGGAGAGACCTCAAACAGTTTCCACGAAACAGTTTGTTTGCAAACAAGCCAGTGGTTTGACCTTTTGCAGTCTTTCAATCCCGCACTGATCTACTTGAACTGCAGCGTCCGTTTGCTCACGCTTCCATATTGAACCCGATGCTCTGCGGATTCCGGAGAGACCGGCACCGGATGGCACGTGAACCACTCTGAACACCTTCATTCATCAACAACAACAATGGAGACTTTGGATTGAAGCGGCGGGCCAAGGGGCGGGTCGTCGTCGCCGGATGCGAGATGGATGCAGCAGAAGAGGCAGCAGCAGCGGCAGGCCGAGATATCAACAACAACAACAGAATATACGTAGTGGGCGCCGTGCCAGGTAGTGGACGCCACGAGAGCCGCGAGGGGCCAGACGGCACGAGACACGTCTATATCTCTCGCTCGGTGCTCTCTGCTCACTGGAGAACACCCTGGTTTGCAACATGCGGCGGTCGGAGCAAAGATCGCTTTCGGCTCTCTCTCTCTCCCAACTTGGCGCCGTGCCAGCTCGCTTTTTGTGCGAACTTGGACGCGCGTGAGAGTGGGGGAGCGTGCACCCGCGCACCGGGAACGAGGCGACACCTCCCTTCCGCTTCAGGGTCATCAAACTTCAAGGTTTCGAAGCGCCGCCGGTGGTCGAGAGACAGAGAGAGAGAGAGAGAAGTTTTTTCGTCATATAGTCTCTCTGTCTCTCTTTTCGGTCGTTTTGACTGGTACTGTCGGGTACGCAAATAAACGACCGACTGGGAGGGAAATAGAGAGTGAGAGACCAAAGAGGAACAATAGACCACCGAGAACCGACTGATAACGGGTGCCGCCGATTTGTCGTTTGTTTTCTCTTCCGAAAAAGTGCAAGCGGAAGTGAGAAGTGCACCTGCTGCTGCTTCATCCTACAGTAACTCTCCCTCGCTTTCTCCTGACCGATTCCCCTCGAAAAACGCTTCTAATAGCTGCTCTCGGGGCCGGAAGACACTGCTTCTGACCCGCACACTGCCCGATTCCCGAATGAGTGACCGCCGGATGTGAGTGCTCGCGGAGCAGTCCGAGCCAGATGTGCGAGTCTTTTGGTTCCCTCCCTCCCATCCGGGGGGACCAATCCCGTCGCCAAGGCAGCTGACTCGGTGGTGCCAGTCTCCGTGCCACTTTCCGCGTCATTACCAATTCCATCTCTCCCCCCACCGCGCGCCGTCCGTTTTCAAAAGTGCAAACACATTGAAATTGCACCCTTTGCAAGACGAAGGCAAGTGTTCTTTTACAAGGACAATGGCCCATAAATCAGCCGGTGAAGTATACGCGGAAGGCGCCAATTTGAATGCGCGGGCGGCCTCCTCTTCGTCGGGCCGTGCCAGTCGGTCACCCGGTCATCGCGAAAAAACAGCTGCGCGTGCGCCTACAGTGGTAGGGCCCAAAACTGACCTGAGAGTTGATCCACGTGTAGACGTTGAACCACGTGTCGGTGCCGTTGGCCCACGTGGAAGCGGCAAAGTCATTGGTTCCGGGGAACGTCGCCTTGCTAGTCGGGTCCATAGTCCGAGCCATTTCTGAGAGAATACGAAAGTTTTGTGCGGGGGAGAGAGAAAGGGAATGAATGAAAGGTGAGCGAGAGGCGAGTGAAAGTGATTGGAAAGAGCGGACCAAAAGGTCTAGTCGGCACGGTCAAAAGGAAACGTATAGCACGAGGTGAATCACACTTGTGCGTTCACGACGAGGAATCTCGAAGAGCAACCGGGAATGCAGATGATGTCGCCGGGGGCAACGAAACATCCCGATAGATCAGGTCCAAGGAGTTTTGTAGAGTTGGAAGTCCTAGTTGTTCAGGATAAGCAGTTGCTCTCGAGATAAGAAGTACGGGTGGCGAAGATAAGAAAGGGCAGAAGAGACGGCGAAGTGAGATAAGGCGCGAGAGAAGAGTGTGTGAGACGAAGAGACGCAGACGTTTCATGTGTTCCATAGTTGGAAATGGGAGATGGAGAAGAAGAGGAAGAAGAAGAAGCAATTGAATTGTCGGAACGGAAGAATCGGATGGATTGGAGGATGAAGAAGTGATTAAAGGGGAAAGGGGATGAATGGATAAGAGATTGATAAGGGGCGAGACTGACAAAGGACAAGGCAGCGACGGGAGGGGGGAACGAATGACCGAGGCGAATGAGAACGTCTTCTTCTTCTTCTTCTTCGGAAGCATCAGGAGCGGTTCGGATCCGAGGCCACACACCAGCATAAACTCAGCACTTACTCGTCGCTGCCTCCTCCTCCTCCTCCTTCCCCGTCTCTCCCTCCCAGGCCATCATCTCATTCCATTTGCCTCCTCCTCAAGCGCGTCTCGTCGTCTGCGTGACCGTCCCTCCGTCCTCCGTCTCGTTTCTCTGGCGCCCTCTTTGGGCGCGGCCGATGGGTCGGGTCGTGGCCGTCGGCGCCCTGGGTAGGCGCCGACTTGCACCCGCGGCGACACAAAAAGGAGGAGGGGCGTACCACCCAGCGACTGGCAGAGCGCCGCCGTCTCCACTCGTCTCGCGTCTCTTCAGGAGCCACGCAGTGTCTGGCGACGTGAACGAAGAGCGTGTGAGACGAAGAGACGCAGAGCGGGGGAACTTTTGAGATTGGGGCCTAACTGGCAGAGGTTAGGGTAGTTAACACGACATTGAGATCAGAACGCAATGGTGATAATGACCAGATTAGTGATAAGAACAGTCGAAGACGATCAGAAAGCGAAAAATTCAAAACTTTAGGACGATTGGCTCAGCGGAACGACTCGCAATGGAACGTCTACAGGATCAGAATCAGTGTGAGATCAGTAAGACAGAATGAAGTGATAGGGGTGAGACTGATAAGGATGGTAACCACCACCCAGATTGTCTCTCAAGAAGACGATGAAGCCAGCACGCTGACTGACGCGCACCGAGTTTGTCATCTGTGAGACGCAGAGAATGGCCGGCGGCCGAACAAACTCGAGAGACGCCGAAAAGTGGGAGGAGACGCAAGAATGAGGAGGGGAGGCAGAGCGTGTGTGTGTGTGGGGGAAACGCGAAAAAAAGAGAAAACGGAAAACGAAGCAACACACGAAAATGTTGCAAGAAGAGCATCGACACAGCGAACGGAGATGGTCCAGGAGAGGCATTCGTCGAGAGAACGAGACCCGAATGAAGCACCTCGTTTCAGAATGAATCGGGCGCGGAGGGGGCGTGGCTTGGAGGGAGAGAAAGGCGGCGTCGGAGCCACCTGGCATGCACTAAAACGAGACGACAGATGGTCTCCTCATCGTCTTCGGCGCCCAAAATAGCCATCAGCCGAAACGATTCAGTTGACCTAGACGAAAAGGACAGCGTGGCACGGATGGCAGGTGTCGAGAAGAAATGAGCGTCTGAGACTGGAACGGAGCGGCAGATGGAAGGGAAATGGGATGAGGAGCGTGTCCGCGGTCCAAGAACGAGGACTCTGGTTACTGTAGAGGGTTAGGAGACGTTCCCGAAGAGACTACAGTAAGCATTCCACGTGGGAAGCTGTTCAGACAGCCGTCTACCGTACCCCGCGCGTACTCGTAGTGGGCGCGTATCAGTTGTGCCATCACACCCGTCCCTTCCCCCCGTTTCTTTCTCGCCGCCCGTCGTTCATCATCGGAAGCCCTCTCTGGGAACGTGTCCTTTCTTTCTCTTTTTTCTTCATTTTTCTCTCTCTCTGTTTCTTCGTCCTCCTCCTCCTCTTCTTCTTCTTCTTCGTTTTCTTTTTCTCAATGGCTACCAAAAAAGTGTGGTTGACTCGCATTTCTTTTTGTCGGCATCGACGTCGTCGACGACATCATCACTGGTGGTCTCTCTGCAAGGTCGGCGAGGAGGTGGATGGCCCTTCCCCTTCGAACCAGTTTCCCCCCGCACCGTTCTCTTTATTTCGAGAAAAGTGCAACTAAAGTTTGCTGTGAGTGGCACGAAGCGCCGGCGGCAGCGGGGCTCGACGAGCATGTGTTCGCAACAGTTTGGCAAGTTTTTTGAGCGGCACCGACCCCGGGGCGGAGAAAGGGCAAACAGAGGGCGAGTGCGCGGAAATATATCGAAAAGTGTGTGATGATCGGCGGATTATTTGTTCCCTATTGGTGATAAAAAAGAGTCTAGGGGGGGATGTCGATTGGGTGTCATGGAACATCGGAACAGTTCCTTTTGTGGGAACCGACGTCTGAAATCTTTCATCATCCAGATATAAATATTGTATTAATATAAAAATTGGTGGTGTCGTGGGTGGTTTCTTGCCCACGGAGAACACAAATTACTGTAATAACATTTAAAAACAGTACAAAAACGATCAATTGCGAACAATTCACATGAAACGTTATTATGAGTTCGCCGCGAGCGTGGACTCCGCAGTCGCGGTGTCAGCAAAGGTCCCGCAACGAAAGAGCGAAGCAGCGTGTAAATATCAGAGACGCAGACAATTTCAAAATTTTTCGCGCCAATAACGAGGTCCACGCTCACGGCGAACTCATAATACAGTAATTGGTTTTCTTCGTGTCGAGACCCGCGAGTGCCGCCGAGAGACCATTTCACCACACCCGCTGATAAATACTCTCATGAAACCTGAAAGAAGATCTTCCGGAATCCGGACTGATCTCTTGATCCTTTATCCGGAACGTTTCTCTGCTCAGTTGCCTACTTTCCGTTGAATATTCCAGCCGTTTAGCAGTTCAATGTGTGCTTGCTGATGATTGTGCGACCCGGTTCGTACTTTTTCACACAAATTCCATTGTTTGTAAATAACTACTCTCCGGACCCGAGGACACACGTGTAAACAAGTGACCGCTGCTGCGGCGGCCGTCCCAAAAAGCGCTCTCATTTCGGAAATGACCAGTACGGAGAGAGGAGGCTTGTGTCGAATTCCTCCGCGTTCTGTACCTTCTTTTCTTCATGAATTGTTCACCTAATTATTGTTGTTTACCGTCAACAAAAAACCGCGACCCCCCTCGCATTCATATTATTGTTTATCCGGTCACTCGGCCGAAAAACCGAAAAAGCAGACGCTTCTTCGATCATCGTCTGGAGAAAGTCTCCAGGAAGAGAGATCTCAGGACAAAGATGTGCGGAGAGACACTGATACATGTGGCAGCAGAGGGCATGGAGCATTTCGAAAGAGACGGCCCAATGAGTCAACGAAACGAAGCAGGATTAATGTTTGTCGAGAAAGAGAGGAGCGTTTACTTCAGAATCGAGCACTGACAAATGGCCACACATCTACAGTAGTACGTGATGAATCACACACATTTTCCACTCTACAGTATCCCTCCACGTGTTCATCGCTGATGGGCCCACAGGGAGAAGAGTCGAGAGGTTTCTTCATTCTTAACGAACAATGCAGCTCATTCTTCTTCGTCTTCTCCGAAACGGCCAACAGACCAAAGTTCCTCACATTTCTCTCAGGAACATGTGCTTCAGGCCAAGATTCCGTACGGATGCTACGCGACTCCGTGTGTTCTCAGAGGACTTCCGCTGCAATGCGATAAGGACGAGGGTCGTCTGAACTCGGTTCCCTGCCACGTCGAATGGGCCGTGGAACGTCTATACCGGTAATTAGCTCATAAGTAGTTGATGTTAGTGATGAAGATTCCATTCAAAGTTCATTGCCACGTCGTCAATTCCAGCGGAACGGTTTGTTTGATTCGATTGGCGGAGCCCTCCGTTAAAGGCGGCCGAGACGGTGCGTCTCTCCATTCTCACCATGAGACTCTCTCTCTCTCTCTCTTTCTCCTCGTCGCTCTCCACTAAACTGTTGCTCTCAGAATCAAGGTTCCTTTGTTCACCAGAACCCTTCCAACTGGTTCAGGTGAATGTGGCACCCGGCTGACCAAATGTTTCTCAAAGATGTCCAATACGCAGTGCGAGAAACTGTCTTCAACTCGATTCCGTGCAGCGTGGTCACTCGAAAAGACGTCTACTGCCCCAAGTATGTCAGGTTCCCATCGACTGTCACCGGTTACGACAAATAAATGTGCTGTTGTTTTTCGATTATTTACTCCAATAAGAAATGAAAGAGCAAGTTATGAAAAGTATTCGCAACGTCTTCTGCTATTTCAAACGCGAATCACAGGGACAACGAACTTGAGCTATTTTACAGTGAATCGTTCGGAAAAGGTTCGCCCTATAGTGTTACATACCACTGTATTTCCTCGAATAGAGCGGCACCCCAAACGCTACCGGAGAATCATTATATCTCGATACTGATAAGAGATATCAAAAAGTTGTCGACAGAAAACTTGTAGTCCTAGTTATGGTCTACAAGTTTGCTCTTGACAACTTTTGGATATCACTTATCAATCTTCTAGATATCATGAGTCTTCGGCAGTGTTTGGGGTTCCACTCTATTCGAAGAAATACGGTAGGTACGTCTTCTGAATGTCCACAAAGACACGAAGGCTCAAAGAATATGCCTAAACTGTAATTCTCAGCACAAAACGGCAAAGTAAATCAATTTCAGAACTGTGAACAAACATTCTGCGTTTATAAGAAGTTTATAAGATCTCTACCCCAGCGGAACTTTTCCTTCAACTCTCGCTCGTAAACTCTCTCCGTCTACAGTATCCGAACTACAACATGGGTTTCCGCCGCCACGTGTTCCGCACCAGCTCGACGCCCGATTGATTCGATTAGCGAGTACCGCATAAAGTGCGGAGAATCGGCGTCTCGATCTGCACACTCGGTCATGAATCGTCGCCTCCTCCTCGTCTGCCTTGTGCTCTTCGTTAGTCTCTCTGTGGCCCTCCGCCCGTCGTATGAGTTGATCGACGTAAGACAAATTGATACCAGCTGCTCTTTCGAAAACGTCTTTCAGCCGTATGTGCCGCCGAATTGCCGTCTTACGAAGTGCTTCATGAAAGGAATGTCGTCAAATTGCCGTCGCGGAGAAGTTCGTCACTCGATTCATCCGTGTCGCAGTGTCATTCAAAAGAAGGAGATCTGCTGTCCGTGGCACCTTCCGGGCGTTTCGAACCCCAATCATCCCGGACGCAAATGAAAGAATTCATTGTATTGTTTCGTAATAAAGTCTCCAAGAATCTATCACTTCTTCTACACGCCGTTGAGAATCAGAGACAAATGAGTCAGAAACAGAAGTTATGTCCCAACTACATTTTCAATTTCTGAAAGTGCATCATCAAAGTCTGACAATGTAGTCGTATAGCAGCTGTGATCAATGATTCATATCGGATGTGGCACAAAGTGCATTCTCGCTCCAATCAGATAAATGACTAACAGTGTGTGCAACTAATAATAAAACCCTCTCGGCGTCGTTTCGTGCCGCCCGTCTGGCTGGCACGGCCCGCCCATCGTATGGAGGGTGCTCGGCGGAGAGAAACACGGCCAATGACTATAAATCTGAAAATGTGTGAGCGCGTGCTTGCACTTTCGGAGCGCCGTCAAAAAATCGGGAGTAAGAGAGCACATGAGAAGGGGAGCGTACCCGGAGGACCACCCGGCACGGAGCACCACGGTTTTTTATGGCGAAAAGAGAGTGGACGGGGGTGAAGAGACCCAGAGAGCGCTTGAACCATTACATTAAATGAGATTGAAGCGCGGCGGCAGAAAGAGAGGCGCCCAGGGAGGCTGCTTGAGACATTCTTCGGAAAGTGCAAGAACGGGCCGAGGGACGCGAGGGACCCGCGTCCGGATGCCAGTGTTTCCAGCGGTGATTACTATACGATTGGACGGAAATGAGATTCGCGAAGAGGGCTCCTGCAACTAATCTGATGTACTTTTTGAGGAAAAAAGGGATGAGACTTGAGAAACATTTTATGACGAGTTGAGAAGGAAACCGGGATTTCTATATTACACTTTTCGGTTATGTTTACATTCCGAAACCACCAGTGACTTCTAGAGTAGTTCCAGTGACGTATGACGACATGTCCGATGCGAGGAACAGGACGGCGTTGGCGATTTCTTCCGGTTCGCCCATTCTCCGTTGTGGAATCATAGAGACCATTGTATCGAGAACTTTCGGTGGCATAGCTTCAGTCATCGGGGTACGAATAAAACCGGGAAGAATCGCATTGACGCGGATGTTCTAAATTTTCCAATTATTTTGAATTTCTGATTAAGACAACAATTACCTTTGTAGCTAGCTCTTTAGCGGCAGATTTTGTGAATCCGATGACTCCGGATTTCGTGGAAGCGTAGTTCGTCTGGCCAAAGTTTCCAATTTTACCGACGATTGACGAGACATTGACAATGGAGAGGGGACTTTGAGAACTGACCGCCTCTTTGGCGACCATTTGTGAGAGCTGTTGGAAACATTTTAAACGTGATTTCTATACTAAGACTTACCAGGAAAATACCAGTCAGGTTGACGTTGATGACGTCCTGCCACTGATCTTGGTTCATTTTGAGCAAAGTTGAGTCCTATATTTGAATTTGATCTTTTTAAAAATGAAATTGAATATCTACCTTTGTGATTCCAGCGCAGTTGACGAGTACGGCCGGTGGAGCACCAGAAGACCGGATGAAATCCCGCAGTTTCGTCACATCATCGGATTTGCTGACATCTATTTCAAAAGAAGAATGGCCACTGCCCGGCAACGTTTTTGTTGTGTTGTCCGCTGCCGAATTTTTCAGATCAGCAACAATCAGACGAGCTCCAGAAGCAGCTAGTTTCTTGCAAATCTCTTGTCCGATTCCAGATCCTCCTCCTGAAAAAATACAGATTTTTGGCTATTTTTAGCGGTTTTCGTTCAGCCTCACCGGTGACAATCGCTAATTTTGAGGCCAACATATTCGAAAACTGAGAACCACCAACAGCGAAATATTTCGCGAAATCTGTTCTGATAGAGGCTCTAATATGTTCCGAACACACGTTCCGAAGCCGAGAGAGAGTATGCATGACGAAGAGACGCAGAAGGGGAAACAGTACGGTATGCAAAACTGTGCATACACCGCGTGATGCATGCAGACACCGCCAGTTTTGAAAACGCTTCGTTTTCGCGCATTTTTCTATTTCTTGCAGGAATCAGGATATCCCAAGCTTAGGATATCCGGATACCGGACTACAATTTTCAATAACAGTTTCTTCAGGTTATGTCTACTCGTAACCCAAAGATGACAACTCGGAGATCTGAAGTCTCAAAACAATTAGCAGCAACCCCAGACAAACGTCGATCGGCAAAAATAGAAACGAAGAGTTCCCGTAAACCATCACTCCCAAGGCGGCAGTCTCTGAAAAATAGACGAGAAGCTCCAGTTTACGATATCCATAGAGAATCCGATGATTCTTCTTCTTCCTCTTCTGATTCGTCAGAAGATGAAGACGCCAAAGAGGAAGAAATCGAATCGTCTGAAGATGAAATGGCTATTGATTCTGATGTTTCCGATGAAATTGGAGAAATCTTTGACGACGATCGTGTTGGTGTGAGCAGTTCAGGTGAAAAGGAGAACAGACGGCGGACCAGGAGTCAATCATCATGTAGACGGTTTTATGAAGAAACGCCGTCCAAAAAAGTAGCAAGAGATTTGAAGGCCATGTGTAACATTGATACTCCAAGAAAGAATTTAGCAAAGTGCAAAAGTCCAGTGAGAGGAAAAGAAAAAACGACTCCACGCAAAACTGATCAAAAGTCGGTTGCTCCTAAAAAAGTTCCAGTTTTTCGGGATTCTGATGAAGAGTTTAGTGATGAGCTCGGGGATGAGGAAGTGACGAGGCAAATTAGCCAAGCACAGTAAGGAGTTCGAAAGTGAACACAGATAACCATTTCTTTTAGAAGTCGAAATCAACGGACACCGATCAAGATCCGGTTTCCTAGTAAACTACTGGAGCGCAAAGTCACTCCCCTGATCATCACGAAAACACCCGGAGGAACTATGCGAACAAGGGTTTGGCTATTTTTTACAAATAATTATTGATAGTCCCCACTTTGCAGAGAGTAGTTAGACAAGAAAGTGAAGAAGGGGAAAGTTACCAGCCATCGTATTCAGTGTCTACCGATGAAACTCTGAAAGGGTTGGCCAGTCGTCTTCATTTGTCGAAGGTTCCTGATCAATTACCTTGCCGTGAATCAGAATCTCGTGATATTCAAAACTTCATCCGAGAAGTCATTGATCCGAAACGTGGAGAAAGTTCTGCCATGTATATCAGTGGAGTTCCTGGAACTGGAAAGACTGCGACTGTCAGAGCAGTTCGTTTCGTTTCATTTGCAGTATTCTAAAAATTGTTTTTTTCAGGTTGTGAACTCTATGCAGAAAAACAGAAAAATACCAAGATTTGTGTATGTTGAAGTCAATGCTATGATTTTCAAAAAGACTGTGTTTGTTGAAGTGTACAATGGGTAAGTTATTTGTTGCAAATAATATTCCATTATTTGTAATCATTAAGCATTCAAAAAGAGTACGGAATCTCGAAGAAAAATCGCGCGGCAACTAAAATATCAGCATCAACTGCGCGTCAAGAACTGAACGCGATATTCAAAAAGGAAGACATTAACCGGCCACCGATCGTCATTCTGATTGATGAACTCGATAGTTTGTGTAATCGGAAGCAAGATGTACTCTACGACATCTTCGAATGGACAGCTCTGCCGCAATCCAAAGTCACTATCATCGGAATTGCCAACACGCTCGACTTCCCAGAGCGTATGCTCTGCCAGCGAAACGCTAGTAGACTCGACAAACGGCGACTCGTTTTCCAGCCGTACGAGCACAAACAGATTCAGGAGATTGTGAGCGCCCGTCTCCGAGGATCTAAGCTCATCGAACCCAGTGCCGTGGAGCTTGTCGCAAAGAAAGTGGCGATGAACACGGGAGATTTGAGACAAGCCCTCGATTTCTTGATCCGAGCGATCCAGGTAGCCATCGAACAAAAATCTGAGAAATTAGAGATCCGACACGTAAGACAATCTTCCACTTTAATTGCCATCATAACATATTTAAGGTGATTGCTGCACAGAACGCCGTTCTGGAACCGCTCAAGTACCGACTCGTTAAGGGGCTTCGACTCCATCAATTCACTCTCTTCAGAGCGGTCGATGCGATGGTCAGCTTTTTAAAATTGTTCTCCGTCAATAACTCGTATTTCAGACTCGAGTACAGGAAGAAGTCAACTTTTCAAGCGTTTACAAGACATACTGCACGCTGTGTACCGAATTATCGGGAATCCATCCTGCCTCTGATAATTTTACCTACAACATGCTGCTACAGCTGGCGACAGCAGCTCTTGTTACTCTACCGAAAGGCGGTCATGGAACTGTTAACCGGCGAATAAAGCTCGGAATGTCGTCGATGGACGCCGAAAAAGCCATAAAACTGTACATTGAAAAGCACAAGTCAATTTACTCAATTTAATCACAAATCAGTACGACTAATTCATAGAACACTCATATATGTTTACTCATTTTCGTTTTCTTATATTCTACCTCAGAACAACTATATTTCGCTTAGTTTTTGATTTATATTGTCTGAGTTTTTATTTGAATTCTTCAAAAGAAAATAAACTTTATTCAGAGAAACGTCATCTTCTGATTAAATGAAACTGTCTGTGTGCTATGTGAATACTTTTCATATTAATTCAGAGTAATTTTCCATTACTTCTTCTTCAGATGTTCTCAGAAAAGGATAAATCGCTAATCGTGGAAAGTGCTCGGGAGGCTCTCGATCTGCTCGACAAGCAACTTTTCGGTCTCTCCGAACAGGAAAGGTATTCGCTCGAGGTGCAACTGCGCTCTATTGCGCGTGATTTTCCTATCGCGACATCTCGGTATTTTTACGGCGTTTTTTCAGGAGAATCGAAGGTATTACTCTCGATTTCTTGCAATCAAAAGATGGAAAATGTTGTTTGCTCGAAGGTAAATAATGTTAGTTTTAATTAAAGTATGTTTCATCTCAGGAGAACGAGGCTGTGGACGACGAAGTACTTTACGGAAAGTGCTCAAAAAATACAAAATTCCTCTCCGAGTGATCAATGCTGGGTTCGTTGCTGCTGATCCGACGTATCAGGATGAATTAGCGAAGGAAGACGATGAACAGTTCTCTGTGTTTCTCGTGCGAGACGCCGATAAACTTCTCGCACCGCCTCTGCAGAAGTTCCTCTACACAATGGTCGACAAAGCCACTCAGTTCTCATGGCTCGTTTTCTTCTCAGTATCTAGACAAGATTTTGCCCAGCACCTGCAGAAGCAAGCCACTTCACGTATTCCCAAAATGCAGATCTCATTTGATGTGACTCACGACTTTGCCGAGTATTGCTCTGCGATGAGACAATTCTTGATTCCTACCGGCTCCCGTTGTAGTGAGTTCAAAACTTTCTCTTTGTTTGGAAACAATCTTTTTCAGGAAAGGTGAAAGTTTACAAAATGTTGATAGACAGTCTTTCTATGGATTCGTCTTTAAAACATGTATTTCAAGTACGTTCAGAATTCCATCTCTCGTTAAAAAACCATGAATTAAGACGGCGAATTACCGAGTTCTGAAGCAAATCGCCGCCCAGCTTCTTATGTGGTTTGGCTACTGCTGCAACGATGAAAACTCGTGGAACCTTGACGAAATCATCAAACATATTAAATACATTTTCGAAACGTATCAGCCGTCCTACAATGCCAAAGTTCTCCTCTTAAAAGGTGTTCAAAAGTCCTCTTGGCGATTTTGAAAATCAAATTTCAGATCAAACGATGCGTTCTCAATGCGTGTTCCTCTGTGTTTGGATTTTATTGCACAACAAGGAATCTGAAAAACCATCACATGATCCTAACACTACATATCGTCGAGTTTTCCTTGGTATCCAGGAGAGTTTGGATTTTGCAAACTTTTATTATTTCAGAATTCAAAAAGCTTGTGAATCGATACTACCCTTCTCTTGACGTTAGTAGCGACGTCATCGTGTTTCGCGAAATCGATCATCTCGTGAAAACAGGACTGCTTGCAGCGGACGAGACTACAAATGTGACGAACACATCGTTCCGGTAGTTCAGAAAACCCGGAATAATCATAACGGCTACATTTTCAGAAAAGTTTGGCTCAGTTTGAATGCGAAAACTGTGGAAGACATGATCCCAAAACTGCAGCTACCCCGCCCGATTAGCGATTTTTTCACCTCCATTTTGAAGTAATCAATCGGAATTCATTTTTTAACAACAAGAATCTCACTCGATTTGTACAATAAATATCACCTGATCCTTTGAAAATCAATCACGGCATTTTTGGTTCTCAACCAATTTAAAATACCTTATTCTAATTTGAGCCTTCAAATGATTTTTCTTTAAATATCACTATTAAAGATGTCACACGAATATGACACCGTGGCGCCGCCAAATGCGAAGCGAATGAAGACTGACACGCAGTTGGAGGAAAAGAAGATCCTGTACGTGGTTCTGGAGGGATGCAGTCTCGAGACGGCCAAAGTCGGCGGAGATTACGTCATTTTGAGCAGTGACAAACACGCGAATTTCCTGCGAAAACAAAAGAAGGATCCAGCTGACTACCGTCCGGACATTTTACATCAATGTCTCCTTAACCTGTTGGACAGTCCGCTGAACAGAGCCGGAAAGCTACGAGTGTTCTTCCGAACCACCAAGAATGTGCTCGTCGATGTGTCTCCACAGTGTCGAATTCCCAGAACTTTCGACCGCTTCTGCGGACTGATGGGTCAGATTCTGAGAGAATGTTTCAGTAGGAAACCGCTAATTTTCAGTTCAACTGCTCCATAAACTGTCGATTCGTGCAGCTGAAACAACTCAAAAACTCATGTCAGTCATCAAGAATCCAGTGTCGAATCACCTGCCAGTCGGCTCTCGAAAAATGCTCATGTCCTTCAATGTTCCCGAGTTGACGATGGCCAACAAACTGGTCTCACCGGAAACCGATGAGCCGCTAGTGCTGGTAATTGGTGGAATCGCTAGGGGAAAGGTGAGATATCATCTATCGGCCATTGGGCTTATCGCGCTTTCAGATCGTCGTCGACTACACCGACTCGGAGACCAAGATCAGCAACTACCCATTGAGTGCAGCCCTCACATGTGCCAAAGTGACGAGTGGACTGGAGGAAATCTGGGGAATCATCTGATGATTCGTCTCTGTGCCCTACCTCACCACGTTCTGTTTTTTCACATTGTTCTTGTTACTCCCTCGTTCTGTTTCGTTTGTTGTTGTCTGTTACTGTCATTATTCTTATAAAGTGCAAAACGATCAATCCTACTTAGTCGTGCCATAAATCCAGCGAAGACTACCCGCGACGCCATCGTGGGGGGCCACCTGCATCTCATTTAAAAGGGCGTGGATGTCTGATGAATGAGGTACGAGAGGATAACGCAATCCGGATTAGGTTTTCATTCGAATAACCCCCACTGCTCTGTTTGCGAAGACAACACAACGCAAACAGACAGTCTCCAGTCATTATGCAAGCACTTTCCATTCACGGACCCGCGCGAACGAATCGTCACGGTGGCCGAGCAGAGAGAAAGCCCATTTGTCTGCGTCTCTCTCATCGATTGCCACTCGCACTCTGCGTCTCCCACTTCCGCCACACTCTCTCGCCGCTCCGACGCTTCACTCCATATGCCAAGCGTGTTCAGGAGACGTCCTCTTCTGGACGAACAGTTTCGTCCGTTTCCCATCAATTCTCGATTCCAATTCGATTCGGTTTCCCGTGTTTTTTTCTCCCTCTTCCCCCACAATTTCTTCCAGTTCATTCTCCGATTCCCCGTCTGTTTTGTCCTTTCCACTCAAGAAGATCTCGTTGTAAAATCATGATTTGAAACATCTTCTCTCCGAATTTCAATATTACATTAATTGCAATTTTTGTTCACCGTGCAATCTCGCTCTTTTGCACTGGAAAACTTCATTTTGTTTTTGATTAAGCGGTTTTCTTCAATTTTAGAAACGTTTTTTTCCGAAAATTAGTCTGAAGTTATCTTTTTTATTCCGCCTTCCACGTTTCTTTCAAAATTCCTTCCGTTTTCAACCCGTTTTCCCACTCATTACACACATCTAATCGAAATGCGCATGCATATTGAATACAGTGTTCTCCCTCTCCGCGCTCTCTCTCTCTCTTTTCCTTCCTCCATTCCTTTCAATTTTTGGAATTCTGTTTTAAAATTTAGTTTCCGACCCCGATTGTTTGCGCAGCCTCTACATTTAGAACCAATCGCGCAACACGGAAAACTCAAAAGTTGTATTTATTTAACTTCTTCTCCTTTCTCTTCTTCTGTCCGATCGGAATCTATTCGTTCTCTCTCTTCAGAATCCATTTGTGCGTCCGGCGCGAAACTTTTTAATGACATTATCTCCACATTTCGCTGTTGCAATCGCCGCCGTCGGATAGAATATATCCACGCGCATCGTTAATATATTGGAATGGGCGCGTAGAAGAGGCGAATATTGGCATTGGCCCAAATATGATATTGTTTCTGTCGAAAGTGAATGAAGAATACAACCGCGAAAAATCCATAAACTTCGCCGGCCGCCCATCCGTCCGTCACTCTACTGTAAACTCTTTCCCTCCTCGCTGTTTCAAATTCGAAACGTGTGACTAACTCCTCTCTTCGCGACCATGTGTCTTTTCCCGCCACAAAGAACCATTTCTCATTGTTTTATCGGTCTGGCTGCCATTTTTTTTCTCTTCTCTTCTCTCTCTCTATCTCTCTTTCCACCGCACCTTATTACTTTTCCAGAGCTAGTTATCCAACAGTGCTCCTGACGACGACGTTCGAGGGAGATTCGCGTAATGGGAAAAAAGTCACGAGGGGGTTGCTGCATATAAAGGTTAGTGGAAGACGAATCGAAATGTCAAGAAAAGTGTGATGATTACAGTGAAATGTCGAGGTACCTGCTAGCAGGTGGCAACAACACCCTCCATTCCGAGCAGATCAGAGCTGAGATTCAGAGATTCGAAAGTGTGCATCCATGTATTTATCAGGTTGGTTCTCATTGAATTGGAAAATGTTTTTTTAAAAACATGTGAAGGAAGTAAATATTTAGCATAAAATGAAAAAGCTCGCCTTCACATTTTAGAACATTCTACAAAAAATTTCGTTCGACGCACAGCCACATAGCTAATTGTACAATGAACTATAGATGCACTGCAACATTTGGAAATTAATATTATTAAAATGGCAACCAATTTGAATCGATTCCACTCTCTCTCGCTGTCAGCATCTCTCTAAAACATAGCTGCATGTCTGCGTCTCTCCTCTTTTTTCTGTATCTCTCTGCGCTGACCGGCGGCAACCGTTCGTTTTCAAATCCTCTACCCATTTTGCCGTCCGTCGCGCGTCTGCCGATTCTATTGTATTATTTCAACAACTGATGTGTCCGGTGGTCTAAATTTGAAAAATGTCTAGCGTAAAAATCCCCGACCTCGATTTTCGTCGAGTGGGTTGCAGTAAAAGCCTAATTTTGTCTTCATTGTTTCAATTTCAGATTTACGACTTACTCAACCTGCTTCCCGAAGGATGTCATGCAATCAGCGAGCAAATTCGCGAGCAGATAGTCTCAGTAGAAGGTACGCGAGTTTTCTTCATTGTTGACAAAATTAGAAAAAAACGAAGTTCTAATACATCCCCTCGCCGTGATGATGTAGTGGGACTCTACTACGAGTGGATTCCCAAAAAAGGCATCAATTACTGAATGCGTAAAACATTCAACTTGTCCGCTTCCTCAAAATCCTTACGAATGCCAATTAAATTTTCAACCAGTGCACGGCAAATCGAAGCCAATTACTCTTCGTCGCCGGCATCATGCTGTCCTTCGTTCACCTAATAAGCACGTAGTTACTGGGGCGTACGATTCTCTGCTTCTTCTAATTGTATGCATAAGAAACTTCCAAGAACCGACGTCAGCCCCTACTTGCCGCCTCCCCGATACATAATTGTTGTTGGGAGTCACTCACCTCACGATGACTGTCTTCTTCGCTTCTATTTTCAACTTCCAACGCGTGTAGAGTCTTAGAAGAGCAAATCGTTTCCCTTGAGAATTCTCCGTTTCTAAATCCCAAAATTCCCGACTGGAAAAGAACTTTTGCAAATCGGACCGTAGAACTTTTTTCTTATTTTTCCACGTTTCCTCAAAAAACCAGACCAGCTTCTCTTGCAATGTGAAAATATTATCCTCTCATTTTAAATAGCAGCGAGTAGGGTAAAATGCTATCCGATATTTTCTTAGTCTTTTGCTCCTGTTGAAACTTTCGGACTCTCACTCTGCGTTTCTTTCTCAAACTAAAGAAACACACACGGAAAATAGGTTAGTCTCTTCCATCCGCCTTAGATTATCTTTTCTCTCATCTGCACCCCGAGCTTTCCACTGCTCCTTCTTCTTCTTCTACTTTCTCTTTGTCTTCTTCTTCTTCATCAGTCCGTTCGGTCGCCTTTGACGGCACAACACATGCATGCTCTCCGCTGGATGCTCGTTTCCCTCTCCCTCTTTTTATTTGAATAAAAAATTGGATGGCATTTTGGTCGGGAGCCCATCTCACATGCCAATGCTTCCACTGCGGGTGCTGCTGCTTGCATTCCAGCGGGCCCCTCCACGCTTCCTTCACTATTCTCCCCCAATTGAACACTTGATTACTTTGCCAGCTTCCAAGTTTCCCAAATTTCCATCAACACAGCACGCTCCCTCTAACCATTCGCATTGCTTTCTCGTCCAACGTTTGAATGGAACCTGACCGCTGCTTATTATGACCGGCTAATCGAGTGTATTCTAATTAGGGCGTTCTGCTTTTCGAGTGTCAATCATACGCTGCCAATCGGTTGATAGACCCTCCTCAACTGGTTCATTTCAAAAACATCCTTCTCCCAGAGCTTTTCCTCTTTTCTACCCCTTCGTTTCCTCGGCTTTATCCCACATAGTGATCCTCGAATTTCTCGTTTCCCACCACATTTCCGCACACTTTGTTTGACCTCCTCCTCTGGTAATCCGTACGGTGCGCCCGTCGGCTGCATCTGTCCCCCAGTAATCCGTGCATCCGAGAAGAAGATATTGTCATTTCAAATGAATGTGCCGCCCGATTTGGTGACTTATTACGTAACTGAAAGTCGATCGAAACAGCTGTTTTTATCGTACGCTGTGGTCCCGCCCTCTCGTCGAGGTGGCTTGGTTCATTACTTAGCTCCAACCTTCTTCACTGTTTTGTTGGAAATACTGAGTTTCTTAGAAACTTACTCTTAGTGCTGAGCTGTCTCGTGAGAAACAGTTCAACGGCGTGCATGTGAGCAGTAATATATTTATTGCGTATCTTATTTACCGATGGCAGCACAACTGCACCATGCAACCCCATATTCATTTCTGAACAAAGAAGTCATCTACACACACCCACCTGTTCGTTGCTGACCTTTTAGGGTAGCCAGCGTGGCGAGTATCGTTTGAAACGTCCCGACGACTGTTTGGAAATACTTGGAACAGAGATATCGTAAGCGACGGAAGCCTCGCAGAGACCATACGGATGGTGTCAAATGGGGTGAAGAGTGGATTAACACACTTAAGAGATGGGGAGGGAGAATACTCAGTGCTTGAGAAGAAGCCATATGGTCTGACCTTTTTTGAAATATTTCGAGTTTGCGCCTGAGCATTGTGCTCCACCCGCTTTTGTAGTTTGACCGAGAGCGGCGAACTGGGGCAGGCGGATTGCCGCGAATGATATGTCATACGATCCGTTGCGAAAGAGGTCGTAAGAGTTTGCCTCCGACCGCCACACAACTTTTCGCTGCCGCATCGGCGGCGGATTCCGGGTGTCCGATTTCGGACCCCGTTCGTCTTGTTCTCCTGCCACACTCATTCTCTCCAGCCACATCTTTTTCACAAAATCACAGGCTTTCTTGTCCTCCAGGTGAAAACAAACATTGCACTATTCATTATTATTGTTTTATTTCATAGTGTTTGCATTCATGAAACAATATGAGAAGGTTTCTTTCTATTCTTCTCTTGTCTCATTAGTCAGATGATCAGTTGTTCTCTCAATAGATTCTTTTTTTCCTCATAAATAGAACAGGGATGCTGCTTGGTCTCTGTTTGTGTGCGCGTCCTTCTGAGCCGCCCGTCTCTCGGCTCTTTCCTTATTTGCTGTATTTTCGCGTATCGTTTCCGACCTCTTTCGAGTTTTTCACGAGCCTCTCTAGCCTTCCGTCCGTCTCCTCCTCCTCAAAAGATTCTGTGTGTTCGCTTGTCACCCTACCAGTTCGCTATCTCTTCATTCGCCGCCTTCTCGATCGTCTTCTCTCACATCAAAAAGTGATGAATATCATGATGCTTCTTGTTCTCTCTTAGATGTAACTTCTTCATTCTCCGCATACAATTTTTCTGGCGTTTGAGACAACGATTAGTATCACAATTTCATCAGTTTTATTTCCAACAATTATAATTCAAACTGGTCTCAAACTCCACGCTTCTTAAATGAAAAGAAGAAGTTGCGTAAGGAATACATTTTCTCCTGAAACTTGAAAGCTCCTATAGCTCGTTTATGTCGTCAGTTGCTTTAAACACGGCGGCGAACCGCAAGAACCTGTCAACTTGTCACCGAGCTCCATTGAATCCCATCTTTTCGCTCGTTTCCCGAATTCTTTTGAGACGAACGAGCAAAAAGGTGTGTAGAAGGCGGCACTGCCGAAATAATAAATTACGCAAACACGAGACAAAGAAGAACGAAAAGAAGCCCTGGAAGATTAGGCATCCGAACGACATTTCTTATTTTCCACCCACTATTTTCGTTTTCTTCACGACCAGTCAGTTTTTGTTATTATCTGCTGATCTACTCAACGAATAACCGAATGTTTATTTCGGAGCAGAAAAATTGTAGTGAACTGAATTAGATGCTTTTGGTCGTTCGTTTTACGTCTTCCTATTTTAAATTCTCCTCCTCCTTTCGAAGCACATTCTCTTCGTTTATTCGCTTGATCGGCCACTCAACGCTCCCAATTTATAGCCCTCCGCGTCTCATTTTCTCCTCATTTCATGGTTCGTACCCACGCCAGTGTGGCCCCATCTTTCATCATAACCCTCCTCTCTCTTCCTCTCTCCTTTCATCGTTATCTCTCGTTGGTCCCCATGAAGCATGCCCGTTCAGACGTATTTATTACTCAATTCCTTTTTTGAACATTTTCTATTCGTCAGTTGTTCAGGCATCTCATACCACACATTTGCATTCAGACGATTTCATAGATCAGACATTTTAGTGAGTGAGAAAGTTTCAACCAAGCAAAAATTGATAAGAATGTATGTTTGTTTTCATGATAACGTGATTAGTTACCGCAGGCACATTATTTGCCATCTGACCTCAACGTTCCTTCCGTCTCGTCTCGGTGTGCTCGCCTTACCTAGTCGCAAGTGTGCTCATTTCTCGAATGATATGATTGATGACCTTCGTGTCACACGAATGCATCGATCGGGTCCTTGGGTTCTATTAATAAATATGGCCATTTCCGCATCAACTCGTCTTCATTTCCGTCTCTTTCGTTCTCGGATGATTCCCGAATTGAAAGAAGAAAAAACGAAAGCGTCGTCTTCCCGTATTCGCGTCTTTCCTTGAGTGGCGTCCTCGGTGCGCGCCTTGACTCGTTCTCCCTACTTTTTCTTCGTCTCATCTTCTGCTTTTTATTCAATTAATTTTGCATTCAGTGTCCTCCTTCAGCACACTATACCGTCCCTTACCCACTTGTTATTCTTTCGGGCGCGATCAACAAGGTCGAATTTCTTTTTTCGTTCGTTCACATTCCTTTTCGCTTCTCGACGACGTATCGTACTCGGGGACAAAACCGAAGCCTCTTTGACGGCGTCGTCCTTGGAGCTCTCATCTGCGATAAGTAATGATCGATGTTGTCGTTCACTAGAGATAGCAGTCAGCGAAAAAAGCGATTTGCTAGTTAGATGGATTGCGTCTCGAACGATTTGTCATAAATCAGTCCGTCGCCATCTAACTATGCTGTCGTGTTTTCTTCTCTTCTTCCCACCCGATCAAGTGGCTGTTCTCACTTTATGAGCCCACTTTCTTCGTCGCAAGCCTCTGTTCGATGGCTTCGGTGAAACTCAAACTGGCGCTTTGCATGCGTAATCGTTCGTTTACACCCAATTTCCCAGCACCCATTCGTCTTTACAAAGCGTTTCAGGAACGGATTACATTCGGAATGTTTCAAGTTTCAACTTTTCCATTTGACTTTTCCCCCAGTAATCACGTTCCTTCGAAAATTTTGCGATAGTAATTGTTCCCCCACTTGCCTGTAAATAATGCGATCTGTCAACGGTGGCTGCTCTCTCGGTGCCGACAAACATTATCGAACGAACAGTGGCAACTCGTCGTCTTCCCCTCGATCAGTCTCGCTAGCTTCTCCTCTTCTTCCCGTTGACCTAAGTGTATCGAATGAGAGAAGAATCCATTACTTCACTTTAATGAGGCTGAATCGCTCCTCGCGCATTTCACTCTATTGCCCTCTATCTCTCTCTTTCTCTGTCTCATACCCGACTTTCCGTTGTTTGGTTTTGTTCTGTTGTAAGAAGAAAGAAAGAGAACGATAGGGATGGGCAGAAAATGAAGTCGTTCTTTTTCACATCTCTCCGTCACTTCTTCTTCGAGGGCGTCCGTCCCTGCTTTTTCGTCAAAGGGTCAGTTACATTGCGATCTGACCGCTCGTCTCTTCGTCGGCACTCTTAGGCACCTCCGCCAATTGGACACAAATCGTCGCCACTTCTCACTATCCAACATGACATTTCCGCCAACCGTTCTCTTTTTTTCCGCCTCTCGATCCGATCAATTCGATCATATTTCTGTTTAATCAAGAGCTACAACCTGATTATTTCGATGAAAAATAAACAAGAAATGATTATCTGAACTGTGACAAACTATTATCCACCATAATTGTTAAATCTATTTCTTCTTTCACTCGTTCACTTCATTCTCTCTTTCCTCGAGTTTTCACACTCCGCGTCTCCTCTTCGGATTCCTCGTTCCCAATATCTCGTTTCAGAATTCAATCGGCCCTCAATGCGGCATCAGATAACCCTGTAACCACGCGTTTTTGTGTCTCTGTCACTTTCGTTTTTCTCTCGACCACAGTAGACTCCCATTTCCGAAATGCCTCTAATCCGCAACTACGACTACTACGACTTCATCGACGTTGCTTCGCGACCTCCGAGCTCTTCTGTCCTTGTCAGCACTTCATCCGTTCCTCATCCACACGGTCTTAACGGGCACCATGGACATTTTGAAAGTTCGCGCCGCGGTTTCTATGCGGCACCGCCAAAAAATCGTCTATACTATGGAAAAGAAGACTGGAGAGGAAATACGACAGTTCACGATCCAACTGATTTCAACGACTCCATGGATTTCAACGCGAACGATTCGTTGGGTGGAGATGAGAAACGAAAGAAAAAACGATGGAGGGACCTCTTATTTCCGAAAGGGAAGCATTCTTCCCGGAAAGACAAGGAGAACTCGAATGTCAGTGTGACCACCCGCAGTCTTTCCTCTGTGTCTTTCCGTTCCGAAAAACCTGAGAGGAGTCGTCGGAGAGAATCGGGATCCCTCTCCCGTCACCGATATATTCCACCACCACCTCTACCGATGCCACCGAGGAGAATCATGACGAGCACTTCGATGGGATATTCAGACGATGCGATGACTTCATCATCGTCACACACCACCACCGACTATGAGGACATCGCTCCAATGCCAACTCCATCTTTTGTCATTTATCCCGCGTCTTCGATCGCGCAGGCGAGACGGTTCGGAGCAACAGGAAGAGATGCTATTCTACCAACCGCTCTACCAGCCGTTTATCTTGCTCAAAATCGGAAAGCGGTTGTTCCGAACGGGGCAAAGCACAAAATATTCAGAAGTCCCACTTATCATCACGGTTTGTAATGGGGCAAAAGTATTACCGAAAAGCACATTTTACGATGTTATCACATCGATGACTTTGCAATCAGTCGTTCAATTGTTTTTTTTTCAGATGCGTTTGTGAATTCGCACGAATGGACACTCAGCCGATCTGTCAGCGAAATGAAACTGGTACGTCCCCGATATATCCCCGACCATGGTTTTTTGCTAATGAGAATAACAATTATGAGAAGGAAAGGAGGGAGGGGGGGGGGGGGGTATCGTCTTCTTCGGATTAGCGGTACCTATTTGTATCTTGTTTATACCTAGTCCGACTCAATGAGATCAAGAATGCTCTCCCGCTGGGTGGAGTATCCTTCTGCGCACTAAGGGTCACCAGATGGCTCGCTTGCGCAAACCGCCCGAACAAGGAATCTGACCACCCACTTTGCCATCCTGTCGCGTTCTATTGCATCTTCCGCCGATAGTTTATGTTGATGAGGCCCATGCCACGTAGCGGGAACGTGGTCGTTTTTCAATGAATTGAATTTGGTGCAAAAACTGGACATACTGAGGATTTGAATGCTTCGAAAGAAACAACAGGATTATTACGCGGAGGCGTATCTTCGATCCAATCTAATCATTGTTGGACTTTACACTGTTTCTCGGCTCCACAAACAAAAGTCCTCGAATTGTACAACGAGAAAGAATGGCTAATCTCGTTCTTAGATTGCGTGGCTCCAGCTGCGCGCTGCTTTGTCCTTTTTGCACTTGAAGGATCGTTACCTCTGCGACAACTAGTCATTATTAACACCTGCTTACGAACAAATTGAGCGACATGTCTCCTCGAATGATTTGTTGTCTGGCTTGTCGTCAGTCACGTCATCTGCTCCCCAAGGTGGTAGTGATAGTTATCGGGCAGCAACCCTTCCTCCCCCCCCTGACGGCGAGACGCCATCAAGGAAACCGTTCTAATTGGGTCGGGTGCTCTCAAAGAACTGTTGCGTGGATCCGTTTCCGATTCGGAGACACCTTCGGTCCCTCCATTGACACCCTTTGATGCGACCCGACACGCGGAAACCATCATCGGCCGCCTGGCAAATTACATCAGAGCTGTGCGTTGCGAGAAGTACACTTTTTGCTATTCTTCTTCTTCAGAACATTTTATAGAGACGCCGGTCGTTATTCCCAACCGCGCAGCAATTGCACTGTTTATTGCCATTACACTAAACTCGTCTTCTTTGTCTCTGCGGTCCGGTAGGAAGAGGGAGAGCGGAACACCTGTGTGCTATGTACGCGCGGACCACTCACCGTTTGAACGGCACCTATTAGGGCGAGGGAGAGTGATCATTGGTCTCTTAGCTAAGGGAACCCTCTTTCCAGATACACTGTGCAAACAAATAATACTGAAATTGGTGACGTGCCAAACAGAAGATGTCTTCATCTCGACCATGTACGGTCATTCATTGATCTTTCGATCTCATTGCACCTCTGGGGACTTATAGACGGATGGGATCGTTCAAGTTCAGCAAAAATACGATGCATTGGGTGATACGCGTATTTGTAACTACTCATCGCGATTGAGGAATCTGTAGAAAACGTCTTTTTGTATATAGCACATCTTTTGAACATCATTAGAACCTCCCGACTTTTCCAAGATGTGTTGCGCACTGAGGGTCGCAACAACCTCTGTCGTGCGTCTTTACAACGGTAAGACTGCCAGCTGTTGATGGGCGGAGCCAGAAAATCGACTCCGTGTGGCACACTGAGCAACAGTTCTCTGGCTACATCACACGTAGTCAGTCCAGTATTAAATATGACCGTCGCTATAAATTTATTCTTCGATTTCTTCCACTACTGGGGTAGTAAAAAATCCGCGTCGTCCAAATATCACAAGTGCCGAATTGTTAGTTTCATTAGATCAGCCACCAGTGTTATCGTAATCAATCTTTTCATTTCAGGGCATTGTTGGGACTTCGCAGTCAGGAAAAACAGCTCTAGTTCATCGTTATTTAACGGGCACTTACACCTCCGAGGAAAGCCCTGAAGGTAAGTGTGTCATGCAATTATGCGATTGCATTGCTATACTCCAATCAAGCAGTCTCTCACAATCACATTTATTTTCCAGGTGGTAGATTCAAAAAAGAAGTAGTGATCGAAGGACAAAGTCACTTGTTGCTCATCCGCGACGAGGGTCAACAAAGTCTTGACGTTCAGTTCTGTCAGTGGGTCGACGCCGTCGTGTTCGTCTTCAACGTGTGCTCGATTCAAAGTTTTGAGAGCATTCAGTCGCTGGCGAACGAGATGAGCAGGTTTCGGAACATCAGTGATCTACCTCTTATTCTTGTCGGAACGAAAGTAAGTTCAAGTTCAAATGGGAGCAGATGAGGAAGAAGGGAAGAGATAAGAATCTAAAGCATGCTCTCCAACAAAAGGTGGTAATCCGAGTCGATCTTGTAATAGACAGTCTCTGGCACCGTATGCGGGATTAGCAGTTGTCCTCATCACGTGCGAAAGTAACTATTAAAGAGCAGGACATTCTGATGGCGGGGGGGGGGGGGCGTCCCCTCGTTCTCGACCGCACCGTCCTCTGTCTCCAGCTGGCCTACCGCCTGTCCCTTCACCCGCCCGCCCCCACGAGCTCTCAGTCGGTCACAGCTGTATCGTGAAACGAATGCATTTTTCCTCTTCGCATTTTATGTTTATCAAGGGAATGCTATTTCAGGACCATATCTCCGAGAAGCGTGCCCGAGTCATAACCGAAGACGAAGGACGTCAGTTGGCTGCGCAAATGAAGCGATGCTCATACTTTGAAACGTCAAGCACCTACGGAACAAATGTGGAGCGAGTATTCAAAGAAGGTGGGTGATCCGTGACAGTACGAACTCTATGTAAAGTAGTTAATACGAGGGTATTATGTTTCAATCATGAATGAAAACTGTACTTCCGCTCTAATTACGCTCTCAAAATCTTTCCGCTTTCGTTTGATAGGAGTAGAGTAACCTCGTTCCCACCTCGACGTCACTTCAGCTACTTGTTAGGTGCACTTGAGGTTGCGCTATTCAATTTACGACACGTGCCCGCGTAATAATGGTTTATGACAATGCTATATTATGACGCAAGATAAGATTACGGTAGTAGACAAGGGCACACACTGGGAAGGCAGCTAGTCGAATGATTGTTCAATTCAGAACAGTTTCTAATTTTTTCCCGATAAACTGAACAAGGCGTACGGCGTGAGAAGCGCGGTCTATACCTTTGATCTCCTCACATGCGTAGATAAAAATGGCGGTGAATCTCGGCTTCAAAGAAATTATTATAAAGTGTTTTGCGAGATGTGTTGAGTTTTCGAGTAGAACACGAGATGCAAACACGCATTGCGCAAGTGCGTTGACGAAATGCAAACAGTCCCCCCGGGGTCTGTCTATCTAAGAGGTTCGGCGCCCCCGGGCTTTTGCGTCTGTTCCACTCTACTTTTTGGCCTGGTTATATTGTTTTTTGATTCGAAATTGTTCGGAAGACGTCGAGTGGCGAGTCTGGATTGACTTCGAAAAAGAAGAATGAGGGAAACACTTTGGTCGGTCTTTCTTCTGTGTGAAATGATTATCTTGTCAAGTGTTCCGGTTTTTGTTCGCCTTTGGAAAAGAGAAACGGATGTGTGTATGTTGTCTAATTGTGCCAGTTCCTCCCCCTAGTATTTGGCAGAGTAAGAGTCGTCTTGAAAATGGAGTGACACGTGTCATGAATTCGTCATTAGAGCGTCTCCTCCCCGGTCGCAGCTGTGCCCCGTGTCCGCCCGCCTGGCCGCCGCCGCGCATGAAAGTAAACAATTCAACACGCCGTTTTCACTCGAAACGATTCAGATGCGAGCTTGTCAATCTAGCATAATTGTTCGTGTGAATATCGTTGCAAATCTAGCCACCACCCACCTCTTCACCACCACTAGCCACTTCTTATTCTAAGTCAGCTTCATATTTCGCATTCCGCCTGCCAAGTAGTCAGTGACGGCGTCAGCCCTGTTGCCCGGGCAGAAGCCCCGTGGGAGTTGCCTGCCCTTTCCTCCTTCCTCTCTCCCTCTCTTTTCCTCTCCGTCAAGCCACTCCTCCCGAGTAGTTTGGTCTGAAAAGACAAACAAACCGTGTTGAGCAAGTGGTAGATGGAGAGAGCGTTTCGCAGTTTAGTTCAAATTTCGCTCGAACACTTCATAAATCATCTTCGATCATTGTTTATTTCTGCAAGAATTATACTCTACATTATTTTTATAGATAGATGGCAAAGCATTTATCGCACACTTCTATGTTCTTCTGTCAGTGTTGTTTTTTTCAGCTTGCTGCAAAATCATCCAGTTCCGTATCCGGTCACAAGTCGGCAGTGCATCTTCTCAAGCCAGGACACCGACTCCAACTCATTCGGACAGCGGACGCAAAGATTACCAAGATCCACGATACATGAGTTCGAGTACGGTGTTCGCGATGCCTTCCAACATGCGTCCGTCGTACCCTTCCGGATCTGCCCGTCGCAACACTGTCCACCATCGGGAACAACCTCCATCTTCCAGAACAGCTAGTGAACGTTCCATGTCAGCCATGTTGGGAGCTCCGTACGGACCCCGGATGGCAGCTGGTGTCTCACCGTCAGCCAGTCAGAAATCGGTGCACTCCATTGCGAACGGCGGATATTCGAGATCATCTGCCGCGCTTCTCGACTCGGATCCACCAGCAGCCAACTCTTATTCAATAGATTCAATGTCGTCAACAGGCACTCCGCTCGGACATCAGGGAAATTCAAATCAAGTCTCGGCGTCCACTTCTCACCTTCCGACACCATCCTCAACACCAAACACGCAACGAAAAAATAGAAGAATTTCCAACATATTTGTGAGTTTAACAGAAGTAGACCCGTTTATGATTATTTGGTGATTCAGAGACCAAAGGATACTCACGAGGAGAAAAGCAAGATGATCGAGTCGTTGAATCTCGGAATCGGTCGTGCCATTCCTATCAAACAAGGAAATCTATTCAAGAAAAGTTCAAAGTCAGCATTGAATCGGTGAGTAATGTTTCTGTTTGCAGTATGCGGAATCAATTTTTTATTTTCAGCGAATGGAAGAAAAAGTATGTTTGTCTCTATAGCGACGGTCGGTTAACCTACCACACTAATCTGAAAGAGTATATGGACAAAACAGCGCAAGGAAAAGAAATGGACCTGAAACTGGCTAGTGTCAGAGTAACAGGAAGACTCCACCCTATGCACTCTCATAGAGCCAATGCTGCCACCAGCTCGACGACCGAAGGTAGCAGCGCGGCTCTCAAAAATTACGAGCCTAGGAGAAGTGATGTCGGAGTTGGAGCCAATTCCGGAGACGCAACGTCTGGAGGGGGGTCTGACGATGCTATCAAGGAGAATCAGCGACAGCAATTCTCTCCTCCCGCTCAGCCGCAGACTGTAGCTGGAAAGAAGAAGCGCGAATCGAGAAAGGCAGGCGCCAGTTCGAAGCACAATGACGAAGAGGATGATTGCTTCGAAGTGGTCAACAACTGCTTTATGCGATGGGAGTTCTGCGCGGGGTCCATGGAAGACAGAGACGAATGGATTAACGCGATCAATATGGAGATTGAGAAATCACTCGGGAAGGAGGTTGCAAATACGAAAACCAACAACCGCGCCGTTGCCGATCGTCCCGACATTGTTGCTCTCCGATCGATTCCTGGAAATGAACGGTGCGCTGACTGTGGGAATGTGACCGCCGAATGGGCGTCCATCAATCTCGGAATTGTCATTTGTATTGAATGCTCTGGAATTCACCGCAACTTGGGATCGCATATTTCGAAAGTTAGAGGGCTCGAACTCGATCAGTGGCCAGTTGAGCATCTGGCCGTGATGCAGGCCATCGGCAACGACAGAGCAAACGATATGTGGGAGTTCAGTCTGATGAACGAACGAAAACCAACGCCTGAAAGTTCTCGTGAAACGAAGGAACGATACATTGATCGGAAATACGTGCAGAAATGCTTCTTGAAGCCTATTCCTGCTGGAGAAGCAGTCACTTCACAACTCATCTCCGCTGTTCTCGCTCGTGACGTTCTCGCTCTGAATGTGCTTCTATCCAATGGAATAACGGTAGAAGAAGTGAATACGACGACGAAGGACGGACGGACGGTGTTGCATCTAGCGGCTAGCATCGGAAGCGTTGAGCTGGCACAACTGCTCATTTGGGTAAGTTCACCGCTATTGGAAAATAGTATTCAATCGCATGTTTTCAGCACAACGCTGACGCTCGAATTCTCGATAACAATGGCAGATCCTGTTTGTTCTACGCGCGTTCGAATGGTTTCCGGGAAGTATTCGATATGCTCGTCACTGCTGGACTTTCCCCAGATTACGGATTACCGCAAGAAAACGATTTTTCACAGTTGCCAGAGGTGAGCAGAGAATTCGGGATAAATCATCTGGACGGTTTCTTTCTTTCAGTTTTCTGCAATGGGATCCACATCAAATCGGGATTATTCGATGTCATCCGGAGAAGACATTTACTCATCGCGTCGCATCTCGATGGCTCCACCGCAGATCCCCCGACGGTATCTGCCGCAACAGCCGGAACTTGATGAGACAAGTGTCATCTGAAGACCGCGCTATTGCATATCCGTTCACGCGTGCTTTCTAGTCGATCCCCCGCTTAGTTCACTTCTGTTCTGATCTGATCTCTTCGAGTGATGCCTTCTCCTGCCTTATTACGCTTCGATTCACTTCTGCTGCTCCCTCTCTCTCATTCTTTCTCTTTCGCATTGTCTCCTGCTCTCGGCCAATCCTGCATCCTATCCGCTCCCTGTCTCATTCTGCATTCGTTATCTGTTTAATATGTGGGAAATATGATCGTTCCGTTTTGTGTACAATCGATTATCATGAATCTTTCATTTTGTTTCTATTCAGGCATAAAAGATTTATTTTAAAGAATCAAAAACATTGTAGTGCACTCGCTTGTCAAAATAATTGATGTGAATGCCACAACGGGCATTAGAAAATATTCGTGGAAACACTTCGTTTCATGAATTCCACATTTTCGGAATCTACAAAGTGAGAAACGTTGTGAACATTCAGAAGGATTCAAGATCATCAAGTTCACTCTTCAACGGATCTGTCGATTCCAGTTACGTTGACCGTCTCGCATTTATAACGAATCATTCGAGAAGGTCTCTCTTTTTTAAACGGTCTTGATAATTACTTTCTCATCGAATGCTCTGATTTTTGAAATCGAATGTGTCCCCCGTGCCGATTCGACCAACTCGAGCCCGACTAGAGTCCATGGACTCCACCTGGTCAGCTACAATCTGGCCAACTGATATTCCACCCATTCTATGATACAACGTGATCAATGCAAGAGTGTCGGCGTCTCTCGTCCCCGTGCACTCTCTCACGTGGTGTTTCATGTAGTCTGTCTACCCAATTTGATAGCAGAACCAACCATTGACCATCTATAAAAGCGGTCCGAATGGCCATTCTGTCCACTTTCTTCTGCCTACTCTCCCGATGACGGTCCCCAAGAAACAGCTTCTTGTCGTCGGCGCCGGCGCTTCTGGTCTTCCTTCGATTCGGTGAGTACTGTACGAAGGTGGTTCTTCGATCGAAGTTTTTTGAATTCTCGTAATCCTAAAACAACAACCCCATATTAGTGTTCCCCCCAGTTCGCAGTCTTCCCCTGCTCGTTTCCTCTGTGACTTTCGAAATTCTCCGTGATCTTTTGAATTCTTCATATCACTTTATCACAAACGTCCTTGTTGTCGTCGTTTCGCCGAACAAACCATTCGGATACATTCGAAAACCGGTACCAGTTAATTGTTCGAATGTACCTTGATCAACTGATCTTGTTTCCTCTTCCAGCCATGCCCTCCTGTACCCGAACGTCGAAGTGACCTGTTTCGAAAAGTCAGGAGACATCGGAGGACTGTGGAACTACAAACCGTACGATACAGAGTGTGAGAGAAGAGCCGTCGGGTGTGTCCCAGCAACCGAGGCGCATTTCAGTGTCTTCGGTTATGAAGTCGACGGTGATCAACACGTCGAAGGAAATGACGGCGTTCTCGGACTTTCCGCCGGAGGATACGATGGCAAACTTCATGCACAACACGGAGATGTGCCGTTACCTGAAGAACTACGCGAAGAACTTTGGGTTGCTGGATCACATAAAACTCAATCACAGCGTCGTTTCGATAGATCGTTGTGACGATTACGAAGAGAGTGGAAAGTGGAGAGTGCGCTATTCTGATGGGTGCGTGGTTCGGGTGTGACTGGTCAAGGAACGAATGGTTTCAGAGAGGGGAGAGAGCACGAGAGGGTGTTCGACGGAGTGATGCTCTGCTCGGGACACCACGCCATTCCACACACTCCGCAGCCGTGGCCAGGGCAGGAGACGTTCAAAGGACGCATCCGCCACTCGCACGACTACAAAGACTACAAGGGGTACGAGGACAAAGTGGTCGTCGTCGTCGGAATCGGAAACTCGGGCGGCGACTGCGCCGTGGAGTTGAGCAGAATCTCGAAGCAAGTGTACCTGGTCACTCGTCGCGGAAGCTGGATATTCAACAGACTCTTCGATCGAGGAGACCCCGTTGATATGGTCTTCAACTCGTGAGCAACCTCTTCTCTTCTTTTATTTCCCCATGTTGCGTTCAGAAAGTTCCAAATGAGTCTCGCCCAAGCGCTGCCGCACAGTTTGGTCAGCTGGAACTTCGAACGTCTTCTGAATCAGCGCTTCGACCACGAGAGATACGGACTCAAACCGAAGCACTCTGTCTTGTCGTGAGTCTCCCCCGAATCCTTCTATCCCCTCAACTGTCGCATTCAGAGCGCATCCGACGATAAACGACGAGCTTCCGAACAGAATCGCTTGCGGAACCGTCCGTGTCAAGCCGGGAATCAAGTCGTTTTCGGAGAACTCGATCGAGTTCAACGACGGCTCCATCGTCGAGAACGTTGACGAAGTCATCCTCGCCACCGGATTCTCGTTCCACTTCAACGTCATCGAGAAAGGGAATTTGGTTCGGGTGAATGAGAACAGAACAGAAGCGTTCAAGTACATGTTCCCTCTCTCCACCGCCGATCACAACACACTCGCAATCATCGGATTGGTGCAGCCGGTCGGATCGATAATGCCGATCAGTGAAATGCAGGCGCGAGTGTTCCTCGAATCGTTCGCCGGTGGACAGGAATTGCCATCCAAGGAGCAGATGGCAGCCGATGTTGTGGCGAAGAGAGAGGAGATGAGCCATCGGTACGTGGATAGTCGCCGACACACGATCCAGGTGGACTACGCCGCGTACATGCATGAGCTGGGAGATCTGATCGGTTGCAATCCGGATATGAAAACGTTGTGGATGCAGAAGCCGTTGCTCGCGTGGAAAGTGTTCTTCGGGCCGTGCGTGCCGTACGTTTTCAGATTAAACGGCCCAAACACGTGGGATGACGCTGAACAGGCGATTTGGGATGTGGACTATAGATCTCAGAGAGCAACCAACAACAAGATTGCAAGAACCAAACATTGTGAACCAAATAAAACTTTGTAAAGCTGCTCAGTAACTTCAATTATTTTTCCATATCTATTGTCCGCATTCCGATACTGTTTCTGATATAAATGTAATTTTAAAAAACTCAAATATGTTTATGGATATTTACTACACTATTCGGTCAAAGGATACAAAAGTCAATTCGTCGTCGTTTCGACGGCCTTCGGTTCTTCTTTCGACATGAACGGGAACCAGAGTCCTTTGCCTGAAAAATGATGATCCCTGAATTTGCGGACATTTTTATTTCTCACCGAATTTCTGTCTCTCTAAAACGACTGCATTCTGTTCCACTCGATACTGCTCAAACTCGTTTTTCGTCATTGTCATGTAGAGATAACACTGGAAAAGAGAGAGGGTTTGAATTATGCAAATGAACGAACCGAGTGCAGAACTGGAGCGACCATGGCGGAAGAGCAAAGACCGAACACGATGTACAGATGGGCGCTAGGGTAACGGAGAAAGAAACGACTGGAAGTATCGATATATTGATAGGGATTAGGGAAAGAGAACTACCGACCGAATGAACGCTGGAGGAAACCGCCTGTTCTGTTGATAGTAGGTGGCACGTGTTCGGTAACTGGTTGTGAATCTCTCTGCTGCTTTCAAGAACATTCTGTACCTGAGAACCCACTCAATTTTCAGTTAATATATGGATCATATAGGGATTACTGATCGAACATTCTCGAATTATAAAAAAGCAATAGCAGTTTCCAAGTTTTTTTATGGTAGACAGAAAAAAGAACATCAAACAAATTTAACAAAAAAAACAAGAAATTCGAAATATTTAAATACTTGTATCGCTATTTTCCTCGTTCGCCTTCTTCAAGCTCTTTTGTACACCCAGACGGCGTCAATTCCTTCTCCGATTTGGTTTTCCTGGAATGACTCAAATGTATTGGGATAATGTTAACGCTGGTCACATACCAATTTCCAGGCGTCATTCTCTGGAAGCGGAAACCGACACGCGAGCAAGTTGGTATTCTGTCGCATTTCGCTCAGTTTCGGCACCAAGTCTCCCATCAAACTCTCTGCTCCGAAGATGACTGCGGTTTCGTAGGGATTCAGATCCGTCTTGAATATGTTCTTTCTCATGAATCTGAATGTTTCAGTTTATTATCCTGTTCACTCAAGAACTCGTACTTGGCCTCTTTACCAAGTCCATCCTTGATTGATCGGTATTTCGAGTAGGCGACCAGAATAGAATTGAGTTCGACTCCGGTGCTTCGGTAGCCTTCTTTTGCACATTGAAGAACCTGAAATTTAGTTATCGACATTATATCAATTTGTTCTTTCAGAAACGAAAATTGAGTTTATTTTGATGGAGCTTTATTAAAACTTTCTTGATTTGAAGACTAGAAACAAGATGAAACAGGGAGAGTGAGGGCGTGAGCACTGAAGCTGGAAAGGGAAGTGGTTGACTGAGCGGAATGTGAGAGGATAGGATTGAAACTGAAGGGGGAAGTTGGTGGGAAAATATTACCCTGAAGACACATCGTTTGGCCACACACATTGTCATGATAACCCAAAAAATGACAAAGATTAAAATTAGAAGGAAAAAAGTGAACCATGCAAAAGCTAAAAAGTCTAAAGTTCGGTCTGACCGACTGACTAATTGTTAGTTGTATTAATATCGATAAAGGTAGTCGTAGCGACGGGAGCGGCCCCGATCATTCTATTCAGTCGTGTCTTCCGAAGCAGCTGTCGTGTGGACTTTGCGGTCTTCTTCTGCTTCTTCACGCGCTCCATCAGATCATGACCACGATGAGTGACACCGTCCATTTGATCCATTTTGCTGAGTAACGACTCGAGGTCTCCTTTTCGAATCGGTTTCACAGAGATATCACGAACTGCACGGAATTGACCACAGTTGTTGACGTGCTCGTTCTCGAGTCGGAAGTAGTTCCAGATAAATCTTCGGAACACTTCCAATGGAGCAGTCAGCGTTGTTAGGAAATCGGAATCGAGAGTCCAAGCTTCACCGAGGGACACGTTGAGAACCCAGGCAAGACGGAAGAGAAAGTCTTGAAAAATCGCGAAGTAGTAGTAAAACTTGCTACCGTAGATCATCTCTTCACGCAGGAAACGAGCTTCGCTTGGTGCTCGCGGATCGATGAGTCCCCAGTCCATGAAAATATCCCAGAGGAAGGTGTAGGTGAACGACATGATATACGAGAGAATCCAGATGTAGAAGAAGATCGACGTTGAGTTCGGATCCACCGATTCATAGTACTTGTTCAGAGCTCCGCAAGCAACTACGAAGAATGTTGTTGAGTACTTTCCGGCATTGACAAGATGGGGATGTACTCGTTTTGTGTCTCTGTATCTTCGCAAACACTGGAGGAAACGAATCATCGCAGGAATTATAGACATCAGAGAGCGAAGTCCCGCGGCCGAGGCACATTGATCCTTTCCGTTCGTAATATCCACACTTCCCCAAGGAACAGAGCCTGTTGATCCGTTTATACCTCTGACTGTGATCCATCCATCCGAGTAATCAACTTCGGTTGCGTAGAAACAAACAAAGTATTGAAAGTCGAGGAACGCAGTGGTCAATGAGTTCATTTGATCTCCCAGCCAGAAATCGGTGAACGTGACAAAATGGAATGGAGACGTGAAACACTTGTAGCAATGTTTCAGCAACCAGAAGCGAGAATTCCGATGGAATATATAATCCGGTTTGCCGATGGGATTCAGCAGGAGCACCAGGCAAATGACCATGAGGGCGAGTGGAGGAGCGAATGGAGGAATGTGGAGCATGTGAGCATACAAGTATGCAAGAACTGCCATTGACCAAAGGAAGATCATGAAGGATGCGATTTGCATGAGTGTCTGATAGGAAAGGTGGTTCCGGGGATCGACTTCGAAGATCAGCACGTGATTCACACCAGCTCCAGCCCAGCCAGCCATGTTGACTCCACAGAGGAAAATGAGGAGAAAAAGAAGGAGCGGTCCGCGAAACAGTCGAACGGCTACCCATTTAGGCTCATCTGGGCGAGGAGGGGCAGCCCACCAGGTGAGAAGAATAGCGACCAGGCAGATCATACTGGCGCCGATGAAGAGACCAAGAGAAAACGTAGTCAGCGGCTTCTGCTTTTCAGACAACGGTGGAACCTGAAGAAAGACATATTGTATTAAATTTAACTCTGAAGTCACTCACTTTCAGTCTTTTCATTCCGGCTTGTCTGTTTCCTCCTTCAAGATCGTTGATGACGCTGGTTTCCACATTGGTGATCAGCGTTTCAATTTCGCGATTCAGAAAGAATGAGGACTTTTCAACTTTGTTTATTCTCCAATCCAGTCCTCGCTCGTTCCCGGTCAACTTGTCGTGTTTCTTGAGAATCTTCCGGAAACCAGTAGAGTTCAATTGTTGGAAGTTTTGCACAAGAACCAGAGAGAGGTAGAACTCGGAGAACGCGAGCTTCAGCTGTTGCTCGTTACGAGTCGTTTCTTTGTGGAACCGATCCTTCCCGCCAAATCTTCTCCGAATGCCCATATTTTCATTGCGGGCACCCACCACGTCCTTGAAAACTTGCAGTTCCGTCTGGAGCTCGTGATGTTTTCCCTGTCCTTCAGCAATTTTTTGCGAGAAGAACAAGTTGATCTTCGTTAACTCTTGATCGCACTCGTTGAAGAACTTTTCGTCAAGCCTTGATATGTGCTCCTCTCGACGATCGTCTTCCGCAGGAACCTCCATCATTTCGTCGTACAGCAGATTTTTTAGTCGCTCATAGTCAATATACTGTTTCCGCCACTCTGGCGTCAAGTGGCTCGCTAATTGCTCACCGAATTTCATCTGAAATACCCGTAAATAGCTAAAAATCACTCACAACGCGGCCATCGCCAGAGCCTAGATCAATGAGAGTGCCCTTCGAGTTGTTGGTGGCAAGTGAAAGTGCGCGGGAGACGTTCGCGAGCTGTGCTGGCGTTGCAGGCACGTACGGAATACAGACGCGACGCAGAGCGGGAGCCACGAAAGGGACGGCAGCCGCCGAGATGACGAGCGCCGTTGCGCCAGCCACTCCGGCGATCACTAGTCCTGTGTTCATGCCCATACTGCAAAAACAAACTGTTCTAGCAGCAACGCACTCTCCGTAGGGCTACTCATTGATCTAGATTCTTGCAAAACACAGAGGAAGGATACGAAAAATAAGAATTTACCTTTTTTAGTTATGATCTGTTTGGATTAAGATGAAATTCCACAAAATCAGCAGCTTCTCATGAACTACCTGAAAAATCACATATTTAAACCTAGAGGGAGGAGGTTATCAAGTAAGAAGACGGGTGTGCAACGCAGAAAACGAGAAGAAGTGAGAGAGCAGTTGTACTTTTTCATCGAAAGGGAAAAGATGGAAAGAAATTCGATAAGGGAATGGCGACTAAAAATCGTGGGCTCAGAGACGAGAAATGCGCAAGTTCGTCGGAAAACGCGCAAATGAATTTGTTGCTGGCGCTTCTCTCAGAATGTGCGACAAATTTTTCCAAGTTCAGAGTCAGTTTTTCCTTCAATTTTCACTTGATTGATAATTTTGACTACTGATTATATTTGTTTCTGATTTCTAAAATTTTGATATCGTTGCTTTTCAAATTTTCGAAATCTAACTACAAAAAAAATATCCGATGTATTGCAGGCAAAATGCTGTCCAGAACACTCCGACCGATCTCCAAGGTTCTCAGAAGTAGTGCAAAGTACTCTCAAGCTGCTGGTGATTCGAACAAAACTTATATAAATCCAATTTTCTATTTGAGGTCTCCCATTGAATGAGGGAAGCCCTGCTCCTTTGCCATCAGAAGACAGAACCATCTCACCCAAAGTTTCCGCTTTGGTTGACGAAATCGCCAATCTCAGTCTTCTCGACGTTTCCGACCTCAACTGGGCTCTCAAGAAACGACTCAACATTCCAGATCAGCCTTTAATGGCGGCTGCCGCATTCGCTCCAGCTGCAGCTGCTCCTGCCGCTCAAGGTATTCTGGAATTCGCTACTTTATTTTACTGACCTTTTTATTCAGCGGAAGCCGCCGAGGCTGCGTCGGATGTGCCACAGAAAATGACTTTCACAGTGAAACTGACCAAATTCGATGATACTAAGAAGATCGCTATCATCAAGGAGATCCGTAACGCCGTTCCGGGACTCAATCTCGTTCAAGCCAAGAAGTTCGTGGAAACAGCCCCTGTCAATGTCAAAGAAGACCTCGGAAAAGCAGAGGCCGAAGAACTGAAGGCCGTGTTGGAGAAGGCTGGAGCTGTTATCGAAATTGTTTAACTCATTTAATCTCAATTTTCATTGATCTGTTTTCTTTTTAGATAGAATAGCTCTTTTTGTTCTGATTCTTGTTAAGTTATCGAAATAATCTGGTTTTCTCTCAATTATTTATTCGCAACCAAACAGATCAAAAAACAGCTAGAATTGTTGAAACATGATGAACCCGTTGAACGAATGCGCTACACGTTGGAAACTCGAAGTACAATAGGAGGTTGAGTGGTCATCTATTCACGTCAAGATTTCTTTCTTCGATTCGTCATTCTCGACTCCTGCAATTAAGAAACTACAAAAACCGGTCGGTAATTGTTCAGGGATACCTCCTGTTCCAAATACTTTCAATGACATGCCAAACTCGACGACTCGCATATCCTTCTCCGACATCTGACCAAAGGTGACGGCGTGATCAGAGCACTTGCCACTTTTCGATCGTTCCGATTGGAACAATGTCGAGTCAGGCGCGATGATCTGCTTCGGCGGCAAGTCGTTGAATAGCCGAAGGGCGTCTTCGTCGAATGGATCAATCACCCGAACTCCGTGTTGTTCGCAGCATTCGTAGAGGGCGAACTCGGAGGATCGGGCAAACAAGAATCCTTTGCAGCGGGAAAGAAGATCGATTGCCGAGTTGGAAAAGACTGCTCCGCCCCGAATGGCGACCTTTTGATTACCGGAAAACGGGAAAACCCATGAGATGTAGTTGCTGAAACGGAAGGATGCTTCAAGTATTCATTAGATTCTTCACCTTGTATCCTTGACTTTCCCCACCACCACGGGCTTCTGCGAATCAAAGTTTCGGAGGACTCGCTTCAAATTCGGAACTATCAAGTACGTCTGATCGTCTCCGATGAACGTCCACTGCGCGGGAACTTTCGATGAGAACTCCATCGCGTACTGATAGAATGACCAGTAGTAATGGTTGGCATTCGAGTTCACGAACACCATCGTATGGTTCTCTGAATCGACGTTAGAGAGCATATTTCGAAAAAAATCCCTTACTTGAAAATTTGTCGTAGATCTTCTGATTGTTTGTGAAATAGATTGTTTCCTTGCACAGTTTGGTGTATCCGTCGTGCAATGCGGATATCACTTTTTCAGGTTTCTGAAATTTCATGAAATTAGTCACTTCGAAAACGCGAAAAAGATTTCGATGAACTGACAGATAAATATTTGTGAAGATTTATGACACACCGGATTTCGAATGATTCTGCTTTTTCGATCTGATTTTCTGAAAAGACGCCTTCTTGAGTTTCATCAATTCTAAAAAACTCGATAACTCACCATGATCGAATATTAAAATGTGCTTGTCAACGTCGTTGTCACCATCGTAAAGGAACAAAAGGCCGAGAAGAAAACCGACCGAAATGCCGAAGACGAGATGGAGGAACGCGTCTCTGGAAGGAACGCCGTTTGAATCGGAATCAGGATGCAACTGAAACCTGGGACCTCTGATCCGATATCTGCATAGATTGACAGTCATTGATCAGTCGCTTCACTGCCGCCGCCTCTGCAATCCAAACCGAGACGTTTCGAGGCGTCGGGTAGAGGCAGGAATGACTCCCGCCGAGACGGTCGCCTCTGTCTGCGTCTCTCGCAATCAAACACTTTATATGGCTTTCTGTTTGTCTAATATCGATTCAACTACATTTATTGTACGGATGACGGAAGTTTTGAATGTTGGGACGAAAATTTAATTAGGGCGATGTGCGCGGTAAAAAAACAACAACATTCGTTACGACTGACCGAACAAAAAACGACTAATAAACGAAAAAAAACGTGGAGTGGTGGAAGACCTGACCCCTGACAGATATTGAAATGACCCTTAATTAAAATACTCCGAATACGTAGAGACACTTATCCAATTAAAAAAACGTGAAGAAATCTCATGGAGAGAAGGAGCAGAGAGCAAAAGGCACGTGATACGGGAACTGGGAACTGTTACAAGGCGAGAGAGAACAAACAAAAGAGAGAAAGTAAAAGAGAAATCTGAAAATGGGATGGGAGATCTCGAATAGTCGATCGATACTTTTCTTAATTAAGAGAGGCAGTCGATTAAATCGGCTGAGTGAGGAGAGCAGCTGGGAAAAGTTTTAGAGAAAATTTGGTATTAGATGAGGAAGTGCGACCGGTAAACAAATAAAAGAAACAAAAACACTAATCTAATAAAACTGAGAACAGGGATCAAAAGGACCATCTAGGCGATAAGAAGAAGAACAAGGGTGATGTCGTCGGGCTTGCCTCCGGGAGCCAAGAATCCGTGCTCACGGGCCTTCATCGCAAACGGACTGTTGTGCTTCTGATCGAATGCTAACCGACGGGCGGTAAGGGCGAGGGCATTACAAACCTACAAAACAACGAATTACAAATCGATCCCTACACTCCTCATCCAACCTCCTGCACATTTCGCTTTCCGTCGTCCAACGACTTCAACTGCTCAAGGACTTGCTGCTCACTCAAGTTATCCCAGACACCATCAGTCGCCAGAATGATGATGTCGCCCTTCTTCACGTCCAGCTCCTCTTTGTCAGCCATATCTGGCTTGTCTCCAATGAATCCATTGTATCCGTCGGGCGGGAGAGTCAATTGGAATGGCGCGTTGAAGTAGTGCACTTGTTCTCGACTTTTGGAGATAACCTGATGGAAAGTAAGTGTGAAATGAGCAACTGTTTTTATCAATTACCTTTCCATTTCGAACGACCATAAAGCCAGAGTCACCGAGATTTGCCGAATACAGCTTTTCTTGATGAACGACAAGAACGCACGCCGTCGAAGACCCAACCGGTCTCGGAGCTTCAGCAGATGCTCGGAATGCATACTCGAGCAGTGAATCGGGTCTTTCTGGATCGAAGTCGCCTCCCTGGACGCGTTTCTCGCACTCCTTCATCAGTCTTCGGGAAAACGCCGAGGGGTCGATTCCGTACTTCCTCCATCCACCAACACCGTCGGCTACTCCTGAAATCGCGTCGGTCAGTGTCCCGAATCGAGCGTAAGTCGTCTCTTACCTACTACAAACGTGTTCTTGAACCTAGAGATAAACCATGCGTCATCACCGAAAACGCCCTTGTCGAGAACAGTCGACGGACCTTTCAGCATATCTTTTGGGAATCCCGCACAACTGGCTATCACATTTTCCACGTGGGCTGAAGCAGCAGGAGACGGCGATCCTTCGGATGTTGGTTTGCCTGGTTTTGCCGAACTACTCGAGAGTCCTCTCCTACCGGAACTGATCGCTTCCGGCCCGATCGATGAGCCTGAAACGAACGAGGAAGAGGGTAGGATTTGGAAGTTGAAGATGAACTCACCTAGGTCTAAGGCAGAAGCTGAAAAAACGGCCCTGACTGCTAACCGACCGTATGCGAGTAACCTCACACCGGCGACCATTTTTCGATTGTTTACCGGAATTTTCGAGAGTTGTTACAAATAGTCGTTCCCACAGTGAATCAGGTCAAAGCGACATGGAATCGTGGCCTGATTCGTGGGTGTTCGGGTCAAGAATTGAGGGTTTGCTGACGACTCCTGCAATCGAAAACAAGTTGAACTGGCTCGTAAAAATATAATGTGCGAACGAGCGACGGGAGCAAAAAGAGAAAAAGAAGAAAAAGAAGAGGAATTCAAGAGAAGGGACAGTGTAATAAGAAGCTTCGGGAGTCAGTCACCTGAGCATCGGTGAGGGAGGACTCGAAAAAACAAAGAGTTTGAGGAAGTCTCCCTCTCTCTGCCTCTTCGTCTCTCTAATGAGATTGATCGTTGTTCGACCGATAGAGGGACGAACGACTGAAAACAGGTCAGAGTGAGGGTCGGATGGAGTCTGAGGGAGGGGAGAGGTCGATCAAAACATAAAGCATAAAAAGGGGAAGTCTTGAAGAAAACTGTCAGTGAATAGTCTTGGAATTGTGCTGAAGTTTGCAGAATATCATTAAACATAAATATTCCAACAACACATCATATGATAAGGTTCTTCGGTCCATTCTGTTTACAACTACTTTGATCTCTCGCTGCTGTAAGGTTCATACCGCCCGTTTCGGCATTCTTTCGGACACGGAGAACACGCTGCGCAAACGTGGCCAGCAAATCATAGGTCCATCAATCAAACGCCCATTCTGTTCACTCGATCAATAAACGAGAAACTAGTGATAACATGGAAGTGCGAACCGAAGATCAGCCGATGATAGGGAACCGTAAAGGACAAGAATGGCAAGGGCCAAAGTCCAGTCCAACGGGGTCGATCGAACAGCTGGGTTACGGGGGGATCAACGTGTTTCCGATGAAACTCTTCTTCTTGATTCTCACGTAGACACAAACAAAAAAGAGATAGGAAAAGAAAAAAGAGAAGAGGCCGCCGCGGCTGTGTGGACGTTTTCAAGATACCGCTGATGACAGTAGAAACACGAGAGGAAAACGCAACTCTGCAGCAGGTGGCCTCTCTCAAACTGGCTGCAAACGGAATGTTACACACACTCCCGTACTCGAACTGTTAGTTGACCGTTCAGTGAGAAAGTTGATCGATTCAAAGAACGCGTTTGCATATTGATTGGCGGAAGAACTGCGGATCAGAGAACAGCAAAACAAGACACTTATCACTGCTCGCAACGAGTCAGACAAAAACAACAACAGGAGGAATCCGTGAATGGGGGCGGATACAGTCATGGTTATTACCGTATTATATATCCACTGGTGAATGGTGTCTACTGTTCAAAGCAACAAAAACTAAACTCGTCTTCGGCCAATAACACCAGTCAATCTATCACGTCATCGCCGCTCTACTTGAAGAAGTATTTGTGTGTGTGTGTGCTGTGAAGTGTGAACTGTCGCCTACCCAAACAGTGTAGTCTCGACGTTTTCAGTTTCTAATTTGAGAACTGGGCGGGACGGGACGAAGTACGGCTAGAACAACTGACCCCGTCGAGACTTCAGGAGATGAAAACATGGAAAGCGGGCGAAACAGTTGGCGGCAAGGCACGATGAAGCGGGTGGGAAATGAAACACAGAGCGAGAAAAAAGTGAAGATCAGAAACCACAAAGATAAGAAATAAGTGAGCGAGAACAAAGTACACGCATCCACGTGGCAACGCAAGCTACGAATGTATCATGTAGGCTGACACAGTTTCGAATGAGGCGAAGGTGGACCGGTCGAAGGAGAGGGAATCAGTTTAAAGACGTGTGAGCGGCGGAAGAACGAGTGACGGAGGCAAGCTTGATCAAATACAGAAGCAGCAAACAGAGCTCTCCGGCGGGCGAAGATCGGCAAGAGTGGCTGGGAGATTGACATCTTGCGAAGAATAGAGAGGGAACGATTTGAAACAAGCATCACACTACGGTGTTTAAGAGCTGCTGAGGGTGGAACGATGGTTGCTGATCGCTTGATGACGATCTCTGTTCGTTTTGAATGTACTCGACCCCGTCATCGCATTATTTTCGAGAATTTTTTCCAAACTCTAACAAAAGGTTGAATTCGCATTATGGGAAAATGGGACGGGTTTTGAGAATGAAAGGATAACTCATGACAGACTTTTGAAAGGGCGAAGTTCTCATGTTTCTACTGGTTCCCGTCGCCACATCAGTAATCACAGAACAAACGAAAGTGCAGGGAGACGCGTTCAAGGTTCAACGCCAAAGTCGCGTTATTCTGATTTCTCAGACGGAGCAGTTCATGTGTGGGCACATGGTGGCAGAGACACTTAAGACGCGATTTGCAATTCAAATTCCGAGTCGCCATGCGTCAGATGATGCAAACGGGCAGTGTAGAAATTCTATTCTTGTCAACGCCATGTTCCATTTTTGATCAAGAACGTAACAAAAAAGAGATAGACGGGAAGGAACGGAGAACGAACGATAACGAGAGAGAAGAATGATCTTTGAAGAAAGGAAGTAATATTACGAAATGATTCTTCGGACAGAGAGGGCAGACACTCGTCTAGAGACGTCTCAAGGAAGTTGCCTACAGACTACGGAATGATGGAAAAGTAATAAGAAGGCTTCAGGACAAGGAACCATCATCTGGAAGAGCAGCAGGCCACCTCGTCTTTCTCTCCGCCCGTCTCTCTGGGCGGCCCAATCAATAGGGCCCATGTCTGACGACTCCGCGGCCTCCAACACTCTCTCGCCACCACCACTCAGCTGTTTCGTCGGAGCGCGCTCGATTCTCGTCGCAGCGACCGACGCAAACACATCGTTGGAGAGAGAGGAGACGCGAGAGACAACTGCGTCTCCAGCTTCCGACGGCTCTCTCGTGTTTGAGAAGAGCGACAGCTGACTCCTCCGGTGGCGGAGCTTCTACGATTTCTCTCAAACCGGTGCAATTCACGGACCTCGAAACACCGAAACGGTAAGGTAAGGTGGTTTTTCGGGTTTTATTTCAGTTTCCATCTATTTTATTAGATTCGTTAAATTTTTAACAAGATAAGCTAGTTTATCATTTAAAGTTAACTTAAGTTGTCAATTTTGAATCCGCTGAAACACAGTATTGTTTTGTACTCCAAACTACACGCTACGATCAAGATTCAGAAGTCGTTAAACCGATGACGTGCGTCGGTCAGAGAAGGTCTCTTCGCATCGGCTTGATTCGATTGTGACATATTTTTGTGGCGAAAGCAACACAGAGAAGGAAAATAAGAATACTCGAAGCAATGTTTGATTAGTTCAACGATTTTATTAAAGAATCAGTGAGTCTCTAGATGATTCTGAATGGTGACACCTCGTAACGGGGACAATGTACTGGGATGCAGTAAAGATGTGTTTCCTTCGCCGGAAATTCGTATTTTACAGAGACAAGGAGGACTTGTGATAAAACTGAGCAATCGAGTACAAATAGAAGTAAAGGCAAATGAAATGGGGTACGATTGAGATAGTTGGTAAAAATGCACCTAAAAATTGAAGTAAACGCGAAACGATTCGACGTAGCCCGTACGTGCTCAACAAAACTCGTGGAGGTGGGAGGGGGTGTGGGAAATGGTACAAACAACAAGAGAGAAGGAGGAGAGAGAAAGAGAGAACATGGAGATGAAATTGAGAAAACGAAGTGGATATGAGCCATGGAAGTGTGATAGGGAATGGAAAAAGAGAGAGGAATGAAAGGTTGTCATCGCATTTCTTCGATCTGGAAACAAAAGATTAGACATTTGAACAGGGGGATTGACTGACGTGAACTGTTGGCTTCTTGTCCTTTTTACAACATAATCGGATACATCTGAACGGAGCTGAGAGACATCCGACAGCGCAAGATGTGAACCCTGAACTTCAAATTTCCACAATTTGAACACTAACGCTACTCACGAGATTCTGATTTCTTGACACCGTCCTCGGCTCCAAGACGCGTTCGGAGAGTTGTCGAAGGACTCACTGTATTCACGATAGCAGTGATCACATATCTCGGCACCAGGCAAAGAATGACGGCAATGACTAACGCCTGGAACGAAGAAAAAATAGATTTGGAAATGAAGATTCACAACGAACCATCCAGAACTCGAGACTCGAGAATGCCTGAAGAGAGACCATGGCTGGGGGATCCTTGACGTTCGTCCACGTCCAGTTAGCGGTGACGAATCCGTTGTAGAGGAGAGCACAGATGAAGAAGAGAAGTACGGACAGGAACATGGACCAGAACATTGGCCATGTCCAGTACTGCACGAACAACGCCAGATGAAATGTGTTGACGATTATGAGTTGGGTGACGAGTAGGTGCCCGAATGTCCACATATCAACGTTACTACCGCGGTAAGTCTGAAATAAAGTCATGTTGGAAAACCAATTCAAGAACGGGAGATTACCAAGTAGCTGATGAAGAACACGACGAGACTCTGCCAAATGGCATCCAACATATTGATCCAGAACGAGTACCACCGATATCGTTTGCCAAGCCGTCCTTGTTCATAAAGTTTGGGGCATTCGATAAGAAGCTCTGCACTCGCATCTTGATCCAGACATCCGAACAGCAGAGCGGGGACCGAAGTGAATATCAAGTTATAGACCATCAAGTACACAGGATCAATCGGCACTTGAGCGGAGAATCCATTGAAAATTTGGTACCAGAAGATGACGAAGACCAGCATCTGAAATTGATCCTTGCAAGAAACAGAAGACGTTGTGAACTGGCCTACCGCGTTTTTATAGAAGAAGTAGAGGATGGTCTGAGCGAGACGATAGTAGTTCCAGTGACCGTGAATAAGGAGCAAGTTCGACAAAAACCGGAAGCGAGCCATCGCAAAATCGGATGACATCACCGCTTGCATTCCTTCTTGTCCTGACAGACCCACGCCAACATCGGCTCCCTAAATACAGAAGTCTTAATGCGGGCGACTCAAATGAAATCAACGCACCTGGATCATACTAACGTCGTTCGCCCCGTCACCGATCGCCAGAACTTTTCCTTTCAATTGATTCTTAGCCAAATTCACGAGTTGTGCTTTCTGAAGAGGAGTGGCTCGACAGCATAGGACTGAGCGGCATCCGCGGAGCAACTTCACGAAACGTTCCAGGTTGTGCGGGTCAAGACAGTAGTTCATAGTGGCAGCATTCAGAACGAGGCCAAACGAATCGATCGCGTCCGCAGATACCTCTTGAGCTCTTTCGATTCTTTTCAAGTGCTCATCGAGCAAATCAGACACTGCACGAACTCCATTCGCTCCAATGTTCAGAAGATCCATGGAGGGAGAGAAGAGGCGAGAAGAGTAGGCAATGTTGACTGCGGTTTCGATCTTGTCTCCAGTGAGAACCCACACTCGGATACCGGCCTCTCTGAGCGAATGGATGCATTCGGGAACTCCGTCCTGAAGCCGATCTTCGATTGCTGTCACACCGAGCAGTTCCAAATCTTTCTCGGCCCGATGCGTACTGTCATTCAACAATCCATCTCGGTCCGTCATGTCCAATTCCGCTTCTTCGTGCTTCTCCTTCCACTCCAAATAATCTTCTTCAGACCAAATTTTCATCGAGAGACACAACGTTCGGAGTCCTTCCTTTGCATACTGCGACAAATGTTCCTGAGCCTTGAAGATGATGTCGTCTCCTTTGGCCGAAGCACAGAATTCATCACTCAAAACTGGCAATACTGTCGAATCAGCGCCCTTCGTTAGCACGATAATTCGGTTTTTCCCTGCGCATTCTCGGATGATGACCGACATTCTCTTACGATCCGCGTCGAATGGGAGAGTGTGCAATACCTATAAACAGTTTCCACATACTTTTCGTTTCCTGATCCCGCTCACCTTGTACTTGACGCTTCTAGTTGAATGCCGCAAGTACACAATGACGTCATCGAACCGTCTCTTCAACAAACGAACGCCATACTCCCTGGCTGCTTCGACAAGGGCCAACTCATCGGGTGATTCAGAATCGTAGAACGAATGAAGTGGTGGCGCGGTGATCTCAGATGAGCTGGAACGGCGTTTGTCGACGGAACGGCGAAATGGACTTTTGATTCCTTTGAGTTTTGCGAACGGGACTGACAGAATTGATGGACGGTGCAGAATACCCTGAAAGCGGAGCGTGCGAATGTGAACTCTTGTTTCAGAAACTCACCAATCCTTTCGCTTCTTTGCGGTCTCCGTTGTAATTGTTCGAGTTCTCTTTCTCCTCGTCCTTCTTCTCAATCACTACCACATCTTTCTCCGAAGGCTGTGTCTCATCTGTCTTCACTTCAGGGAACTCCATCAGTTCGATTTCTTCGAACCCGTCGTCAGATATTTTCTCTTCGGCAATGACTGGAGTTGAAGTTGTCGATGATACACTTTCTTCTTCCACTTCCGACAACAACCGATTTCCGATTATGCTGTCTGAACTTCCTTCTCTCCGTGGCAAGGCACCGTCTTCGTCAGCCGCAAACCGACTGTTCACAATATCTCCATCTGGGTCCATCAAGTCTTCGTGAGGTTTTTCGTTGACGACTACGGTATTGCAAATGGCCATTGTGAGGAAGAACGCGAAAATAGGATCATCAATGGTGGCTCCTTCTTTTAAAACACTCGAGGCGAGTTGCGCTTCAAGATTCGGATCTCGAGACGGCCGCAAGCGTCCGGTGTTCGCAGCTGCTTGTGCCAATGCGGCCATCTGAAGCTTCTTTTCGTTCGGTTCGTCGCTTCGCAAGTTCGAAGCCACTAGTTCCAAAGAAGATTCGATTGTGTTCAGCACCGGCCGTCCACCGTAGTCTTGCCCGTGTACCGAGCACCGCCGGAACACCATCTGAAGTTGGATGATTCCTTTCGTAAGCGTAAGAAGGCACGTACCTGATTCTCGGTCAGTGTTCCCGTTTTATCGGACATCACATACTGAATCTGACCCAGTTCTTCGGTGATGTTCAGCGCTCTGCACTGCAGCCGTTTATCCACTTTGTCGTAATACATGTTACGATCTTGCGACATGAACCACACTTGGAAAATTTTGATAAACTCAATTGAGACATACAGAGAAATTGGAATCATGACCTGAAAAACGAAAAATTTAGGTCGCATTCTGAACTTTTGGTTACCTGCAGAACGATGATGTAACTCCAGAAACTGAACCATGACTCGAATCCGGGGTTGTATTTCCACTTCGCATCATCGTTGTTGTGGTACGTCGAGTTGGGATCCAGATAAACGAGGAACGGTACTTCGTGCGGGACGGTGTAGGAACGGAGCCAGACGCCCGAAAGGATCGCGCCGAGGATGCAGAGCGCAAGAAGGGTGCACACACTCCACAGAATGTCAATGTTGGTCATCTTCTCCAGAGAACTTCGCTTGTATCGTGGACCGCTGTTGTTCAGCATCGCTTTCGTGTCTTTTCCGGCGTACAGGACGATTCCTTCGACGAAATCGGTGTTCTTGACAACACATCCACGTAAGAGCACATTCTCTTTGGCCAGAATGGTGAACTCTCGAGCCAGTGGCGGACCTCCCTCCATGGCTTCCAGTCTTCCTTCAAATTTGTAAACGTCGGTCGTCGGTTGTTCGCAAGCAATCTGAACAAATTAGAAACCGTCTGCTAAATACTTTCTTTTGATCTTACCCGATAGTTGAATTCGGCGGGCGAGTACTCGAGGGGAACATTCGCATTGTGATACTTTCCCATTGCTCGAATAGCTTGTCTCTGCTTCAGATTGCTCTCTCCGTCCAAATTCGAAGTTTCGACGTAGCAGACACCTGAAACCAACTCATAGAGACGAGCAAAATATGTTTTCATTACCATTCACATCGCTGCTTCTCAGAAGAAGGATGTCCGCCGGAATGATTTCGTCGTGAGACAAATGCACGAAATCGCCGACGAGGATGTTTTGCCATTCGAGTTTCCGGTATCGTTGTTGACTGGCATCCCAGACACGGCATGTCGAATGATTGATTTTTTGGTCGGATTTATAGCGTCTATAGTCTTCGAAGGCATCCTTGATGGCCGTGATGCCCAGTACGAATGCGATCGGCATTACAGATATGTATTTTCCGAAAGCGCCAATTATCATATTGAGTATTACAATGAATATAAAGTAAAGGTTGGCAGCGCGATGTAGCTAAAACGAAATAATTGTAGAAGAGAAGGAACTCTTAAAAGTAGGTACCTGTTCGAACAAGTTTTTCGGTATGAATGTGAGCACACTGTACTTCGTTGTCGATATGCGGTTCCCACAGTACTTTCTGTTCGGCTGCTCGTAACGGGGTGGCGGATCTTTTTGATTATTCGGAGCTACGATCCGCTGCTGTGGTAGAATCGGTTGGCTTGGAAACAGCCATCGAGTCACAGGATGGGTTTTAAGAATTCGGCCACCGTTCTCCGCCTTCTCCTTGAACACTTGAGTTGGAGATGCGAAGATTGGTCTGGAACCGTAGGGTTGGAAGAGATCAAGAAGGAATTAGTGGATACCTGGTCGGAGGTACCCATAGTGACGATGTGCGCCTATGGTGTCCTTTCGCTGTAGTGTCATTGAGTGCGCTGTTCGAGTGAGACGTTGACGCTTCCACGTCAGACCCAGCGGACTTCTGGAATTTGTTTTCTCCAAGACGACATTAATCATCAGACAACTCTTTGTAGCTTATGTGACCTCCTCCCACTCATAATCTTAAGCTTCCGTCAATGCTTATAATAAGCATCAACGATTAATTCGATAATGGAGAGATGCCAAATTTTTGCATAAAATTCGGATTCCCGGCGGGCTAGAATACGCACTGAAGCGATGCGCGATGTCTATCTGTCCTTCGTCTTTTTCTTTTCCTCACGTTTTGCGTCGGCCGGTCACCGACCAAGTTCCGCCATTCACCTGGTTTTTGAACTGACCTTACTCATTCACAATTCTCTTGGAATGGAGAATATTCGTGTTGTTGTTGCTGTGCGAGACGAAAAGCGGGATGGGTTCAATAGTTTTCGAGTCGTTTCAAGTGCCGTTCGCACTTTGCTACATTGATTGGAATCGACGGCGTTTTCTGCAAAAAACAAAGACGACGAATGCGTTTAGAGAACGGGAAAACAAGCAGTAAATCAGCGACCAACTCACAATTACGACGGCGTAGTCAGCAAATTTTTTTAGGAAACAGAAGGTTTGACAATGTGTGTTTTATTGGAAAGATGGAAAAGAAGCGAACTTGTGCCGGAAATTGGGAGATGTGCAGCGAACCAGAAATCAGCGAACCGGAAAATAGTCTAGAGAGCTCTAAATCGCGACGACAGGTTTCAAACTTTCCAATCCGGAATAGAACTCAATCTCACGTTTTTCTGCAAACAAAATTTTCAAACTGTTCGAAAAGAACGCCGGTATTTTTTTTCCGGTTCGCTGAATTTCTGGTTCGCTGCACATCTCGAAATTGGCAAAAAACGACAAAAAAACTGTACCGTACTTCAAAGGCGCAACACAAAAACTGTCGCATGTGTCTCGCGAGGAAGATGGAAAACAGTTTGAAAGAAAACGGGCAAAAACGGAACAATTGGTAGTATTTTCTGAGGACGTTGGGCGAGAGAAGAGATAGGTTTTCAAATATATCGGTGTCGTTTCACCAAAATGGGCAGCGAGACAGACAAATGTCAGGCGACGCGACATTCATCTCCAGAAAAAAGCTAGAAAAGGAGGCGTCGGGGGGATATGAACAGCTGCGATGTGCGAAGATCTCGTGCTTGCGCAAAAACGAGTACTCTTCTGCCTTCCCTATCTATCTGGGCCTCTTCCGCGAGAAGCTTTGCGCGTCCGGAGACAAGAGATCGTCGTCGTTAGATGGCGTTTAGAGTGCAACGGAGACGAGCGGTAATCATGAACTACAGTGTTTCGGCAAGTGGAGGGGGAGAAACAAAGAGAGCGGAAGAGAGGAAGAGCAATCGTTTCGAAACCAGTAACGAGGAGTCCACCGTAAGACGAAAATTCCTCTTCTTCTGCCGCCAGCGCTCATTGCTCCGTTTTCGATGGTCTGAGTAAATATGACCGAGGGCAAAGGCACAAAGTAAATCGGGGCGCGAAAATGAGAAGGTTTCGTACTGGCAGAAGAGCACACAGACAGACATACCACTTGGACTGTGGGGGAGCAGGCAAAAAAGAAAGAAAGGGAGTGGGGGCGACGGACGTAAAGGTCCTAATGGCCCAATTGGAGGGGTGCGGTGCGCCATTAGGGCGGCATTGCAATGATAAAAATTCCGAAGGAAGTAGTGCACTTTGAGGCAGAGTGATGGAAATGTGAGGAGAGGGATGGACGGTTGAAAACAAAAACAACGAGATAAGAGAAGACAGGAACGAATTGGAAAGTGAGTCAGTTGGAAAGAAAAATGGGAAAACGGTGGAGACACGAGCAGCAAAACAACGGAAATGAGCTGAAAGTGGCTGGAAGTCGGGGCGCAAAGATCCCTCGCCACCCTCGCCACCCGCTTCTTCGTGTAGCCTCCGGACATATGGTTCGTGTAGTTGGCCTCGGCAGTTTTGGGAGCACGGCAAACAGAGAGAACACTCTTGTGTTTACAAGTTTTCTAAAATAAACTTGGCGCCAGAAGAGAGTTTTCTCATCTATTTGCAGTTACCATTCGCTCGGCTTGCCGTAGTTTGTGACTTGTGTGGCCGCGCGAGCGTAGTGAGGGCTCGGCGAGCAGACATCTGGAGGATAGTTTGGCAAGGAGGAGAGACGCAGGACGACGACAACGAATGTGTGACACTGTGAGGTAATGAGAACGCAATCATTTCCCTCCGTTCCGCCCGACAACGACCTCGACACTCCACAATTCGAACGTTGTTTTTTGTTCTTTTTGTAAAAGTAATATGACGGCTCGAGGGGTGTACAGTGAATGCGTCGGAATGCCGGCACAGTGACTCATTTCGACGACGACGTTGCACAGTTCAGAAAAAAAAGAGGGGGATGGGAGAACTGGTTTGCAACAAAACTGAATACGAATTATTACAGTTCGATCACGCAGCTGATCAGCGATGTTTACACACGGATTTAGTATTTGAGATCCGATTGTCGGAACACACTCGAAATAACCTTTCGATCGAGAGCTGAATCAAACGGAGCATGCTCCGAATCGACGGCTGCTTCGCATCTTCTCGAACAAATTGAAACCGAAGATGGTCTGGAATTCCGCGAGAGATGGAATTCCAGCAAAAAATGCGTCGAACGGAATGAATTCAGTGTCGATAATTGTGGTTTCTCCCGTGAAGACGTCTCTCTCCTCGCGCATTCTCAGCGTCTGCGTCTCTCCGATTCGCGTGCTCTCTCCGACCGGAATCAGGGCGAACACGTCTGCGCACTCTGGTTTTCCAGCACACCCCTCACCGCGCATTTCGACTGACACCACCACCCAACAACACAATTACAGTCCGTCGAGAATTCTTCTTCTTCAGAAGAAGAGGCCAGTTTCAGAGTCCAGAAGTCGTGGGTGACACAGTGGTTCGGCCAACCGGTTGGTTCTTTACGAGTGTTTTGAACAAATGTCCGCGCGTGCTTCCTCTTTCTCTTATCTCGATACATTTCATTCGGCAAAAAGAGAGTAGAAGCATGAATTAGTGGGTGTGGACCAGGGATGCACGGAACTAAACGGAAACGGAAACGGAAATAACTGACGCAGTTATATTTTTCCCCACGTGAATGTAACGGAAATAACGTTAATTGTCATTTCCGTGCATCCCTGGTGTGGACTGAAACGGACGACGGGGGACAGGCAGAAGAAAATGAACGTAAGCTATGAAAAGAAATAAAAGTCAGTAGAGGAATCACATGCGGAGAAGTGATAAAAGTGGCTGGTTTGGTCTGGTGGAGGGACGCTTTCGTAACGAAATCCTAAAACACAGGGAGGATATGATTTTGATTTGACTGGAATTACGAAGAGTTCACAACCGATTCGGAGATGAGGGGAGGGGTGCGATAATAAGTTACTAGTCTCATCACAGAGTACCTAGAAAAGATTGTCTGAAGAGCATGGTAAACTATCACAGGTCGAATTATGCTTTTTGGGGGGAGAGTTGTGGGAGAATTTAAAGTCCTAGTAAGTCATCCAGGCCGGACGAAGAGTTGACCGTCACAGGTACTGGAGGCGGTGCCGAAGCAAACATGTCGAACAGGTCGTTGTTGGCAGCAGTCGTCGTCGACGTCATCGGGAGAGAATTGGTCATTTGTGAAGTCGTCATGGGAAGAGGAGAAGTCCGGTTGGTCTGCGCCGGGGCTGCGTGCAATGCACTTTGTCCGTAGTTCGTCTTCATTACCTGGAGTTCGAAAATGAGAATGGTAATGTTTCTCCCGAGACAATTACCTTTCCGAGAGCCAAGTCGGCGAAAGCATTCGACTTGTTCGGAATGTTGAACGGTTGCGATCCAGTAGGTGACGTTGGGGTGGGTTTTGCGCTAAATGAAGGCGAGGTGATACCTCCGAAGCTACTTATCTGACTCGTTTGCATGGTTCCGAATGAGGCTCCAAAGTCCTGGGGTGGCATATGGTTATGCTGCATTGGCACCTGAACAGTCGGTTGCGGTGGAGCTCCGAAGTTGATTCCAGAGAGTCCTCCGTACAGATCGCTCTGAGGGGCGATTTGTTGAACGGGCGGTGCCGAGAATGTGGGGAACACGTTTTGTTGTGCTTGTTGCGGAGCAGCTTGCAATCCGAACCCAGCAAAACCTCCTGGAGCCACTACATTTGGAGCAGGTAGGCCACCAGCTGTACCGAACAGCGAAAGAATATCCGCATTCGTCTTCTTTTTTTCACCACCGTTTTGTGCGGGAGCTAGCGTTGTCAAGTCTGAAATTAGTTCAAATTTTTTCACACTTCAACCAAAAAGAGTAATCTTACCATCAAGACCGGAAGATGAAACGGATGGAGCTGCGGCAGTCGTTGGAGGTGCTGCTGATGAGAAATCGGCGAAACCTCCCAGTGAGGCAGATGGAGCAGCAGTTGACTGAGTGTTCGCAGATACAAACGACCCGAAGTCATCGAAATCGTCGTTAGTAGTGACTGGCGCAGCAGCTGACGCCGCTGGTTGGAGACTGAGCCCGTCGAAATCGTCGAACAGATTTTGAACTGGTACAGACGTTTTGGCGGGTGATGACGTCACCGGAGGATCGGAGAAGTCGAGAAGGGAAGGTCCAGACGCGGCAGTTGAATGTCCGTTACTGGTTACAGCTGAGTTTCCGCGTGTCGTGATGCTCACTACCGGCGTTCCTATCTTCTTCTGACCTTGTCCCGACGTTTTCGGCAATTCGCTCACGTCGACTTTTGGGTAAACGAAATCGCGTTTGATGTAGCGTTTCTGCTCGTACTTGCTTCGAATGAACTGCTCCATTTGCTGATCGTTGGTAGGACGACGGAACTGAGCAGGCAGGTCATGCTCGTAGACCTGCCGCGCCTTCTCATTTCCCATCACTCGCATCGTTTGTACTTGTTCGGGAGTCCACGAGTCGAGGTTGACTGAACGCACTTTTGATATGTGGACTCCAAGATTTCTATGGATTCCTGCGCATCGGATGCAAATGAAGACGCCCAAGTTCCAAGCAGCCCATCTAAAAAAAGAGAACTGAGAGATGAAAGAAAGATGAAATCATACCTGGGTGTTTTGGCTTGGCAGTCTGCACAGTACTTATTCTCCTCTTCTTTGAGCATATCGAGCAGAAATCCTTGCAGTCTTTCCTGCTCTTCCTTCTTCGGATCTACTTTTCCTCTGAGCATTGTGGTGCGTGTAACGGTGACGAAAGAAATTCGATACTCGTAACCTGGCCGAATGCACCCTGAAACACTCAATATCAACTGATAACAAAGGACGGAAATGACTGATAACGAGAAGAGAAAGGCTGGCAATTAATCGATTCGATGACGAATCGAAAGCGTGTGAGTGCGCGAATTTCAATGAGGCTTGTGCCGAAAATAGAGAAATGTGGAACTGAGTGCCTCGGGCAAAACTTCACTTGTCACAAGCTCCCACGTAAAAATGGCGCGAATGGACTGAAACTTGAGAAGACGTGGAAGGAGAATAATCAATGCGGTCGCCGAGAGCTCGAGCCGTTGTCAAGCCGAATGGGGGCGAGCGTCGGGGGACAAGGAGGGGGAAGGGCAAAGAAGCGAGGGCATGAAAGCGAGAGACACAGACAATTCGCCCGTTGGCTGTCACTCTGTGAATACACCTCATTTGACGCGAAAGTCGCGGCGCTGGTAGACTACAACTTGCGTGGGAAAATATCGGATAAACTCATAAAACAAGAAAATATAATAAACAAATAGGTGACCGAAAAGTTCGGATAGATACTGGAATAAGATCTAACACGGCTTCTTCTCTTTTCGATACCATGGGAGTACGCAGAATGGATAATGAATCTTCTAATATAAACGAGCGAATTACTCAAAATATAAACGACGATGACAACACAATTTTGTGGACAACTTATTGGCAATGTTCTTATAAGTTCGACTTTTTATTAACAAGTATGAACAGTGTTGATCGAGTATGTACAGTGAGCTGCTTCTGTATTTATTTAGTCCAGGAGACCTTTGGAATGTCGTTGAACTCGGTCATTTCCTCCATCTGTTTGTTGAACTTCTCCACTTTTTCACGATGACTGACGGCGGCGCGCTTCAACATTCTTTCGGCCTGCGAAATTGAACAATTTTGGTTCAATAAGACTCTCATCATACCATATTAGCTTGTCTTCTCGCTTCGAACCGAAGCTCGGCTTCGGTTTTATGCGGTCCTGTTCCGGACGTGTTTCTGGAATCTCTGAGACGGTTAGATGCCTGAACTTGTGGACTACGCACCTTCTAATTGTCATATCAACTTGCTTCGGGTCCACAGTGGTCTTACTTTTTTTAGCCTTCTTCGGTGCTTCCGCAGAGACCTTCTTCAATTTCAGAGCTCCTTTCACGACAGTCTCCTTCATTATCTGTAGTATGATGTCAAAATCAGTAGGCTCTTCTCTCTTTAGGTAATTTTCCACATAGATAGAAACTATTTTCGCAGTATTGAACACTTTCGAGATTCATTGTTTATTCGAAAATAAAATTAAGTGGGGCTGGTTATAAAAGATCATAGGACAAGGAATTACAAAAACTGAGCTTAATATATTTCTCATCTCGGAAGATGATATTACTGCTCAGACTCGTAGGTCTCTCCTCCATCGGTGTAACCATCGAGTGGTTCATCCTCGGCGGTCGCCTCCTGATACTGCTGGTACTCCGAGATCAAGTCATTCATGTTGCTCTCTGCCTCAGTGAACTCCATCTCGTCCATACCCTCACCAGTGTACCAATGAAGGAAGGCCTTTCTGCGGAACATAGCAGTGAACTGCTCCGAAATACGCTTGAAGAGCTCTTGAATGGCGGTCGAGTTTCCGACGAACGTGGCTGCCATCTTGAGGCCGCGTGGTGGGATATCGCAAACAGCGGTCTTGACGTTGTTTGGAATCCACTCGACGAAGTACGACGAATTCTTGTTCTGGACGTTGAGCATCTGCTCATCGACCTCCTATAAAAGGAAAGTTACAATCAATATTGAAAACAATAACTTACTCTCATCGACATGCGACCACGGAACATGGCAGCGACGGTAAGGTATCTTCCGTGTCTTGGATCGCAAGCAGCCATCATGTTCTTGGCATCGAACATCTGTTGAGTGAGCTCGGCAACAGTCAAAGCGCGATAGGCCTGAGTTCCCTTGGCGGATAGTGGAGCAAATCCTGGCATGAAGAAATGGAGACGTGGGAATGGCACCATGTTGACCGCGAGCTTGCGGAGATCGGCATTCAACTGTCCTGGGAATCGGAGGCAAGTCGTAACGCCGGACATGGTGAGCGACACAAGATGGTTCAAGTCTCCGTAGGTTGGGTTGGTGAGCTTGAGAGTTCTGTAGCAGATGTCATAAAGAGCTTCGTTGTCAATGCAGTAGGTCTCGTCAGTATTCTCGACAAGCTGGTGCACAGAGAGAGTAGCGTTGTACGGCTCGACAACGGTATCGGACACCTTTGGCGATGGAACCACGGAGAAAGACGACATAATACGATCGGGATACTCCTCGCGGATCTTCGAGATCAGCAGGGTACCCATTCCAGATCCGGTTCCTCCTCCGAGAGAGTGTGTCAACTGGAATCCTTGCAGACAGTCGCATCCTTCGGCCTCCTTACGAATAACGTCGAGAACATTGTCAACAAGTTCGGCTCCCTCGGTATAGTGACCCTTGGCCCAGTTATTTCCGGCTCCGGATTGTCCGAAGACAAAGTTGTCTGGTCGGAAGAGTTGTCCGAATGGTCCAGATCTGACTGAGTCCATGGTTCCGGGCTCGAGATCGACAAGAACGGCACGAGGAACGTACTTGGCATCTGACAAGAAAACGATTGAATTATATAAAAATGTCTCCAATGTACTTACTATTGGCTTCGTTATAGTAAACGTCGATTCTTTCGAGCTGCAAGTCGCTCTCTCCCTTGAAAGTTCCGTCAGGCTGAATTCCGTGCTCATCAGATATGACTTCCCAGAACTTGGAGCCGATTTGATTTCCGCACTGTCCGGCTTGAACGTGAACGATCTCTCTCATCCTGACTGAAAAACAAACAGATCTACATGAATGTGTAAAATTAAATTATGAAATAAGCACTATTTCGCAAGAGTAACAGAAAAAGGCGTCTTCGATTTTTATCGATTCGGCAACCACCTACACTTCGGGGAACAGCTCGAAGGGTTTTCTTGGTCAACAAAAATGTGAATTATCGAGAAAAAAAGGCGATAACGAAACGAGGCGATGACGGGAGTTCGGCCGAGTGCCCAAAACTGCCATTCGAATAGTTTTTGGCGCCACGCGTCGCGATACGCGCGCGCGTGCGCTGGAGCGCGTTTGCACTATATAAAACGAACAAGTCTAAATTTGAACAGGGTTTACTGTAATTTTCGGCACCGGACAATTTCAAAAATGTTTTTTTCAGATAAATTGAACTAATGCATAAAACTGTTAAAACTGTAGTTTTTCGCCGATAACACCCATGGTTATAAACTTGAATGGTTAGTCCTCTGGGGTATAAAAAAATTATCGAGTCTATTTTTTTGCAGGTTCCAATAGGAGTTATGTCCCCTCTGTTCGTTTTATCGCTTTCCTGATACTCGTTATTTTCGCCGGATCATCTGTCGTTCTGTACAACTTGTCAACCAGCGATCAGTCGCCATCATGGATGCCCAGAACAGATTCACTTGTAGAGTAAGTGTTCAAAGCAGTTTTCCAATTTTTCATCATGCAAGTTGTTAACGAAATATAAAAGTACCTTCACGAATCTTCACAAAACGCACAAGCTGACATAAAAAATAAATTCCATAAAAATGTAAACCCAATTGCGTTCAGAAATATCGAGGACATCGAAGACTACGATGCGGCGTGTAGTGGCTACTCAGTCGGAAGGATACTTCGAGAACAAAAAAGGTTTGTCTCAATACGTTTGTTATACAAAAATGTGTGTCATCTCAGAATACTGGCCTCAGTTCGCTCTGAACTAACGGAGTCCCAGCTGAAAATCGAGGAGATCCGCACAGTACAAGAAGAGTTGCAAAGGCTGATTCCTCAAAAACGTAACTATTCGTTTTATGATTCTGTTGAACACTAAATTATATCAGAACTCGAGTTATCATCGTTGGAAGGAGAAATCGAAGCAGCTCAACGGCAGTTGGAAGAACTGAGAGAGACGCAAAACGTCAGAGTGTTCCTGCCGCTCGCCCCGAACGAACTTCCACGAAAGAGCGACTAGTACGGCATCAAGAATGAAAGTTATTCAAAGTGATTCCTGTTTTAGTGTCATCAGTAATAATACACCGTCTTCTTTCGACGACGTCATCGACTACAGTCGCTGCTCGATTTCTTCTTTCATGCCGGTGTCGGTCGAGTTGCTAACCGCAGGGCAATTGGAAACAAAGTGGGAAAACGCTTTCCGGGAGGCCATCCCAAATCTAGTCGACGATTCCGGACAGGCATGCCTAACTGTAAGTGTTTTTGACAATGGATGAATTATTTGAATACTCCTAGGTTCAAATCACAAATGGAGAGATCAGAATAACGAACAGATCCAACATCGTGTTGTTTAACATTGGAACGCCGATCAAAAGTCCAGAGACCAAGTTGATACTAGCTCAATCTGCTCACTTGAGGTACCTTTTATTCCTCCTTGTCCACTCGAAGTTCCACATTTCAGGCCGTTCGACATCGCCATCAACAGTTCTCCGGCGCTCTTTGACGTCGCCGAGTTGCCTCCTCTTCTACCGTTCTCTCGTGCCAACCTCATCGCCTTCATGCTCCCTCCTGACAATTTCAACTACAACGTGTCCTCTCTGGAAGATTCTGAAAGAATTGTGATTAGAAGATGTTCGGGCAGCACTGGAGAGTGCGCACATCCAGAAAGACGGAAGTTGTTCAGTTCTTCCACATTCTGTTTCCTCGTCCCATCCGATGATTTCCAACGACACTTCGTGGATTCTCTCCGGTCCGGCTGCGTCCCGATAATCCTCTCAACCAACCAGATGCTTCCTTTCCAAGAAGTGATCGATTGGCGAAGAGCCACTCACCGAATCCCCGCAGCTCGTCTGCCGGAGGCTCACTTCATTGTCCGTTCTTTTGAAGTTGCCGATATTCTAGAAATGCGGCGGATCGGAAGAGCGCTGTATGTACAGTATATGGTGGATCGGAAGACGTTGGCGACAAGTGTCATCGCTGCTCTCAGACACCGACTCCAGATCCCAACACGAGAATCCAGGTCGAGTTTGGAGAATCGAGCAATCCCATTGTTCAATTCGTCGTCGTTCACTGCTCCGAAGGGATCGGTCGTGAATATGCAGCCAAACTTTGACGATGAATACCTCCTCGGTCCGCTGGAATCTCGCATTGAGTCCACCTCGTTCGCCTTCAACTTTACAGAATTCCAGCTTGTACGTTTCTTGTTTCCATTCCAAATTATCGATTTCGTTACAGTACTCGTATGACACGTGGAACATCGCCATGACTCCGTTTCGCTCCAAAGAGTTCATAATCAACGCCGCAGAACCACCGGCCGAAGCCGAATTCCACGACGACACCCGTATCGGTTTCCGCCCGATTGAGCCTGGTAGTGGAGTTGAGTTCAGTAAGGCGCTGGGGGGAAATCGTCAGAGAGAGCAGTTCACAGTGATTTTGCTCACGTATGAACGGGACACCGTGCTCGCCGGTGCCCTCGAACGACTCCATCAACTGCCATATCTCAACAAGATTGTCGTCGTCTGGAACAATGTCGACCGTGATCCACCTGACACGTGGCCATCTCTGCACGTCCCTGTGGAGTTCATCAAAGTCACCGAGAACAGTCTGAACAATCGATTCGTTCCGTGGGATCGAATCGAAACAGAAGCCGTTCTGTCCTTAGACGACGACATTGATCTAATGCAACAGGAGATCGTCCTAGCGTTCAGGGTTTGGCGAGAGAACAGAGATCGAGTCGTCGGGTTTCCGGCGAGGTATCATGCCAGATACGGAGACTCCATGTTCTATAACAGCAATCACACGTGCCAGATGAGCATGGTGCTGACTGGAGCCGCTTTCATTCACAAAGTGAGTCCGTCTCGAATGTGTTGCGCATTAAAGAAATAAATTGGCAGAACTACATGACAGCGTACACGTACCAGATGCCAGCCACAATCAGAGAACACGTGGACAGTGTCCGCAACTGCGAAGACATCGCAATGAACTATTTGGTCTCTCATATCACTCGCCGTCCGCCCATCAAAACAACTTCCCGGTGGACTCTCAAGTAACAGCCGAACTGATCCCTATTTCGAACTGCTGTTTCAGGTGTCCGACGTGTACCGAAAGTCTTTTCAAAGAAGATACTCACTTCGAAAAACGGCACGAATGCATGCGTATGTTCACAGAAATCTACGGATACAACCCACTCAGGTTACATTAGATGCACCAACCGCCGACACCTATCCCGTCTTCCAGGTTTTCCCAGTTCCGCGCCGACTCCATTCTGTTCAAAACACGACTGCCTCAGACTCATCAAAAATGCTTTAAATATGTGTGAACCTCGCATTTGCTCACATTCCTAATTCGCCGGTATATCTCTCAAATTGGTGCTATCAGTTTATTTCAACAAGTTGTTTCACAAATTTTAGTCTAACATAAATAAAAATCAGCATTGAGAGCCAACCACTTCAATTCATTCGCACAACGATCAAACAGCAAATGTACAAATCCTCCGTCAACCCAAGCCAGCACTGTGAATTGAAAACACCGGTTGGGGATGCTAATTATTTTTTTAAGTTAAGAAATTAATTGGCATATGAAATGTATAAAATGGTAAATTTTAGGATGGTGGGATGGTTGTTGATGTGAGATTTAAAAACAAGGATTTTGAAAGGTTAAAGTGTTTAAAGATCATCGTCGTCATCCGGAAGATCGGCCTTGGCAGCGTTGTCCAGGTCCTTCTCATACTCGGCAATCATGGCTGGGTCCATTTGAACCTATAATTAGTTACTCAGTATATAAACTCCAGAATCTGTCTCAAGTTACCTCTGGTGGAGCCAGAGCAGGCATAGCGACGAACTCGAGGTTCGGGTCACCGAGAAGCTTTCTGGCGAGCCAGAGGAATGGTTTCTCAAAGTTGTAGTTCGACTTGGCGGAGATGTCGTAGTATTGGAGGTTCTTCTTACGATGGAAAGTGATGGTCTTGGCCTTCACTTTACGGTCCTTGACGTCAACCTTAAAAATCATGTTTAACATCGATCGTGTTTTCAATATAGTAACCTTGTTTCCGCACAGAACGATTGGAATGTTCTCGCATACTCTGGCCAAATCACGATGCCAGTTCGGGACGTTCTTGTAGGTGACACGAGCAGTCACATCGAACATGATGATGGCGCACTGGCCTTAAAACGTTTAACATATGCAATCGTACATGCTTTCCAGTGTCACCTTGGATATAGTAACCATCACGGAGACCTCCGAACTTTTCCTGACCAGCGGTATCCCACACGTTGAACCGGATTTGTCCACGGTTGGTGTGGAAAACGAGTGGATGAACTTCGACACCGAGAGTTGCTGAAAGCAAATGCTAAATGTCTCTGAAACACTTACGGACTACTCACCGACATACTTCTTTTCGAATTCTCCAGTCAAGTGACGCTTGACGAAAGTTGTCTTTCCGGTCCCTCCGTCTCCCACGAGGACAAGCTTGAAAGTTGGGATACCGTCTCCGCCAGACATGACTGAAATTGCTAAATGGAATTTCAATAACATTCGAATGTCTTTGCGAAAAAGTATTGCGAAATACTTGATGTAATGGAATTCACAACGAATGATGGAAAAATACTTTGCAGTTATCAGGGTATACTGAGAGTGATAGAAAGTTCTTTGAATTTAATATACCGAATTTCTGTTTCATACAAAAACTTTGAGCATTTCTTTAAAATTTGGTATTTCGGAATGCTCCTGACTAATGAGCTCATCGAATCAACTAGTTTGATAGTCGGGAGTTTCGTTCGAATTAAACTGAAAAAGCAGTTATGAAGCCTTCAAAACCCTGAAAAAGAAAAAAGAATGACAAAACATTGCCTGCGGGTGAGGATATTTTTCGAAAGTGGCGCAACGAGACAGATTTGCGCGCCAAAACGAAATAGATTCGAAAAATTTTCTGCGTAGCGCCCTTCGTGCGCTGTAGGATAGGGGCACACACGCAGCAGTGAGAAAATAGCTTGGCACGCTGCCAACTGTGGGTTTGGCCCTTGATGAACGGAAAATCGATCAGAAATTAGCACTTTTTCTGTTTTCCGATTTCAATTTCTAGGTCGACATGATTCAAAAAATATTGCCAACATTTTTTTTTCTCACTCTGCTTTCCTAAATTGTCCAAAACCGACAGCAAGATCAATATCAATACATTTCAGGCAGTTACTCAAAATGGGCAAGAAGGATAAGCGTTCCAAGCTTCAAGGAGACGAACTGGCAGTGAGTAACCGAAAACTTGTTCAAAATTATGCCCAATATTACAGGAAGCCCAGCTGAAGGGATCGTTCCAGCTGCCGACCTCGAATGATGCTCCTCAACTCGATGCTTCGCAGTGGCCGCTTCTGCTCAAGGTTTGTGGTCAATACGCTATCTAACTACTACCATATCCTGCAGAACTATGACAAGCTTAACGTCCGTACCAATCACTACACTCCACATGTAGAAGGAGTTTCACCACTTAAGCGTGATATCAAGAACTACATCTCGTCGGGATTTTTCAATCTTGACAAGCCATCGAACCCATCATCTCACGAAGTTGTGTCGTGGATCAAGAGAATCCTCCGAGCTGAGAAGACTGGTCATAGTGGAACTCTCGATCCGAAAGTATCGGGATGTCTTATCGTTTGCATTGATCGTACGACTCGTCTGGCCAAGTCTCAACAAGGAGCTGGAAAAGAATACATCTGTATTTTCAAGCTTCATGAGGAAGTTGAAGATGAGCGCAAAGTTAGACAGGCTCTCGAGAAACTCACTGGAGCTCTATTCCAACGCCCTCCGCTGATTTCTGCTGTCAAGCGCCAGCTTCGTATTCGTACTGTTTACGAGAACAAGTTCATTGAGTACGACCCAGCTCAACAAATGGGAATTTTCAAGTGAGTTTCTGTGGGATATAAATCATTTATATCAATAACGTTTCAGCTGTGTCTGTGAGTCTGGAACTTACGTTCGTACCATCTGTGTCCATCTTGGACTCATCCTTGGATGCGGAGGACAGATGCAAGAACTTCGTAGAAACCGGTATGTAAGTGCTGTTGAAACTTAACTGAAATTAATTATTAAAGATCCGGAATTTGCGACGAGAATGAGGACATGGTTACTATGCATGACGTTCTTGACGCTCAGTACCTTTTGGATACCCAAAAAGACGAAAGTTACATGAGACAGGTTGTTCGTCCACTCGAGGCTCTTCTTACTCAGCACAAGAGAATCGTTGTCAAGGACAGTTGCGTGAACGCAATTTGCTATGGAGCCAAGGTCCTTATCCCGGGAGTGCTTCGTTACGACGACGACATTGAGGTCGGCAAGGAAATCGTCATTATGACAACGAAGGGAGAAGCCATCTGCATCGCCATTGCGCAGATGAACACTTCCACGATTGCATCTGTTGACCACGGGATCGTGGCAAAGTCCAAGCGTGTCATCATGGAGCGCGACGTCTACGGAAGGAAATGGGGTCTCGGACCAGTTGCTTCGAAAAAGAAGCAGATGGTCAAGGATGGGCTCCTCGACAAGTTTGGAAAGCCGAACGATTCTACTCCAAAGTCATGGGCCAAGGAATACACTCAAACTTCTGAAAAGAAGAAAGCTAAGGAAGAAGTCGTCGAGGAAGAGGAAGAAGCCCCGAAGAAGAAGTCGAAGAAAGTTAAGCAAGAATCCAGTGACAGCGACAGCGATTGATTTCAGTATTACAACCAGTTTTAGGCAAATTATCCATTTCGCCTTTCTTGTTCACTTTTTTCTCAAACTGTTGACCATTTACCTCTTTTTGTTTTTCCCTCTGCCTACAACATCAGCGGTACGAGAATTAACAAGTTGTTCAATTTCCCTCTTTTATCTTTTTTGTTGTTACTCCATTTGTTTTTGATTCACGGAGAACCTCTTTCATTGTTGTACCAATTTTGTTGAACATGATAAAATTAAATTCATCGAGCCTAAGCATTATTATTCTAATGATGGTCAGATCTAACAACAACAACAAAAAAAGAGAGATCGGGCAAGTGGACGAAAGGTTGATCAATTGCGGTGGGATGTTCCCGGGAACAGGAGACTATCATCGTCGTCCGGAATAGTGTCGACAACGATTGGACAGGCCAGTGGACTGTCGAGGCGATCGTCGAAAACGGCGAGCAGAGAATCGGAAATACCGCTCGCCTCGCCGCTTTCGTCGTTGGAATCGGGCGGGAAACTGGAGAAAAGGTTTCCGTCGGATGCCATCTGCAGGTCGTTCAGAAGATCTGTCGGTGTCGGCTGAAACTGATTAAGGGCTCGAGGACAATGTATTGGACTTCGTTCTTTTTTCATCTAATTTGTTTCTCAGTTAAATAATCAAATTGTGTTATTTCAGCGACGTTGATAAGTTTCTAATGCACGTTAATTCCTGAAAACTACAAATATTCGAATAAAAAATCGGAAAACATGTTGTCGCCCATCATCTGACTTCTAAATGGAAACCTCTGGCAAATCGTTTGGAATCAAATTTGACAAAAGTGGAAGTCCCACGGAACCAAATTTAACTCCAATTCCTTCAAATCTAATTGTAATTCTCTTAGAATTTAATTCCAAATTCATCAAATCTAATTCCAAACTTGGTGTTGGAATCAAATTTGATTAAATCTAATTCACATTTTGTTAAATTTAATTCCAAACGATTTGCCAGAGTTTTGTGGCAGCTCAAGAGTAAAGTATTCCGCTGATCTACTAAATATTTATATTTTCTGTTCTTCCCTCTCTCAAATTTCAATAATGAGATGTGAATTGAAACATTCAAACCGCGGCATCTCGTAACTCCGCCACTTTTCGCAACCCCGGAATTTAGTAAATGTTCTACAAAAACGGACCAATCATCGGCCACTTCATCGACGTTTTAGCCTAATTTTGCAATTGTATTCCTCTCAAAAGAGTAACGTTCAAAAGCAGATTCATGAAGAAACATTACAGTTTCTGTCAACTGTCAAAGCGGCTCATTTACGAGAGTTGCGAAAAGTGACGAAGTTGTGGAAAACGGCAAGTACCGTGTCGACGATGTCCGGGCTCTGCGACATTTTCGACTCCTCCCTCATCTTCTCCGCTTGCTCTTCGGAACTCTGAAACAGAAAATGACTTCTTCATTTCTACTCGGTCGAATCTCACGAGAATTCGGTATCCGGGTGGCATGCTCGGCCATTCTTCTTCTCCTTCCTCGTCGTCTGCTCCCTTTCTTCTTCCTTCCTCCATTCTTTTCTGTCTTCTTTCCATTTTTCTTCGCAAGAAAAAACCATATTCGTCGACGAAAGGGCGGTAACTGAAACAAGGGAGGAATTCAAAATGCAGGTGTCGAGACGGAACTGATTTATTTATGAATAAAACGGACTTCAAATGGATTATGTTAGGGCAAATACATAATGGCAAAAAGTAAGTCTCCTCAAATTTTTGCACAAGGCTAAAAGTAGAAGTTGTTTTCAGAAAATCAGGAATGGGACATGAGAAGTTGAATTATAGCAGTACAGTGTTGGAAACACATCGAGAAATCCGTCTCTGAGAGTAATTTTAGAGGTCATCGAGTTTTGGTTCTTGAATTGTGAGCTTTGACTCGTAGTATTTGATTACTTGGGATGGGTAGCTGAAATGCATTTCTCAAAGATCCATCTATTTTAAGAAAATTGGCATAGGAGCACTATCAGAGTAAAAAGGAAATGGTGCAAGCATTTTTCTTACCGAGTGTTCACTTCTTTTGCTGGCAGCAATCTGGCAGTATCGTCACTGAACCTGCACAAGAAATGCAACTCCCCGGGACCCTTTGTGAGTCCAATTATGCATCTTAGTTGTTTTCCGTTCAAAGCGAATTTGTCATTAGGGTCTGTGTCGTCGTCGGAACCTGCCGACGCCTTGCGTTTCCTGGTAATTCTTTCACGCTGTAATTCAAACAATTAACGATATCTCTATAGTGGGAGTTCTTTTACCTTAGAATATTCTCGTTCGAAATCAGCAAGCATCACAGTGCACTGCAGGTTCTCCCTCGGCTCCCAGCTCGATTCAGACTCAGGGAAACCCTGCGATCAAAGTTTATTTTCCTGCTAGAATAGCACAAACTGGTACCTGCCACTGAATTAGGAACTCATCCTTGCCAGCTTTGCCTGCCCGTTTATCTAGAACTTTTTCCACGGTGAAAATATTGTTTTTCTGGAAAATCGCACAACTTTACTGACAGCCTCTCAATTTTACCGTGTCGTCGGCTGCTACTGCTGCTGCTTTCTTTTTCGAGGACCTGTTTGACATGTTCGCTGCAAACGGTTCGTTGAAAACTGTCGGAGTTTAAGTTTTTTTTCTGATAGTTTAAAATAAATCGATACCGAGAGGAGACGAGTGTTTCCGAATTCAAACGCTGCAAGTGCGGCGTGGTTCTCCCTGCGGCGCGGAAAAATGGGCGTGGTTCAGCCATCTGCCGAGAGAAGATACAATGTTATCAAAACCAAAGGCTGAGAGGAGTAAATAAAACGAAACGCTTGAAAGTTGAAAGTAGTTAAAAACAAAACGAATACTCAAACCACGCCACTCCAGGAGACCTCTCGATTATTTGCTTGCAAATGTGGCTGACGCGCGCCATTGCCTTTTCTAGTGAATTTGCAGGTCTACTTGAAAACTGATTCGGCCAGGACTCCAGTAATGACACGCTCCCCCACTGATTCGGGAGAGTAGAAAAAGTTTGAGTTCAAATCGTTGGAGAAAATATTGATTGGCGCGGTAGAAGAAGAAGCGCTTGAAAGATCCTATTTAGAAGAGACTAGCGTACAGCTACAACAGCTAGATATGGACTACCCAAGTATAAGTAAATACGTTTTTCGAAGCTTTGTGCTCAAAAAATTATTTTCTAATATATGATTCAAGACCTAATTCGAAAATTGAACATCTATTATTACAAAAAGCTTCGCGACCTCGAACGCTTCTGAACGAAAATAATCGACTTTGCGTGGAGTAAACGGCAGAAATAAAGTGTAATATTGATCACCGAGATGGTTAGGAACCGTGGAAAAGGAAGAATTGTACGTAATTAGTATTGCCGGAGCGGCTTGATTATGCTCGAATACTCTTCGAGGTTTCAACAAAATAACATCAATTTTACCCTGTTTAAACAATAAACCCCAAATTCGCGTAATGTTATTGAAATCAGCTTGTTCGCACCGGCACTACGACTGTATGCCTCTGGGAAACGTGCGAACGGATTTTAGTGAATGAAAAACCGACCCCTCTAGGAATATAAGGAAGATCACAGCTATTAGTAATATCAGAACGTCCGGAGCATTATTCAATCACCGGCAAATGTTCAACGCATGTCAATGTATACTGTCGGCCATCTGATTAACCCTGATCATTCGACTGCTAAAAACAATATTTAAGCAACAAAATTCATTGAAAAAACATTTGAACACAACAATGTCCAATAATGGATAACAATGAACACAAGCCACTTAAGCCTTGACAGCGAACTTTCGGACGGAGAAGTTGCGGGACTTGGCCTGCTGCTTGGCACTGCGGAGAGACAGCTCGTGAGCGGTCAATCTTCTGCGGATAGCACGGGTCTTCTTGAGGCGAAGGTCAATTGGCTTGTACTGGAAAAAAAAAGTATTGATGTATTCAGGCAATGCAATAATACCTTGTGGTCAGCGTAGAACTTGCGAAGCTCCTGCTTTTGGGTCTGGTTGATAACAGTCAAGCATCTGGCGATGTTCTTGCGAACGACGCGAATCTTGCTGAGCTTGGAAGCAGCTCCTCCAGTGACCTTGGACACACGGAGAGTGGCGAGCTCGGTCTTCTGCTCCTCGAGGGTCTTCTGGAGAGCCTCCTTCTTCTGTCCGCGGAGAGACTTGGTCTTCAGCTTAGTCATGACTGTAGTGGGAACCCTGCAAAAACAATTAGGGAAATAGACATGAAAAACAAGGTACACGAGAGATCAAATGGAGTGAACCAATAGAACGAACGAAATGAAGAATGGGAACATCAAAAATAATTTATTTGTACATAAAATCCATTGCACTCAATCATCTGACTCGACAGTATCGTCACTATCCTCATTTTCACCACCTTCAAGACCTTCCACGTCTTCCATTATAATCTCCTGCTCCTCGTCTGTCTCCACCTTCCCATCATCCCCGATGTGAACTTCTTCCTGATGTGGAACATGTTCTTTGCAGTCGTTGTGATCGTGTGATTGACAGTTATCTCCATCCTCTTCTTCAATCTCCTTGGTCTCCTCCTGCTCAGTGTCTCGTGCTTTCTTTTTAAGATGGCTGATAAGATCTGAAGACATGGTATGAGAAAATTCAAGACGACTGAAAACAAACCTTTAGCAGCGTTCATGATTTTTTCAGTATTCTGACCACAAATGGGACATTTAGACGATTTTTTGAAAGCCTTCAAAGCACACCCACTACATAAGTAGTGCTTGCACTTGGTGACGATTGGGTCCTCGAAACCATTTCCACAGACGAAGCACAATTCTGGGAACTTTTCATCGTCCTCATTTATTTCGTAATTAGTGTCGTCCTCAACTCCATACTTTCCAGCTTCATACTCTTCGTCAATTTCCCAGCCATGCTTGTAATCTGACCGATCGTGAACAAATTTACAGGAATCTGGAAATAAATAAATACATATATTTTTGAAAACTGTTTGACTACCTCCGAATGTACAGAAACCAGTCTCTTTGTAGTCCTTGCAGATGTCCGGGGCGAAATCCCATCGAACAGTTTGTCGAAGAAACTGAGGAGCTCGAACTGGACCGACACGGTTGTAGCCGCTGGAAGCATTTCCCTTGGCAGTGTCCTTTGCTTCTTTGGCGCCATAAAGTGCAGCTCCTTTGTATAAAACCTTTCCTTCCTTCTCAACCCCCTCCTTCAACTGTTGCTGCACACGCTCGAACTGAGCTTGAGCATCTCGCGAGTAGTCAGTATCGACTTCGAGAGTCGCAGTGGCACCTTGATCACGTGGTCCGGAAGGTCCAGCCTCTCCAGTAGATGCGAAAGAGTGTGTTGCCACCGCCACCTCAGGGTCGTCCGATAGATCGGAATCATCAGAAGAATGTCTCGGTTTGCCAACGTCTTTCTTTGTCTGAAAAACAAATCGTCGGTAATAACACATTGCAGGGAGTAGGTACCAAGATCTCACCGACTGAACCATCGGATTTGTCCTTCGTCGCTTCCTAATGACATCCTTCACTTTTGTTTCATCGTCGCTGGAGCTTGATTGCTGTCGGGATATTTTCGTGGGAACGTTTCGTTTTTTCGGCTTTCGAAATAAATCCATGACCTATAATTTTCATTTCAGTATAAATTCAGAGCCGAAATACGGGAAATGCGGTGAAACGTGTCAACATTAGAAGATTTACATGAGGGATCGAACAAAAGTGACCTACAACCGAATCTTTTAGAACCAAGAAAATCATTTTCATAGCTGTCACCTATGTGCAGTATTTCAGATGGGTGGGCTAAATTGAAATGATCAACAATCAATTGGAAAATTTTTCCATTAGGTTTTTCATACCCAACTTCACCAGAAAGGATTATCATAGAAAACAAGTCATGCAAATCGAAATGAGAAAGAAGAGACTTAAGGCGACTGTCAAAATTCGATGAAACAACAAGAATAATGCCTTTCAGACGAAGTTTTTGAAGCACTTGTTTGACCTAAATATGAAGTTCTGTTCACACACTTTTATAGTAAATTACATTATCCTCAACAAGCTCCCATGGGTCGGCTGTGGCGTAATAGTCGTAGAGACTGTCAGCTACGCTTTGCATATCACTTTTAGGCGCCTCTGGTGAACACTGAAATGCTCCGTCAACTGTGGGAAGAATACAAGCTCTTACATCATGCAAAGTCGATGTAACAACTTCTTTCCACCAATGTTTTCCTCCGCCTTCTTTGCAACCGAAACAAGGAGCAGAAACACTCATCCGGTGATAATGTTTCAAAAAATTTGTGGTCACGGAGTCGGGATTAACGAGAATATTTTTTTCACCAGCAAACTTTGCATAAACAACGCCAGGATTTTCCTTCGTTCTAATAAGAGTGTCACGGGCATCTAACGATAGAACTTGAATCACGCGAGGCGTGGAATAATTACGCACAGAAACGGGGAACCAATGGGCAAGCATGAGCCTAAAACACGAAAAATACAACCTCTGGCCTAAAATCAATTTTCAAATATTTGTTGAATTCGATACGTAACCATTATGTATAGTTACTTTTTTCGCTAAAAGATAATTTTTGAAGGACAAAGTTTGGAAAATACGCGTAAACTAACCCGAATTGACCGAAAATTCAAGAAAAAGGGGAAAAAATCCGTCGCTTTCGAAACAAAACCTATAGGGCACGGAAAAAGGGGCGTGGCCAGATCGCAACTGCGGCACCAGTCTCATACACTCCGCCGAAACACGCTTCACGGTGTACGGCGAGCGCGCGAATTTGAAATTGGCCGAGTCTCGTGCTCAGGTCACGCGCGGCCTAGTTTTGCCATGTGATTTTGACGCCAATTCAAATGATCACATTTTCTCGTGCTTTGCAGCGCTCTTTCTCGTCCAAACCCGTCGAACTCGTGCTTTTTTCTTCTCAAAACTGCTCACTGTGTGTACATTTCGACAGGCAGCTCAAGCATTATCTCAAAAAGCATCCAAATATCAAAGTTACCGAGAAAAATCTCGGTAACGAGTCGCCGGAAATAATTGAAGTGAGATTTTGTTTTTTTTTCTCTTTTTTTTCAGCAAATTTGTTTTCTTTCTTTTAACAAAATAATTCTCAGAAATATAAATACGACATTCCTGTTCTGATATTCGAAGAAAAAATTGTTCTGAAACACCGCTTCAGTGGCGCGCTTCTCGAAGAAAATCTTGGTGCTTACTAATGACGAACAACGCGAGAATAAAAGACGACATAGTCGATTTGATCGCGGTGCATGGGGGTAAATCATTTCTGCTCTTAACTTAAAATCCAACCGCAATTTTAGGCGCTTGTGCCAAGTACGATGCGAGTTTATCCGAAGATTGCCGCTACGCTTGCCAAACAGGGACTGTGGAGAACGCATTGACGGTTATTTCGCAACAGAATTACGCCAGATTTCGTAATTTTGTACTTTTCAGGATTTGGAAAGAATTGAGAAATTTAATTGTGGATTCGGCTCCCATTTGACTATCGATCAAGAAGTTGAATGCGAAGCCTCTTATATGACATCCCAAAATATGAGGTTTTTGATTAAAAACCAAACAGTTTCCTTCAACAATCCGTCTCATGTTCAGCTTTGGTGCTGTTGGCGCGATCGCCAATGTGTTCCATCCGTCCCGAGTTGCTCGTCACCTAGCTCAGAGCAACTGGTGGAAAAGGCGTCGCTTGTTGCACCCGTTGATCCTTGTGGGACGCGGGGCGGAGAAATATGCTATTAAAAATGGTAGAAGGAGATTAGGATATATTGAAGATGTTATCTCTTCGTTTAGATTTTCCGACATGTAATCCGGAAGAACTGATCTCAAGTTCCGCTAGAGACAGCTATGAAAAATATTTGCATCGGATGCTTCACCCATATGATACTCATGACACTGTTGGAGCAATCTCTATTAATACAAATGTAACAAATAGTTGCATGACGTCACTCACTCACCTAGTGCTTTCAGACAATGGAGGCTGAGTCCGGCACTTCGAGCGGCGGAATTGTGCTGAAGCACTCCGGTCGACTAGGACACAGTTGTGTTTATGGCAGTGGCACGTGGTCTGAAAAGCGACAGTACGAAGAGCAATTTGATGAGATCAGCGAACGAACAATCTCGATCTGCTCGACAGGGCATGGAGAGGCTCTTGTGAAGGCCGACTTCTGTCGAGGAATTGCTACCAGAGTTCTGTAAGTACTAAGACGATTAAGAAAAGGACATCAGCCAACGCCGTAATTAGCCATGTCTTCCCCGCTGGACACTATCTCTGCGACCATCAGGTTTGCGGGTGCGCGCCGGTTACCATGACAATAGCCGCTCTAATGCGGATGAAGCAGATTGAATCAGACTGACCGTTCCCACGGCAGTCTTCCATTGCTTTCCAATTATTGAATCAACTTTTCAAGTAGTTTTCTTCTCAAGGTTTCTTATTTCAGTGCCGATGAAGATGGAATTATGTACAGCGAAATCATCCGAGGATTCCTCCGCGAGAATATGGATTTGTAAGGACCAATTCGCCCTGCGCATAATTTCTATGTTTTCATTTTAGGAATTCTCGTTTCGGAGGTATTGCTCTCATTGCGGACAAATTCCGAGATAGAATGTCTCTCGAGTTCCTCATCTTTCACAACTGCCGCTACCTTCCGGCCGCTGTTCGCGGACGCAACAAGCAAATTCGCGTCTTCGAATCCCAATTCGACCCCGACAACTGCACCGGGGATAAATTCGTTATCGAATCGTTCAATATGCAATAATATTAATATTAATGAAATGAAGGCGGCTGTAAATATTTTTTCTCATGTCTTTTCCATCGTGTTTCTTTGTTTTGAGTCCTCACCGCTCCCCATAATATCTCCTCGTTACCCAACCTAGCATGCGTTTGTTCAATTTACCCGAAAACCATCACAGAACTCGTCAATGCCTCGACGTCGACCGGCGGTGAATCGATCTCTTCTGTCTCCGCCTCCGGAGGGAGATGACGAAGATATCACGGACATTCCCCAACCACAAGGAGGAAGGTTAGAGAGTGAAATACTGGGGCTTCTTCTCCGGAATTCAACAATAGACTCACTTGTTTTCTTTTCAGCCAGTTCAAACTTATTGCTGAGCTTATCGCTGAAACTGATCGTAATCTCCCGGAAACCACAATCGATAAAGATATCGAAGACTTTTCCACGTTTTCTGATATTTCCGATTGGAAGGGAATTCCAAAGTTTTTCGACTCGCTCAGCTCGATTTCGCGAAGAGCTTCCACTTACGAAAACTGGCAGAATCGGTTCAGAGTCGTTGACTATCTTGTTTCGTGTACGTCTACACCTCGTCGTCTTCGTTGATTATTCTGATTGCAGGCTTTGGGTCGCTGAAAGATGCCATCAACGACTACATTGCCACCTATTTCGAAACGAAAGAATCCGGAGATGAATTCATTGTTGACGTCGAACTCGTCCATGCTGTTTCCATGTTCGTCATTCTTGTTCAGCGATTCACCGTTCAACTGCAGTTGTACGTATCGAAGAACCGCAGTACTGCCGATAAAACTCCGGTGAAAAAGTCAAAAAGTCGAAATGTTCCTGCTGTTTATGACGACGATCTAATCAAGTGGAATTGTGTGCAAAGGCAGAGGGTACGTTTGGCTGTAGAGAGAGAGAGAGAGAAAGAGAGCTCATGTTTTTTTTCCTATTTCAGATGATCAATTGCTTAATTGAATTGCTGGAACTTCGTGTGGAAACGTGTGTCGGTACAAAAAAGAAAGCGGTGCAGTATGTCTTCGTTCCCGACACAATGGAGCAGGACTTTTTGCAGTAAGAGCACACATCAAATGTTATTGTTTTTCACACACACACGCACTTTTCAGACGGTTCATGGACACAGTAACTCATCTACTCGAAGATCACGAGAATACAGCTCGAGCTAATCAGCCTTGGATTGCTCACTATTTTAAAATTTGGAAAATTCTTGCGGCGGACTTCGGAATGTCGACTAGTACGTCTAAAATTAGGACGATCGAGACTAATTGCTTTATTCCAGATGTTGCGAACAGTCTATTCACTCACACCCTCGAGCTCGGCTACCTCGAATCGGCCAGCAATTTTCCATTCATCGAGCCGTTAGTGCTTCTGATGAAAGAAGGCGGAGGTACCGGAGAGTCGCGAATTTATCGTAAGTGTTGCAGACGCAATGCACTATGCCTCATGAATTGTCTTTCTGCAGAACCTCTTCGAATTGTTCTCGAGATGATTGTACGTCGTGCGTGCAGTCTTTACAGTGGAGACAGAATGGACCGACCACCCCCAAAGGCATTCTGCATGATTATCCAATCTCTCGCAGTCAATGTTCATGATCTGATGCTTCAAGAGGTCACACAAGTCTTCCAACTACTCCAAAATCCATATCCAAACGTTCGAATCTCCGCACTCCAGGCCCTCGCTGATATGTTCTCATCTCCATATCTCGCTCATAACCTTTGCGAAGACTATGAAAGTCGAAAGAGGAAGCGTACATCTATTTTCAAAAAGATCGTCTCGCATACTAACGACGAAGCGACGAATGTGCGTGTGAAAGCGATCGCGTTGCTCCGAAACCTTCTAGAATACCGGAGAATTCCGGAAGAATTCGAAGCTGTCGGCATTGTGACACTGATCGGTCGGAGAATGAACGATAAATCGGTACAGGTGCGCAAGATGGCAATACAATTCCTGACCATGTTTATCGACCAAAACAGACACGGACACGACGTAAGAGACTAATGGTGCCAATATTCAGTGTTTGGGTGCTTATTTTCAGTTTAACCGGGAAGATCATTTGCTGAAGTTGGACACGAAACTCAGAGAGCTGAAGTTGCTCGAGACGCCTCGATCACGCGCTATTCAACAGGCGGAGGACTCTTTCAAATCGCATGCTTATATTCTGAAAAGATTCCTCTACAAAGACGTTACCGCTTATTTGAAAGGAACACTACAGGCTTCGGGAGAGTTCCGACCGTAAGCAAAAACTCTGAATTGGACAGTCTCTAATCAGTTCCTAAAGTTTCAGTTCGATTTCTGTGCTCATGGAGAAGCTGTTCGAGATCGGCACTGGAACTGATCTTCTTCGATACTACTCCAACCAAGACCAGTTCCCATAGTAAGGATGAGATGAGTAATAATATGAATGAAACATTTTATTACAGCAAGAGAAGTGCGGAAGATGAGGTGAGAGAGCCGCCCAAAGAGCTCGTCGAGACTATCGCAAGTTGGTTCCTCCGCCAGTCGGAAGAGGATTACATAAACTATCGGGTAAACTTGGAGAAGCACGTAAATCATCAAAAATCATTCTTAGATCCAAATGCATCAAGGAAACGACGAAATGGTGATTGAGGATGAACAAGCCGAACGAGACAAGCGCCATACGTGCCTTCAACTTCGTGCCCAAATTCAACAGCTCATCGATAAAATGTCCATCGAATCAGAGGTATCCAGATGCGTTGACATGGCATTGCGATGCGTGTTGATGGGAGAATCTGCCGAGATCAAGGAAGGCATCAGGTTCTTGACCCGTTGCAAACTCTTTGAAATCACTGGTGCCGAGAATGCGATCCGCTCGATGTGCTCACTTGTGTGGAGGCCAGGGACGGATGTGATAACCGAGCTGATTGACGCCGCCGAAGACATTTTCATCAGTAGACTGGATGGCAGCGAGAAGGCGTCGGAAAGAGACAAGTCGACTGTCGAGAATCTGATGAAAGCGATGAATGGCGTGTCCGAAAAGGATCGTCCATCGGTTGAGCAAGTCATATATCTGTTAGCATCCGTGGATCCAGATAAAGTTGTCACGGAAAAGACTTCGAATTCAAAAGTTCTCAGGAAGCACAGACCAATCGAGACAAATGTCATCACCAGACTGTGGGCGATTGCACTCGACAACTCAACCGGAGGAACCCAGAAGAAGATTGACGCTCTTCGAATTCTTTACCCAATATCAAGAACTGAAAAGGGAATCCCAGAGGCTCGCACTCGCCTTCGTTCCCTTCAGAAGAAACTGATGGAGGAACCAGCGGTTGCTGTCGAGGCACTTCGTATTCTTTCTATTCTGAGCACACCAACAAAAATGGAAAAAGAGTACAACGCATATCAACGCCCTATCTTCAGAATCCATCAAGATGACTCTTTGTTCAAGTGTCTGGAGAAGCTCTTCTTCCACGGTAACCGCTAAAATGCTGTCGTTTATTCAATTTGTATTTCCAGAGGTGATCAAAGCGGACGATGATCCAAAACGTGATTGGTTTGGCATTGTGCGACTAACAATCAGCACCATTCTAAATGTGGCCATGGATGTCAACGTGCTGCTTCCGAAACTCGCTGCACAGTTTTTGTACCGCGCAAAGAAAGTCTCCGAGTTCTACATCTTCTACAGCAAAGAAGTTGAAACGACTGAAGACAGCATGCGGAAAGCGAACGCTATTCTTAGACGGTAAATATTCGATTATTGAAAGCACAAGTCGACTTGATGTTTTTAGTGACTACTGGGCGCTGACATGGTGTCGAGTGATGGAAAAGCTGATGGCGTTTATCGGAGAGGTGGCAGTTCAGCTGCATGCTTTCATTCAAGTCACTGTCCCCAAGTTGCACAACAGATACATCACCAAGATTCTTGAAGCCGAGAAACCTGAAGCGAACATTCGCGAGGAGCCAGCTCGTTTGCTCTCGGATTTGGAGAAGTCGATCGCACTGCGCAAGACTATCTTTGCGGTGCCAACTGATACGGCACCAGGAACCGCCGCCAATGATCTTCACCATCTTGTGTCCTTGATGTGCGACAAACGACTGTTTCTGCCGAGCAAACTTCTCGGAAGACTTCTTCCGATTGTCGTCTACGCAATGCGAGCCAAGACAATGCCGGCTCGAGTTAAGCAGGCCGCCCTTGTTGCCTACGGAAAGTTCATGCCACTGAGGTTAACTTATTATTGATTGATAATCTTTCACAACCATCGTTTCAGTGCCGAAGTATCGTCATTCGCAGCACCGTCTTTCTTCTCCGCCATGACCCGTTCACCGTCTGCACTCGTTCGTTGCAACTTGATTGCTGCTTGTTGTGATTTCGCCTTCGCCCAGCCAACTCTCTTCGAACTATACGCCCCGTCTCTCTTCAGAATGTTCGTCGACTTCTTTTAAGTTTTAGCATTCAGTGTTTTTTAGGTCACAAGACGAAAGTGCAGCTGCTCGCGAGTCGGCGATTCTCGTTCTCTCGCACTTGATGGGCAACGACATGATTCAAACACGAGGAGTGCTCTCCGAGCCTGCTCGTTGCATCTGTGATCCTGTTCGCGCTGTCAAGGAAGTGGCCCAGTCCTTCTTCAAAGAGCTCAATGGGCGCAGTGATACCATTATACAGTTGCTCCCAGAGTTTCTCTACCGCTTGTCTTGCACTGGTGAAAGAATGCCTTTCAAGTCCTACAAAACCGTTTTCGAGTGAGATAAAAACACTGAAACTTAGAAAAAAGGTTATGTTTTCAGATTCCTCATCACGTTGCTCAAAGAGAAAACCAAAGCGAACACAGAGTCGATGATTGATCGTGTTTGCATAAAATTCTCCAGTATCGAGTAAGTTTAACAGATGTATCAATGAAGCCTAACCGTGGTTTTACAGTATGAATGACGTGGAAGCACCAAAATATTTGCTCATCGCGTTGGCCAAGTTCGCCCAAAATGACGGAGGAATTCATAAGGTGAGTTACTCGAGTTTTTCAATAAATCGTGACACAGTATATTTCAGCTCCAAGACAATTGGCGTCACTGGAGCAAATTCTTGTGTCATCCACCGGTGGCCAGAGAGTACCGGCAGATGATCGAACACTTGGAGAGTACTTCCAAGAATGAAGACTTCAAGTGCCAATGTGCAGAACTGATCAAGAACATTGAAAAGATTCAAGAGGAAGGCCTCACAAAGGATGACATGGCTTCCGTTCCAGCTACTGCGAAGGTTGGTTTTTGGAATGGAACTGTAAAAAATGAGAAATAAAACCACGGTCATAACTCTTTAGTTGTCGCGTATAAATGTAGGTTGCGTAGTGCGGGGCTATCTTTCTTCTTGTTGCAAACGACACAGTATGAAGATTTTCGTTTCTATTGTTTTCCTTCTGCTCACTTTCTATTCTGCGTCTTCTGTCATTATCGAAAACAGGGACGGCAAAATGAAGAGAGGATATTCCGGAGGACCGTAATTTGGCTAATTTGTGGAATTATTCGAAAATTTAATAAAAAATATCATTGAAAGCCAGGCGAACTTTTACTTGTTTACAATCAATCATTCGTTCAGAGAGGCGCTCGTGGCAGAAAGGCAGTGACTGCTGCGCCGTCCAGAGATTCTCCCGGACCATCAACACGAACTCCGAGACGACGTCGTCGACCAATCACGCCTTCGCCGTCTGATTCGGAAAAATCGGACAACGAGCTTTCAGAACCGGAATCTGACTAAATATTCGCTCCCTCATAATTTATATACGTTTTAACTTATATCTCGGGACCGCCCAGCATAACTTTTCACATCTCGTGTGTATTAATACTCATCTTGTACCCTCTATAATTCATTTTTTCTTTCCTTCCTCTTTTTTTCACAGTGTCGATCTCTATCGCCAAGAAATCTGAGAATCATTTTCTCCCCCGATTTGTTTTTGTTCCTCTCCCAATCTCTGATGACTTCCGCTTTAACCGGAGACAAACTCGTTTTTGCTCCGGTTCTGCTGCCACGTTCTCCCCCTTTCTTTCTCTTTTGTGTTGTTAAAGAACACTAATGTGCAATGTTTTGATGAGATGTGTGCGTGTTTGGGAATCATAAAGTATTCATAATTTCTCACATTCCCACCACCACCAGGGGGTAGCAGGCGGTTTGTGTCTGCGGCCAGCTGCTTCCATCCGAACGAAGAGCAGCCCAACAACGACAATGATGTTTTGGTGTGTGTCAAATCGAAGTGCAAACAAGCGCGAGCACAGCCCCCCGAACTCCTCCGGGAGACAAACCGTGTCTTTTCTCGACCTTTCCGCGCGAACCGTCGTCTTCTTCTTTTCCGTCTAAGGAGGCGTCCATCTTCAGAGTTCGTCCGTCGGTTCGGAGCTCCCCCAATTCCCCTTGGCTCCGAACGATTGTTTATTTATATATTCGGCGGGTGGGGGCCGAGTGACCACCAATCGCCTCGTATCTCTCCAATTTTTTGTATTTCCTCCTCTCGAGTGCTCGGTTCACGCTCACTTTCGGTCGAAAAACCTCTTGAAAACTCGGCGAGCATTTCGCATTCATTTCGAGCATCCCCTCCCTCCCTCCCGGCTCCCGGCTCCCCGGTCTTCGCAGGCCACACCGTTTTTCGACGGCGGCGAAAACGATACTGTGAGCATAGGTGCGTGTTCATTCACTGTGTTTCTTGTGCTTTTTCTTGTTCTTAGCGGTGTCGATTTGCACTCGCACAGGTTCGAACTTGGCCTCTCTCGAGAGTTTGCGCTTCTCTTTTTTGGAAGACAGAGACCAATTGGAACTTTTGTCGCAAAAAGAGACGATCGAGTTACATTCGTTCACCTTCGGCTGACCCTCTTCTGAACGAAAGCAGCACGAGAAGGCACGAGGAGGGCACGGATATATACTCGCGAGTACTCGACCACTTCCAATGACAAATAGGTTCTTCTATTGAATGGGCGGTCACTTCCGGACGACAATTCGCACAGTTTGAGTACCGTATTTTGGTCATCATGCACAAGTTTCCAATGCTGCTCCAAATGAACAACCATCCTCCCATAACCGACAATCGTATCCATTTCTGTGTCCACTTAATTGCTCCCTCAATTGGCCCCCCTCCGATTATGCAACCTGTCCTGGCTAACCATCATCGCTTCCACTTCACCTCATCTCTCGTTGCGAGGCTGTCAGCATCTTTCACTCCTCCTCCATTCCGAATCAGTTTCCTTTCCAAATATAAACCAGTGCAGCAGTCTCTCCCTCGAGTCTTCCGAGTAGGCGTGTCTCTCCGCGTCCCTCCGTCTCGTTCCGTCGCGTCTCCGCACGGCTCTTTGAGCTGCCAAACAACCTTTTGTATCGGGTTGTTTCCAAACATTTTTCGCGCGCCCGCAAGAGGCTCCCTCCCAGAGCGGTCGCGAGAGAGCATGCTCACCTTGCTCCAGAATTTTTTAATCTATGCGTATTGTTTTGCAAACATCACCGCCGCCTCCTCCTCCTTGTTCTTGCTCTTCCTCCCGTAATCCGATGTTTCTGTCCTCGTGCGCACATCAGTGCCATCCTCGTTCCCTTTTACGCATTTGTGTTCCAGACGACCCCCCGTACGATGCGAAATAGACGGTAGTTGCTGCACAAAATGAGATTTGATTGCATCGAGAGGCGGTTCGCGCACGCGTTCGGCGCCTATTCCGGCGTCGTCGTCCGCCATCCGTTTCCCTTTTTTCTGATTCCGATTCTGGTGACGGCCGCCTTGTCGACGGGGCTCGTCCGACACGAGCAGGCGTTCATGAAGGACGAGCTGGAACTGTACACTCCGACAGATGCGCAGGCGAGGAAGGAGCTCGGACAGCTCGACAATCTGTTCCACATCAACGACTCCGATCCGTTTTATGCGACTAGAAGGTGTGTTCAAATGGATATTCTCAGTGAGATCGTTGTTTTCCCAGGTACGATATCCGAAGGGCCGGCTATATAATAGTGACGAATCGAGAAGAAGACGGCGACATTCTGAATCCACTGGTAATGCACGCGGCGATGCAGCTGTGGAGCATCGTGCAGGTGAGGGATCTATCCCTCCTGTCAATTAGACACTTTCGTTTCAGTCACTGACAGTAGAAGACGAGGACGATCGTCGCATCAACTACCCGTCGATTTGCGTAAAGTTCCCGATTCCGCCCGAGTTCAGCAAGGCGCTGCACTCGTTGTTCGCACCCAACATGACCACGTAAGTGTTCGCGGGGATCGATACTTTCCGCCGGAGGAGTACACCTTTTTCGGCCTTCCTCCTTTCTTGTACCGCAACAAAATAATGCGCGGTGCAAACAGAATAAGCCGGGCCACCGGAGGGAAGAACAGAATAGAATAGGCTGCTGCTGCTGCAGCACCGTCGTCCGTGCCGGCGGATTACGGTAGTAGTGACACGCGAAAAAGTTGCAACCTTGCGTATCGGCTTCCTCTTTTGTCTATTGACACTCACTTATCACCTTCGAGACGAACGGTGCCCGGGAACCAAAATATTTGGAGAGATGCGTCGTCTCTCGGCGGAAGTTCTGTTAAGTTGGTCAGGGTCAGAAGATTAAACATCGGCTTCATGTTGGCACAACAAGAGCTTCAGCCGGCCTAAGTGCACTCGACGACACGCGTTCAGAGTTCGAATTGGCCCCCGTGCTTTGTGACCAATTTTGAACTGATTGTGACCTCTTGTAGTGTCAAAAGTGTGCTTTTGAACGGGGAAATCTCGAGAGACGGTTCTCCGGAAATGCAGACGATCGCCGTCCGAAGCGAACGCAGTCAGCCGTTTTTTCGAGTAAACACGAGTAGCCCCCGGGGGGCAAACACATCTCATTGTGCAGTTTCTAAAGTGCAAAAGTGTCATCTCGACTTCCGCGCGGGTATCAATCGCACGAAACTTGTCAACTTTGTTAGTTCGCTCCTAATCCGACGAGAGAAACAATACAAGTTCGTGTCGCCGAGGCCACGGGAGGGCTATTGGATGCATATTACGTCAGCGGTAAACAGTCGAGAAAGCACCTCGAGTGACCCATCAAAAGTGTCAAAAAAGAAAAGATCATCGCACCTCGAAATGTGTGTGTGTGTTTGCTCATTTAATTGTTCGGCGAATCGGGGGAGAATCATGCGTATCTTCGAGTGAGGGGGATCTTTTGCAGGCCCGAGGAGATATGCGTCTCGAATCCGCTCGTCGAAATGTTCAAACTACTCCTCGTCTCGGATCGTTCTTTTCTTAACCGGTATGGACGTCACGGGAAAGACACCATCATTCGCGGAATTTCAGATCCATCGACGAAATGACCCTGTCTCAGATATCAGATGCAATCCAATTCGACAGCGGCGGAATGACGCATCTTCTCGGAGGAGTGACTCTGGACGAAGACAAGCGAATCGCGGGAGCCAAGGCGATGTTGCTTCCCTACGCCCTCCGACACTCGTCCGACGACGAAGACTGGGTCGCCGAGAAGTGGGAAGTACGTCTCGCCGACTTCCTCCTCCAGTACGACTCTCCGATCATCCGTGCCAGTTGGTGGACCTATGAGACACTGGCAGCCGAATCCGCCAGAGACAGACTCCAACTGATCAAGTGAGCTCCCTCCCCCTCGCCTTCCTCCTCAACGCCTCCTCTTCCAGTATGCTCCTTCCGTGTTTCATCTGCGTCTCCATCTACACCATCGCCTGCTGTTGTGTGCTCTCCTGGCGTCGTTCGCGTCCGTGGTGAGTCGAGTTTGACCTCCTTCCCCTCCTGATTTTCGATCATTACACCCATGTATTATTCTTCTATTCAGGCTCGCAATCGGAGGAGTTTTCTCGGCGGCGATGGCAATCGCATCGGCCGTCGGAGTACTGCTGCTCGCCGGCTACGGAATGACGAGCGTCGCCTACTCGATGCCGTTTATTGTGTTCTGTAAGTGTATTCAAATGAACGTGTCTCCCCTCTGTGTGTGTATGTGTGTGTGAGTCAATCCAGTCGGCAAATATTTTGAGCGCGTCCAGGGAAATCGACGCATGGTTTGAGCACCTCGAACACTGTTTGCACATGTGTTTGCACATTTTGAACTTTGTGCGAAATTCCTGAAACTAATCGGGTGTGAGCGGGGGCAAGAAGGGTCAAAACACAGTCTTCCGGTTCTCTCCCAACGAGCCACTTGCAGCTGTCGGCGTGGACAATGTGTTCATCCTTCTGTCCGCGTGGCGATCTACTCCGTCGACAGAGTCCCTCGAGCACAGAATGGAGGAGACGTTCGCGGACGCCGCCGTCAGCATCACAGTCACTTCGCTGACGGACCTCATCTCGTTCGGAGTCGGATGTGCGACGCCGTTCCCGAGTGTCCAGATGTTCTGCGCCTACGCAGTGGCGGCCGTCGTCTTCACCTACATCTACCAACTGACGTTCTTCGCCGCAGTGATGGTGTACACGAACCGAAGGGAAATCGACAACCGACACTGTCTCACATTCCACAAACTCAAGAGAGACAGTGACACTCTGCCGGAGAAGGTGGCTGCGCAGGGAGACCGAAGCTTCGAGAAGAACAGCATGCTCGCGCAGTTCTTCCGAACCACCTACTCGGATTTCCTTCTGAATCCACTCGTCCGCGTCTTCATCCTCACAACGTTCATCGCGTATCTCGTGAGTTTCAGCGCATTTCAAAGAGACAACTAGTGTTCGTTCTCAGGGAATTGCCTCCTACGGCTGCACAAAAGTGAAACTGGGTCTCGAACCGAACGATTTGCTTCCGGAGAATTCGTACGGAAAGAGAACGCTGATGATGGCCGAGAAGTATTTCTCAGGTACTTTCCCAGGGAAGGCCCATCCATCTCATGAATCTTTCAGACTACGGTAGCTCTCTCCACGTGTGGATGTACAATCTTTCGGAAGTCAACGTGGCTCCGAGGAAGATCTGGAATGTTCTGGAGAAGGAGATCGAGCTCTACGAGCACACAGAGTTCACGGCCGGCAGCGATTCGTGGCTGCGGACGTTCCTCGCGTTCGTCAAACAGGCCGGACTGCTCATCACGCCCGAAAACTTTGTCTACATCCTCAAAAACGTCTTCCTATCCCAACCGCAATTCGCCAAATACAACAGAGATGTGGTGTTGACGATGGACGGCGAGCATCTGGAGGCGTCGCGAATCCCTGTTCAACTGCGACACGTCGGATCGGCGAATCAGTCAAGAGCAATGAGATTGTTCCGCAGACTGGCCGAGACGAGTGAGCTGCAGACGGGTGTCTATGCGGATTTCTTCCAGGTGAGAGGATGATAGAAGAGAGAACACGTGCGTGTGTTTGCAGTTCGCCGAACAGTACAACGCAGTCCTCCCCGGAACCCTCTCGTCCATCGCGTACGCGGGAGTCGCAGTCGTCGCCGTTTCGCTCATTCTGATCCCCGAACCGGTGGCCAGTCTTTGGGTGAGTTCTCCTTCTCTCGTCCATCTATCAACGTCTTCCAGGTATCCTTCTCGATCGTCTCCATCAACATAGGAATCCTCGGTTTTATGACGTTCTGGTCCGTCCGTCTCGACTTCATTTCCATGGTCACCATCGTCATGTCCATCGGTTTCTGCGTCGACTTCGCTGCACATTTGGCGTATAACTTTGCAAAGGTAACCATCCTTCCGTTATCATCTTCTCACTCATCTCTTGTGTTCAGGGAGAGAACATTGACGCAGCGGAGAGAATGAGAAACGCCCTCTACGCTGTCGGTGCTCCGATCCTAATGTCTGCCTCGTCGACGATCCTCGGAGTGTCGTTCATGGCTTCTGCCGAGTCATACGTCTTCCGGAGCTTCCTCAAAACCATTATCCTCGTAATTCTGCTCGGAGCTCTTCACGGACTCGTCATTCTGCCCGTCTTGCTCTCAATGTTCTACTGCGGAGGCTCTTCGAAAGCGACGAAAGAGCACATGAGTGCAGTCGAGCAGAAGCTCCAGGCGCAGTACAACAACCCGGCACGCACCGCTTCGATACAGTATCTCAGCAACCCCGACCTCTACACAATGCCCCCTCCCCCTCCGAGCGTCGAATATTCACTGTCTACTCTCGAATTCAACCGATCCCAAACCATCTCCTCCCGACCTCTCGGCGCCCCTCCTCCGATCACCGGCAGTCCAAAACGAGAACTTTCCGGAAGTTCCGGACCGCCCGAATACGAAGAGCACGATCCTTCGGGACTGAGCACTTTCGGAGTGGGTCCGGCGGTGGCAGCCAACACGACAGGAATCATTCCGATGCGAGCAAAGCTCAAGTATCCGACGTCGATGACGACGGCTCAACGACGCGACGGCGATCCGCACAACTCTCCCGAACTCTACTATCCGTCGTAGATCATTCATCTCTCTCTCTAATTCTCTCTCTCGTTCCTGTCTCTCTTCCGGGTCTTCCTCTTTCTCTCTCTCTTTCTCCTCGAATTGTATCCTTTCGTGACATGTGTTTTTAGAATTCCCTTGGTGACTTCATCCGCGTTTCTTTCATTGTTAGTATTTGCCTCTTGCTGTATTTCGATCGCTTTTCGTCTTTTCTTCTTTCAACTTTGCTTTCATTATGACACACTGGTACTTGTTTCTCCCTCCGCAAATCTTTATTTAATTAAAACAAAGAAATCAATAAAAATCATAACATAATATTCCGTGAGAACACTCGACCGTCTAGTGCACGTACATTGACTTTTCGACGCCGCAAACGGACACTTTGAAGTCCTCGATGCTGAAATGTCTCTCCCTCTCTCCGGGGGTCACTCTTCTCTTCAACCTACAGCTCGAGAATGCAGTCAATCGAGTCCCAATCCTTGCCGATCGCCTTCTTCACCTTCTCCTTTTTCACCTTTTTTCCCTTTCCTTCGGCCATTTGCCACGCATCCGCACCCACCACGAGAGCCGCATTATAGGCAGCAAGCATGGCTCCTTGTGGAGCAGAATGCACACGAATCAGGGCTCGGACGCACTCGGCGACAGTTTCTATGGTCTTGGAGCGCTGAAAAGGAGACAGAGACAGAGATTAGCAACATGAGAGGATTCACATCAAGAGCCATCACTTGTTTGATGAGTTGAGCCTCCCAATTGCGGAAGAAATCCGGAATATCGTCTCTGAACGCCAGAGACAAAAAGGTTCCGATGCGACTGACAGCGTCGATTTCGGGAAGAAGGAAACGACGTTGATAGATGAAAGTGAGCAGCTGAAAGACCAAGAATCGGATGAGGTGATCATCCGAAAGACACACCACACGCATGTCCTCCGATTTCAAATTGGTCAGAATGAAGCGCTTCTCGTGGGAGACCATCGCCAGCGCATTTCCAATACTCATGTGACTCGAAAGAGCAGCCTGTAAACGGTATGTTCCAAGAGGCCGAGAGCACAGAAAGAGACCTTCAGTGCCAGACTTGCATTCGCCAAGACGGGTCCGTGTACGTGGAAGTCGCGGGGCGATCCGTCCCCGACTGTGATCACCCAGTCACTCTTCGGAACTTCCTCTCCCAAAAGTATCTTTTCGAGTATTTTGTGCGAGTTTGGAACCACGTGCGGCTCTCTCCTGTTAGAATACATGAACTATCTCGACTTCTCGTCTCTTCCTTACATATTCAGCTGAACGTATTCCCCAATGTCAAAGTAATCCGCGTCGACAGTCATCTCGACTCGCAACGTTCCAACTCCTTTCTGGAAAGGATCGTTAGAGACTACTCTCTTCCGAAGTGATGTTACCGAAGTGAGGTTGCCGAGTGACTCGACAGTGACAAGTGTTTCGCATCCGAACGATCCGTTCTCCTCCTTCACAAGCTCCAGAGAGTGCCCGTCTCCAATGAGCAGCCTCGCGTCGACCAACTCGGGAACTCCTGGTTTATAGTTACTCGGCATGCCTCCTTTCACCATTTCCGTCGGATAACGGTACGTTTGACTGATCGGCACCAGTCGGAATTTGCACAAAAGGCCTGACTCGTCCTCTCCGATGACACTTATCGCGTAGGCGAACGAGTACATGACCAGGTTGTGCTGCAGAACACAACAGTTCGACTGGATCTGATTGCCGACCGATTTCAGTTTCGTGACGCCGTCCGGATGGAGTTTGAAGTCGAACGCAAAGTGGATTCCCGTCTCCACACTCTCCTCAACTTGCTTCTCCGTCACGTCATCAAACGATTTTCCGTCGGTGAACACGTTCGTGAAGGCTGAAATCGGAAACGAGTCCTCTTTTCAAACTGTTCTCCAGCGGTTCTCTGTGCTACCGTATCATTTAATTTCAGGCAATTCCGACAAAAATGCAGCGAGAGCAAAACAAATTGCCCTAAATTTGCGCGCAATCTTGCAGAATTCTGCAGCAATTATGCGAGAAAATCATGTTTTCAGTGGAGAATTCGAGACTTGAGAATGGTCGTGATGGGTGCTGAGACTGTCCTAAACCAACGTTTCTGCATAATCCTCGAGAGAAACATGTTCACTTTAAATCAGTTTGAACTCGAACTTTGTTTCGTTGTTTTCAATAGAAGGCGATTTTGAAAACAGAAACAAAATTCTCTAACCGAATTGAAAAAATGGTGTTTTTTGCAAAACTCTGCATGATGGACCCTTACCCTTCTCCTCGTGGCGAATGATTTCGGTCCCGTTCGGCAATTTGTCCGCATTCTGAACAGTTGGCGTGGTTTCGACACGCACGTCTTCTGAAATCTCACCGTCTCTTTGGGATCGATGACGTCGAAACAGTTCATGATGGAAGTGATTCGTGGATGATCAGATCACTCGAGAACTCTTTCCTCCCGACACCTTCGACCAAGGGAAACGATGACACGTGGCGGGGACATGAATCAAGATCAGAAGAGTGTCACGCAAAGTTTTCCAATTTATCGTAAAATTTCGAAGAGGGAATAGGGCAAATAAACGAGATATTCGTAGGGAGAGAGGGAAAGTTTGTACATTGAAAGCACTATTGATCGGACTTTTGCGGCTGCTTCTCGTCGAGCATCGGGGTTCCTTCCTCTGCGGAAGAGTCGATGTGCACTGCGTCCAGGTTGATGTTCTTCGTTTCGACCTGAAAGAAATGCGGGAATTTGTGAGAACACGGACGAGGATTACCAAGAAGAAGTAGGAGATGATGAGATTGATGGTTCCGAGAAGGACGACGGTCAGATAGACGGATGGAGGCCACCAGAGATTGGCGTAGTTCAACTGAACGGAGGGAATTGGAAGAGACCGAGAGACAGAGAGAGAGTACGTACCATTGGAGCAAGAATGGCTCCGATTCTGGCGACAAGAGAGCAGGTTCCGGTGGCGGAGGCACGACACGCAGTCTCCATACTCTCGACGGCACACAGATAGCACGCATCCCACGTGTACTCGATGAAAACTGTTCCGATGAGGTTGACGATCAAGAACGCGAGGCCCTGTAGAGGATGGCATTGTCTTTCTTCTCTCTCTCTTGAAAACTCACGGTGTAACCATAGAATGTCATGAAAGTGAGGATCAAGAAACAGATGCAGACGACGAGTTGAGCCCCCTGGTGGAGAGTCCGTCGGCGGAACGAGGGCACGTGTGTGTCGAAGATGACAAGTACCATTTTGGAGACGGCGATGAGGATGGAGAAGAGGATCTGGTTGACGAAGAGGTCTCCGGAGATGGTGTTCGAGTTGAGATCCGTTGCGTAACCGCAGATGGAAGCGACGAACCACATGGACCAGAGGACGAACAGACGGCGCATGAGACCCTTGGTTTGGAGCATTTCGCAGACCGTCTGAAACATTTGGCTCTTTGGGGGAGACGGCTGAGTGACGACTCACTTTCGAATGCTCGATCTTCTGATGGTCCACAGGTACGTAGGGCACTCCAGCGACTCTTGCGATGTGCTGTTCACTCTTCTTCATTTGTTCCAGCCTCGCTTTGTTATGAAGCCACGTGGGTGACTCTGGGAAGACGAAAACGATGATGATGAGGGCGGGAAGGGCGGCGATGGCGCATGCGATCGAAGACATTCTCCATTCGGGCAGAGCCATCGCGATGAGGGTCATCATGAGACGGGCGACTCCCTGGGAGAAGAAAACGATGGGGAGGGGTGGGAGGGGTTGTTACCCAGTTGAAGAACGCTCTCAACGCCATTCTCTGCTTCGGAAGCAACATCTCCATGACGAAAGTGCACACAACGACGAGAGTTCCTCCGACGGAGAGACCCAGGAAGAAGCGGATTCCGAGAAGGACCTGGTAGTTGGGGGCGAGTCCTGAACACGGTTACTGTAGACACTCCTAGTTCCTCTTCTTCTCTTTGTGTACCTGTCACAAAGTTCATGAGGATTCCAAGGGAGAGGGCGAACACGGCGACGGGCTTCCTTCCGACCAGATCGGAAACGGCTCCGAACGAGAAAGTGCCGCAAAGGACTCCGGCGAACTGGATCTGAGAGAACAACGATTTGAGGTAGGCGGACTTTCCGCAGATCCAGTCGTATTCCATGGCGGCCGATTTGAAGGCGACGTTGACGAAGGTGATGTTCTTGCACGACTCGTAGACTTCACAGCTCGACGTCGGCTCTCCGCCATCTGAATTCAGAAGAAGGATGGGATGGTGAGGGGAGGGGAGTCGGTTACCACACTGCCACTGAGGAACATAGTTCGAGAAGATGGGGAAGATTTGTTGGGAGGCGAAGAAGATGGAGAACTGCCAAGTGAGGAGGACGAGAAGGTGGAATCGATTGATGTCGAACCACATCCTGCGCGTTCAGCAGTGCACTCGCACAAACTGTGCGAATTTTTTGATAAATTGATGGCCAGTGTCGGGATAAAAGATAGCGAGATGGTGGGAGAGAAGAGAGAAGATTACACACTTTGCAGCGAGAAAAGGGAAGAGGAGAATCAAGAGAAAAGAGTTTTTGTGATCTTTCTCCGGTCAGAACTTCAAAAGATATCGAAGAAGGCGGAGGCGACGACGATGGAGAAAACATTCTATGGTTCCACTTTTGGAAATGATCTTGGAAAGTTTTCCATCTCGCGGAGGAGGCACGCGGATTCAATGAACGGGGAGATGGCAAGTGGGAAACGGTACTCTGAGAGAAATTACACGGAACATCTGAAAAGAGACTGAACTATTGAACTTTAAAAAACGGTTTCGGAGAGAAAGAGAGAGAGAATGAAACCGAGAGACAGAGTTGCGCCGCCGCCGTCTTCTTATCAAAACAGCTGCCATCGGGAAAATAATGAAGCGGCGTAAATCAAGAGGCAAATCAACGCGAGGGACTTTTAACTTTTGACCGATAAATAAACACAACGCAATCCTTCTTCTTCTTCTTCTCTTCTTTTTCTTCTTCCGAGAGCTTCTTTCACACAAAGATATGATCAGAGAATGGGGGGAGGGGGATGTCATCAGTGGCAGAAAACGCACGACTCTCGGCAGGAGGAGGCTGACGGGAGGAATGCGAAGAGGCGGTGTACTCTTCGGATTCGGGATGCGTGTTCGAAGAGAACTCATCAATCAAGACGATGAAAACGAATGAAGAGAATGACGGAGAAACGGAGGAGACACATAGCGAGTGGTTATCAATTATTGAATGATCGCCCGCTGCTGCTGCTGCTGCTGTTGCTGCCCAAAAAATGTGTTCGAAACGAAGAGCGGCAAACGACGACGAGGCGAGGAAAACAAGAGGAGGGTGCCACAGGCGGCGGTGATCAAGGGAGCAAAACAAGAAGAAGAATGGAAGAGGGGCGTGATCCGGAGAAGGGGAAGATGGGAGCCAATTCGGTCGGACTGAAAAAACAGAGGGATACTGTAAGCAATTATAGTGTGCAGTTGGGGACGAGGCATACAGTCCGTGTTGGCTTCGTGGTTTTCTGGGGATCGAATATTGGAAGAGAATTCAAAATTGAGGGTGCTAAACATTTAAAAAAAACGAACTTCATATGCCGAAAGAGGAACTATGGTCGGGTGTTTTCAAGATCTGTCATATTTTGAAGAGTTCTGAAAGTCGAGGATGAAAATGTCTTGTTTTTGTGAGTTTTTCGAAGAAAGTGGGACACATTGCGTGAAACAGTATCTCAATTCTATTTAGTTTATATTCGAAACGGTCGTTTAAACGGGGAAAAAACAGAAGACAATACACGCGACAGAAGTTTCTCTTTCAGCCGTTTGTCTCGTATTCCCTTTTAAAATCGAAATTTTTGAGAAATGGGCTCTTCGCAACGAGGAAAGAGGGAATGAAGAAGTGGGAAATGTTAGTAATTGAGAGACGGCAAAAACAGAAGTAAACGATGGGCACAAGTGTTTATTTCTCCGAAAGTTTGCCTCTTTTCCTCGCAAAAAAACACTGAAAGCGAACGAACGATATTGTTCCGAAAGTGGTAAATGGAAACGAGGGGAGGAGGAAGAAAAATGGAGTGGCGGCGGTGGTGGGAACAAAAAAATAGGTGGTGGGCAATAAAAGAACGACCGAAAGAGAAGGGAGCTGATAAGGGCGCGATGGGGGGACGGAAAGCGCGCGTGTATATTTATTGGGCGACGAAAGTGCACTAAAAGAAGCAGTTTGGCGACGAAACGGGACCGACAGTGACTGACCGAAACGGGCGATTCGTCGAGAATCGGATTACAGGCGACTGGCGAAGGGTATTAAGAGAAGTCGAAAACAGAAGAGAGCGACGGTGCGGCGGGGGGAGATGTCAACTTTCAGCCGAGTGTTCCAGAGAGAAACTGGAAAACGACAGGCGTGGTCTGAAACTTTGGTCTCGATTTATTAGAAGACAAATAGTGAAAGAAGCGATATACGTCATCGTTTTCTTTGAACTCGAGGAGGCCGACACAGAGCGAAAGAGGAGACCTCCAGGAATCTGATGTCGGTGCAAACCGTTTGACACCCCTCATCACGGGATCACTTCCTTCCCTTCCGCTACGGAACAAAGTTCATTTTGTCATCTGAAAGTGATCTAATGACTCTTCTTTTTATGTTGAAAACGAGAACCTCCAGCTCATCTATTAACCAGAAAAGAGTGTTCTTTGTTTCGAAACTGTTCATTGCTCATCAGAAGTTAATTTCCGAATTTTCAAGAACGTTCAATTGAAAACTGATAGACTTTTCGTTTTCAGAATACATGATTACTTCCTCGTTCTCTTCGTTCTCCCATTATTTTCTGTGCCATTTCACCATCTTTCTCTGCGGCCAACAATAACATGGGGGTCATTCTCAACCACCAACCAGTTTTCCCACCCTATTCCTGAGTTTGCACCCGCAATTTGCGCGGTCCCTTCCGTCTATCATAATCCCTTTTTCTTTGCCCACGACCAACGAAAAAAGGGCTCATAACCAAACGCCCCGCCGCAGTGCTCTCTCTCTCGTCGTGCCCTATTCCGAAGACGTCCACTGTCTCGTCGTCTTTGCATCTTCCGGCCTGCTCCGGGTCCCGGCCCCTCCGGCTATTCTTGATTGCGAAACACGAGCCTTGTGGAACCGCTCCCTCGTCCATTTTATTGCTCTATTCCCAATCTCCAGTCCATCTCCGTCCCGTCTCTATTTTATATTCTTTTTCTACAGAATGTCCTTTTCTACTAGCACTCGAGTTTTCTCAGAAACTCACTAATCGAATTAGAGAAGAGGCATTTGTGCTCTTCCATTGCTTCACTTATTAACCCAAAAACAAAAGATAACTTTCAAACTTTAACAGCTAGGTCTCATTATTATCCTCATTACTAATTTAATTTTGAAGCATGTCAATCAAAAATCAAGCAGCTTATTGGCAAATATCCACAATTTCATATTTTTTTCTCCAGAACCGTACTACCTAGCGTTTAAAGGCGCAGAGACAAAAACGTTTCTGCGTCTCGCACGGAATGACCGTAAACGTTACTATCTAATTGTGGCGCGACAGCGCGCCGTTTTTCAAATGTACACGGTGATTCACACCGTCCTCATCAACGTCTTCCTCCCACCCGTGTTTCCGTATGAAACTGGAAAGAAAAGTGATTGCAATTTAAGAGAAAAAAGTCAAAGTACTGCCGAACAAACGGCTGATCCCGTCTGTCCATATTCCGCAGGCAGAAGCGCCTTTGTGTGTCCAGTCCCGGGCATTCTCTGTCCATCGAGCGGTCTGTGTCTTGCCGCTCCCCGCGCTCTCTTCCGCCGCTTTCCTCTCTCCTTCACCAACACGAACGCAATTTTCGCGCCAATTTCCTAGCAGACCACGCAGTGTCGCCATTTCATAACATTTCTTCTGACTAATGCTTATGACCATTCTTTATCAGATTTTTCCGCTCTAATTATCAAATCCATCTGCGTAAGTCCAGGTAAAATGATTGCCGTCGGTATGCACGTCGAGATCAAACGGAGCGACGGCCGCATCCACGGCGCCGTTATCGCCGAAGTCAAAAGCAACGGCCGTTACATGGTCGAATGGTACGAAAAGGTGAGGTTCTTCCTAATTCGGCGTAGCATCCAGTCTCCGGCAGTCGGGCGGGTCATCACAAAACCATGCATTTTGTATGTCCTAAACCAAAAATCATGCATTTTATTTCTACGCCCCTGAAAATATTGTTATGTACTTTCTATGTTTCCAGGGCGAAACGAAGGGAAAAGAGTCAACACTGGACGAGTTGCTGAAATTGAATCCGACGCTCCAAATGTCGAAGCCGGCGCCACCTCAGCCAAAGACTTTGCAAATGTCAACAGCTGCCAATAGACTGAGCATGGCCGTTCAGAATCAACAACTACAGATGGAAGAAGAAGAAGATACCTTCTTACTAGACCACATAAACATAAAGAGCCAAAAAAGTCTGAATATATCATTTTACAAATAAGAAAACTGGTTGCGATTTTCAGATGCTCTTGTCAACAAGCGTCAATCAGGAATTTTCATGCAAAACCCGCCTATCCGCTCTTCTTCCCCCACTGAAAAGCCTCCACCAACTCGACGAGCACCATCCCCAAAAGCTGAAAAGTTCACCGTCCCCGTGGCACCCAAAGCAGCAACGCATCGGAACGTCCTCCCACAGCCACACGCGGAAATTCCATCGAAGCCTGTACCCACTCGCTTCGTGGCTCCGCCGCAACCGATTGTTGACGTTCCCAAAGTGGCCTCAACGCGAACCATCACTCAAGCCACCGTCGCTCCAGTTGCAGTTGCTCCTGCTCCTGCTCCTATCGACTTGACTTCTCAGCGAGCTTCGTCCCCTGCTGCTAGAGTTCCATCACCAAAAAACGTGCCACGGACGTATCCTCAGCAGGATGTGTCACCGACAAACGCCAACTATACATTTGCTGAAATGATCCGGAACTACAGAGCCAATGTAAGAAATAGTTTCATTTTATTCGAAGTGAACGTGTTTTCTAGATTGATTACCGTCCGTTGAGCGTGTTTGATGCCGTTAGCGAGAGTCGTATCTCTGTATGTGTCCGAAAACGTCCGTTGAACAAAAAGGAGTTGACGAAGAACGAAGTCGACGTCATCACAATCCCAAGTCGCGACATCACCGTGTTGCATCAACCGCAACAACGTGTCGACTTGACAAAGTATCTGGACAATCAAAAGTTCCGTTTCGACTACGCGTTCGACGAATCTGCCAATAACGAGCTTGTCTATCGGTAGTCAAGCGCCTTGATGATAATTCAATAGCAATCAAGCTTTCAGCTTTACTGCAGCTCCACTTGTGAAAACAATCTTCGAAAACGGCAATGCCACTTGTTTCGCCTATGGGCAGACTGGGTCTGGCAAAACTCACACAATGGGTGGAGACTTTTCCGGAAAGAAGCAGAACGCAGCCATGGGAATATATGCTCTAACAGCCAGAGACGTATTCAGAATACTCGAACAACCGCAATATCGTAGAAAAGAACTGTTTGTGCATTGCGCATTCTTCGAAATTTACGGAACAAAGGTAATTAATTTGTTTAACTGGAGTTTTTTTAAATCCTATTTAAAAAATACTTGCTATACACAAGTCATTCAGACGTTTGATCTTCTAAATGAGAAAGCAGAGTTGCGTGTTCTCGAGGATAAAATGCAGAAGGTGCAAATCGTTGGATTGAAAGAGGAACGCGCAATGAACGAGCAGGACGTTCTTGAGCTCATCAACAAGGGCACACTCGTCAGAACGGCTGGAACTACATCCGCCAACGCGAATTCGTCACGTTCACATGCAATTTTCCAGATAATTTTGAGACAGTTAGTACTTGAATTAATTCATAAAGTAATGGAGAACATTACAGAGGAAAGAAAGTCTGGGGGAAATTCTCATTGATCGATCTGGCTGGAAACGAAAGAGGCCAGGACACTAGGGAATGTGATCGCGACACGCGCAAAGAAGGAGCTAACATCAATCAGTCGCTGCTCGCACTTAAAGAGTGCATTCGTGGAATGGCGCGGAACAGTTCACATGTGCCGTTCCGACAATCGAAGCTGACAATGGTCTTGCGAGACAGCTTTATCGGAGATAAATCTCGAACAGTCATGATTTCTATGATTTCTCCTGGAATCTCGTCCAGTGATCACACTCTTAACACTTTGCGCTATGCAGACCGGTACGCTGTAAAATGACCCTTCCTAGCTTTAATAGGCATGTTTCAGTGTCAAAGAAATGGGAACCGACGGAAGCGGCGAAGCAACGCCAATCCGTGACGAAGATTTGTTCGTCCCACCATCTGTGGACAAATCCGATGACGAATACGACGAGGAAACGGAAAAAGCCGAGCATCGTCGTTTGGCGGTAGATCACCTTCGAAACTTGAACGAAATGACAGAAAAGGCAAATTTCTTGTTTTCCCACCGTCTTTCTAATAATTTCTGTTCAGCTGTCGCGGGAGTCAATGTCTGTTCTGGTGAGCGAACCAAGTGCATCTCAAAAGGCGGAGTGTCTCGCAAGACTCGATCAACTTGCCCAAATTATATCGAACACACGCGCTGCCGTCGAAAACATTTGAACCGACGTCGACTTGTCATCTGTTTTCTTCTATCCACTTCATGTACCATTAGCATCGTATTCGAGCCGTTGTATATCCTCATCGCCTCCCCACTTCTTCATCTTTCCGCACCCTCTTTTCTCTTCTTTCTTTTTTCTCATTTTCATACTAAGTTTATTTATTCCAACTTAACCGAAATAGGTCCGTTTTACCTTGTGAATAGCCTACGGGTGCCTATTTTCTGAGTTGTTCGACGGCTCAATCCGTTTCATTTTCACGGATTGGCCTTGAATAAATGCCTCTCTTTCTATAGGGTTCATTGAAAAATGAGTATCAGGGAGATGGATTCGTGACTTGTCCGGATAGAGAGTCTTTCTTCTTCTTTTTCGGTGCCATCTGCCCAGAAGGCGGTTTTTCAGGTGCTGGAGTGATTGGAGCGGACGTCATCTTCTGAACGACTTCTTGGAAAACCAGGGAATACTTCGGGAGCACTCACCGGCGTCACATTCTTCTCCTTCGACGGCTTCTCTCCCTGTGCAACTTGGAGAAGAGGTACCAACTCCGACTGATCTCCCGTCTTCTTCGTCCTCCGTCTCGATGAATCCTTTCTGTCCTTCTTTCCGTCTTTTTTCAGCGACATTGTCGACTTCTTGCTGACAGAAATCGTCGATTTTCCCTTATTCTGAAAAAAACATCTTTTTCGGCGGAAAGTTCTCTGAAAACAGTTACATTCGGGTCGGTCGTCTGTTGTTTTTCGGGTCTCGGCGTCTCTTTATTCGGAATCGAAGTCAGTCTGAATTTCTCTCTTTCTCTCTCTTTTCTCTCTCTTCTCTCTCTCTCTCTCTCTCTCTCTCTCTCTCTCTCTCTCTCTCTCTCTCTCTCTTTCTCTTTTCCCTCTCTTTTCTCTAAACTCACTCGGATCCACGTGTCGGTGGCGCTGTCTTCGGTTGTTCAATCTGAGGTTCCACTTTGACAGTGAACACGCTGATGACCAGCGGAACGGGGGCGGTCATTTCGAGTTTCAGATCGAGACGCACTTCGCTGAACATCTCCCCGTCCAAATTCTCCGATCCGCACAGAATCCGGTGTCTGTCCTCGAGGAATCCGTGCAGGAACACCTTCTGCTCCGTCATCTTCTCCACGTGTCCCTGTACCAATTCCATTCCGAACTTTGCCTTTTCCTCGGCGGTTCCCAGCGACGAAGGCACCTCGGTGTCGTTGATGAGAGATATCAACTCGAGCCCCCGTCCCCACTTGTCTGCCACCACTCTCCACTGACACAGCACCATCTCCTCCTTCTGCGCCGTTTTCACCCGACTCTCGTACACTCCATTGATCGAGGCGGGGGTGATGGGCGGTGCGAGAGCGAATGATCTACGCGGCCGCTTCTCGAGCACCTTCGTCACTCTTCCTCCCGGCGTCTTGCTCTCTGCCACCAGGTACTGAAACACAACGAAATGCCGTATCGGAACATGTCCGATTGCTCACCGAATTCGTCGATATTCCGTACGCGAGTCTCTCTCGTCGCTCCTTTTCTTCGATTTCCTCCTGATGCTCGGCCGCCGTCGGCGCAACCGGTCTCTCTCCGACCGGTTCGTTCGATTTGAACTCCTGAATGACAATCGATTGAAGGGATAGTTTCTCTGCTCTATTACCATGGCCTTCTTGTCCTCCAAATAGAAATAGTGGATTGTCTGTCCGACGATGAACAGAAATATGATGAGTCCGCCGATGAACTTGTGTGTGGAGGCGGGGATGTTGAGTCTGTAGAGGCAACAAGAGCCATCGGAACACTTTGCGCCGATCGTCGAGTTTCCGGTTGTGTTCGAGAGTGGAACGGGCGTTTGGGTGATGGACGTCGAGAAGTGAGTGGCAGGAGACGTGGAATTGGGCGGAACGGTTGGAGTTGTGGTAACGGAAGAGGTGGATGAGTTGAAGGACGATATCGTTATTGTTGCTGTTGTTGTTGTGTTGAGAGGAGAAGTGCTCAGTAAAGTTAACGAGTCTGAAATGAAGAGAGCGAGAATCGGAGAACGTCTTCGGCGAATACCGATGAGAGGGAGAAAAGAGAGGAGAAGTCGAAAAAGAAGAAACGGAGTCATTTTCAAGTCTGCAAACGAGACGCCGATTACAGCGATTCGACGAGTTCACGTGGATCTCACGTGTTTCTAGAAAATGAATGAGAGTGCACTCATTTGAGAAAACTTAGTTTTCGTAATTTTTATTCCATCGACACACTGAGAGAGAGACGCAAATTACAATCGAATTTGGGTAAGGAGAGGGGAAAAAGTACACGAATTTAGAAGTTTAGAATCCTAAAGGAAATGTAGATTTCTAAAGAAATGTCAAAAAAGAGAGAGAGAAACGACAGTAAAAGGGGGGGGGGTTCGATCACCGTAAACAAGAAGAAATAGAACAAATGAGGAAGGAAAAGGGAGAGAGAGAGAGAGAGAGGATGTTGAGCATAAAGAATCGGGTGCTCTCTAGAAGAGATCTTTCCGAATTCGGGTTTCGAAACGAAATGATCGCACTAAAATAGGAGAGAAAGAAAGGAAACGGGGGAAGCAAATATAAAAAAGGGAGAAGATGAAAGAAAGAGTTTTGAGATGATGGCGGACGGGCGGGAAGGGGGCTCACTGGAACGACGAGTGAGCTGCTCCTCTTCGAGCCAGTTAGTCGCGCTTGTCCTTCGTTGGAGCCTCCACTGAAACGATAATCGATTAGCACCTGTTACAGGAGGAAGCCCCAAAGTTTCCTGTTTTTGAAGAGTCGATGAGCCAGATGCGAGTTATGCATGAAACGACTTCACACCATTCGGTAAAGGAGAGAGAGAGGGCACTCCCTGAACGACAATCGGAAATTGGTTAGAAAAACACTCGGGAAAAGTTAAGCATTCTAGGATCACTTTATTCGTGAATTCCTTTCATCACACGCAACGAATGTAGATAATAAATTATGAGTGACAGGAAAGTCGAAAAGGACAAGAGGAAAAACAAACAAATAGAAGAATAGACGACTCTGTAAAGGGGGAAGTAGGAGACGAAAAAGGGTGGGGAGATGATTTAAATTGGCTAGACTTATGAAGAAGTGGTGACCGTAATCCATTGAAGGGGAATTTGGGATCGGACATACAATGGGAGAAGAGGACTTGGGACATGAGACAATGAGCAATGGAAAATCCAAAAATGTGGGTAGGACACGAAGGATTATAATTCACACTGCAGAATGGATAAGGCTTCTTTGAAAATGATTAAGAGAAGATGTCATCACAAGTTCTGAGAGGTGGTTAGCGCGAATCAATCACAATTCGTTATGCAACTTGTCAGCAGCGACCGCATCGAATTTCGATGGATCAACTGACGGACCGACGAGCGCATGGTTGATGAGCTCGGCGTACGGGCCTAGCATCCATGCGAAATACGCAAGGGTGATAGAGACCCAAGCGATGAGCGAGATTATGCAACGCGCTTTCGCTCCGCTTGTCTCCGGCTTACCATCGATCCAGGTTCTGGCGATGAACTTGAGAATCTCGTCAAGGAGAAGAACTGGCAGAGAGATCTTCAACACGGCGACCCACTCGGTCAAGTTGAGTGGCGTGATCTGGAAGATAACGTTTGTTTAAACTCGTTGCCATTGGATTATGTTACCTGGAAGATGGTGGCCATGATGTCAACGTAGAGAATAACGAAGTGGAGGGACATCGAAAGGGTGATGGCGGCCATCAGCCAGATGTTCTTCCATGGTGGCATCACGAACAACGATTGGTTCTCAGAGAGCGAGTTGACGGCGTTGAGCATCTCAATGGTAACCAACACAGACAGAGCCATGGCGTTCGGGTGGTTGTCTTCAAAGACAGCGCAGTCCAAATCAGCAAAGTTATCTGGTTCGATTTCGCATCTCATCCAGTGAGTCAGCTGGTAGTAAGTGATCTGTGGTCCATCCTCGTACAGAAGGAACCACCACATGGAAGCTCCGACGGTGGCAACTCCGACATAGGCTGAAACAGAACACTAATTTCAAGTCCCGAGCATGCAAAACTCACTTCCGACAGCGAGGTATCTGAAGAAGAGCCATCCAGAGATGAGTCCGTCGTTGGCCGATCGTGGATGTCTGTCCATGATATCAAGATCTGGTGGGTTGAATCCGAGAGCAGTAGCTGGAAGTCCGTCAGTGACCAAGTTGACCCAGAGAAGTTGGACTGGAATGAGGGCCTCTGGAATTCCAAGGGCGGCGACCATGAAGATGGAGACAACTTCTCCGACGTTGGAGGAAATGAGGTATCTGATGAATTGCTTCATGTTGTTGTAGATGGCACGTCCTTCCTCAACAGCAGACACGATAGAGGCGAAGTTGTCATCGGCAAGAACCATTTCAGAAGCAGACTTGGCGACAGCAGTTCCAGATCCCATGGCAATTCCGATTTCGGCCTTCTTGAGAGCTGGAGCGTCGTTGACTCCGTCTCCAGTCATAGCAGTGATCTCTCCGTGCGACTGAAGAATATCGACGATCTTTGATTTGTGGGATGGCTCGACACGGGCGAAGAGCTTAGCTCTGCGGCAGGCTTCCGATTGCTGCTCTGGTGGAAGATCATCGAATTCACGTCCAGTGTAAGCCTTTCCGGTGGTGTCTTCATTTTCTCCGAAGAGTCCAATTCTTCTTCCGATAGCCTCAGCGGTGTTCTTGTTATCTCCGGTGATCATGATGACACGGATTCCGGCGTGGTTGCAAGCCTTGATCGAGTCCATGACTTCCGTTCTTGGAGGATCGAGCATTCCAACAACTCCGACGAAGGTGATATCCTTCTCATACTTGACAAACTGGGTAGAGTCCTCGAGGTTCATGTTGTTCGGGGTGATTGGGGAGTCGATGGTTCCGAGGGCAAGGCAACGAAGAGTGTCTCTTCCAGTTCCATATTGCACGCACTGGTCGACAATCTTCTGGGTCATAGCTGGGGTAAGTGGGACCTTCTGTCCGTTGACTCTGACATGGGTGCATCTTCCAAGAACTCCTTCTGGGGCTCCCTTCACGAACATCTTGGCTCCAGATCCTCCGGTAGCTGGAAGGCAGTAGGCGGACATGGATTTGCGGTCACGAGAGAATTCAAGAGTGAATTCCTTCTTCCACTTCTGTTGGATAACACGGTTGCAAACTCCTCCGAGCTCCTTTGGCGAGAGTCCAGACTTCGAGGTTCCGAAAACGTTCAACTTCTCGGCAAGGACAACGAGGGCGGTCTCAGTGGCTTCTCCGACCTTCTCGTACTGCTTCTTGGACTCGTTGTAGTCAACAGATGAGTCGTTGCACATAGCGCAGATCATGGCCAGTTCGGTAAGTGCCTCGTACTCCCCAGCGGCTGGGTTGATTTCACGTCCGTTTTGTTGAACCTTTCCAACTGGTTCGTAGGTAGATCCAGAAATGGTGAACTCGGTGAAGTTGATATTGTCTCCAGAAGCGTTTCCAGTGATGAACATCTTGGAAACAGACATCTGGTTAGTCGTGAGAGTTCCGGTCTTATCAGAGCAGATGACAGATGTGCATCCGAGGGTTTCGACGGATGGAAGGGATCTGACAATAGCGTTCTTCTTGGCCATACGGCGAGTTCCGAGGGCAAGGCAGGTAGTGATGACAGCTGGAAGTCCTTCTGGGATAGCAGCGACGGCAAGAGCGACAGCGATTTTGAAGTAGTAGATTGCTCCCTTCACCCAGGATCCTCCGTGAGCCGGGTCGTTGAAATGTCCGATGTTGATGGCCCAGACAGCAACGCAGATAACCGAGATAACCTTTGAAAGCTGCTCTCCGAACTCGTCAAGCTTCTGCTGCAGTGGGGTCTTGTCACTTTCGGTTTCAGCCATTTCGGTACGGATTTTTCCGATCTCGGTGTTAAGTCCAGTTCCGAAGACGATTCCTCTGGCCTTTCCAGAAGCAACATTGGTTCCGGAGAAGAGACAGTTCTTCTTGTCCTGGTTGACAGCACGTGGGTCTGGGACAGACTCAGTGTGCTTGATCACGGAAACGGACTCTCCTGTGAGGATGGACTGGTCGATACGGATGGTTGTGGAGTAGATCTTCACGAGGCGGAGATCGGCTGGGATCTTGTCTCCGACTGCAATAACGTTCATGAGCGCATGACTTATCGTTCGGAAACCTACCAGAAACTTCAACGAGATCTCCTGGCACAAGTTCCTTAGCGCGAATCATCTGAATTCCGTGATGACCGCCACGAATGACCTTGGCCATTTCGGGTTCGTATTCCTTGAGAGCTTCAATTGCAGACTCGGCATTTCGTTCCTATAAACAAGCTATTTGTCAACTCATTCAATTGTGGCTTCGACTCTTTAACAAAGTGCACTCCGACTGATCTAATCCATCACTATTTTGCGCCATTTGCCACTCGCGATCTCTCCCCGGCTTCTCAACTTCTACTCCCTCTCGTGCGTAACAGCGCCCATGACGCAATACTCTCTTTTTCTTCTTTTTGAAAAACTCAACGCAAAGAGCATTCTTCTTGCTCTGGGCCGCCTGTTACACTGCAGCGTCAGGCCTCCGGGCCTACCCTATCTCTCACCATCAACCTCTACAACAACAACTCAAAAAAACATTAATCGCCAGTTTCCCGTTTGATCTATAACAAAAAAACAACTGCAGTTTCTCGTTTCCTCACCTGCCAGACTCCGACTGTAGCGTTAGCGATAAGAATGAGAAGAATGACAAATGGTTCTACGAATGCTGTTACTGCTTCTGTTTGGTCTTCGTGTTCTTCAAAAAGGGCAAGGACCTGAAAACATATATTAAATGAATTATGAAGTTATGTTTCTTGCATACAAAGGAGATGATGGCAGCCAAAAGGAGGATCTTGACAAGAAGGTCATCGAACTGTTCGAGGATTAGCTCCCACAGTGACTTTCCTTCTTCGGCAGGCAATTCTGAAAAAATATCCTTGTTTCCATGTTAGGTTCTGCATCTCGCAACAACTTTATCGTGCCCATCACATTCCCACATTTCCATGGCTAACTGATCCGACTTGATGAATGAGAAAGAAAAGAGAAACGGAGCTAGGCGGTTCGCGAAAAATGATACTCTCATTCACTGATGCGAGCCGAACAAATGTGCGCTGACATCAAGACGGGCTTTCGCAACAAGAGAAGCAACTGATGATAGAAGCTTAGAGAAGTGGCAAGGCGGCAGCCAGAGTAGAAACACATATCGAAAACTTTGCTATTATGCTGCTTTATGATGGTTTTTACGACACTATCAGGTTCTTCCAGTGGAGCAAACAGCTTCTGGACTACTTCTCTTCTCAACATTTACATATGTTTCGGATTAATGCAACTAGTGAAGATAAAATGTAAACATACCGTTCTCTCCATACTTTTTCCTCAGTGTTTCCACTTGCTGCTCAGTCAATCCCTCCGGACCCGTGCCGAAGAATTTGCACACCTGAAGAAGATAATGAGGAATTTTAATGTAGGAAGCAGCTAACCTCATCGGCGTCTTTGGAATGCGCGTCCTCCATATTGACGGCTGTACCCAAGTAGCTGATTGTCCTGTAAGTTGGAATAGTTGAAGAGTTTGAGTCTAGGAAAAAAAGATAAGCGAGAAATGGAGCAAGAGTCGACAGAAGAGCCGGAGGCAGGAGCCCGAGCACACAGCCCGTGCCTACTGATGCGCTGGCAGCGGCGGGACCTGGGCGTGTGTAAAGTAGAATGAAAATAAAAACATCTCTTTCTAATGAGAAATAGTGAGGTGGTCGAAGAGACGCAGGTGGTGAAATCCAGGAAATGGGGTGGCATCCGAGGAGGAGCAGACAGCTCGGCGGGAAGTGCCTCCTGCCACATCTCTCGCTCTTTCCTGCGACGACATCGGGAGCCGAGAGCCCGACTTTCATATCTTCTGCTCCATTCTCTGGAGTGCGCTCAAGCGCAGCTCAAAAGATGAAGGCAGGGACGTCTCGGAACAAAATCAAGTGGATAACACATAAAATCGACTTTGTGCTGTGACAGCGGCGTGACCTTTAGTCACAAGTGTAATACGACAGACAGTGGTCCCAGTAGTGAGAAATACGGACGGCATGGGGAGTGAGGACGATGCTGAGACCTGTGTTCTTGGGCGGTTATGACATCGTCAAAAACAGCTGCTATGATAATGATCGAGTATGACAAGAACGCGGGAGACACGAGACATTCGATATGAATTTGAGAGTTTGTCATCTTCTCGATACTCGATTTTTACCAAGAGAAACTACTTTTTCAGTATACATGTTAGAGGTGTAGACTACACCCGCCACCGCAGACCGTCTCAGAGAACCAATGTCTTTTCGGCGACACATATAACCCTACAGTTTCGACACTGATTTCATAGAGATAAAGTTCATTATTTGGATACTTCTTCATTTTGTTTGTAAATTCTCTCATCTTTTGCTCGACATTTGAGAAAGTGGCTAGACATAGGGTTCTCATGTTTTGAGAAATAGAGAGCCATAAGACAGATAGGAGGGAGGAACGAGGAGAGTGCTATGAGAATGGCACGATCGGAATCAACTTCGCGACTACGAAACGTCACTGCTAGAACCAGTTTTTCGCTTTTATCAATTTTTGATGAGAAAAAGATAGTGGGTCGCAAAAGTTGGTCATTCTCTATTTCGTTTTAGGCCTAATTTCTTGAAGAAGGGGGTAATTAAGAAGAGGTGAAGCTGAAGGAATGAAATGAAAATTATGCAAGATCGATTTGGGTTGAATGATGAGAGTAGGAAATAGTGCGGGACAGGCTGAGACGGAGAACGATGACGTGTAGTAATACCGAAATGGGGTTGTGTGTAGTAGTGCGTGAGGTGTGGTACATTCACGGACAACTGCACACACCGGCGACGACGGAAACGTCGAGAACAAGTCTGTGTTGGTCGACCGAACTGCATCATTTTGTGACCTACTTAGGAAATAAAGCAACCCAGAACTAGTGACTCTAAGTTCTTGATAAGGCCTCCCCCGTCGCTCGTACACCAGACGTGGCCACTTTTTTTCTCAAGAGCAACAGTGTGAAGAGTGGGGGCAAATAGACAATGACACGAAAGAGAATCATCACAACAACAATTATTGTAAAGCCCAACCGAGTGATTTCATGTCGGACGGCGGCTTATTTACGGATTTCGAAGGGAGGCAAGAAGCTGAAGCAGAAGACTTACGACTCAACGGATGTTTTCTCGCTTCTTGTCGGCGGCGTCACTGCAGTCTTCAAAAATTACGGGGTATGGACTGGGCTGGGGGTGGGGGTGGCTGGAAAAAGTGAGCAGAGTCTATGAAAGGATCGACTGGTGTGCGAGCAAGAAATAGTGCACGAAGTGGGAAGAAACAAAGAGCGAGAGGACTCGCCCCTCGGAGTGGCAGTGCATTCGATAAGGTCCCGCTCGTTTCCCTAGTAATAGATTGGCAGCTGGCCATACTCCTAATGTACACAGCGGAGAAGGCGACGACGGGCACATCTCCGCTCTTCTACCAATCGATAATCCATTGTCGGTCTTTGACAATAGAGGCGCGTGCCATAGAAACTCCCCTTTTTATCATTGTTGCGGTGTGTCGGAAAGGAAACTCGAGAACTCTGTGCGTAATCAAATTATCAATAAAAAGTGTTTGGCGGGAGAAACGGAGCATAAGGAGCGAATATTTCGACAGCAGACGCCGAGTACAATCGGGAACGAAACGTCTCCAAGCGGCGGCAGCAGCAGCTGCGGAGGCTTCTTGTTTTGCAAAACAAGTTCGGATCTCCTTCTAAACTCCTTCCCTTTTCTCCTTCTTCTTCTTCTTCTTCTCCTCGCTTTTTGAATGAATGAATGCGGAAGGAGGCGAAATAGTGTGCAGGCGGAAGAGGCGCAGAGACAATGAGCATCTGTCGGGACGGGGTCGCGGCGTGATTGAGTGAGAGCTCGAGGAGAAGACATCTAGGAGGGGCGGGGCCTAGTTGAGAAAACAAGATTCACGTGAAATCGAAATGAGTCGTCGAAGCAAAGTACTCGCGGCTCCAAAGGTATACGGTAGTGAGGGAGATGCTGCTCGGGAGTCTGCCGTGGAGGGGCCGGCAGAAGGCGACAACGGGGCGCGAGAGGAAGAATCCCCAAAACTGTCAGAACTCGATATAATCGGCGGGCGGCGGCAGGGGGCAACTCGAATCGAATCGAAGGAATCGGGGCGTGGGAGCAGCGCAACTGCGACAGGTCGACAAACAGTAATTGATAAATCCGAAGATATATCCGGGGGCCGGAGGGCAAACAACGAAATTGTGCTGCTGCTGCTGATGCGGCTGCTGCTACCCGCGGGTTGCTCAAAAGAATCGGATCCTTTCTTGTTGCGATCCCCCCGCCTAATGACGCCAACTCTTCGCACCTAAACTCGAATTGCAAATATTTGAGAGACTGACGGACAGTTCGAGAGGGCGGAAGACGTCCGAAAAGACGTCATCGTGTACAGTATCGACTGTAAATAGTGTACTGTTTTGACGGGGCGAATGCACACTTTGGTCCACGTGGTTCTGTGTGAAGGAGCATTGGAGGAAGAGTTATGAGATGATAATGAGAGGCGGCAGGAGGCGAATGGGGGCTTGACGTACGCAATCAGCAAAACTTTGATAGTTGATAGACGAGCTCCGCGAGTGCTCTTTTCTCTTTCTCTCGACGACTGTAGTAGTGTGCGGGGCAAGGACCACCATCAACTTTTTATGTCTGCAAAGTTGGTCTCTCGGGGTTCGAGAAGAGCGCCGCATTTCGACGAGAAGTCTTCTTTGCTCCCAATTCCTCTGGGAAACGCGTACTTTTGGCGGGTTCTATCCGTTCCGTGCTGCCGCTGCTGCAGTTGTTCTCGGCTCGTCGATGTTTATGAGAGTGTCTTTCGACTTCTTTTCCTCGAAAACAACCCGATTATCATTCGGAGAGAAGAATGAGAGATACGTGAAAGTGGCAACGAAACGAATCCTCCTCGCGGGGCCAATCGCGATGCCAATTCATCAGCGCACAGGTCAATCTCACAAGAAGATATATATCTTCGGAAGGTGGGGGGTTCAAGAGAGAAGTGAGAGACGACTGGTGGAACCGTGTGATAAGAATCGAAAGTGCTTGATGATAAACGGGGCGAGTTGCGTCACAAACCATTGATCGGCTGGACTGTAAGACGTAAATCGGTGCACTTTCTTACGTAATTTGTCTTAATTTTCGAAAGATAAATCGCTTATCAATCGGCTATTTTTTGTGATTATCACTCGAATTGTGACAGCTTGCAATACGATCATTTGAACTGAACAAAGTTCGATTTTCGCGGAGAAATCGACGAAAGGAGCCGTTGTCTACTTATCAGAATGGAACTACAGTGTGTAGATACAATGCAATTTTTATAGCTCTAATGCATCATATTCTAATTTCACTGCGTACTTCATTTCTGCGTCTGAAGTATCGCGAACTGTTCTGCGTTGATGAAATAGCGTGCGAACAATGGAGACGAAGACATCAAAATCAGAAGATGACCTGGAATTGTGAATAATTGCATCTGTTCGTACTCTCTCTCATTCCGGCTGTTCGGAGGAATGTCATTTGCAACTCTCTCTCTCTCTCTCTCTCTCTCTCTCTCTTGTCATCCGATATCTCACGTCTTCTTCTTCTTCTTCTCGCCGACTTTCGTTCTACATGCGTCACTTTACAATGCCACGTCTCTCTGTGTTACTCTGCTCCCGCGGGAGCCGCCGCGGGTATCATACCTTGGCTCTCTGCCTCGACACATGGCCTTTCTCTCTCTTTTTGCTCTCGAGTTATTTTGCCGCTGCCTCTGTCGCCGCTGCTATCCGCTGTCTCGTTTATCTGCGTGTTTGCCTCTGGCAGATACAGTGTGCTGACGCCCCGGAGGAGCCGCGATCCCAGTGTAAAACAGAAGAAGAAGCAGAAGCAAGGTGCGAGTGACTCGGCGTCTCTTTCGGATAAACGATGTTTCCGACGAACGGATAAGAAAAAGGAGGAGGAGGTGATATCTTCTCGGCCGGCAGAAGAGAAGAAGAAGATATCCAACTTTTTTCCTCCGCCGCCACAACTTGCTTTCGTTTGGGATCTCTGCAAATACAAAACACGAAAGAAGAGAGCCCGAGAGAGAAAAGAGAGAGCATATGTAGATGCCAGATGTTTGCAACTGGTTGGGAACTTGACGATTAGTACATCGTTTCGAAAACATAAAAGAGTCGGAAGTCAAATTGTGAGTCGTCCAGGAATCGAGGGACTTTCCTGGCTGCTGCTGCTGTTGTTTGTGTAAGGAAGGGCTCCAAGACATTCTCGAGTAGTTAGACATTATTCTACGGATCCCGATGGTAGTGAAGAAAAGAAGCCGTTTGCCATCCGATACAAGCTGTCGCGTTGGGAAGTTGGCGGAAAACATCGAGGGACGATCTTCGATTTTCCAGAGAGGATCTTATTTTTTGTGGAGGGCACATGTCCTCAGTGACAAGCAGTTTTCGACTTGAGGAACTTATCATGAGATTGAATTCAGTGCTCGAAGGAGATGGTTCAGTAATGTACCTAGTAGAGAACACCAACGTTGGAGTATGGAGATACATGCCCTTCTAATGACGGTGTTCAGTGACATATATAAATATTCGCTTTATTGTGTATAAAGGGCATAACAGGTATGAGCCCGCAAGAGCTTCAAATACATGGGAAATCGTCAGAACCCCGAGTAAAAAGGTTCCCTTGTAATAATAAGTACACAATTACTGTTTCTGAATGGCTATCATTCTTCGAACTCTTCTTCAATTCGAACTACAATCACCGGCTCTGTTGATTTCTGCTGCACCAAAGAACTCCGACGGTTCCTCGAACAAAATCGTTTCCGAGATGGTCAAGTTGCAAACGCGCGAACCGTTTTCTCAAGTGGCTCAAGTGAGTGTTTGAGTCCACACGTGCCCTCTCCGATGGTCAGATTCAATCAGAGACAGTCTCCAGTGGAGGAAGTAAATCTTCTTCGAATCTTTGCTCTTTTCCAGCTCTTTTCCAGTCGTGTTATTCTTCCCCTCTTCTCCTTCGTTTGTTTGCTGCTCCTCTCATTCGATACCTGAGGATGAGTTGCACAAAAACAACAATACACACCTCAAAAAAACACGGGTTCCTGTTGTTTTTCCTCAAAACCACACGGAACGACGAGAGCTAATGTGTCGGAGATTCTCGAGAGAGAGGGGGGGGGCTTCTTGAGTCGATAACTGTGTAGTGTCACGAGTGGAATCATTGCGAATGGGGGGATTTCCCGTGGAAAACTTCCAATGAATAACGAATGTAGCTTTTGAACTGTGAAACGAACGTTTCAATTCCGATCCCCTGGAACATTTGCAAAGAGGAACTAGATCCAAATGTCTCTTTCGAATGCTCAGATATGCTCCGATCACTCGCCCGTCGGCTACTCTTACAAGCGCCAATTCGTAACTTGAGCCCGTGTCGTCATACATTCGACACGTCGCAGCAAATCACTGATATTTTGCAGAAATACGTACACTTCCGCGATTCGAACTGAGGGACCACTGGGAATGCTCTCGATTTCAGTTAGAAGAGAACTGAAAAGAGCTCACGAAATGTGAACACTCAGATAATATTTCCATTTCGAAAGAGATAGTTTGCTATACATGGTAAGGATATTTAGAGAAAAGAGAATTCTGAATCTACTGGGGAAATTTCAGTTTTCGCTTCTTAAAAATTTCAGACGTACCCCAGTTCCTAATTTCTACTGAATTCCGTTGATTTTCGTTAATCGAGCAATAAGGACGATTCGGTGATTTCTCGTACTCACTTGGATACTTGGATAGTCCTAGCGGTTGCAGGTGTGGACTAAACACTTATAGAAACTTCTGGATCTTGCTAGGCGTAGCTAAGGCACGTATTCGGCGATGATTGTTATTCTCTCATTTCGGGTGGCATTCTGGCGACGTGTCCGAGGATCACATTCTCGAGATTGGCGGTGCTTCCGCTTTCGCTGCGTACGAAACGCACTCCTGATGTCTTTTGACGTCTTCCACTTTTCGTATGGCGGGAATGGAAATGGTCAGCGGGTAGTGGTGTTTCTCGGTGGCTGGAAGAATTTCTTGATGTTGTTACAGGCATCTCGTATTTTGCTATTTCAACAAACTTTCCCACATATCGATTTTATATGCAATCTCTCAATGAATACTCTCTCTCTCTCTTTCGTATATAAATCTCTGTATCCCAGATGTTGGTGCTGATTCGAGTACCGTGCTGCTCTGGAAGATGACTTTGGACAAATCTCCACATATTCTCAAAGGAAAAATGATGACATTGAGTATACGGTGGGATACGATCCTCTGGTAGGATGACAAATGCTCGGGATGACAAAACGAGAAGACGTGGAGAAGGAGTCGACTCTCCGATTGGTAAGATAAGGAGGGATGTCATCAAATGGGCGGAGCATCCCTCGGAGCACTATATAAAGGATCCGTCTGGAAGTAGGCACTCATTCCTCCCCCCGTCATCATGAACACCTCCCTCCTCATCCTCTTCTCGCTCTTCGTTGGATCCGAATCTTCTGGATTCCTCCGACTCCATCTCACTGCTGACAGCGACTGTCTTGTGCATCTCGAGCACTCGCCCTTCTATTCTGAAACTGTCCGTCTCTTGGCCTACGAGACCCGAACCCTCGATGTCTACTCGCAGAGCGCCCAATCCCACCTCCCCGTCAGCCTTCAACTCCTCCACCACTTCTCCGGTAAATCGCTCTCCGACATGAGCATTCAAGAGTTCCAAACCCAGAATAATGGCCGTTCGGTGTCTCGAGTGGTCGATTCGGAAGCCGTGATTCTGTCGATCCGATCGACGTTCTTCTGCGAGAAGGGATACTTCGGGCCCCTCTGCGAACGGCGTTCCCTGCCGCTTCCGGACACTTTGCCAACTGTCTCCACTGTCTCCCCACAAGTCTCTTTTGACTTTGCCATCTCTGATGAGTAAGTGTTACCCCCACCTCCCCCCGTCTCTAATTTCTCTTTCAGAACCGTCCTCTACTGCTCAATCGCCTTCTTCGTCCTCCTGCTCATCGTCGCCCAATTCGTGCTCTATTACTGCCGTTCCCGTCCCGTCCACGTCTTCCAAGACACCCTCCCGGTCGACGTCTCCAGAGTGTTCACCATCGACGAATCGTCTCTCTTCTCGAAACTCAACGAATCAGAATCCCGCTACTACGACGTCCCCAGCCGATTCTACTCGTCCGCAACACTCGAATCGATGGTCTAATTGTTGTTTTGTTTCTCTTTTTGTCATTGATTGTAAATAATAATAATAATAATATTAATAATTCCTTTTCAACTTAATAAACTCTATCAATTATCTTCTTGGTTGTTCTGATAATTCATTCACAAATTACAATTTGCTAGCGAAAGAGAACACGCATCGGGAAGAACATATTGGCACATAAAGCTAGTCAATCAAGTGTGTACATATCAAGTGAAATCAATTCGAAAACTGGACAATGTTCTTGGGAACATTGCCAGGCGGCAGTGTCTTGAACAGTTCCTGTCGCCCTCTGAAGTAGTACTCGTCGACGTCTTCGATGATCAGAAGACGGTCTCCCTTCGTCACGTACAGATTCTTCTCGTCGTTCGTGTGGAAATCCCCAGTTGCCACCGCCTTCTTTGGTGAGAATGATCTCTGCGATTTGCTTCTTCGGCGATCCATACGGAGGTCCCAAGAAGGTTTTTTTGGGAACTTTTGTATTATAAATTTCAAAAATCTTGGAACCTCCATTTTTCACGTGAACTGAAGAACTTGCTGGTCTCGCCGTTAATAAAAAGGGGTCACCCGTTCATTTGGAATCCACGTACCCTCTATTCACGACAAGACCACCAAGCTCTTCAGTTCACGTGAAAAATGGAGGTTCCAAGATTTGTGAAATCTTTCTTATACTAAAAGGGAAAGGATGTGTGTCTGTCTGTGTGTTTGTTTGTCCGCAGCCGTTTCTCAGCGCCTACCGGACCGTTTAAGCCCATTTTTGGCACAGAGATCAGAAGTATTGACCGCAAGGTGCACGTAAATTTTCTAAGCGATCGGAGAAGTTTGACGTCTTCTGGAGTACCTCTTCTGCTTTTAGGCAAGACTTTGGTCTTCATTTCCAAATAGGCACATGTCGACACGTCGAATTTAGACGTGTGAACAAAATCATTTTGAATAATTTCTAAAAAAGACAACAGGCAAAACTGCGGAGCCCAGGCTGAGAGGCGGCGTCAGCCGCCTCAATTGGCCTGGTCTTTACTACCAGCCTGTTCGCACCGGCTAACGCCGGCACTCTGGCTGGGTTTGCCTCTGGGAAGGTGACAGATGGGGTCTCCCTACATCACTTTGCCTTTGGGAAACATGCGGACGGAATGAACGAATGAATGAAAAACCCACTCCTCTGGGAGAATATATATAAGGAAGATTGTGTGTTTGTCCGTCCGCAGACTTTTCTCAGCGCCTACTAGACCGATTTGGACCGTTTTTGGACAGACCGGTCAGAAAAGTTGGCCCGATGATGCACAAAAATTTTTTAAGCGATCGGTGAAGTCTGACGCCTTCTGAAGCACATTTTCTGCTTTTTGACTTGATTTCTGTCTTCATTTTTGAATGGGCACATGTCGGCACGCCTAATTGAGACGTGTGAACAAAATCTTTCTGAAGCATTTCTAAAAAAAGACAACAGGCAAAACTGCAGAGCCCAGCCTGAGAGGCGGCGTCAGCCGCCTCGATTAGCCTGGTATATAATAATTGTGCAAAAAAAGAAGGTTAATTGAGCATGGACTACGAGTGGACACCGCCAAAGACCTGGTTCGAGGCTCTCTGCTGGAGGAGTTGGACCAAATGCCTGTGATGATCTCCTTTCCAAATCCCATGAGCATTTTCAACAAAATTATTTTCATGTGCTACTGTACTTTGCGATCTCGATATATGTAGGTCCTCTTCGGTGTGTCCATTCCTCCTCATTTTCAATTGGAATTGCTTTGAACCTTATCTCCTTTTTGTAAGATGACGAACACCTTGAGACCGAACAAGCATGCTTAACTGGTAACTGACAATTGTTCGAAAGTGATAACGTGCGATTTCCAATCTCCAAAGAGCACTTTCCAATTGGTTTCTCTCTCCATACAAAGCGGTCGATGAGTCAGAGGAAGACGACGCAGAAATGCGAGTTTTGCGGGAATGAGTCAGCCCCGTGTATTCCGCTCTTTTTTGCTCCTTCGTTTCTTTCTGCTTGTACAGTATTGCATCGCCTACGCAGGAAGTGAGCATTCGTTTCGATCGAGGTCTTACTCATCCACACTTCTCTCTTCGATTTTCTGTTCATTTTCCCACCCATTTCCATATTTTTCAGCTATTCGTTCGTTTTTCGTTTTTCTCTTTTACATTTTCGCGTGTCACGATAACGATTTTTGTCTGTTTGAGTCAAACATTACTTCCAGTAGATCAGTTGTACCATTCACTTCAAAAATTATCACATATCAGCCAAATATCTTTGACGCAAACAGTTCGCACATCCAATGCAATCCCTCATTTTTGCTCAAATGCAGTGGATTGAAATGCAGTACCTTTGGAATTACAGTACTCTGTCGTTTACACTTTGTTCCGTATCGCCGACTCATCTTTAGATGTTTCGACTGTCGCTCACAGTTCCATTTGACAATTTTTGTGATGTGTCATCAGAGAACAACATCAGTAACTGTGATTCAACTCGTATTTACTTGATGCTGATATGCATTTCAAAGTGTCTTCTGGTCGAAAGAATTTTCGCTGACAAGACCGCCTGATCATCATTTAACTATCGATTCGCAGAGAATCGGTAAATAATCAGGGAGCGAGTCGACTTCTGACGATTGCCCCCTCTCCTGATAACTTTTTATGGAATCAGGGCTTAAAATAGCTGTCAAATAGGCAAAATCGGGTGCTGGTCGGTGATAAAGAGACGATTATTTTGGTCACTTCTCTGAACTATTTAAGACGGCTCATGCACCGAAATAGACGAGTTTTCCGTTATCAGAACACGCGATTTGGCAAGTATTTGAGTGTTTGGCCGCGGGTTTTTCACGGTTTTCCCCCACAAAACCAAGACAAACACAGTGTGGATGGTCTCTTTGCGAGTGATTCTGGAAGAAATGCTCCGTGGAAACAGAGAGTTTCGCTTCGTTTCGGCAAGCGGTGAGTCGTGTCGTTTCGACATTTTATAGATTTATTTACGACTGACACGGTAGCAAAGTGATAAAACTGCTCTCTCCCTCCGCAGCATCTATCACTGTTTCCGCAATTCAGTCAGATTCGTCTCTTTTCTTCAGACTCTCGAGGAGGAATCACGAGACATTTTGATTTTCGAGAGGGAAAAAGAATTCACATTCACTGCGAATGGGAATATTCCGAATAATTCGACGTTTTCCCCATTCACAACTTTCCAATCAAACATCGGAAACTCACAGTTTTGTCGGAAGTTTCTGCATTTTTCAACGTTTTTGTAAAATCAAAATGTAACTAAATCGACTGCTTTAGTTTTTATTCTTTGTGGTTTCTTCGAGATTGGCGTGCTTTTTCATTTCGAAAAGATTGGAAAACGTCACGGAATATGGGAGAAAATCGAAGCGTTTTCTGAATTGGTCGTGTCTGAACGGGTTTTCTTGCCAATGGTCCCTCCAGAAAAAACCCAACTTCGGTACTTTTTTCGGCGCCCTGACTCACGCGTTTTCACAATTCCTACCGCAAACCCTCTCGTCGACTCCGCCCCCTTTTGAGGGCTCGTTATCAATGGTCGTCAATCGTACCTCCCAATCGCTTTGCGAATTATCAAATTCTCATCACAGTGTATTTCGCCTGTTTTTGTATACATTCTCAATGCGAAAAAGCGGTGAAGACCCTCCCGCCCATTGGCGCATATTTTTGTATTCTTTTATTTGCCGACCGCTGATCCAGTTTTTTCGGTGTATTTGGCCTCTTGGCTGCTCGCGCTTCTTCTCCCATCCATGACCCCGTGACCGCCCATGTTTCAAGCATTCGGTAGTAAATCTGTTATCAAACAGCATTTGCGGGTGTGCGTGTGCGGGTTCACGTGGCGGGGGGAAGACTGAAGAAGTCTGGTTGCGCAGGCAGCACACAAGAGGGCCCTTGTTTGCATTGTGTTCGGCTCGAAACCCGTTAAAACCGACTTATACTATGTATTACCTGTTGCGTGAGGGGCAATTCATTCCACCCGTCTCACCTCCTCCATGATTTCTATGTCTGTTCTTTTTTCGTCTTTCTCAATGCTCTCTCTTTGATTTCTGTTTCTAATACCTTCCTCTTTATCAACCATGTTATTGTTATTGAGCCCTCCTCCAATTTTCCATTCTCTCCATGCCAAAAAAGAGGTGTGTAACTCGATGCCAACGTGACCTACCTGCCGCCTTGTGAGCAAGTTCACTTCCTTTTCACCTCGGCAGTAAACACAGAAACTCTTTCTCTCCTTTCGATCGATTCGAGTGCTTGAAAGCAGCCGACCGGATCGGAGCCAAGTAGGGCTCAAGAGAGAGAGAGAGAGAGCACAGAAACAGTTCAGTTCCACTTCTTTCCTTGACCACTCTCCCCGCTCTGTCTCGCACTTTCCGCGGTTCATGATAATCTCCCCTCGGAATCAGCCAAGTATACTTTCGTTCCTCAAAATGCACCTTATTCTCGAATTGTCCCGATCTTCCTTTCCTGTTCTCAGTGAAATTTTAATTTGGGAGAAGAAGTGTCATCTCTGTGTCTTTCGGTTGAACATTGTTCTCATGAGTTGTTTCCTCCCCTCTTTTCCGCTTGTTGACTCAGTCAATCCTCCTCCTCCTCCTCAACTGCAGACACACACCGTCTCTTCTTCTTCTTCTTCTTCCCTTCGACCGACTTCTCTTTCCGCTCCCGCCTGGACTTTTAATTATTATCACAGCGTGACTCACAAGTGGCCGCACCGTTATGTCGTACAATCACAACCAGTACAACTATCAGGTTCGTTTGTTTTTTGACTTTGCGATCGAAAACATTGCGGGGAGTCTTCCCTCACATGGGGACTGATAAGAATCCATCTGATGAACCTTGTCTTTCGGCTCCAAGAGGGATCAGGAGAGAATGGAAGTGAGAGAATCGTTTAGTCGGGGGAGGAAGTTAGCATTCGAAAGTAAGGACGGGGTCCGAAGTCACGAAATGAGTAACCCTAGAAGTCCTCGAGTTTCCGCCCTCCCAGGTGAACACACATCGGACCCCATCACTCCCAGTGGTCCCCTCCCCCCCTCCTCCAGCTCTCTCTCACTTTCCCCCATGACCTATAGACCTGCGTATACTTTCGATGAACCATTCGCTGGAAATGGGCCCCAGGTCCCGATGTCTTCAGTTCTCTTCAACAGTCTCCCCTTATTTCAGATCGCCGTCGTGTTCGCCATCGTCATCGGAGGCGTTCTCCTCCTCGCCGGCGTCGTCTATGCCATCTACGTCGTTGTCGTCAAGGGGGTATGTTTTGTTGTGATTCCCCTCCCATTCACCGCCCAAACAATCTGCTGAAAAGTTTGCCAATCGTCTGATAGCACGCGAAGCGGAGAGAGTGCGCGAATCGCGGACACGCAGATGCCTCTATACGATTCTCTTCGATTTCGGGGCCGAAGGGGAGGAGAAGCGGCGGCGGCGGCGGCTCGAAGAATTCCGCGTTGCGTCGTTTCGTTTGCGAGCGCGCGCGCTCCAAATCATATGTACATGTAATGTTTGTGTTTGCATGTGAACGCGGAAAGAGCGCGCGGAAAGCGGAGAGAGACGGTCAGAAACAGAAGCATTTGACAAATAAGCGGGAGAAGGTCATGGCCATGGAGGACGAACGGAAAGAACTTTCGGGCGATGATGATAGTGAAGAGGGATTTCAGATGAGGCCCGACGACAAACAGAGGCTCAACTCGGGCAGGAACTCGGCTGCTAACTGGGCACCACCTCAGCAACAATACAGGTACCAGTGGTGAAGATAAGGGGACGAATAGTACGAGGGCAACTTTCAGAGAGCAACCAGCATCCGCCTTCCCGTACAACCCGGCTCCATCTGTCCAGAACTACGAGTAAGATCCCAGGAACCGCCCGTTCAGTGGTCGTTTCCATAAATCGTTTCAGATTCAACGCTCCGGTCGCCCGCACCCCAGTCAACGCCACCTCCTACACCCCCGTTCCGTCCGTCACCCCCTACAATCCGCAACAGTACTCGAGCGTCCCACTCGCCACACCGACAACTCAGCAGTACGTCGTCTCGCAGGGCATCCCGCAGTACCAACCGGACGTGATCTACACTCAAGGACCTCAGGGATACTCTCAACAGGTGCCAGTCGAGTACAATGTACAGCGCCAGTCTCCAGGCGCCAACTTCGTTCAGTCGTCGGTCTGAACGTCTCCAGTGTCTCCGCAGAATCTCCCGAAAGAGTACAATCTCGCGTCATCGTTATAGGCTCCCTTTCGCTTGTTCAAAAGCTCTCGAAGAGTTATCAGGCCATAGATTCACACATTTCCACTCTTATCTCTCCGCTTTTTCACACCTTTCCATGTTTTAAACGCCCTTCTCCTCCCCTTTTATGCATCGAAAAACCAAACAAAACCCCGTCTTTTCGGGGGGTTTGGAACCACAAAAAAACACATTTCCAATGACTTCGAATCGAACGAATTGGCTCTCAAATACAGAAAAAAACACACACATTCTACGCATAATTTATTCTTTCATTTCGTTTTTTCGATACTGTGCTCACTCTCAAATAGCCTTATTTTCCTGTTTACCCGCTTCTGTTTTATAAAAGATTTGCTGAATAAACGATTGAATTCAAATAAATTTGTCTTGAATAAGTGAGAAAACCGCTTCGTCTCAATAGAAACGGTCCCCGATCGAAGCTGTTGCGTGGCTCTTTTACGGCCGCCGACATGGGCACTATCACCTCGTTATCACTGCAGCCGCGCCTCTTTTCACTGTCGTCCACGTCAGCCCCATCGGTTTGCTTTCTGTCAAATCGCGCTGCTGAACTTTCTCGTCTTCCAGCCATGCTCCGTTTCGTAATCGGACTCTCGTCCGTCGTTCTCGTCGCCGGACTCTTCAATCCGCTCCTTCCGACACTCGGCGACTATCTGCTCACCGAGCAACAAGTCCACACGTATTTCTTCTCCGGAAACAAAGACATTGCTACCGGATCATGTGCCAGTGTTCCTTTTGCTTCGGCGCAGGTACGTGCTCCCATTCGACCGCCTCTCATCACCCATTCAGGCCGGATTCGCGTCGGCAGTCGGTCTTCCAGCGACCACGACGTGGAGAGATGCGTCGACACTCACCAACGCGACGATGAACCTGATCGACACGGGAATCGACGGTCTGGCCGCCGTCTGCGCGTGAGTTCCGAAGGCAGATGGCGGGTTGAAACATCGGAAGGTTCAGTTCTCGACAGCAATTCGTTCAAACTCTCGGACAGTCTTATGACACGTGCATCGATCGGTTCTATCTGATTTCGCTCGGAAACACGAACTGGTGGAATGTTATGGTGTACACCCATCTGATGAAGCATCTCGAATTCATCTGCAGCACTGGATTCGACGGTAACTCGAGTGCCGTCTAGTCGCCGTTTCCACCGACCCTTTCAGTGTACCAGAGCAATCTCGACTGCATCCGGAAGGGAGAGACCACCGACGGAACCGTCTACCGTGCCTGCTTCTACAAGTTCAACGCCACCGTCAACGCGAATCCGAACAACTTCTGCGGAGCCACCGGAACCTTCATCAGCTGCATCAAGGACTTCTTCACCACCGAATGCAACGCCTACGTTAGTTTTCCCCAGTGATCACTGAATAGTTTCCCTTTTAGGTTGGATGGATGCAATGTGAACTGGAGAGAATTGGATTCGCCTACGACTGCTATGGACTCGCCTGTTAAAAATTGATGTTTATTTGGATTTCATTTAAAAACATATATAATTCAAAAACTGTTTCTGGTTGATATTTGTGAGACATGGGGGGTAAAACATCATGAAAAACTGAGAGTATCTTGGTGATGATAAAGTGGGCAGTAAACATTTGGGGACTATAAATTTGAAATGTAGTTATAATTTTGAACAGAAATTTAGACAGCCTTGTGCTCGTCGTGAGGGTGGTGATCGAACTCGTAGTCACAATGAACGAACGCTCTCTCGATCTCCGCCAGGGCCTCGATTCCCGTCTGCAGACTCTCGGCAATGTCATGAGTGTCTTTGAGAATCATGTTTTTGTCGAGCACAATGTGAACCTGTAATTTTGACAATTGGCATTCGGAAACAAAATTTCATTGTTTACTTCAACAAGGAACTTGGTTCCATAGTGATAGACGTAGACGGTGTCGATGTGAGTGATCCGTTGATCGTGCTGAACGCACTGGTGAACGATGCGATTGATGAGTTCCGGGTGGGCCGACTTGCCGCTGAGCATCAGGAAGTGTGCATAGCCGGTGCGAATCCAGGTGTAGAGAATGTAGAAGGAGACGATTATAGCACCGATCGGATCGAGATAGTAGAGATCGCATCCATTCGAAGGACACAATCCAAATAACGAGATCCCTGACGGCTCGCCGTTTTTCGACCCATAGGTGAATGCAATCCATGCACACGCAAGTGCAACAGAATTTGAGAGACAATCATTCCGGTGGTCCAAAGAAAGAACTTGGATTGATGAGTTCGACTTGTATCTATAAGACAAAAATAATTATTGTTAATTGAGAGTAATTTACTTTTGGCAGACAATGAACAAGGTCAGTTTGATGCCGATGGTGGAGAGCATGATCCCAATCGTTGGCCAGCTCACGTTGATTTCATCTTTCTTTCCATCACTCGCTGAAATTTTCTAATTAGTCTATCAGCTTCTTGTTCTGGTTTTCAACCAGCTGCGTGAATCCGGGTAACCGATGAGATGATAAGCTGAACGCTGGCCATTCCCATGATGACACTGATGAGGATAAGAGCCAGAGGCTCCACTCGAGTACGTCCGCGCGGATATTGGTAGGGATCGCGCTTCCGAATCATCCGAGACGAAATCGATAGAACGGCGCCCGACGTGAGATCAACGATCGAATCCACCATAGAAGAGATGATTGACATGGAGCCGGATAAGTACGATGCAACCACCTAAAAAGGAATCATACGAGGGTTGATACGAACGAATGTACCTTGGCAACCATAAGGATCAAATTCACGAAAAGGGTGATGTTGGCAAGCCGTGTGGCAGCTCTCTCCAACTCTTTCTCCTCATTTTGCGTCGCCTCATGCCGAACAAGCAAAGAATCCTTCGACTGCATAGACATGTTCGGAGATTTCGGAGAGCCCAGAGAACTCGGCTGTTTCCCATCTTCCGACGATTCCGACTCGCTTTGCTTCAGCTCACGAGACCGCTCTTTCGACCGCCGAGCCGCTTCTATCTGCTCACTGTCTTGTTTGTAGTGATCCAATATCTCGTTTTGCTTCTTGTAATAATGCGAAAGTTCCTTTTTGGCCGAACGAGCCTACAAAAATTAATTTTTTTTTCAAGAAGTATACTATAACAACCTACATTTTTCAAAAACTTCTCCTCGTCTGAAACAGTAGTTTTTGACGAGCTGCACGTGCTGAAATCAGGATATTTTCTGAAAACAATGTTCGAATAAAAAACTAACCTGATGTCCGTAGGTTTATCCTCCTCTTTGCTCGTGCTCGGCATCCCAGAAATCCGGAAAGTCGGCCGAAAAGTCGGTCGGAACCACGATCGTGAAAGTGCCTCAAATAAATTACAGTAACCTATTAAATCGTTGCGAGACTAGGAACACAGAAAACAGGACTGCGTCTTTAAAAAGTTAACAGGACAGTGTCAATTTTTTGTATTCGCTGATGCCGATTTTCAGGGTAATTTCGAAAATAAAAAAGGTGCAAATCAAGAAAAATAGTCCACAGCTTACTTTGTTCGCCTGCATTGTGACTGTGTCAAATGACAGCTGCCGAGTAATGCTTTGCGCAAAAAAGCATCGGAAGCCCCGCCCACTACTCATATTACATTTATTGCGACAGTCGCTTAATTTACGATGTGCGCATATGGTGATTCGTTCTTTAGACAAAGCCGAAAGTGAGCAACATTGATAAACAACCTTTATTCCAACAAAAAATGGAAACACCCAGCGCCTCCCCCCCATATCATATCATTAATTGTAAAAATATATAATTAGCTGCACTTCAAAAGGCAAGAGAAACTGTGAATGTGGAATTATATCGGGATGACAAGCTATCACACATCTTAGAAAACAATCATTCGAATATAGAAAGATACGGAAGAAAGAGGAAACAACCAAAGATGACCAGAGCAGGAATTAGTTTTACAAGAGAAAGTCCATACAGACTTGCTTCAATTGACTTCTGGTCCCCACTCGAAACCACCGGGCCTCTCATCCTCCGCCAAAGGTTCCGGCTCTCGTTCGTCGAGAAGATACACCAGGAATTGCGGGGTCTTGAGGAACCGCTTTCCGTGCTCTTGATGAGGGAAGACGTCTTCGAGGAAGAAGTAGATGTGTCCACATGCAATTCCTGCAATATTTCTTGTTCGATTCGGAAGAGAAGACTCCAGCCGTTTTCTGTATAGTTCGTTTCCAACTTTAACTAAAACAAACCCATGAAATCCACGACGGCATTGTTTCCGAGAAGAAGCGAGAAGAGGAGGAGAACCCATGGCAGGTATGGCGCAGTGAACGTGAGAACTCCGAAGAAGTTCATTTGGATCATTGGGTTTCTGCGGCTCCAGATGTACACCAGCATGATAGTGAAAGCTTGTCCGAGGAAGAGAATTTGTACAAAGATGCCGGAGAAGATCTGAAGTATTCAATGAGCGTTTGCTACGTTATCTTTGTCTATTACCATCAAAACTGCACCGAAGAGGAACATGTAAACAAAGTCGGCTCTTCTTCCACGGAACGAACCCTCCTCGAGCATCATGCAGTATCGATACGTGAATATCATGTTGAAGAGAAACGAGAAACCGAACGATCCGAAGAAGCAGAATGAAGTAATCAGACGCCAGAATTGATACTTTCGGACAATGAGCTCCCAGTTGAAATAGAGATGGAAAGGCGTCACGAATTCAAGGTGCTGAAAATTTGATATGCTGATGCGTTTGAGAAATGTCTTCACTTACCACGGCCGTCGTCAGAAGTACACATGCACCTGTGTAGAACCGCGTGACGGGCGGCATTTCTTCCAGAGCGGCAACCACTCCGTTCATCTGTAAGCGAGTATTAAATGTAAACGGTATCAGTAGCAGTAATCATCAAATAAGGTAAATCGAATCGGTCAAAACCGCTGAGATGTTACATATTAATATTCCTAAAAAGAAACAATTCATTTGCACAAACACCGAAACATAGAAAGATTTCAACAGAGCTAACATGAGAATAAGTTATGAATACTACGACTAACAGCTAAAAACAGAAACAAAAAGAAGTGGGAGCAAATCGATTATGGCGTCAAAATAGTGCTGGTCCCTTTGGTTCCTGCGAGGGAAGTCAGCAGTTTGTTGAGTCGGCCAACCATTCGGCTCGTGTCCTTGATCAAACCGGCGGTGATAAGAGCATTGTCATAGATCTGAAAAACCCGTGGGAATTCGAATTGAAATTGAAAAACGATTGTCATATGCATAGATACACGTCAGCGTAAAGTCAAGGTGTATGTGCTGACCTGTTCCGCCAAAATGGTTGCTGTTTCTTTGTCGGTTTTCCTCATTTTGTAGAGCGACTTGACGAGTGGATGAGTCAGATTGATGTGCACGTGTGGCTTGAAGTACACCAAATGCTCCATGTCCTTGATTTCTCCGGTGCGCAAAAAGTGACGAGCGGCGCCCATGTCTTGCACGGTGACCATGACAGGGTGGTCGCTGGGGCGATGGTTGCCTGGAGAATAAACCGAATAAGCAATAACCACATTGGGAGAGCAGACCTGAGATCTCTGCCACACGAACGCTTCCAAGTGTCTCCTTCATCCAGTCGAGCAGTTCTTTTTTCTCGTTGTCGCGGAAGTCTTCTGAAAAATTCAAGATTATTGAATTTTCATTCAGCCTTTCAAAGTTTACTGGTGTCTTTTTTATCATCGGCTCCCGTCTTTTCAGCTTCTTCCTGTGCCCACTTCTCTACTGGAACCAACTGTTTCATGGCGAACTGCCCGAGACCAAGGAAAACGACCTCATCAGCTGGATCGTACAAGAATAGAACCTCCTTGTTCTGTGTTTTGATCACTTCGTAGTAGGGAGACGATTCGGCCAATTGACGGCTGAATATCCAGAATTGAGCATCAAGATGTATAACTCTGAAGACTTACTTATTAGCGTACATGTAGTAGATCTCTTTTTGTCCTTCTTGCATCCGTTTGACATAGTCACCAAGGCTGGTAAGTTCTCCTGCCTTCTTCGAGGAGGACTCGAACAAGAGCAGCTTCGCGACTTCCTCCTGCAAAGGATATAATTAACAATAAATATGTTTCAAAGCGAACCTTGAGTCCCTGATCTTGCTCCGTGACGACTCCTTCTTTGAAGTACAGCGAGTAGTTTTTGAAGAAGTCAGAGTATTTAACTGGATCCTTCTTCATTTCTGACTGAAGAGTTCCGAGAATCTTGTCAGTGATGATTTTCCTCAACTTCCGAAGAACCGGATTATTCTGAAGCATTTCACGACTCAGATTCAACGGAATATCTTCCGAATCGACGACACCAATGACGAAGCGAAGGTAGCTGAGATAGTGGGGATCATGAGAGGGTTAACGTAAAATGCTCACTTCGGAATGAGTTCCTGTGCATCTGGTTTGATAAGAACTCTGCGGGCGTAGAGAGAAAGTCCACACATCTTCTGCTGAGCCATGAAAGAGAGCTGATTGAACTGCGACTGTGGGATGTAGATCACAGAACGAAGAGATACGGGAGTATCAGTCTGAAAACAATAACGATCGGTGAGAAGTGAGTCTGATTCAGTTACTTGGAAATGAATAGTGTATTGCGGTCTTGTGAAGAGCTCTTGATTTCCTTGGGTTTTCACCAGCTGCCTGTAACAGAACGATAGAATTCCCAAGGGTTAATCGGTAAACTCACTTGAAGAAAGTCTCGTGCATCTCTTTGTCAACTTCTCTCGCCTGCATAGTCCAGATTGCGTTCAGGTTGTTCACTCGCTCTCCATTCACCAAAATGGGAGCGGAGACAAAGTACGAATACTTGTTGATAACCTCCTTGATTCTATCCTCCTCTGCGTATGTTGCCGAGTCTCCAACTTTCAAACGGATCTCGATCTTGGTTCCTGTCGGCAGTCCGGAGGTTTCGGCGATTTCGTACGAGTTCTCGCCGTTCCAAGTCCACTGCAGTCCTTCGTCAGTTCCACTTCCCACTTTGCGTGTGGTGACAACAACAGAGTCAGCGACCATGAATGCCGAATAAAATCCCACGCCAAACTGTCCGATGACTGCTTCCGCATTCTCTTTGTTCTGGAATATATCATTGAATCTCTTCTTTTCCTCCGCTTCTCTTACATTCTCAATGAAATCTTTTGATCCAGATTTTGCGATAGTTCCCAGAAACTTGACAAGATCCTCTCTGTTCATTCCGATACCCGTGTCTTCGAAGGTAATCGTTCTCCTTTCTTTATCTGTACTGATGCGGATCTCGCTCGGTCCCTCGGCGACTTCTCCCTTCAATTCAGCATATCGTCTTTTTTCGAGCGCATCTGATGCATTGGAAATGAGCTCTCGAACGAAAACCTGAAAAGAAAACAATTTTTTGAAAATGTGGAACAAGACTCACCTCGCTATGCGAATAAAGCGACTTCGCTACGATATCCATCAGATTTCGAGTCTCTGCTTGGAATTCGTGCCTTTGGGGCTCAGAAGCCATCCATCTGTGTTGTGTTGAGACAGGGGCGGCGAATTGAGCTGATCTCATTGCCGCCGTGAATCTTGCCGCTCGGAGAATCCGCGCAGACAGACATCTGGCAGAAAGAGACATCCTGAACAGCGGTTTTAGCATTAAGAAGGCAATAAGAAACCGGTGGAAGTAGTGAAGAAGTTTCGAACTAACTTGAGATGGAAAAGAGGATCGGAGAAAGCTTAAATGAAATGAGTTATTAAAGAACCAGTTGAATAACACTTAGAGTATCTGAGATAATAAGGCATGAGTTATGTCAAAAATATAACAGTATCCGAAAAAATTATTTTCTCTTGTTATTGGACTTCTTCTTTCTTGGAAATTGCTGGAGAATGTAGTCGTGACTGTTTTGTGAAGAAGACATCATATCGCAATACGTCTGCTGAACGTCGGAAACGGACATGTTGAGATGGGTATTAGACATGGTGGTGTCTCCGTGATCTTTGAGACCTTGATACATCATATCAGTCAAGTCAACGAGAGATCTGAAAGAAACAGTTATCGATCGGAACTCATCTTCTCCGTTTCTTACTCTTCATCGTTCGCTCCTTCTGGGGCCTCAAGGTGAGATGCGTGCCTCGTAGAGCATGGGGAAATTGAGAGGTCGTCCCCAAAAAACTGTTGCATTACAGTCTTCTGAAAATAAAATTCCGGATACAAGATTTCTCATCAGTCCACCTACCTTTGGAGTTTGCAGCGGAGTATCGACCGGTGTGCGTAACGACGAAAGAAAATCGTTGGTTCGTTGCCGTTGCAACTCGATGTCCACTACTCTATTGGCTGGGGAAATCACGACAGAGGAGAAATCTGTCGGCGCATTCGAATCCGCTCCACGACTGTTACTATCTGACGAAGTTGGTCCGCGTCCCGTCCTCGCTTGAGCAAACGTTTTTATCGGAGAACGTAATTGTCCTGGAGGTCCTAGCTTTCGTGGCAACACCGTGCATATCGGCACAGTGAACTTTTGCTGTGTGAGAGCCTGTTGCGATGGAGTTGGACTGGTAACCGCCGGGGCAACTGTGAGACGTGGAGTTCCTGTTGAGATCACCGGCAGCGGCAAGTTTTTCCGTTTCGGCAACTTCTTCTGCCTTGTCGTCTTCCGAAGTAAAGCAATTTGACTTTCGAACTCCTCATTCTCGATTCGGACAATTTCAGAAACCGGGTTTCCAGGAACAGCTTCGACACCTTTCTTCTTCTTCAAAATAGGCTCTCTAGAACTGACAATGGTTGAGATCACTCATTTGACACGGAACTTACGCAGCCTCCGCCTCTTTTTGTTCCCTCCGTTTGTCTCTTTCTTCTTCCCTCTTGCATGTTGACATACTGTCACCGTATCCACGGTTCAACAGGTCAATCATTATTCTCCATGGTTCGGATTGTGAAATGTTTCTTTGCTGGTCACTGCCTATTTGGTACCGTAACTGAATCGGGTTCTTCCGGCCGCACTAAAAAATCAAATTAAACTGTAAGTGTTCGAACATTCAACATACCACACAAAACAATTCGGCAATGATAGCAGTCCTGACATTCCGAATAGTCATTCCCTCGGCAATAACAGTATCCGTCAGAATGAAAGGTTTCGGATAGTAGACCTCGTGGCTCGCCTTCGTTTTCGTATTCACTTCGGGTGCTAGCTGCAGCGAGTTCGACGGCGGTTTCTTAGTTTCGACTTGTTCTTTGACATCTTCGACGTGTCGTTTCAATTTGTTCAGTGACACAGATATGTAGGGCGATGATTCGACGGTATGCACGTTCAGACTGGCCACTTCACAAGCGCTGTCTGGCCACAAAGTCAATGACATAACTTCTCCACTTTTAGCCCACTTCCGATGGGTGAACTCGAGAAGTTTTGAAATTCGATCGTTTGTGTTCATCTTGATGCGCAGATAAGGGTTGTAGTTGCGACTGCGGAGGATAGCGTGGTCTCCGTTGCTGGTTGGCTCCAGATGTACGAACACTTCTGTTGGAATCTTGTCCGCTTTACTGCACGCTGAAATGAAGTTTATCTAGATTAAATGAAGAAAATATAAGAGCTTACTGAAATATCTGCAGAGTGCAAGACAAGGTGGCGTACGTACGGTCACACTTTTCCTTCCAACTTTCACCTGCACCACTCTGAAAACAACAGAATTACAAACTAAAGTGCGTGATGGCACTCTCACCCTTCGAACAAAAGCTCTCGTAGCTTCTCCACATTGGCTTTCATGTTCATAGTCTTTTTCTTCCATTCGCATGCGTTGATGAGCAAAAACAAATCACGAGCTTCTCTTGTCACATTTGTGAGATCATCTGAAATGAAGCTATTGAGATGTATCTATTGGAAATTGAAACCTTCGGTGAGAGAGAGCATTTGTCTGTAAGCTTTGGCAGAGTTGATGAAGAACGTTTTCACTTGCTCCAGAGTCTTATCCACTTTCTTTTTGGCTAACGCTTTCACAACATTGTCAAAGTCTTTTCCGTGCTGGAAAGGGATGCTGAGGTATGTAATGAAACGACTCGCTTACCGTTTTTATTGCCTCGTAGAATGCGTTCACTTCTTCGTAACTCCAAGGATTCCATTTTCTTCTCGGCGCTTCCGAGAGTTTCGAGTCTTCAACGTCTTCTTGATGTAACGGGTCCACGTCGGCATTCGAATTTCGTGGGTCGCCTTCTGTGGAAGTAGATGCAACAGGGGAAGGAACAATGCGCTCCCGTAGAGGGACTGCAGACGCAGGTGTGCGGAACGCGATCCTTCTTCTTGAGATGTTTGAGACAGAAGAGCCAGAAGAAGTAGGCTCTTCCGAAGGTGGAGGGTCCATCTGAACCAGGTTTTGTTCAAGTTGATTAACGTGCAAATAACATGAAACAAATAATAACAGCGTTGAAACGCCCTGAACAACATATAAGTAGATATCAGAATAATCTTTGTTTCGAACGAGCACTCGGTAGTTCAAAAAATAAATATAAAATGTGAATATCACAAAATCAACCGCAAGTTATTCAAGAAAGAGGAAAAGAAAATCCAAAGTGGATCAAATTCGATACATACTTATATCCTTAATCATAGGCCGGTAGTCCAAAGTGCTCCGGCTGGAACTGCTCGAGACTGTCGAGAACCTGGGTTACTCGACTTTTGAACTCGGGCTCTGTGTCCGGATCGTAAATTGTTCTTTCCGGGACCATTATGCACTGCATTCCGGCATCTAGAGCCGACAACACTCCGTTGTACGAGTCTTCGAAAACGAGCACATTCTTTGGGGAAACTGGCAGCTCTGCGAATCGTTTCATAGTGACAAGGAAAGGATCCGGATGTGGCTTTCCGTGTTTGACTTCCGGATCGTCTCCCGAGAGTACTTGCAATTTGATGAGATTGACCCAATCGGAGTGATTGTCGAGCTTAGTGGGGAAAGTACGGCTGCACGATCCGGTACACAACCCAACCGGAATACGTTTCTCGATCAAATGCCTTACTAGTTTTTCCGCACCGGGCATTGCCGGACTCGTTTTGAACATCTCAACGAGAATAGCATCGTACTTGCGGGAATACTCTTCTGGTGTTATCTTGTCACCCAGCTTCAACTCGTCTATCAACCAGCGGATCGCCTCGTCGTGCTTTTTTCCCATTTGTCCTTAGAAATTTCACCATCTCGTGGAATTTTCTATAATCACTCACTTCTCTTCAAATCCATTGTGAACTCTTCTCCCAACTCTTTCAGAAGCTCGCTGTTCGCTTTCGTATACGCAGACTCGGTATCAACCAGAAGTCCATCAAAGTCGAAGATTACATGGGACACCGGTTCTGGCATCTGTAAACGATTGAACTATGAGAGAAAATGGAGACAGGGAAAACAAATAACAGTTACGGAGACTAACCGTGCAGTTAAATCGAAGAAACTGAATAAAAAAGTATTAAAAGTAAGCTTTCATTGATTCGTATGACCTCGAAAAGCACGGAGACTGAGAATTATGACTAGATAAATAGAACTCTGTATCAAAGTACATAAAATGTCAATATGACACATCAAATGAGACGTAAAACAAGATAATCCAATATGGATCGAATTCGATAAATATACTCTAATCTTTAATCATAGGCCGGTAGTCCAAAGTGCTCCGGCTGGAACTGCTCGAGACTGTCGAGAACCTGGGTTACTCGACTTTTGAACTCGGGCTCTGTGTCCGGATCGTAAATGGTTCTTTCCGGGACCATTATGCACTGCATACCAGCACCGAGAGCCGAGAGCACTCCGTTGTACGAATCTTCGAAAACGAGCACATTCTTTGGGGAAACTGGCAGCTCTGCGAATCGTTTCATAGTGACAAGGAAAGGATCCGGATGTGGCTTTCCGTGTTTGACTTCGGGATCATCTCCTGCGAGCACTTGCAACTTGATAAGATTGACCCAATCGGAATGGTTCTCCAGCTTAGTCGGGAAGGTACGACTGCACGATCCGGTACACAATCCAACCGGAATTCGCTTCTGGATCAGATGTCGCACTAATTTCTCCGCTCCAGGCATAGCAGGACTTGCTTTGATCAAATCAACGAGGATGGCATCGTACTTGCAAGAAAATTCCTCCGGTGTTATCTTATCACCCAGCTTCAACTCATCTATCAACCAGCGGATCGTTTCGTCATGTTTTTTTCCCATCTGACCTAGAGAGTGTGCCAAAATCGGGCGGAATTGAAAAATGTGGTTACCAAAATCGGGCAAAAATGACCAAAATCTTTTTTCGATGGAATTTAATTTTTGATGAAATTTTATATTAGTACTGACGTCCGGACATGTATAGTGCATAAACCGTCACGTCAAAGTGCACAGAAGCACCCGAATTTTTTGATATGTCGTCAAATCTGGTGCTTCTGTGCACTTTGCCGTGACGGTTTATGCACTATACATGTCCGGACGTCAGTACTAATATAAAATTTCAACAAAAATTAAATTCCATCGAAAAAAGATTTTGGTCATTTTCGCCCGATTTTGGTAACCACATTTTTCAATTCCGCCCGATTTTGGCACACTCTCTCTGACCTACGCTTGTTTTTGATAGATATTTAATTGTTCGTTGAAAGCTCACTCACGTCTCTTCAAATCCATGGTGAACTGTTCTCCGAACTCGTTCAAAATCTCGATGGTTGCTTTCGTATACGCAGATTCGGTGTCAACGAGGAGACCATCAAAGTCGAAGATCACATGGGACACTGGCTCCGGCATCTGCAGACGATGGATAGTTGAAGCAAAAATCGCAAAAAAAAACTTGAGAAATAAGACTTACGGTTAACTACCGTTAGACCACGACTAAAAATGAATTAAAAAAATGAATTTTCATGAACCTCGGATACGTTATTAATACATTGGAGAACTTGGAATGTACAGAACACAGATAAATGAGTGACAGATTGAAGAAAATGATCAATGATAACCAAAACGCACGTCTTGAACAATAAACGACTGGGTCTCCCGAGGCTTCTGCTGCCAGACACCCAAGCCCTGCTGCCGAAGCCAATCCACAAATGCTGTTTTCACTGTCTCGTAACTCGTGGCTCCTGCTTTTAGAGCTTCGTACGACACTGAACAATCAACGGCAGTCTTCGTCAGATTACATACCTACAATAATGTTTATAATTTATGTGTACTAATGGATAAATGTTTATAATTTGGAAGTGCACACCTGCAACAGTGTTTACAATTTGAAGAAATAAACTAAAATAAAATCTTGCCTCGAGCATGAGTTCCGCAAGTTTTTGCTTACAGAGCCTCGATGGACGTACTGAATCGGAACCAGTTGCGTCTTTTGTATGAACTAATCCATCCGTTGTTGTCACCACTTCGGTAGTACCATCTGCCAAATTCCAGTTCATCGAACTCATCGTGGACCGTGCAGTGGCTGAAGTTGATTGCTCCACATCGTCCACTTGGCATTCTCCTATGACAACGTTCTGCCTTCGGAATGGTGATGGCGGAGAGAAAGTTGCTGCTCGCCCAAATACTGCTCTTGTCAATCTTTCCACGTTGTTCTGTTCAGCAACAGCGATAGATGAATAATAGATCTGTAACATTCCATGAAACCAATAAGAAGATGATAGTAGCATACAGGATCCACAAAATGGGACAATAGTGCTCCTTGTACTCCCAACACATTTACACGTAGCAGCTTGTCAGAGCAAGACATCGTTCTCATTCGCTCTCCCATCTTAATTCCGTCGAACGTCTGCGGAGGTTCGAACTCCTCCGCGTCACCGAGAACTGTCCCCATCCCTCTGTCGATTTTGAATCTCACACGTGACAAAGCCTGTTGTGCATCTGGAGTGTCGGTTTTTATCTTTTTCTGAAAACGTTTAATTATTATTTTATTCAAAAAAAAAGCGTCTCACATCAACGCGCCCAGCTCCACAGGGCGCTGTGTTTATGAAAAGATGGAACGAGACACCAGGCCGCAACCTAAGTTTTCCTCCAGAACCTCCTTTTTTGAAAATCGAGCTTTCAGGCTCAAGTGAGAACTTCAGAACTTCCGAGTACAAGAACCGAAGCAACCCTCTTCTCGCCAGAATTTCTGCGTGACAATCGATGAGCGCAGTGCCATCGGAAACTATTTCTTCTCCAATCAAGCATTTGTTTCCAGTAGACAATGATACGATGCGCAGTTTGTTGTTCATTTTCACAAACACTGATGATATCACTTTCTCCAATCCGTAAATTTGCGCGTTGTATTTGCAAAGTCTAGGAAATGGTTTTGATTAACGAGTTTCAGAAATTCGTATTACTCATAGAACTTTGCGTACGTATGTTCGCGTAGCAGTTCGAAGAACGTCGTGTCCAATTTGAATTGCACATCGGGAACCATCGATTCACTCACGTGACGCAGGATGACCGCAAGTCCTTGCAACGAGCACGACAGTTTCGCTGCTTTCTTCTGCTTCATCTCTCTCCCTTCGATCCTCTCTCCGTGCAGTTGAGTAGTACAAAAAAACCGTTTAGTTTTATCTGGCTCGATTGTTTCGGAGATTTCAAAGTCAGGAACTGAAGCCGTCAGCTGTGTGTAGAGCTCGGAGAAAAGAGACATAGGGTTTTTTCCACTGCGTTCAATAGCTTCGAGTACAAATCCTGGAAGGTTTTCCTCCGCCATCGATTCGATCGAGATTTGTCTTGTGGTGATTTCCATGTCTCCCGCTGAAATCTGAACAGATTCATAAGAATGTGAAACTTCTGCCCGAATGGAAAGTATTAACGAAATCGGAAAAGTCACGATAGCAAACCGATATCAGCAATACCATAACATGTTATTCATCTACATATCGAACTTAAAATGAAGGAAAAATAATTTTCTGAAACGGTAATGTTGAAACTAGGGTCGAATAATCGCTCAGAATTGTGTTCCATTTAGCGGTAAAGGTACTCGGCTTGCAAGTTTGAAGCCAACTCGGGTTCCCAGCGGTCGCCGTTCATCAACAACTTCTCCTTGTTGTACAACAGTTCCTCGTGGGTCTCGGTAGAGTACTCGAAGTTCGGTCCCTCGACGATGGCATCAACAGGGCATGCCTCTTGGCAAAGTCCACAGTAGATGCACTTTGTCATGTCGATGTCGTATCTGGTGGTACGGCGACTTCCATCCGGTCTGGTCTCAGCCTCGATGGTGATAGCCTGGGCAGGGCAGATAGCCTCGCAGAGTTTGCATGCGATGCATCTTTCTTCGCCAGAAGGGTACCGACGGAGAGCATGTTCTCCTCTGCAAACATTCTTTGAACACATTTATTTAAACGGATTTGTTACCTGAATCTGGAACTGAGCGGTCCTTTCTCAAATGGGTAGTTGATAGTAGCCGGCTCCATGAAGACGTGACCAAGCATGACTCCGAATCCTAAGAAAAAAAAAGTTTTGCAAACATTTGAAAAGAGTTACCTCTGAACAGCTCGGTAAAAAAGACGGTGTGAAGTCCGTAGTTCAAATCTCCAGCGAGAGTTCCATCGGTCTCGTTCGGCATTCCGACGAATTTGTAGTTAGTGCGCTTCTGGATCGTGTTGGAAGTGACACTGCTGACGGCGAGCTGTAAATGAACTAGTAGAACAGAAGAATATCTGAAAACATACCTGAGCATTCGGCAGCCTTCCAAACATGCCTTTCGTCAGCACAGCCACGCTTTTCAAGGCCATGATAGCGACAGGTTACCTTACTAAAAAATGAATAAAACTTATATATTTAAATTGGGAAAAGTAATGAATTAAAAGAAAGAAGAGCTGAAAGAAATTTAAGAATCGGAATAAACCGGCAAGGCGCACATGTCCTGCAAGAGCACCAGAAACGCGCCAGCAATATTGCGAGTAGCGCGGATTTTTTACAAAAAATTCCAACTGTTCCGTTGGCGCCGAAATGCCTAAAACACTTCCGCAAATCAGAAATCCCTCTCAATTTCTTTTTATTTTCAAAAATTATTCTTCTCCGTTAATTGCGGTTTCAGAATTTGTCAGTCTCAATCAAACATGCATGATTTACTAAGTGCACCGTTGCTTAACGCGCCCGGAGTTATTCCGATGGAGCACATTTTTTGACGCAGGGGTCTCTTGTTTTTTAAGTAAAAATCTTTCAGAGCGGCGTCCAAGTCCAATATGTTTGTTCTCAGTTTCTCACTGACCGCGCGGTGTTTGCGGAAAGTTCCCAACTCATCACCTCATTCCTGTTCTTGACCCGCCGCCGATTTGGAAGCCGCCTCTCCCTCCCAGCCTGCTTTTCGCGCGAGACAATTTGTTTCATCTATTCATTCGCCTCCCTGTTTGCTTCCCCCATATTGATTCACATGTCCATGTGATCGGTACTTCCGTGTTCATGGTTCAGCACCAACTTTCCTATATCAGTATTGTGCAACCGAAACCTCGTTTCTGCATTCTTGATTAAATTTGTATATGGAAGTTTACCAATGACAAGCGACAATCATAATGTTTTTACATTGTATCCAATATTTTGAAATGTTACGAAATCTTAATTTCTTAATGCTCCTGCAGAGCAGTATATCCATTTCAAATAACCTTTTTTCAGTTTGGGCAATCATGTCTGTCGAAATTGAAAAGCAAATCGAAGAACAAGGAAATGAAGTACGTCGTCTGAAGGGAGATAAGAGCTCCACCGAGGTATAGTTCTGATCATCTATGTTTATCGATAAGTTACCGTTTTAGGACGCCAAAAAAGAGGCCATCGAAAAGCTTTTGGCTTTGAAGCTTGCCTACAAAGAAGCCACCGGCAAGGATTTCGCTGCTCCAAATGCCAGACAGTCCAAGCCGAAAAAGGAGGAGAAACCAAAACAACCAAAGCAGCAGGAGAAGAAGCAGGAAGGAAAGAAGGTTACAAAGCTCGGTATCGAGACAAGCAAGGATGAGAACTACTCCGAGTGGTACAGTGAGGTTATCACTAAGGCTGAAATGATTGAATACTACGATGTGTCCGGATGCTACGTTCTGAGACCATGGTCTTATGCTATCTGGGAGTCTATTCAACAGTGGTTCGATTCTGGAATCAAGAAGCTTGGAGTGAAAAATTGCTACTTCCCAATGTTTGTCTCGAATGCCGCTCTCGAGCGTGAGAAGACCCACATCGCCGACTTTGCTCCAGAAGTCGCCTGGGTGACTCGCGCCGGAAACTCTGAAATGGCCGAGCCAATTGCTATCCGCCCAACTTCGGAAACGGTCATGTATCCGTCGTATAAAAAGTGGGTGCAGTCTCACCGTGATCTCCCAATCAAGCTCAACCAGTGGTGCAATGTCGTTGTAAGTAGAATCCTGTCAACAGCATGATACACAATGTTTAATTCAGCGCTGGGAGTTCAAACACCCAACACCATTCCTCCGAACTCGTGAATTCCTTTGGCAAGAAGGACACACTGCCTTCGCCAATCCGGCTGACGCTGAGAAGGAAGTTTTCCAAATTCTCGATCTGTACGAGGGAGTTTATGTTGATCTCCTCGCCATTCCGGTAGTGAAGGGACGTAAGAGTGAGAAAGAAAAGTTCGCTGGAGGAGACTTCACCACCACCGTCGAAGCATACGTCGCTTGCAACGGAAGAGGAATCCAAGGAGCGACATCTCACCATCTCGGACAGAACTTCTCCAAAATGTTCGATATCTCGTACGAAGATCCCGCCAACGGAGAGAAGGCCTTCGCTTGGCAAAACTCGTGGGGACTCTCTACTCGTACCATTGGAGCCATGGTCATGATTCACGGAGATGATAAGGGACTCGTCCTTCCACCACGCGTCGCTGCCGTTCAGGTTATCATCATTCCAGTCGGCATTACCGCCAAGACCTCCGATGAGGCTCGTCAAAATCTATTCGAAACTGTTGAAAGGGTCACTCAAGAACTTATTGATGGTGGTTTGAGAGCAGAGAACGACACGAGGTAACATAATTTTCAACGCTATTGTCAATTATTCTGAAAATTTTAAGAGACAACTACTCCCCAGGATGGAAGTACAACCATTGGGAGCTCAAGGGAGTTCCAATTCGTTTCGAAGTTGGACCCAATGATTTGGAGAAGAAGCAAGTCACCGCAATTATCCGTCACAGTGGAGAGAAGAAGTCGCTGCCATTGGCTGGAATCGTCGGCTCTGTCAAGGCGCTTCTTGATGAAATCCACACCCAAATGTACAACAAGTGAGTTTTTTTCATGCAATGTTCTCGAAAACGAATACGCTTCTCAGAGTTCTTGCTGGTCGTGACGCTCACTTGAAGACAACGACAGACATTGAAGAGTTCAAGAAACTGCTCGATGACAAGTGCATTGTTCTCTCGCCATTCTGTGGTCGTCCGGATTGCGAGGAGGAAATTAAAAAGGCGTCGACAAGAGAAGATGGCGAAGGAGCTCAAATGGGAGCCAAAACTTTGTGCATTCCATTGGAGCAACCAAAGCAAGAGCTTCCATCGAAGTGTTTGTTCCCCGGATGCACAGAAGCTGCAAAGTTCTTCGCTCTGTTCGGAAGAAGTTATTAAGAGATCAAAGAATTTGAATTTGCATAGTATTTATTTTTCGCTCCCTTCGGCAATTTATTAATTGTTTTCCCTCCTCCCACAAGCACGTTTCATACACATTTATTACCACACGGTGATTGGTTCGATTGTCAGCCTACTATTACTCGAATCGCGTTGTTCCGTTTTCTTTTCGTAATAAAAAATATGTTTTCCACGTGTTGACCTAACAGAGGCACAAATGACGTGGCAGCCCGTGACTCACGACGAAAATGTCGGTTGGGCCGGTCATTTGTGCTGTTCGACCAGTGATGCCCTCCTCAAGTGATTCTGATAATGACAGGTTTTTTTTTGCTTATATAATTTGCAAAAAGTTCAACCAACTTCCCAGACGACTTCCAATGGCATATCGTTCACGGAAAAAACGCGCGAGCTCTTCTTCGTCGAAAACGTATTCGGATTCAACCGACGACGAGCGCCGGAGAAGGCGTGCTACGAGGCGGAAAAAACAGAGAAGACGTCCGAAGAAGGACAAACCGATGTGGAAGGAAGAGGGAGAAATCTCGGATGACGGGTGAGACGACTGGTTGATCTTTGTGCAAAAAGCGGAAATTGAGTTAAGGGAAACGAGCTATAGTTCGAAGTCGTCGAGAAGTCGGAGCAGGAGCCAAGAACGGACGCGGAGGAGAACACGGACGTTTTCAGAAGCGAAGCGACACGAAGAGCGGTGGATGAGAAGTGAGACGACGGTGGAGAGGAACTACCGGTGCAAGGAGTGCGGGTGGAAGAACGTGTCTCTCAAAGTGATCACTTCTCTCAGCAGTTTCGATGAGTTTCTCTTGTTTTAAGGGACTCATTCATCACCAAATGAACGAGCACGGACTCGATGCACAGTGTCACTATTGCTTGAAAAAGTTCAAAACGAAGGACGAATTCCGAGAACACCACGAAGCGGAGCACTCTCAAGAAGTGGTCAAGTGCATTTTCTGCAAGAGCGCCTTCCGGGAGCCGCCGAACATGGACGACAAAAAATGGAACGACCTGTTCAGTCATATTTACGGAGTCGGTCTCATTTCCGTTTATAGCTCGTTATTTGACTTTCTTCAGGAGATTCTGTACTCTCGTTTGGCCGATTACGCAGAGGGCGAGGGGGCGACGGAGAATGTTCGATAACAACTCAGAGATTGGTTTTTCATGAATCGCATAAATAAAGGAGGTGTTTGTTATTGTGGTTGACAACCAAATACGGGGTTCTTGTTCCGCGACAGAGCACGCATGACTCTGATTTGAGAGATCGAATGGATCAATGATGATTGAAAACTGTTAATCTCGAAGGTTCCAGCTTTTCTGCTCCAGCAGCCGATTTCTGTCTGATGTCTCCTTTTTGAAACGAAAGGTTGACTGCACTGTGATCGAATGCTCTGCAAACGAATTCCGAAATATCTCTCGTGACTAACCAGTCTAATTCAATCACTCCAGGTGTACACTGCTCATTGAGTTACCTGGAAGGGCGGCGCTTGAGCCCAAAGAGAGGCGGAGCCTCAGATTGTCTATAAAAGAGCGAGTTGTGGTGGAATAGAGCATAGTCGATAACTATGTCTCGATCTGCTTCAACTGCCTCTTGCAACCTCAAGGTCTTTTCAGTTTCTCATTTCCCTTGACTCCTTTCCTCGTTTCAGAAGTCCTCCGTCGCCGAGTCCAAGAAGGCGTCGGTGTTCGAATCGAAGCTCTCCCCGACTGATTTGCCCTCTGCCGGCGGTCACGTCAAGTCTTCCGTCACTCCGACGACACCGGCCAACACGCCGACGAAGACGACGACGACTACAGTGGTGACTCAGAAGACGAGCATGACGAGCATCTCGAACGCCACCTCGGCGACTCTCCCTCCGAGAAAACTGACTGCTCAACAGAGCCGCGATCTCTCGCCTCCGAGAACTCACAAATCGTCGGCAAGTCCGAGTCGTGCCGGATCGGGCGATTCGGGATCTCGGAAGAGTTCGACGAATCCGACTCGGAAAGAGTCTTCCAAGTCGGAGAAGTTGGTGAAGGAGATGGAAAACGTGAAGCTGGAGAAAGCGGGTATTCACCTACTCTCCGGGCCCCTTCTCATTCGAATACTTCAGGTTCTCGCGAGCTTGCCAATCTGCCGACGCCGAAGGAATATCCGGATTCCGACGCCGAAAACGAGACGGTGAGCTCTTGTTTCGGGCAGTGATTAGGGTTGCTTGGCTACGCGAAACACAATCAATCACTCGTCTCCCGTGATTCGATGTGATTGCGTGCAATTGGGTTATGTCCGCGAGTCGCCAGCTTCTCGTTACTCGCCTTAATCACTTTTCTTCAGAATAAGCGCCCTTTTCGCTTCGGAACAACCACCGAATGGCAGTCGGACAACCTGGAAAAGTTCTACAAAGAGCACGGAAAGTTCCCGACTGCGGAGGCGGTCAAGAAGTTCGGACAGCTATTCTCGATGACCGAGCTGATTGCCGAGGTGATCAGAGATCAGTGCATCAGAGATCATGACCAATTGACTTGTAGACGTGGTTGGAGGCTCGGCGTCAGCAGACGTACCAGAAGTACGTCGAGAAGGGACTGGAGACCGATCCGTCGGTGATCCAGTTCTATTGCGAGGCGCTGAAAGTGGCCGAAGGTCTCCGTCTCGAGAATCCGAGTATCCAACAGAAGTCGTTCTTCTCTTTGGATGGGGCCTACAAATTGGAACAAAAGGTGAGGAAAGGGAAGAGAATGGAAGGAGGAAAGAGAGAGAGAGAGGATTCCAGAAGGAGGAGGAGGAAAAGATGATGCCCGTGATATCGGTTTCTTCGAATAAGATGTTTATCAGTGCGAAGAAAGAGGAAAAGTGCCAGCTGACGATCAGAAACGAGGGAGAAGTCATTGTGGTGTACCAGATCAGCATGATGAATGTCTCCAACTACGTCATGTCTCCGATCTGTTCCATACTGCATCCGAAGGAAGAGCTCACTCTCAACATCACCAGGAAGGCCGGCAAGCTGATGGACGAGGAGTTCTTCCGCATCGACTACGGCGTCGTCCCCGAAGGCGTCATTGATGCTCGCGTCGCCGCCGATCGAGCCGATCTCTCCGCTCGCGAGATCATTGAAGTCGTCGAGATTGACGAGAAGGAAATGAAAGTCGTGCGCTGATAACAACTAACTGGACTCTGATATTTGATCTGCGCGTGCCGCAACTATGTTAATCTCTCGTGATTGTGGTTTGTAAGAAAACGAATGAAATCGAATAAACTCATGTGTACTTCGTTTATTTCGGTGCAGTGTACCCGGGTGAAATGGAGAGGAATCGGTCGGAGATCTAGAGCACAAACCAGTCGTTTCGTCGTTGAAAGTGCTCGATGGACGGCAGTGGAAAAGGAAAGAATGAGTCGGCGGACGAAGAAGAAGTGCCAGTCGTCGTTTCGAATGGATCGTCTGTAATCAGCCCGTACTTCCGACTCGTGCCGTGCCGATTCCACTCACTTTTCTCTTCGTCCATCCGCTCTTCTGGAGCCTCCGTCGTCGTCGTTTTCGCCGGAATCGAAGCCATCGGAGCAGCTGATTTCGCATCGTTTTCTTTCGGAAACAACGATCGAATTGCTCTCACATCATCGTCGCCTGAGTGCTGTTTTTCTACAGGACCCCTCGTGACACAACAATAGAATTACCCAGTGTGAATGACGGATCATAGGGTCTCTTGGCGGCAAACATCGCCGCCCGCATATCCATCGAGTGCTCCAGCCCGAGCAAGTGACCAATCTCGTGGACGGCCGTCTGGAACAGATTCACACCGTCCGCCGAGTTGAGGCTCCACTGCTCTTCGGCGTCGAAATGAAGGCGTCCGTCTCTCGGGTAGAAGGCGTGCGCGACGACTCCATCTGTCACACAGCACTCGATTCGGAATGTCGGTAGATCAGTGAACTCACCTTGCCCGTCGAACGGAAATCCATCGGAATGCTCGCCTTTCTCGAATGCAATGTAGATGTCGGGCGCTTCTTTCGGCACTATTCCCGGGGGAACTTCACGGAAGTCGACAGATGAAACTGTCGACCATTCGCTGAATGCGCGGTGCATTGTGTTTCTGAAAGGGCCACGTAACATTGAGAGCAGAAGTGCACGATAAGTGGATTTGTGTGCGAAACAACGTTAACCGAGTACTCCAAATGCACTCTGGGCGGAGATCAGTGATATTTCTTCGAGAGTAAAACTCAAATTGCTCGAGAATTGCTCAAAGTCAAAGAATCAAAACCAAATAATCGAATGCTCGTGTGCAAAAGCGGGCTCACCTGACGATGTAAACATCTGCGTCGAGAAGGTTCTGCGTCTGCAGCTGCCACGTCAGAGTGTGTTTCTTCCATCGTTTCCCACGAACCACTGAAACATTCGAGTGAGGCACTCTTCGCGGTCACTCCTCCTACCGTATCTCCGTTCTCTAATCCTCTCTGGTTTAATGAAATCCGTTTGATCGGAATCAATTGACGGTGCTGCTTCTAGGGAAACAATGAGAAAGATGGAGAGGGGGGTGAGCAGAAGAAGAGGACGCATAGGTCGGAACTGTACATACAAGCGGAAGGAAACTGGCGGCAAGGGGGCGAAAGAGGCGACGACGGAAGAAGAAAACAAGTGTGAAAATATCGAAGAGGCGGCGGCATGACGATGGAGGATGCCATTGCAGAGAGACCGCCCACCACTGAAGAAGCAGAAGACGGAGGAGGGGATGGAGACGATCAAAGGGTCAGGCATCACACATGAACTTGTGTACGGAACTCGTTCTGTGCGAGGGAAACGCTCTCGAACAATCACATCCGCTGCCACACTCCGATGCATCTTCGTCGTTACGATAGTCGAGACTTTTGAACTTTGACAGTGAGCACGGGATCGAAGAGTTTGGAGGGGCTCCGACTCCATTCTTACTTCCCGGTTGGAGAGAACAGAAACGTTTTGAGCGCCTCGGGTAAGAAGAAGAAGAACTGGATCACGAAAGTACCGCTGAACGATCATGTTTCAAGTGGGTAATCCGTCTGTTTCTTATCACCCCCGTCCAGATGTTTCCTCGTGACATCAATCACACAATCCACAGTAATCCCATCCCTCTTATCTGTTTGTTTCCTGGTTCTCCTCGGCGTATCACTTACTCTCCCTCTCTCTCTTATCCCCATCACTATCCGCGATAATCACTGCATTCGTCCTCAAACCTTTGATACACACTGATTTTCAGTCCAGTGCCGCGCCACACGGCGCGCAAGCCTCCATCAAAAGCTGTAATAAGTTAGCGAAAGTTCTTATGTGCGGACAATTAGGCAGAGAGAGTGCGAAGTGAAGAGACGCAGAGACAGGTTGCGAAAACGACGAAAAACATTGAAAGCGAGCGAACGAACGCGTGAGACGTCGACGGGCGCAGAAGGGGAGAAGTCGTTGCGTAACTCGCTTCGGTCGTGTGTCAACCGACTGTGATCTCCCCAAAAAACGATGGCAAGTGTTAAACAACGAAGCGGATAAGTGGGATCTAGAGCCAATAGCACACCACTCGGTTATTAGTGTCTGGACCGCCCTTTCGAATTCCATGTCGTGTTGGCGCAATTCTGCACACAATTGCATGAAAAGTTGGCCAGGAGGGATTATTCTGAATGCTGCATTGAATGGCATAACCGATTTTCGCAAAAACCTTCAGATCGGAACAGACACTGCGAAAGTGAACACTGTGAAGTGCCATGGTCAGAAGTGTTAACTGTCTCCGAACATTTGGAGCCCCGACTCAAACGCGCTTCACTGAGAAAAAAAGAGTCTTTTAATCACTTCTCGCGGTCGCCAAACCATGCAAGTTTACACGGAACAAGGGGAAAGTGGACCGATAGTTTGAATATTGTTTCGGTAGAGCGCGAGTGGCACAAAGTTTCGAATATTCAGATGAATCTTTTTTCAGACAGTTCAGGACGATCAGCAACAGTCCCTGTTCATCATCGCTCAACTCTGATGAATTGTAAGCCATTGGTGGGGAAAAGTGAAGTCGCGCTCTTGGAGAATTTGAGAACGCTGTCCAAAACCATCTCATAACCCAGTACTTTTCGCTTTGTGATGTCATGTTTTTCCTGTCCAGATGTGTCTTGATTTGAAAGTGAAGAGTGTTTAATTTCAAAAAGTAAAAAGACCCAATGACCCATTGGAAATCAAATACTTTGAATTTTTGAAAATTTCTATAAACGTACTTTCCTTTAAATTCATTAACCTCCAAAAGTCATGCCAAAAAACATCCGTCTCCCGCAACTCGGACACATCCGGTTTGGGGTGTGAATTGAATGGCAATCAGCTGTCGAGTGATCCTCAAACGAGCCTTCTTCTTCACACCCGCGTCTCCTCGCGCCGATGCTTATCTCAACCCGATGTGTTGCAATCCGAGATGCCAATCGTCGTCCCGACTGTTTGCATCATAATCGTCTCCAAAAAGAGAAAACCAAAAAATGAGGCGAGAAACGGAAGAAGACGGCAGCAAGGGAACCGAATCCCCGTGGGACCACTCTTCCGAACACGCCACTTGACCGCATTTCCAGAAGACACAACCCACTGCTCGATGAGTGCCCGACGACAGTTTCAAAGTGTCTCTCTCTCTCCTTCTCCATGTGTGTTTTGCTCTTTTTTCGGAAGAATCCATCGCTAACGACTCTGACGGAAGTCCTCCGCCCGCTCCCTTCTTCTCCTTTGTTCGGCTGCTCCCTCGAAGAGTCCGTCCCGTCGTCGTCCCCGCCGAAAGTCTCAAAAGTCCAGGTGGAGGAAGTGTGCTTTTCTCGTGTCTTCTTGAGGGCTCAAAGAGCACATTCTGCTCATAAACAACACCATCTCGAGCAGCTATCTGTAATTCCTGAACTCTGAGATGCGGCTGAAAACAGAAATACACGTGGCTCGTTGTTTTGAACATAGATCTTTATCGTGTTCACCTGTTTGTTTGTCTCTCGAAATTTCCAATGCTTGCCAGAATTCCCATGGACGTGCCGCCATCATTTCGTCATAATGACTGGGAAATGTACTTTTCATGCGAAAAAGAATGAAACCTTTGCATATTCAGAATTAAGTGCCCTCCCTCCTACTGTAGCTCTTCTTTGTCTCCCGCGAAAATAGCTCATTTGAATGCGTTTCTCTTTCGAAAACAAACCTAATTAGGTCTAATTGTTGATCTGAAATTGCGCGAGAAGCCCACCGAAATCACATGGTGCACATCCAATGCAAACGCGCTCCTCCGCTCCACTGGGTGTCTGCGACTCTTTTGCAACACAGTACTTCGTCTACGCAGTTGGAAACAGTTTGAGATTGTCTAGACGCAGACATGAAATACTCAGTGAAACTTGAAAGCCAAATAGCGCGATTGCATTGAAGCCCCTAACGAATCAGTGGGTTCTTCTCATAATCGGCTCCCCGTTCCAGCTCAGCACTTTTCATCGGTTTCCATCTCGGATTCTAATCTTGTTTTGACACAACTGAATAGATCAAAAACATTGCCCCCCATTTCTCGGAAATCCGTCGAATTTCGAAGTAATCATTGACTCATTTTGCATCGGAAAACCAATCTCTGTCGGCTGTTGACGGGGCGGACACTACATACTTCATCCGCTTCTTTCTCTCTTTGGTTAGCCGTTAATCGGATTGTTATGAGACTTTCAGTCTGAACTTGAGCAATTCTTCTCCCGTTTTGCTCTTCCTCGTGAATCAACGCCACTCATTCGCACATTTCTTATCCGTTTCTGGCTCTCCGTTGCAACTCATTCTCCTTCTCCTTCTTCGTCTCCTGAAATTCTTCCAAACTATTCTTAATAAAGAACGTCTTCTCCTTCTCCTTCTGTTTCCCCTCATCCACACACTCACACCATCACGAGGAGGGACAGAAGGATAACGAGAACGAAACAAAACGCGAAAACACACATAAAACGTATATTCGGTGCGCGCGCACGGCTCCCGGTGTGTTGTTTTGGCCAGCTCATCTGGCTCTCCGGCGTCGTCGTCCGTCTCATCTGACCGCCCGTTTGCTGCAAACTCCCTGACACGTACTTGTGATTGATTGCGATGGGCCCAAATTGGTGTCGAATTGGAATGTTTTTGTGTCGCGACGCTTCTAGAATTCGAAGTCACAATGAGAAGTTTTCGTCTGGAGTCTCCGACTTCTCAAGATCACGAGGACGATTGCTCTCCACACGAACATCATCTGTCATTATCCCCGGTGTGTCCTCCGGGTACCCGGGTGTCCTAGAATTGCTCTTGCGTAAATTGTCATTAGCGATCAAGAGCAAAGCTCAAAATGCTCCCCCCATCAGAACCGGGATCCGGCTCAAACTCATCCGGACGGCTCTTCTCTCCATTCTTGGAACTTCTCCGTCCGAATCGAATCTCTCTTTTCCATTTGTAGCCATCCCGATTAGGTTAGTCGCCCAAATGCTCTTTCGAAATGACGCAATTGATACAGACCTTTCTGCCTCTTGTAGTCCCCTCTTGTTCTGATTGTCGGCTCTCCTCTCGAGTTGGTCACTTTCCTGTGTTCTTTAGTCCGCCCCCCTCCCACCGCTGGCAAACAGTCACCTACGTACTGCCGACTCTTAACCCTCTCTCTCTCTCTCTTTCCGTTTTCTCGTTGCTCATCGTGCACGTTTCCTCTGGAACTACCCTCTGTAATGAGGCGCCCGTTTGCATATCGCTTTCACGCGTATCGCATTTCGCGCAAACGCTATCCGGAAACTTGAATCTCTTTTTTGTTTCTCCAGAAGACGTCTTCTGATTCTCTCGTGAAAGCCCAGGTGCACTCACTCCCATCGTTTCCAGATGAAGATGGCTTACCCTTGAAGCCACGACCTTTGCTCTCCCTCCTTCCCTGCCATCTCTTTCGTATTCTGATCGTTCGTTCCAAACAAAAGAGTATCTGGTCCGTGGCGCCCGTAATCGAATCGTGTCGGTTGCGAATAACGCGAGTCTCCACTTCCGAAAGTCTCTCCCGAAACAGAGACAATTCGATCATCTCAGAACCCTAAACGTTTCACTCCTTCCCCTCCCTCACTTGCTCCTCCTCGTTTTCTCTATTTTTCCGGCCGTGCATACATCATTTTTCAATTACTTTTGCCAATTATTGCAGCGCATTTTCAATGAGTTGGGGGAGGAGAGGAGGGCAGTGTTATTGACTATTCACTCATCTGAGGAGCAGCAAAAAATGAGACACTCTGTAATTTTCGTATGTTTATTAATGCGCGAGACACCCGAGTTCTGGTAGTTCAAAGAATACGTAAACTCTCCACGGCCCGCGGCTATTTTTTGTCGCTTTCGGATCGAAATTCAAATTTGTAATTATTTGAGCGGAGAAAACAGATTGACGAAAATACGCGAAGAAATGCAATGTTCGTTCCGATTCTCGGTACCGTAATTCCTTCCGCATCGTTATTTTGGGAGCTTTTACCGAACTTCTACGTTAATATAACGGTGTTTTGTATTTGAAGAATCAGAAGAGATTTCTTCAATTGAAATAGAAGAAAAAAGAAAAGTTCGTAAAACTTCTCTCTCGCTCAAAAACTCCCAACCGATTTCACGTGCTATTCAACCCGTTCCGTCGCTTGGAAAAGTTCATCCGATTGGCAACGAAGGGTTTTCTGGGGGTACATTGCGACGTGGACTCCATGTAACTTTGATATCAGAACACACCAAGATCCCATTACAAATGAGACTCCAAGTTGAGTGGGACCTATTCGAATCAGATTCCTCATCACATGTACATCTCTTTCGCATATAGTACACCGCAATAGTACACCGCAAAAATTCTACTGACACGGCATCTGATTTGTGGCACACGTTGTATGTTTTAATCACTCTTTTCAGACCATACTCACAATTTCCGCGAGAAAAAAGCTTGTTTTCACGAGTTATAAACTAGGTTTCGAGTGCGATTTCGTTTCGAACCAGTATAAAATTATGCTGGAATTGAGCAGGTCTTTCTATTTTAAACTTTCAATTGTTCAATCTTGCTGCGTTTTCGTTCTTTTTCCAGAAGATACAAGCGCACGCCCTATTGAGTATGTGTAATGGAATTTTGACGGTATTCTGCTCATAATGTTAGGTTTCCACTATTGAAATGAGCTCATTCTTTTCAATTGTTTCTTACTTGAACAGGAAATGAACTCAATTCCAAAATCCAGGCGAGAGAGTCGTTTCCAAAACGCCCATGATCTCATGAGAACCGGCGGGTCCATCCACCGATCGAACTCTCATTCGTCGCTCCGATTGAGCATCTGATTCTCCTCCGTTCCACGTGTCTTCTGCTATCTCTCTCTCTCTCTCTCTCTCTCAAGTAGTCACCCATCTCCGTCGTCATCATTTTTCTTCTTCTCCCCCTATTTTTATCCGTCGACTCGCCTATTTTCGGGTCCCAAATCATATGTGTAGGAGCGTGGAAAATCGCCGACGGCCAACTCGAAATCTCGGCAGACAATCAGAAATCATTCGCCTCTCTCTCTCTCTCTTGCCGTCGCTGCTCTTTTCTCACACCGGATTCAATTAAATGCGAGGGAGGGAGGAGTCCTCTCCGATGTTTTCCCTCCTTCTGAATACATCCATTGATCAGCAGCAGATGGACTATAAGAGGAGGAGAAGAAGCCATTTGGGCTCAGAGTTTCCGTTTCATTACAGTCAATCTCCTCCCCGAGAGCCACCTCAAGAGACTCTTCTTCTTCTGTAAACGTCTCCCAATCGTCCCTTTATCTCTTCTTCATCCGTCTCCACAACACGAGAGTGCACACTCGCATCCCTTCCGATGCCTCCCATGAACTTTGACATTGGAGACTTTCGGGCGTCAACACTTGGATCGTCGTCCCACTGAATATCAAAATATGTTTTCTGTTGCCTTCTTCTCGCCTAAACTCCTCAATCAACACTCGTTTTTCCGCCGTTTTCCTCGTCTCCCGCAACCCGTCCATTAATATTTCAATATGTCGCAGAACCAATTGTCGCCCCGTTTTCCCCAAATTTCGCTCCCGTTTCTCACCTCTTTCAGTTCATCTCCCATTTGTTTCTGTTTTCTTTTCCCTCCTCACTGGAAGCCTCTTTGCAATTTCATTCCGTCTTGCCACGTCACACACGATTTACAAGTGTCGCCTTGTCGTCGTCAAATAGATAATCCCTATGCGCACTACGTCGACAGCACTGAAACCGCGCATTCTCTCTCCTCTCTCTTGCTCTCCTATCAGACAGCGGCGACGAGAGTTTCAGAATTCGATTCGTCTGAAAATCCGATCCCCGTGCGACCAAGCACTTTGTTCACTTCCCAACGTGACTCAAACCGATTCAGTGAAGCTTTCTTTGATTTCTTGAGCTCTTTTTTCGCAGATGAAATGCCACTCGTTTTCTAAATTTAGCCGATTGGGAAATGTCTCAAAGTGCGTGAGAATGCAGTTGAAAAGTCATTATCATCAGGCACTCCACTGGCCCACGGATTCATTCACCGCGAATGCAATCGCGCTCCTCCGTTACATTTGTGTCTGCGCCTCATCTGTTCTCACGCTATTTCGGCTAAGCAGCTCGAAGTAGTGACAGGAATTCGAAGACGCACAGGTGAAGTACGCAGGGAAATTTGAATTCAATACGTTAGAGCCGAAAAACGCAGTCGCATTCGACGTTTTGCCGGTGTGTTGCCTACGTTCGACTTCCCGCTATAAAAGTTTGCTGAAAATCCGAAAATTTCAAATTTCGAAGAATTATTGAACAATTACCGTAAAGACGATTCGCATTAGAGCAGGATTGCTGCTCACCCCGTGGCTCTGTTGCACTCTATGCGCTCACAAAGAGACCGTCTTCCTCCTCTTCTCGATTCCTTCCTCGTAGACATCGTCGCGTGCCTATCCGCCATTCCGATGCCCATGACTCGCAATGTGTTCGTCTGAAACAATCGCTTTCTCCCTCAGAATTCGCCTCCACTTCCCAGTCGCTCATCATTCCCCTCCACTTCATCATTTCATTTCGAATCAACTATTCATCCTTCAAATTCGGGCGCCGGACCAACGACATCTGCGTCATTCCCACCATCTACTTCTCTGCAACATGTTCTTCTTCTTCTTCTTCTTTCTCTCGCCACGTCATCTCATGTCCTCCCTCTAATCTTCTACTCTTCTTCCGTTCCGTCACACCTCCTCCTCTTCACAAGGGTTTCCTTTCGAATTCGTCCACTTCCATTATCTCCACCCCCGCTCTCGTTTATTTTTTGTGGTCGGCTGACCGGTCTGCTCCCACAAGTATCGAATTCTCGTAACGCCATCTCATCCCTTCGCCGAAAAGATACTTTTTGATTTGAGGAAGCAGCAATGGGCAACGAGAACTCGTCGCTCGTCAAAATTCGCAGAGGCAGCAAGGAGCCGAGTGTGCTCATCGAGTGCGTCGACGCAAAAAGGTGAGTGCTCTCCCGGTCGTTTCGAGCCCTCCTCGAGTATTCATTTCGCATTTTCCACTTGTAGACGTTTTCAAAAACTGATTCATACTTGTAGAATAAGCAATTCCATCTCCTCTTTCTATTCCCCTAAAGATGTTTACAGTACACCAGTGAGTTCTAATTTAACAATCCCCGGTAGGCCTGACGGCAAAGAACAGGGAAATCCAGTTGGTTTTTCTATTCCAAGTATTCAGTTTTGTGTTAATAGATGTACACACACTTTTGATCAAAATAGATTTTCGTTTGGAAATTGTCAAATTTTGGAAAATCGGTGAATTAGGCGGTTTTACGGTAATTCAAATACTTCTTCCAATGATTAACTGACGCAAACTGTCGAATCAACCAGATACTGTATTTTTTCGAATAGAGTGGCACCCCCTGCCTTTGAGGTGCCGCAGTATTCGAGGAAATATGGGTATATATCATTCAATGATTCCGAAACTATTGGAATTCCGCTTGCATCCTATTTAGTCTGAAACGTATTCTCAGAGTTCTCGTGGTCAGTTCTCAAACTATTCCTGGAGTTCTCTCTATCTTCATCTCTTTTGAAAAGAAAAATGGGCGCGTGTTTGCGAGAACCAAATAGGGCCCAGTTTTTTGAAAATGTACCCGGGCGATGAAGTCGGATGGCTTCTGCAACACGTCATCTTCTTTCTGAACAGAAGTGGAGATAACAAAAAAAAGTACTCGATTGAGTCTCATAATAGCAGGAACTTGTTTTGCTTTCTATCAGTTTTTCGGATTTTCAAATTTCTAAATAATGATCATTCATGGACACGATGGACCAAGACTTTGAACAAGCGGCTCCGCGACTCTTCTACACGTTTCCATGGGTTTTCCAGTTTCCAGTTCACTGTTTCACGTGATGAAGTGTCGTGGTGGCGAAGTGTCGCGGAGCTAAATAACCGAAATCAGCTTCTCGGTGGAACAGTGAACAAGGCAGTTCTAGTATCAATAACTCTATAAAACAATTGCTCCTCAAAACTATTTTCCCTTGTCCACAGTGCTCGTATTCATTATCCTACTCAATTCCTCCTCCCTCCGCAGACACTAAAACGCAGCCCACTAACGAATTCCTCTCGCTCACCGCTCCGAAGCGAATGATAACCTCTGTACTCTGTGTCCCTTACCAGCGGAGGAGTTGACCGCCGGAAACGAGCCCTTCGCACTTCCTTGTTGCATGCAAATTGGCCCCACGCCAGTCTAGGCAAATATTTTTGCGACTTTCCGACGAGAGAAGCACCTTTGCCCGGTTTCTGGAAGGCACCGTTCCCCAAAACAAAAGTGCGTTTCTTGTCTTCTTTCGTTTCGAATGTGTCGGAAAGTCAGAAATCTGTGTCGAAGCATCGCATCGTTTGTTCTCAATGAAGCGTACCAGCGGGGCTCCTAACAAGATTTCGAGTTGTAGGCGTCACGCACTTCTCTCTCTCTCTCTCTCTCTCTCTCTCTCTCTGCTTCGTCGCGATCTCGTTGAATCGAGGAGGAGGCGAACTTCCAACCAAACCTATTGTTTTGGTCGCTGCTCCGCTGCTCTCTTGGGGTTCCTTCCGGCGGCCTGACGTCGTGGTCTGACCACTCCATCATTCCTCGACGGCAGGCGCAGACGGCTCTGAAAATGACAAAAAGGAAAAAACACAAGAGAAGACAGGCGATGACTCGGCGGGGCGCCCAGCAAACGAGTACAACAGATGAGTGTTTCATCGCCGTCTTCTTTCTAATTTCCGCCCCTAGATCCCCGTCGGCAACTCACCGAGAGGAATCTTTGAATGTTCCCCATTCCCCTCAGAAAAAAAGTTTTTTGTGCTGCTCAGAGTCGAAACGAGCCGCCGCCGCCGCCGCCATCAGGGTCCGCTTTGAATGGGGGCAGGCGGGCGGACAAATTCAATTTTTGCGTGGTGCCGATTGGCGAGGAGTCGAGAAGAGAGAAGACAAAACGAGATGATGTCCCCCGTCTCGGACGCTGCTCAATTCAATCGCGCGCCCCCCTGATTTCCCCTCTTTTCGAGATTCTCCACTTGACCATTGACTTCTACGGCGACAACACCCTCGAAAGCGAAAGTGTTTTTGTGCCACCCGAGAGGTCGTTTCGCTCATGTGTTCCTCGATGACCGTCTCTTCTCTCGTTCCCTTGTCGCTTCTTGAACCGCCCGTGATGAATGGATCGGTTTCTGCCGAGAGAGAGAGAGCGCGCAACTAATCGTCGTCTGCTCGTTTTCAGCAAAAAACACAGCGGTCGACCAGAAAACGGGGGTGGTTCTGCCACGTCATCAGATGCACTCGTTCGTCTGATTGCTCCCTTCCTTCTTCTTATTCTTCTTCTGTGTTTTGTTTTTGTGGCTCCCGCTCCGCCTAATGAGTCCAAACTCTTTCTCTTTTGTGCTCCGTCAATTAAGATGATTGGGACATGAAACGGAATGGTCCGCCCGTCCGCCCCCATTCCGAGACTAATCCGCCAAATGCATACACATGAATAGTTGAATTATTCAGCTGCTCCGCCGCATCTTCCACCCCGTATCTTCTCCATTCAGTCGCTCATAAAAATGTTTTACAGAGAGCACCATCCGGTCTATAGGAAAAAGTCGCGACGGAGCGTCAGCCAATCGCGTCCCACCTCTGTCGTCGAGTCGAACAACCGAAGAACCGTCGTGCCGCCCATCCCAGCCCTCATCCAGGCACAGCTCTCCGGCGAGGACTCGATAAGTATTGGATCTCGCAAAAGTTCCGGTGAGTCGAGAGAGAGAGACGTGTTTTCGAGACGGGCAGTTGATTGAGTCGCGGCGCTCGCGGTAGATTGTCTCCGACTTGTTTTGGAAATACATCGAATCGAAGCTTTCCAGACACTCTTTCTCACGCGCGATTACTGTAGCTCAGCCAGTTTTCCCGCATTCGTCGGCAGCTCTCTGAGGCTCACAAGGAGTTGCTCATTAGTCCTGACTGGCATAGTCAGAACTGTTCAGTGGAGCGTGTATTCCTCGAATTCTTATCTGTTTTGTTGTTTCGTGCTTCTGCGCCCCCAACTGCTGCCTAATCGAGTTATTCGAGAGACCAAAATGAATCCGGAAATCTGGGTTGTTTTGCCCGTCAACCCGCCGCCGCGTTCCCGATCCATGTTCGTCGCGCGAAGACGAACGACTCGATTCGAATTGTTTTTGACTCATTGCTCGCAAGAAAACTCACGGTTGTCTCGACGAAATGCGGTTTTCGAGGCTCCCCTCAATAGTAATAATAAGCACACCACCAGCCACCCCCACACGACCAAACACGCCTCATTTCTTCCGCTCGTTTGTGTTTTTATATTGGTCTCTCTGCCGCTCGCTCATCAGCCTCCTCCCCATCATCTATTGCTCTTCTTTCAGTCTCCAATTTCCGACTATCCAGCGACGGATCCGGCGATTCGTTGCTCAGCCCGCTCACCGCCAACTCGAACGATCGACGCCGCAGTCGCAGTTTGTGTTCGGCTCAAATGAAAGACGACGCTCAGGTACGGTGTGTGTGTGTGTGGGAGAGTTCGAAGAGTTGACGAACTTGGAAAGAGAGAAACGAAAAGAGCCAATTTGTTCTTCAGAGAAGGTAGTCTCGCATTTAATGGAAATCTTGAGAGCCGCCCCCGGGGGACCCCACTCTCTCTATCTCTTTGTCTCTCTTTTTCTGGAGGTTCGATGCGAAACGTGCTAACCTGATTAGTCGCATTTCCCTGCTCCCAAAATAGAAAGAAGAAGAAGAAGAGAGCGGTTCCTTGGCCATTCCCCCCTGTCGCCCACCCGCGCTGTCCTCCGGATTTGACGTCTCCCCCGCCGCTGTTCGCCTCCGCTATCTCTGCTAATCGGTGGCGACAGTGCGTGATAGACGAGAGACGCAGAGCTGATAAACTTACAAGCGAATCCGCAAAACATCCATTCCGGTGGGAGCGCCTTCTTTCATTCCGAATGTCGGAGGAGGAGGGGAGAACGGCGAGAAGCCGAAAGCACATCTCCATTATTCATGCCATTTTCTTTGTGTTCAAAGTGAGAAAGGTGAGAACGAAGATACGTGGCGGAGCGTGGCAATGTGTTTGCTCATTTCGCTGCTTCCTGTTTTCAGCGGCTCCTCTCTCTCTTCCAATCTGTGAGAATTTGCAGGCAGTAGCAGCACAACATAATAAGGAGGAGAAGGCCGGTGGGAGCAGCAGTGGAGGGGGCCGCAAAGCGAGCAGCGGACTCGTGCCGTCGCTCAACAGACTGCGCATTCAGCAGTGTTTCAAGGCGGCCAAGTGAGCACGCATCGCATCGTTTCCAATATCTCTGTTTTCCTTCAGACCTTCGATTGGCGATGCGATAATGAAAAGGGCGGCGGCTTCGAGAGCCGAGATGAGGGCGCTTCTGGGAAAGATGAACGAGAAGCAAATCGAATGTCTGGGAAAACAGATGTTCGAGCTGATCACCGATGCCGTCGAGAATGCCGATAAATCTGACAAGGTGAGGCGTTGTGATGAGAATACACCGAATTGCCTAGAAATATTCATTCAAAAGTATTTAGGGGTTCGCGATACGTGTGTATAGACTCTGTACTGGGGCAAGGTCTCGCAACGAAAAGAGTGAGATAGCACTGAACTTCGAAAACGCAGACAGTGAGAACGCGCGACAACTGTATAAAGTGTTCGAAAGAGAGCATTGCAGTCGGGGGATTGCTAATAACACTTCTGCAGCGTCTTTTCAAAAATTACACTTTTTGATATATGCCACGTTGCCTTAACACAGTGGTGTAATAATAGTTCTCTGAATTTTGAAAAACCGCACCGTCCTCCGAAATCCCGACCACCACTTTCTTCAGGTTCTCACTCACGCCCGCCAGTTTGGAGGCACGTACGCATCGCTGTGTCCCCTCGGCTTCCGGCCCGATCTGTTCGCTCCGCTCGCCGACGCAGCCATCGCCGAATGCGTGAAACTGGACGGAGTGCACAAGAGATGCGAGACGCTGTCCGCGTGGAGTCAGCTGTTCTCCGCACTGTTCACGGGCGTCCGCGACGGATACTACCAGCGAGTACGTCATCAGAGAAGGACTTCTCTGCCCCAGAACACCATCACGAAACAGGTCGGTCCGGCAGAATGTTCCAGTTTCCATCTCTTTTCGTTTTCAGCTTTCCGTCGATTTCTCCAAGACGTCAGACTCCAGTTTTGTGCGCTAATAGCATCTGCCAACGTCTATTCTTGTAAATAGTTTCTACATCTCTCTCGTTTTTTTCCTTTCATCAACTCTTTTCATTTGTTTCCAGGGTCTGTATATTGATGATCTCAATATATTTTCTTTTCAAATTTTTCATTATTTTTTTATCTTTAATAAATATATTCAAGAAGCGAGAAGTGAATTCTAAGTATGAAGGGGGTGATTGGATAAAGTGGCGGGAGCATGAAGGTGCGCAGAACCCGATTGTAGAAACAAAAATGAGAGAAGGAGATGGACGGGTCAGTGGAAATAGATAAAGCACTGTGACTAGTCCGCCTACAAGAAAAAATCCTACTGTACAAAAATACAAGCTACGGAAGAATCAAACTCCGTCGACTACAAGGCTCTGTCCGTAGCGAAGAGGATCTCCTGCTTTGATGGCAAACTTGATCGTCGGTGGAGCTTGGAAGACGAGCACGATTGTTGAGCCAAGCCGGAATTCGCCGACACGTTCTCCCGATAGATACGGTGCGTGTATCTCAGTCTCCGTGTTCATGATCTTCTGCGTCTTGCGCCGGACTTTGTTGGTGCGAAGACTCGGCTCTGCTTCTACAACGATATCACCAACGTTGGTCGCTGCGACGGCGGACATTGAAAAGAATCCGTGACGCCACGAACCATTGAGAACAACTCTACGAAAACATATTTCTTCTTGCAGTTGGATACGAAGTGCTTACCGTTCGTTCAGACAGAAAAGATGGGGCACGTGGCTGAGTAGTGTAGGACGAACCGAGAGCAGCAGTCCCGGAACATGTCTACACTGCGAGGCAACCCAACGAGCAGGCGAGTGGAATGCGTGATAGTCTCCCGGCGCCAAGTAGATAACCACTTGATAAAGATCAAGCTCATCCTTTTGTGGCAAATTAACGTCTCCGAGGAAGTTGGCAACGTCGTAATCGTGACCTTTTACATACTCAATCCTGTTGTCTTCAACCTTTCCGAAGTGTAGAACGGTGCCATCAGCTGGCGAAACGAGCGGAGAAGCGCTGATTGGTCTCGCCGAGTCTTTCAATTTACGATTGAAAAACGCAGCAAACGACGGATATTGCTTGAAATCGGGCTCGACTACGTCGTCCATTCGGCAGTCGTACAATCGCGCAAAGCCTCCAAGGAGTGGCTCTCGAGCCCAGACAGGGATCTCTTGATTAGCAAGTCCACCGATGACACGACTGGCCGTGTTGAATGGAAGAGAAAGATACACGCGAATCTGAAAAAGTAACCTAGAATAACAATATTATTTATTGACTCACCTTCCAGTTACTGTAGTAGTGCTTGCTGTCAACAATTTCTCGCCAGTCTGGAGTGAACAAATAGCCGACGTACGAAGCTCCTCCAATTATGAGCGTGGACACGGAAAGCCATTTCACCCAGCTCCCTGAAATGAGAACGAGCATAGTGAGTGTTTCCAGAGTAGGTTCGATGCTGTGTAGCCTCTTATCAAATTTTCCTGGAGTCTGCTGAGCCTATCAGTAATTTCTTTTGATTAACAGGTGACCAAACGCACCAGAAAAGATTAACACATAGTCGTACATTGTACTCAACAATAACGTTCCAGCACAGATTGATTTTGAATGAATGAACGTCAAAATGACAAATGAGTCACCAGCCTGGTTTTTCGTGACGAGACCATCTATGTTTTTTTGGTCTACACTATTCGAGACAATGAACTATTTATTGATTTCCAACAGCTTCTCACTCACAAACTGCGACGAAAAGCAGAAAAGGGTTGATAGCCATGACCGAGTCGGGGTGAAGAAAACCGCCATAATAGAGGTCCAACATGATTCTCGAATTGGTAATCACCTATTCCGTTCGGTTATTCACATCGCAGAGTGAATGATTTTGAATCGGTAAGTGTGGGAAATGGGGCGGGGCTAAAACAATGAAAATAAGGGAGAAGAGGCGAAGACGGTGAGAGTTGTTGAGATGAACCCGGAAAATAACAAATTCAGGTGGAAGAGAAAGATACGGCTGAAATGGTGACGCTGCTGCTGCTGCCATTGGAAGAACAACACGAAGCGAGGCGGAGAGGAGGTCGAAAACAGTCGACACAGGAGACTGAGACGCGCGAGAAATGTCTAGAACATGTGATGGATGGAATGGCAGAAGCGAGAGCGAACTGTTTCTTTACAAGGAACAGGAGTGGACTTTGAGCCGTGACGACAGCAGCCAAAACAAGATAGTGGGTCAGTAATCAAAGAAAAAAGCAGCCCCTTATCGAATGGTTTGTTGTACAGGGATTAGATGTTGGAGTTTCAAACTCAAGGAAGACCTTTGTACTATTGTCATATCTGTTTTCCACTGATAATTCTCTCGCGAACATTTACTCTTTCCAAAAAACTATGAGTTGGTCGAACTAGTGTGAACAGCGAAAAATGGAAGCATATATATGACCAATTAAAAAGAGGTACGAACACAAGAGGACAGGCCTACCAGCGAGAAGCGAGAGACAATGGAGGAGAGAGAGCCGACGACGAACATGCGGAGGCGATGAGTCATATGATTCTGATGCGGCGGTCCGTAAGTGAGAGTGCGAGAGACGCAGACACCCAGTCATATGACGGACTCTGTGAGTTCCGGTAGAATGCATTACTGTCTCAGAGGGAGCTATTTTTTTGGTGAGCGAGAGTATAACGAGGTAAACAATCGAAAGGATATCCAGTTACATCATCTCTCCACCGATTCTTTCACCGAGGCACCTTCCCATCTGACGGACGTTCTTTGATACCCGCCAGCCCATTTGCAGCGGTTCCCGTGTCCTTTCGCGGTCAGCTTATCAATCGCCGACTTATCATCACCGAAATTACCCGGGTATGAAACGGATACGAAGACGACGGAGCGAAAAAACACAAGAGCGACTAAAGTGTAGGGGCGGTACAGAAGGACGAGATGGAGATCACGTGTTGCGGCATTCCACCGATGGGATGATGGCCCTGCCGAGTATACGGAGGATGCCGAATGATCACGTGAGAGACAGCAGGATCAGAGGGCATGCGCTACAGCAGAGCAGTTTTAGATACGGAGAGACTACAGAGAACTGAATTTTGATGAAGGGAAGAAGCCGGCGAAAAGCCTCTAACTTTGGATTAAGCCGCTTCTGGGAAAACATTCAAGAACTACTTCAAGGAATATAACGAAGTTGAATTGTGAAAAGCTGAGAAACAAGACTTCTGTTTTTGAGTTTGAGCAAACATCCATACGCGTGCTAAATATTGCGTATTCAAAAGTTCACAGCTCGACGGCCATACTTCATCGTCTCGTGTTTCATTTCGAGTTGATGATCGATTGGAAGCGCATGTTTCAGTATCGAGTTTCGGACGTTGTCCATACAGATTTAGATCAAAGAATCACGCCATTCCCCCGTATAATGGTCTAATCGCGTCTGCAGCAACCGTGCGTTGACCCGTGTTCATTGAACATTGTGTTTAGCAGGCCTACAGTATACTCTCAAAGAAACGGTCGAGATGAAAGACAGACGATCGGAAACGGGACAGTGGGGCGCAAGGTCGAGGAGACGACTGTTTGTACGGCCGATTTCGAACCTGGTTTGGCTGCTGCTGCTGTTGCTGATTGAGGACGATGGAAAGAGCAAACAGACACGACCCGAAAAAACAAGGGAAAGCCCGCAGAAAACGAGCAGAATTCTACCTGAGCTGTTGATCATTGATTGGATAAACGGGATACCGCGATGATGAGCAGAATACTTCAAGAATAATGACGCATAAAAACACAAAGTCGGCTGCTACTTCGAGCTCTTTTGCCGAGCAGAGACGGGGAGAAATGATGATCTTGGAATGAGCGTTTTGTGAGAAAGAACAAATACGAACAGGTCAAAGTTTTCTAGAGCTCTCAGGTATACATGTGTCTCGCAGCACGAGTTCGACTCACTCTTCTTTTTTTGCTGTGGCCCTCCAATCACAACTTCTCTCGTTGCATACACGTTTTTCGACTGAACGGCCAATTCCCGAACACTTCGCAGCATGGGTGCGGGTAGAACCTGGAAAATTACAATACGAAAACATAACGAGATAGCAGCCTTCTTACTTTTTTAGATGTAGCCGAGAGGATGCACGAAGACCGAACCAAGTTGAACAGGCGCATTTCACAGGGTTCTGCAATCAGTTCAAAATGTGATCGTTCAAAATACAAACATTGAAACGAGAACTTATCAATGATAATACGAGGTTTCTAACCTCACATCCAAAGAAAAATCGCAAAAAACATTTGAGTTTTCATATTCAAACAGGGAAATCAACCAAAAAAACAAGAAAGATTCAACAATGATCAAGTTTAAAAAGTTTTAGAGTTCGTTAAGAGTTTCAAGGCGGCACTGAACTTGCGCCAATACAGACAGCACGTTCTCTTCGACACGCTCGCTTCGGGATCCGTTTGGAAGTGACGTCGTTCTGATGAGCACATCAAATGCGTCTTCGGCACGACGCCATTCAGCCAACTCTTCCGATTCGACAGCAGCGTCAACTCCAGCGACACCTCCGAAAACGAGGAGAATTTTTCTGAAACATTTTCCGCTTTTTTTTAGAAATAAAAATTGACGAACGGTTTGTTCAGAATGCAGACATCCATTTGAGAAGCGAGCTTTCCTCTGGGAGACACTCCTGCGACAACGTCAAACTTTTTCCTAAAAATGTCGATTACTATAATTGACTGGAACATTACTTACGCTTCGAGAACTTTTTGAAGTCCAGTGATGAGTCTAACAGAGTATCCCCAATATTGTCCGGTTTCTCTTGTTACTCTACTGCCATTGGTGATGCTTCCGCGATACAGTTTGCATTCTGAATATGAAATATTATGCAACATTTGTTTCTATATTTACTTACGCTCAGACAAGTTCTTGATTTCAACAGTAACTCGTGTCCATGGAGGAAGGGAAACAGCATCTGAGTCAATCTCGAACTCTTTGTCTAGTCCAATATTACAAATCGGTCCACGTCCTTCTTTTGATCTTTTTTTCAGAACCACTCCTTCTCGGAAACGGAAAGTTTTCTCATCACTTTTCAGGTGGTGTTGGGCATCAAGTGGATTGAGAAGTCCCGCATATTTGAGAGGTTTTTGAATTGGAAACAGATCTTTCCGGAGGTACTGTGGACACTCGAGATACTCTAGAATCTTGGCCAAATAGAAACATCCTTCGTAGTTGTTTTCAGCAGGCAGCAGATTTCCCTGCCAAGTGCCGTTGTAGTAAGCATTCACCGCTCTGAAAGTAATATGTTTTAACGAGAATAATTATGAACACGAACTCATCAGTCATTCTACAGGACTCATCATAGATGATGACTTCTTCAACGCGGTACAGTGTGGCAGCTCTTGCAATCTGTCCGGCCATGTAGGTCCGCAACTCGCTTGACTGTGCATTATTCAAGAACTGGCCAGGAACTGCGATAGAAATCGTGAAGGGTTGAGCTGAAATAGAAAGTTTCAACTAGTAAACACTCACAAAACACTAACAGTGATCTTCCACTTCAACTTTTGCTCGTTTCGCTTCTTCGGCTTCTTTGATGATCTTTTCTTCATTTTTCCGCTTTTTCTCATCTTTTACTGAAGTAATTCTTGTCTAAGATGAAAAAGCATGCAGTACTTACATTTTCTCCAGTCCAATCTGTCAGATTTTGTTGAATTGAACAGCTTTTTTCTGATGTCACTTTTTTCCTTGAAAGTTTTCTTTTGATCCGGATGCATTATCTGGAAGAAGAATATATGAAGATAGGAGGAAAGGTTTGAAGAAGTAAAAAACATCTATTTCAACAAATATTTGAGGAAAAATGGACATTCAGTGAAAGAAAATAGGAAAATTGCATGGAAGTTTCGGTCGGAAATGTTCCGTGTCACCGAATGCGCCAGCACGAGAAATGCGCCTTCGTATCTCTCGCACCCTCCCCAAAAGTAATCATGTCTCTTCTTTTAAAGTCAAGAGAAATGGGTTTCAGACGGATACAGACGCAAAACTGAAGCAAACTGAAGCATGTGAAGTCAAAAACGTGTCCTTTCAATTAATAGTAATTAATAGTCAAAATCCAACGTGGAATCTTCATTTTTGATGAAAAATGTCTACATCCAGACGGGGTTCTGAACAAGATGATTCAAAAAAGTCCGATAATCAAAAGGAAGATGTGCCGAAGGTGAAATTTGAAAAACGTAATTTAGTAAAATTGTAAATGGGTCAGGAGGAAGATAACTTGGATCACCTGAAGAAATTGGACCCGGACAAGTTCGTCGAGTCCTACGGATCATACGGAAAGTACCAGATAATCACGTACATTCTGGTGCAAACCCTCAACTTTTTCTACTCTGCTTCCATGTACGTGATGAGCTACGTTCAGTTGAACCTGTCGAAGTCGTGCTCATACGATAATGAAGTGAGATGAGCGGGAGAAAGAATGAAACGGCCGTCTTTTCCTCAGACACTACCGGTGGGCCAAACGTGTGAAGTGGAAACAGAGAGCTTCTCGAAATATCAACATTTGAATGGGAAGAGATGCGGAGAATTCGACGACTCTGCAGTCATGTAAGTCTCTTTCAATGCGTGAAGAGAGAGAGAGAGTGTGTGTGCCAACGACGTCTGTCGCGAGACACGCAGACGACGAGAGCGCCTCTCGAATGTCGGGCGCAGCGAGGGGAGCGGGTATATAAACGCTCGCTTCTCTCACTCTCAACGTCGGTCCGGAGTCGGTGGGTTATCGTTCAAATCTTCCCATCGGCACCAACTTGACCGTTGTTTTGGATTTCTCACTCATAGTTCATGGAAAATTAGGGCGATCGAGTTTCAGAGTTGAGAAGCACACATCGGAAACCAATCTGTTGGTGGAGTTCGGTTTGCAATGTTCTCACTGGTTCATCCAAGAGTTCGGACTCACAATATTCACGATCGGAGCAGTGTTCGCAGTGCCCGTCATGTCGGTGCTGGCCGATCGCTACGGCCGGAAGCCGATCATCGTCGGAGCCGCAGTCGTGGCGTTTCTCGCCAACGTCGTCGCTGCATTCAGTCCGAACTACGCCGTTTTCCTGGTTCTCCGTGCAATTATCGGAGCAGCGAGTGATGTAAGTGTGCTCTGCAGAACTCACCGAACGGCCGTCTCTTTCAGACATATCTCTCCGTCGGAAGCGTCGTCACTTGCGAGTTTATCGCTGAGAAGGCGCGTCCTTGGATTACGGTAGTTTACAACGTGGCATGGACACTGGGAATGGTGTGGACACTTGGGGTGACGGTGATGACGGATAACTGGCGATGGAGGTACTTCATCGTCGTTTTCCCCGGAATCTACGCATTCGTCCTCTGGTACTATCTCCCCGAATCGCCGCACTGGCTCATTTTGAAAAACAAAACGCAATCGCTGAGAAAATATATAAAAACCGCCAACAAGTATGCACAACTATCGATGGTCCAATGAGATCGAAATCGTCTTACAGAGTGAACAACGCGAGTCCGAACTTTGCCGAGTGTCAGGCGGAGAAACACCACGAAGAGCTGAACGAGTCGTTCCAAGCACTGTGCGCGAGCAGGAGTCTTCTGTGGATTCTTTTCGCGAACGGATTCATCGAGTAGGCCGTTCTGCTTATGAAACGACGATCCGAGAGATGTTCAGGATGATGATATCGCTCGTCTACTTTGCCATCTCCTTCTTATCAGTGGAACTCGGCGACGATCACTGGCAGGCGTTCCTCTATTCGTCGCTCGTCGAAATTCCCGCCGGTCTCTCGGTTCTGCCGCTGATGATCAAGTTCGGACGGAAGACGATCGTCATCTGGTGTCTGTGTCTTCAGTCTGTCGCACTCATCGCAACCACCGCCTTCCTCGACAATTTCAATCTCAAACTGATTATGATGCTCATTGCGAAAGTAATGGCGACGTAACGGACGGATCACAGTCCAGAGGGCAGCATGACAATATTTCAGAATCATCTACTCTGTGCACCCCATCTGGGCGAACGAACAGTTCCCCACTTCGGTTCGATCGCTTTGCTTCTCTTTGATGAACATCCCGCAGAGCCTCGGCATCATCATCTCACCCTATCTCAAACACATTGTGAGTTACAAAAATCCGTTTCAGAGTATTACTATTTTTGTATTTATTCTAGCGTTTATCGCCTAAATGGTTGCTTTTGTTCATCATTGGATTCTTCAGTTTCGTTGCAGCAGCGCTTGGATTCATGCTCAAGGAGACTAAAGTTTGTCCATCCAAACTTGCATGGGAAAACTGCTCATTTCAGAACCAGAAATTACCCAAAGATGTTGCGAGTCTGGGTCAACCCACGGATCCCGATATCACTGTGATAACGCTCAGCCCAAACGGCAGTTCCAGCAGTTCGACTTCTTCTTCGAAAACGTCGTCTCCTAAAGACGCCACTCTCGCCTCCGTGGAGTTCGATTTCAAAAATTAGTTAGAATTCTACTTAACGTTTCATTTCAGAGCGGCTCATGACACAAATTCAGTAACAGAGATACCTTGAACTTTTTCATTTTTGAAATAAATTTTAAGTTAATATTTATGTTGAATTTTCGTTTATAAGATGGCAAAACAACGGTCAAGTTGGTGCCGATGGGAAGATTGGAAAGATAACCCACCGACTCCGGACCGACGTTTAGACTGAGAGAAGCGAGCGTTTATATACCGCGCTCCTCCCAAGCGGCCGACAATTTTCTGTATTTGTTGCGCTCGATTTCGAAATCAGAGAGGTGACTGTTTCGAAGCGCCACACGTTGTTTCTCTTGAAATGTCGGCTGCAGCGAAGGGAGCGGGTATATAAGCGCTCGCTTTTCTCACTCTAAACGTCGGTCCGGAGTCGGTGGGTTATCTTTCCAATCTTCCCATCGGCACCAACTTGACCGTTGTTTTTCACTTTTCTTTCTTCAAAACGCGAGGAAAGTTTTTGGTACGACGCTCCGATCTTACGCTGCGCGCTCTGTTTACACGGCGAACCAGCGGCGGCGTCTATCAGTAAATTTTTGCAGCATTTTTCCGGGTTCGGCCACCTATCAGAAATCCTGAAACGTGGGCCACGCCCCTTTCGCAACCGCCGCGTGAAATTTTGCAACTCCGCCGCACGCAGGTCCGATTGGCGGAGTCCTCCCAAAAACGCATTTTGAACGCCCTCTTCCCCGTATTTTCCGGGCAAAGGACTTAAATTTAGGACATGAATTTTTTTTTTTAACCGTTCGAAAATTAATTTTGAAGGTTTTGTTTAAAAAAAATTTGAAACTTTTAAGAAGTTTTTCGAGAAAAATGCGAAAAACCCTCGGGGACTAGGAAACGGTGTCTGGAGGCGGAGTTTAAAAACGCAAATATGGCCTAGATTTTCCTCTAACACGTCGATCGTGGTTAGCCGTGGTTTATCGTAAATCCACATGCCACGTCGTTTTTGGAAATGCGAATAAATAATTGAAACATTCGAAAGTGAAGGTTTTACGAATCATATTGTGAAGATTGCTTTGAGAGAAGCTCAAACGTCACAATTCCAGTGAAGGATGACAATTCATCACCATGGTTCTGCAGAAAGAAAGTCTGCTGAAGACTTTTCTGATATTCCACGCGGAGAAGCTTGTAAACAGCTCGTTGAGCAACTCAACAGAAATTTGTACTCGATCAATTCCAACCTGCAATCAACCTTCAAACAAATGACCCACGTGGAGACAAGGTGCGGAATCCTCAAATATAAAATGAAGACATTACGCTGTTTTCAGAATAGGACACGAGATTTCTTCCCTGTCCGCGTGCCTCCAAGAGAACATGTCCAGATGCACCACTTCTTATGCCCCACATGAAGAACAACTTGTCCAGTTAGACACGGCAAAAAGAAATCTGAAACAGCTGACGAGACTTCTCGATGTGAGTCCATTTGCGCCGTTTTCTTCGTGATGCACTCTCTACAGGCTCGTCAAATTTTCGATTCCGAAGACGGGCAATCAGAGAAACTGAAGGACAGAGCAATCGACGATTCTCTACTTCCCACACTAGTAGCTATTGGAGACAATCTGAAGATTATAAAGGAGGTTTGATCCTTCCAGAGTGTCCCCCGATATCGAATATGTTCCAGCTGGGAGCAAAACCAAAGTTCGATGCAGAGACGTATCATAAAACGAGAGATCGCTATTTGACGTGGAAGGGAACCGAGTTCGCAGTGAAGTTTGACACTCCGGGAGGGCTCGATGACATATTCGAGGCGTTCACCACCCTGAACTCTGTCAATGGTAACGATCCGAACATTGATCAAAAACAACCATTTCTTTAAGATTTCTATCGCTTATACCAGCATCATTTTGACCAATCACTCTCTGCCCTTCTCCAGAAACACTCCGGAGTCGACGAGAAAAAGTCACTGAAGGAAATTGGAAGTGTATTCGTTCTGAAATCTGCGGAGCACTTCAGAACCCACATCGGGTACCGATTTCCGCTTTGATCTGCTTAAAAATGAGTACTTTCAGCTCTTTGTGCAAGTACTGTGACGAGTCGGAAGCATTCTCTCGTCTTTTGGATGCTTGGAAGAACTTTGTGAAGAATGGAGCACTCGAGAATCTGTTCGATCAAACAATGGACAACTACAGCAACTACGATCTTTTATCAGATTTGAAAGGGGTAAAATGATCCAGTGCTCATAAATAAGACTATCCGCTTGTTTTCAGTTGGTGGTGTTAGTGGACAAAGCGTTCGAAGACTTTGATGCGACTGCCGAAGGTTCTGAAAATGAGGAATCCATTGAAAATATCGAACGGATTATCGTGGACGGACTACTCGAAAGTGCGAAGCGGCCTCTTGCTGAGAAGCTCAAGTCAATGGTTGAACCACCGCCGCTCAATTTCGTGAGTCATCTCATTTCTCTCGCGAAAATAACGGTTTTTTCTCTCAGAGATCAGTAGCGGAGGTGATGACGAGTCTCGAGAACTTTGCTTACTTGCTGAGAGAAGTCTCGTATCAATTACTCGAAATATATTCGGAAGAGGGCCAAGAGTTCATGGTTTCGACACTGAAGCCGATCTTCACCGACTATTCGATGCGTTTGTGTCGAATGGAAGACAGTTCGACGACGAAAGTGAAACTGGAAGAGTATCTGGAGCGCATTTCGCTCTCGGGACAGTTATCAACGATTGTGGAAGAGTACAAACAACAGACTGGAATATCCACTGGACAAGAACTAAAAAATGCGAAGAAGTGGATGAATGACCGAGTGAAAGATGCGATCCGTGCCAGTCACCGATTTGTCACCGATAAAATGCCAAACCATGGGGTTAGTGAAATGTTCTTAATCAGACACATGGTGATGATTTGTTCTAGAGTGAAGTCTACAAAGAGAGCACCGATATGCCCAAATCCGCTCTCCCGACACCGCAGGACTTTGTAGTCACTGCTACACAGGTAATTCAGACAGCAGAAAACAGTCTTCTAACAGCTGTGTATCGCAGAACTTATTGCACCTCCTCCGTTTCTGGGAAGAAGCGCTTGCCAATGAGAACACGAAGATTGCCCTTGCAGCACATGTATCCGAAATGAACAAGGGTAAGTGAACCCGAACACGAATGGCCTCATTCATGTGCTTCCAGACTCCTTGGAAGCACCAGATGATGATGCCATCTTCGCAGCGATTCTCGATAAGATCGCCAGCCACGTCGTCAAAAAGTTATTGCAAGCGATCAACGATGTGTGGCAGACCGACGGAAAGACAGCGACTCTATCTAAAGGACTGGTCAAGGAGTTCCTTTGCGATGCCGAATATTTGAGAGACGCCCTCGTGGATCTACGTGCCGGTACCCACAGTAACCTCGGCTCAACGATCGAGAAACTGAGAGAGCAGCTGAAAACGATGGGCTAATTGAAATTTAAACAACACTAACCCGGGTTGTATGTTTTTTGGAAATAAGATTATTTATTGCACAAGAAAGTTTGAAATTGGACAATCATATGTAAAAATAATCACTTTGGACATGAGAACAATCACAAAATAGACAATGCCGGGATGGAATGTATGAAGTACCCAGATAGAAGGACTAGTGTTTAACATGTTTCAAAATTAGAGCAGAATCAGTCGCTATCGACCATTTCAATCATTGGGTGTTCCTCTTCTCTAGCAAGTGCGCTGTAAGTCGCCTTTCTCTTCTTCTCCAAGACAAGCATTGTACCGAAACAAAGTGAAGTGAAAAGAAGCGCGAATATCAAGGCTGAATGTGATATTGAATCGATTGAAATCAAAAACAGACTTACTGAGATAAATGAATTCGTGGTTCGATTTGAGCCCACACTCGGCTTCCCAGTCGTCAGGGAAGTACCGGCTCAGATCGTCGCTGAGCTTTTGAAGAGTGCAAGGATGTTCGCAGCCGGGTATCGAGTACTCGATCAATCGATCGACGTCAGTCTCGTTTTTATGGAATACGCGTACAATTCGTGTGTTGTTCGAGAATCTGTGCATTTCAATGAGCAGACATGTCGCGTATTTCGGATATATTTCGTAGAAGAAACCGAACGTCGATAACAGAGCGGCTACTGTAGAATCGTGCTGAAACGGCGCATTGTGCATTCATTCGAACTGAAACTAACCGCAGAGTACGCGAAGAACTTGGCCTCATTGCCGAGCGCTCCGTTGGCCTTGGCGCTGAATCGTCGGAATATGTCCTCGAGGAGAGTGCCTCCGCGAAGCCTTCGAAGGGTTTCCGTGTGAAAATCCAGCTTCGACACTTCATTGTAAAGCCGATCGACACGAGAAAACAAGCTTCCATTGACCCATTCCGGCCACGTCATGTTGTGTTGCATCTGAATTAAGTGGAATACGAGAGGAAGAGATAATGTGCAAGGTACCTCACAGAACAAATTGTCGAATATCTTCCACGTCTCCTTCAGCTCCATGTTCGGCAAATTGAGCTTCAAAGAGAAAAGTGCGAGTTCTGCGGTGAACTCTTTGCGTATCCAATTCGCCTTTTCCGATTTCCATTGAGCGTCCATCTCTTTCTCAGCAACCGGACACGGCGCATCTTCGTACAGTTCCTTATCTTGGTATTTCGGTCGGGTGTGGACAGGGACGGGTTGCCATAGAACACCTTCGGTGAGTGCTTCAGTCGCCGGAAACAGACCGGCCATATTCGCGAGAGCTGACATCAAAGTTCGATTGTAATCAGAACTCCGGATGTAGATCTGGAAAGGATTGCGGAATTAGGGACTTGTCCGGTGGCACGTGGTCACCGCATTCCGACGGAACTGTGCTCCCAGCCACTCCCCGTATCGTTTTCTCAGCCACTGACCAAGACGAAACTGTTGAGCTGGAGAATAGGAAGAGATATTTAGAAGGACGTGCGATCGCTCAAATACCTGCTCCTCGAGCTGTCAACTCTCCAATGCCCTCTGCCCACTTCGCAGAATCATCTGGAAATATGAAATCTGCCGGAGTGCGGTCTCCGTGTCTCCACACAGCGTGCACGTATTCGAGAGTGTCCGAATCGGCCGTTAGACCGACTTCCTTGTAGACGGCTGCATGTGCTCCGATGGAAAGGAGCAGGAAGAGCATACGGCTGAGAAAACGAAAGAGTGAAGAGAAACAAGATAGGGATAACGGAAAGAATAGTTATAGGGAGCAATCCTCGATAAGTCACGGCGGCTCTATTTTATGAGAGTTTATTCGAATACACACATGAACAGGCATAGTGGAGAGAATTGGAAAGGAAAATAGGAAGGAAGGGATAGCGAGAAAGATACTAATTGATATTTCTGCGAGAAAAATGATCGATGAAACGACGACGTTGGCACACAACTTCAGTTCCATAGAAGGGAGAGAAGAATGATTGTGCGTGGGACTTGAAGGGGGAATGATGACGGAAAAGACGAGGGAAGTATGCGATAATTTACAAACAGAGACAGAGAAGAACAGGATTCAGCTAGAGAGTACAAGCTAGCCGGTGTGGATAAATAATTTCTGGATTAGTGGAGCGAAAGCTGAAAATAATACAAATCTAAACGTAGTTGCAGCATCTGTTCATCTTGCGAGCTTGGGTGTAGAACATTTTCGATTGGTCCGACAGGTTCTCGCTTTTCTTGACCAAGTCATCGAGCTTCTCTCCTCTATCGAGCACCGACTGAATCGTGTTGTGCATCACGATCTTCGTCTCTTCTACCTCCTCTTGAACCCTGGTCATCGGATCGGCGTCGCGCGGATTCTGCCACTTCTCGAGCAAATCCTTCAATCCGATGTAAGTGCAGTCTTTATCACTTTTGATCCCAGGCTATAAATCGAGAAAGATTATCGAAAAAATGAGTTTTATATCGCTTACCCATTGGACCGCTGGAACCTTGCTAGTGAAGTCATCGAGAACTCTTCCGAGGAAACTCATAGCGACACGTGCTTGATACTCGGAGTCGGTGACGCACACAGCTGAGAGACCATCGTTTCTTACGTAGGAGTGCAAAATGTACTCGTTCTCCTGGATAAGTATCAATATGCATGTCAGAGTGATTTCTAGACGGTACCTTGACGGAGCTCCTCGCTCCAAGCCCACTTCTCTCCACGAGAAGCCTCGAGGTGAACGACATGAACTCCTGGATGGAGCCGCGCTGGAAGAAGCTGAACGAGGACACGTTGAATTCCCCCTTCAGTAGGTTCACATTGCCAGTATCTACGTTTTTGTGGAATACGCAGACCGAGAACAACTTCATGGTTCCTGAAAAATGCCAAATTGAGATAAGAAAATGTCGTCAGGGCAAACGGAAAGATAAAAAGTACGAGATGGCTTCTGAGAACCATGAAAGAAGCGAGAATGAGAGGAAAAGCGAAAACGTTCATTGTTTGTGTGCTGACTATGAAAAGATAACCCATTATTAGAAAACGGCTTTTGAAAAAAGAAAAACAAAAGTGAAGTTACAGTAACTTCTCGATCTCTCTGTTCCAGATATTCTGCAAGAAAAACAATGCAACTTGTAATAAATTCTCACTCACCTCGAATGCGGCTTCCCCGAAACGATTCAGTGATAACCTGGCAAATTTTCGAATATTATCCCGCTTTGAGCGACCTTCCTCGACAATTCGGAGAATAGTTTCGGCGTATTCTTCTCTTGTGATAGACAGATATCCAACACATTTGTTCTGATAATCCTTGACAATGTCCATACGAGGGCCTCCCGAGTCATTTGAAAGAATGATAGTTGATGCGGCCATCGCTTCTACGACGGAAATTCCGAAATGCTCATTGTGCATAGTGTGAATGGAGATTAGAGCTTTCTGAGAGAATCAGCAAGTAGGGGCTGTTGAACTCCTAGAACAAACCGAAAGTTCCGCCACGAGATCTTCATAGGGCACATTGACTTGCCAACGTAAGTTCTCTTCAACTCCTAATTGCTTAGCGTAGTTCTTCAAGTCAGCCACTCGTCGTCTGTCTTCTTCGTTACGACAACCCCCTGCGATGCACAATTCAACATCTAGTCCCTTTTTCTGAATTGCTTCTTTCACATCGTGAAGAACTTCAATTTGCAGTCGGTGGTTCTTTTCAGGACGGATTTGTCCAACTGACAACAATCGAACCGTTTTAGTTTCTTCCAACCTATCGATATTATTTTCGTTTCGAATAACTAGTTAATCCTCAACTTACAAAGTTTCTGCCACCGATTCAATGTTTAGAAAAGCTTCAACATCACATGGAGGATAGACTATACTAACGTCTTTACGAGACCAGATTGCCGTGATATGACGTTGAGTCCAACTGATAATGTGAGATTTTGGTTAGATTCTGTGAGAGAAAGCTTACCTTCCATTAACCATAACCACTTGAGCTGTTTTTCCAGCCAACCAGTAGGCGAAAGCAAACAGTCGATAGTACACAAGCTACATATGAAACCTTTGCATTATTTTCGATAAGAAAACTCACTTTGACCCATGAGAGTATGTTACTCTGAGCAATAGTACTCGAGTTGTTGAAAGTGGCCTGTCTAGATTCGACAACGTCTAACATATCACACGAAATGGTCGGGAAGTGAACGTAGGCAGCCACTTGACATCCTGCCAAGCGGAATGTGGGAAGGGAAAGCGGGTAGCCCATTGAATCGATGAACACTTCGGGTACCATGTGACTCCACGCCTCCAAAGAAAGAGCCAATCCGGCAAGTGCTTGCATTAACATGGTGCACACTGGGTAAAGATCCGCTTCAACTAGACGACGCCAACTGAAATCGAATGAGTTAGGAATGAGTGGTAAGTACTTGAACTTCTGGCCGAAAAAGTGGAGGAATGGAATAGAAAGAAACCTTACTGAAGATAAACGAATTGCACGTTATTTGGATCGAGTTCAATTCCAAATCGTTGCCTCGCTTTCAACAAAATTTGCTCTTTGTTCGCATCAGTGTCACCGGAAAACACGTAATACTTATGGTCAGGGTACCTGATAACAGAGATCAGAATGAGCAGAGAAGTATAAAATAAATCTTACTTCTTTTGCATCGTTCGAATCGCTGCCCACAGAACTCTTTCTCCGCCACCGCCTGCATTGCAATAGGGATGAAAGAACGCAACAGTTTTCGATTTTCTGAAGTAATTAAGTAATCAGAAAATAATGTTCATATTCTTCTCACTTACCTCCGTACACCAGAATACAACTTGAAAAACGCGATTAGGGCGAGGATAAAGCCAAGTAGCAGAGTTCCCCACATTTCATTTGTTAGGCTGAAAACAAGTGAAACTATGAAAGCTGGGTCGAGGGAAGGGAAAACGACGACAAAGAAGAGCTAATTATACACATATCACGCAAAAACGAGGTAAACAAGCCAAAACGATATTGACTTGAAAAAGAAAGAGAGAAAGAGAATGTGGAATGGATTGGTGGGACGAGAGTGCAGCAGAGACGGCGTGCGTCATCCAATCCGGAGAAAGAGGAGCTGTGGACGAAAAATACGAAATGTTCGAATGTTTGGGGAGAGGCGGAGTGAGCTAGGCGAAAGAGGCACTGAAGGATACGCGACCAGTTAATTAGAGGAATCAATCGAGAATTCGTTGTGTTTCTAGTGGAAATTGGATTCATTTCGGATGACGTCGATAACAAATGATCATCATTAATCTCGATGCTCAAAAATCCCGGCGTATATTCAATTTCCTTTTCATCGAGCAACGCCAACTATCCGTCGTTTTGTGCGTTTGCAGAAGCATACGCCTGTTCGCTAATACGGAGGCGCTGCGAGTACGAGGGCGTCGGTCAGGGATACATTCTTGATTAGATGACGTTTGATCTAATTTTAGTCATCGCGAAATGCTCACTCGCACAAAAGGAAAACAAATATCAACTCGTTTTCGCAATGAAAATGAGAAAAATGAGGCAAAATAGAAGGGAAAAGGGAGAAGTCTCGTCACGACTTTGGAGATTTCCAGAATGTTTGTGTGTTTTGTGAGAGCCAGACGGGAGCCAGTGGGTGTGCAGAAAAGGTTAGTGGGAGGAAGATGGCGTGACTCTCGCCGGAAATGACCACAGATTAGTGAGTCCTGACGACTATTCTCGGGTAAACAACGACGGTTAATGATCTGGAATTGTAGTTCTTACTATGACTAGTCGCAGACAAACGGTTGTCAGAAGAAACAGAAACAACGATCAAACATGGCTTCTGCGAATCGCAAATAATTGGATTGAATATTACTTTGAAACGAAAAACGTCACCGGATTTCGCAACATTCCATTGTTTCTTCATAATAGACGGATTTTGTGTTCTGATGATAAGCAGCAAATGACCGATTTTGAGTTCGAGGAGCTCATAAAATGTGAAATGTGTCATTTTCGCGCTATGGAGAGGTGGCGAGAGCCGATGCCGTCGCTTTTTTCGCTCTCTCGCTCTCTTGTCACATGAAAACAAGCTTAATTAAAGTGAATAGCATATGAAGTATAGAAAAAAGAGAAGGCGAGACGGGGGAAAAAGGCAAGTGAGTGAACTGAAAATTATGCGTCGAAGGGTATATAGATGAAGGCTTTTTGTCAACACACACACGCACATCCAATTTTGAAGAAAACGGAAAGCTGGGGGACGGAAAGAGGTTCGGTTCGACAATGCGCCGGAGGCAACGTGGAGGGTGTAGAGAAGAAAGGGAAAGCTGTCCTCGAGTGACTGCACATGTGGACGCGCCGGGGCCGAGAATCCCACTCGGTCCACCGGATTCGGCCACCGTTTCGCAAATTTTAAAATTTGTTTTTTTGTTTCTAGTCATTAAAAATTATCTTTCTAAATAAATATAATAATTTGCACAAATCGATACAAATATCCAAATAGAAACATTTTTCTCTAAACTGAAAACACGTAGCAGTGTCGAAACAATAGGCGACGGAAAAGATGCAAACAAATCTATAGATGCCAAACATCAACCGGTTTTTTCTTCACCATTAATTTATTTAGCATTTTTAAAAAGATACTAAATTATTTTATCTATAAACAAAACATATATTTTTATTTATCGAAATTTAAACAAGTGCTTTCACTCCTTTCAGAGCCAATTTTAAAACGTCTCGTTTGAAAAACCAACAGCCAACTTTTCTGCACCTTTTTATAATTTCTCGTAATTTTTTTAAAGTTATGACTGTTTAATTATTCTCGGATCAAAAGACAGTTACGTATAACCTAATGGACCTATGCACGCAGTGCATTTTTTTCCTTTTTTTCCTTTTTTCGGACTATTTTTTTCACAGGCAAAAAAAATGGCAGAAAAGGGCAAACAAATGGCAGAAAATTGCTACAAAAATCGCTCGTTACGAGACCCTTCCGTCACTCAAATATCCGTTCCTTTAAAAGTTTACTCAGACTTTCTACTTTTTTCCGGAATGGCAAGCTCTAAAATTCGGGAAACCGTGGAAGCGTTTAAGCAAGGTCCGTTCTAAACTATTAATCTAGGAAAAACACGAAATTAGTGAGAATCTGCAAAGAAATTAAAGGCACATTCTTAAAAACGGCGAATGGGTCTCGGTACGATCGAGTTTTCGCAAAATATAGTTCGAAAAAAGGAAAAAAAATAGAAAAATTCAATGCGTGCACAGGTTCATAAATAATGTCGCTTCATTATTGCGGGATATTATTGATTACTAACAGAAATGTTCCGACGTCCCGATGATGACGATGACGACTATTCCGGACGAAAAGTTGTGAAGCCGAAGCCGATCCCCGAGAAGTACGCCAAAAAGTTGGGATCTGAATTTTCAACAGGAAAAGTAGGAGGACGTTTAAGTTATTTCAAAAATTGTTTGTTTGCAGACCTTCGTCACTGGTAGTTCGAAATCGCAAAATGAGTTTTACGGCAGTCAACAGGTCAACTACGGCGAAGGGTCCTCCTCTTCCAGAAGCGAAAGCACTCCATTGACGGATGACGAGAAGAACAAACTGTCGGCGAAGATTTTGAAGGCGGAAATGAAAGGAGACATGGATCTAGTGAAAAAGTTGAAAAGAAAACTCGAGTCGGGAGTATCTGGAGATGACGAACCTCCAAAGTCGAGATCGAAGGACGTTACGATGATGAGAAGAGATCGAGGTGGAAACATTTTGCCAGCGAGCAGCCGAGGAAGTGGTTCCGATAGACATGCAGAAGTGAGTTCGTTCTCTTTTTCCAATGACAGATTCATAAAAATTCTTCGCAGGGATCGTCGAGAATGCGCCGAGAATATGAAAAATCGCAAGATCTCGAGGCGATGGTCAGGGAAGAGAAGACTGGAACAGCAGGGGACCAGTTACGTTTGTTCGAGAGATCGCTCATCGTTCGTGTTCAGCGTTTTGAGCTTGTTTCCAAGTGTAAATCGTTCCAGAAAAGCTCAAAAATTCGACGCCATGATGACGAGAGTGTAGACGACATTGCCGAAATGCAAAAAGGAAGGAAAAAGACCGACGAAAAGGATAAAAAGAAAAGAGAAAAGGAAGCTATCAAAGGTGCGTTTCAGGCTTCAATCCAAACTAATCCTCTGATGGCAAAAGACAGCTGATGAGGTTTCGGAAATATATAATTCCGAAAAATTCCATTTCGCAAAAAATTCGTAGTCCTGCTTTCAAATTTTCTAGACCGTTTCCGAATCAGGTGGGAGCCTTAGGAAAATATTTCCACGACATCCGAAGCTAGTTCATTCAAAATGTTTTATCAGTTTTTCGGTCATCTTGACGAAAATCGACGTAAATTCGAGATGCGCATCGGTACCGATCTTTTCTCCGTTGCATCCTGTCTCCTTGTATTGCACTGACGTTTCCGGCGAATCAAACGACGGTTTTTGAACTCTTCTTCTTCTCGTTTTTCTCTCGAAACTTCTCGCAAATCGGGGAACTAACAAATCACAGTTTCAATGTCGTTTGACTATCCGTGATGATAGCGACTACTTGCGCTGGTCCCGATCTGTGCGAAAGTGCAGTTTGGTATGAGGAAGTGTTTGCGCAATGGCCGTTGCGTTCTCAGTGTGAATAGGCATCTTAAAGAAAAAGTGTGAAGAGGGGATATCCCGGTGAGAAGGTGTTAGTGATGACACTTGTCCGTTCGCCGAAGAAACAAGTCTCCTTGGCTTGTGCGGACTGTCCCCCTCATATCAATCTAGTCGCGGCGTGTAAGCGATTTGTGGTTGTCCCCTGCTACAACACTTTCAAACACGCAGCTTCCTCCAAAGTGCACACTATGGAAATACGTCCCTGACCGCTCTCCGACCTGAAATCGGACACTATGGCATTCACGTCTCTAGTTTGAATAGAGAGACTGTGACATTGTGCGGAGAAAGAGAGTAGTAGTAGTAGTAGTGTCCTCGACTTCCCCTCAAGAAGAAATATTCAAGAGACGGAGAAGAAACTTGTCAATTTATGTGGTTGGTCGCCTGTGACAAACACATTTCATGGCCATTTCGCCAATCCCTATTGCCTCAATTCGCATGTCTCTGTGTTCTTTTGAACAGTAGCACTCAATGGAATGGTTCCTCCCGAATGGGTTCGAGTTTCGGTCTCGGTTCGTTGAATGAGATGGACGCGCTCCATTGCACTTGGCCACCTCTTGAGAATGTCTTCGGGAACTCACGTCAACGCGGCTGTTACTTGTGAAACCATCCGAAACCGCAGAGAAATAAGTTCACCTTATCAGTTCGGTTAGGTCTAAGAAAGCGAGTAACATTCATGACACCTTCGACTGTAACACTTCAAAAGGAAGATCTTCCCGAAAAGAGAAAAATCTCATTCGAATCAACGATTGATCTGCGACCCCACGTTGTCGGAATGCTTCAAAGGCGGTAGTGAATGATGAAAAGAACACAATTGCGTACGGGGTGTCGCCTACAGGTTCTACCTTCCCTAATCACTCCTTCGGTATGCGGTTTTGCTTCGGTTTCGGAATGGAAACGAGGAAAAGAGTGACGACCCGAGATAAGCGTTTCGAGTAGTTCCACCTCGCCCCATGTTTCCCTTGCCCCGGGGACAGCGTCGCATCACTCGCTGATCACAAACCATCACTCCTTTTTCTGTCTGCGTCACGTCTTCTGAAAAAGGGAATTTCTTACTCGTAAACACCCGCAAAAATCGAGTCGAATCGATCTTTCATCCGTTTGTAGACACTGTTTTTTGTCTCGGGAATTTTTGTTATTCGTCGAGGCGACCAGCTGATGGGTCGGTTATTACACAGATTGGCCGAAGAATTGGAGTGAGGAATCTTTGGTTCAGTTTATGCAGTCGTAAAGAATTGAGGCAAACGGTTGAAAGACGGTGTTGATCTGAGGGAGTAATCCCGAAAAGGTCAAACAGTTCCACTCGAAATGACGCTGGAGAACGATCAACTGACTGGAACCTTCGAGGCGTCGGATATCTTCAGGGAGTCTGTGGTTTGAACGTGGTCAACGAGTGGCCTTTCTGACAGTTCTCCAGAAAAACGGCAACCGGTCTTCCAATATTGTCAGTCGTTCAGGGCGATTAGTTTGTTTACCTGCAACGCATTTCCACGTTTTCTGAAAGTCTCTCTCTGATTCTCTTCTCCTTCGATTCCTTCGTCCACACGCAAATCGGGCAGGAATGTTGATGTTGGGATGAGGCATGAGATGATGGGAAACGAAGTTTCGGTGTGTGTCGGACGACGAAAATGTCACCAGATTAGATAAGAGGACCCGATGGGTGGAAGAGTGAGAAACAAAGAGAGAAGAAGGGAAACAATGTAAGGAGGAAGGGTTTATTTTGCAGCATAAGTGTCGAAATACGTACACGTAAGAAATCTTCAATCGGAGACAAATTGAGAGAGAGAGGGAGAAAAAAGGAAATCTTCTACACTGTTGACTAGGTGTCTAGAATTTTGGACGGAATAGGCAGTTTGAAACAACGGGATAAAAGAAAGAACCCGAAAAGCCATGAGAACGCAAGAGATCTTGTGGGGACATGTAGGAGGGGGACAAATATTATGGGAACGGGTTAGAGAACGGTTAATTATATGGTACAGACAAAAGGAGGGAGTTAGAAAAGAATGCCAGCGAAGCTGCTTAACGAGCTGCTCGGAAGCCCCCCGAGCCCCCATTGAACTCCTTCACTTTGGCGGAGAGCTTCTTCATGAGCTTGCTCATGTCGAGCTTCTTCTCGCGTACGACCTCTTCTGGTGCTTCTGTAAAGAGGAATTGAGAGAGAGAATGATAATGAGGGAATCCAGGAGACATCTCAACTGTCTTTCAACTCACTTTCTGTTATTTCGGATGCCACAACTGTCTCCTCGACGTCTTCAACATCGTCGAGCTCACGGCAGCGGATCTTCTCGTAGTATGTAGCCTTGCGGAATGGACGCATAAGGGATGGGTTGTCGCGTTGTCCTTCGGTGAGCAACTCGCAGAATCCTTTCTCCTGGTAGGCGAATGGATGGAAGAAGTTGACTGCTTTGCAGCGTGGCTTCTCCGCGCACTTCTGAAGGCACTGATCGTGCTCATCCACTGTCATCGTCGCCAGCATGGTTCCGAAGTAGACATACTCGGGAATGGCATCAGCATGAAGGCCTTGCGGGCAGACATTGACTGAAAAGAGATTAGGGTGAAAAAAAGAGTTCGGCCGATTCAAATGTCTCACCTTTCTCATCATACGTCACATCGTAGAATGGTGCTTGACGGGCCGGATTCAAATGCGCCCTCAGATCTCCCCACCATTCTGTTGTAGCTGTGCACAGTGAACATAAGGTGGCGAAGAGGGCAAGTGAAACAACAAACATAACTGAGAGGAGGAAGAGTATGAGTGTCACCACACGATGCGGTGTCGGCCAATACGGAATGAATTTGAAGGATGCTTCGGGGGGAGGACGTCTTCTTCTCCTCTGTTTTCTCGGGGTGTTAAAAGCGACAGTCGATTGATGGGCGCGGACGGGTGGACGGGCGAGAGACGCAGTCGACAGGAATGCGAGTCGCTCCGCCCCGTAGTGCTATCTGCCCGCCCCATCGCTTCTGTGGCGACGTCCCCTGGCCGACCTACTGCATTTTTCCAGTGAACTGTTGCGAGAAACAACAAATTACAAGAAAAAAACAATGACATCAAATGTACGGAATTTGGAGAACTCATCGAAGTTCGACGAAAAACGATGAGTGAAGATAGCCTTCAAATACACTCGTACTCCAGCGTCTCTCTGGCGTCAAGCCAAGCAGATTGTGATTGATGGTCTGGACAGATCAGAACAGTTTTTGTCTCAGAAACACTACATCCGCGTGACTCTTCGAACTGACCGACGATCATCCATCATCTACGGTTTGCTGGGTCGTTTTTCACATGATCCCAGCCACTCCGGCGACAACATCTCTAATGAGTCACTGTTTCGAGAACGGAGGTCTCCGTTTTCTCGTCGACTCTGTTTCTCTTGATTCCTCTATAAATAGCTGAGATACATCGCTCCGCATCAGCAGCAATCACATCAATTTTGGGAGAGGCATCACAAATCTTCGCTGTAGTTTGGGTTTCGGAACAAGAGACACAGTGACGTCTTCTGTGCGCCGCTTGTTAGTTACTGATGTTTCAGAAAACCCCAATTTTCTCCCATTTAAAGGGGGACTGTGACATAAAATCAACTTTGCTTCAAAAGTTGCGTATGAGTTGGGGGGTCATGTCTGCAAAGTCCCAGAATCTAAAAAAAATTCCTGAATTTTTGGCGATTTTTAAAGTGAAAGCTATCTGTATTGGCCTAACTTTCCCGGTTTCAGTGAGACTCGGCCACGGCGGCGAGAATACGCCGCGGCGTCGCTCAAGTTTTTTGGTGGATTTGTGAATAGTTGGTTTCATTTCGAATCATTTTGCGAGCAATTGAGAGCGTATACTGGGAAGGACAAATACTAAAAGGCAGACAAAAAAGAAATCAGAATGTAATCGATCTCTCCGAATTATAACTGCGGCCGAACTCTGCCGCCGCGGCGTATTCTCGCCGCCGTGGCCGAGTTTCACTGAAACTGGCAAAGTTAGGCCAATACAGATAGCTGTCACTTTAAAAATCACCAAAAATTCAGGAATTTTTTTTAGAACTTGGGACTTTGCAGACATGACCCCCCAACTTGTACGCAACTTTTAAAGCGAAGTTGTTTTTATGTCACAGTCCCCCTTTAACGGATGACGTCGTTTCGGTATGCGGAAATCGGAAGCAGCGTCGTACTGTTCGCAACAGCGTTTCGTCTGCTAACCAGCCACTCAACCCTTTCTGCCATTGAAGTGGAAACGGTTTGAATGCATGAACGTCGCTGTGCTTCCTTCCGGACAAGAGATCGTCGAACAAGTAGCAGCCGCACCCGATTCCGTCATTCGAAAAAAGAGTGTCTGTAGTAGTTTGCACTCATTGTTTTTGCCACAGATGATGACAGGAGTGCTACTACAATTATAACTGAATAGAGGGAGTACTTGGAAGTTTCGAGGTCTTAGGGCACGTGGATAGTTCGAGGAACACTTTCCCGACAAGGTGCCACTTGATCTTCTAAAAAACGACCAATGGTCAAATTAAAAAAGGGGAGACTGTTGTGGGTTGTGATACATTCATATCACGCTAAACTTTTTGCAGAGCACAAACGGATCGAGCGCTCATTCGACGATTGTTCTCGGTGCATCGACAGTTCGCGACTTGCCAAGCACAATGTAATTGCAGTCGGAATCAATGTGAGTGTCTTGTAATTTCAGAATTCTCGTTTCCTCCCTTCCGTCGTCCTTTCTTTTTTCTTCTTTCTTCCGGGTGTCGTTTCCAAAGTGATTGCTTATTGGAGACACTCGGCGACCCACCTGCGACCCGACCCGAAGTTGTTAACCGAGAAGATGTTTTGACGAGGTCGTCTTGATGGAGCCGAGGCAAGATTTTGTTCCTTCCTCCTCTCCTGACTATGATGCTTATCTGAGGCACGATAAGGATCTCTCCTGACGAGGTTGCGTGTACTTCACGAAATGGCCACTAATGCGAAACTGATCACAAATCGAGAGACGACGTGCAGATCACGACGAACCAACCGAATGAATTACTCTTCTACGGGGCACACCAATGGCTCGTATTCGCATTCCCCTAACCACCGTGTCTTACAATACAACACGAAAACACTCGTGCTGAATAGTTCGTCGTGGTGTTTGGTTCGCAATGAGAGAGGTTCTTGAACGATCATCCAGCCAGCCGGTCGGCCGCCCATCGTGAATGAGAATAGTTAAAATAGGTAGATCGGCACGACAGACTGACGACTCGCAATTTGCATTTTGTTGGTTTATCATCATGTCGTGTCGCAGGAAAACGAAAGACGGAACTACAAGAATCGTGTCCTGGGAAGCTATGTGATCTCTTGCAGACCTATTTGGCAGTGGTCGAATGGGATGGACTCGATGACGAGCACCTCATCATTGTGCCGACTCAGCACTGCTCAAGTTCAATTCAGCTCGACGAAAATGTGTGGGATGAGATGCGGTTGTGGCGGAAAGGTACTATTGGAAACGGACTACATCATCAGAAAATTCCTTTTTCTCAAACGTAGGGTACAATGTTTGCAGGGCTCGTAGCTCTTTGGAAGGAGCAAGACCGTGACTGTGTCTTCATCGAAATGTCCCGACACGTCGATTCGAATCCCCACGCCATCGTGGAATGCATTCCACTTGACAGGGAAATCGGTGACATGGCTCCAATCTACTTCAAGGTGTGTTTCCTTTTTTGCGCGGTATGTTGAGGTATTCGTGTGAATGTTTGTACATAAAAAACCAAAACAAAAACCACCGGGGGGACATGGGGTGTAAATTGGATTAATCGCGCGAAATTGCTCGTAATTAACGGCTAGAGATGCGAAGACGCAGCGTTGATGCAAAATTCGAGGAATGCGGGCGACACAGCCGTCTTGGCAGTAGCGGAGAGAGAAAGGGAACAGAACGCTTTCGACCGACTAATCGACTAGTTACGATCTTCGGTCAGTTCGTCTGCCACGTCGACGATCAAGAGACGCACACGAGGAAGTTCAATACGATCGCCGCCGCCGCTTCATGAAAACAAAAAGCAGAGTCACGCGCGTTTTCGACAGGGATCAGATCGCATCCTTCGTGACGGCGTTAAGAAGTAGAAGATGAGGAGAAGGAAGACGCAGAGGAGGCTGTCGTTATCAATTTTTGTCAGCTTTTTTTGGGCCTCGCGCTTGTCGTCCGACCGACATTCTCAGTCATCTGATCTTCTCGCCCATTTATGGAATTACATATCTCCGCACCGAACATCGACCGATCTGAACGCTGAGCGAGTTTGAGATCCCTCCAATGTTAAACTTCTGCTGACGCAAGCGCGCTTTCACTCAATCTGCAGATGTACTTTTAGAACTAGAAACAAGCCAAATCCGCCTTTGATTAACGATCTCTAAAACTTGTCAACGTTCTGTGCAAATTAGAGTTGTCATTTGGAACGGTGAAAAAAAACGATTAGCGGCGATACGAATCTTCTTCCGAGCTTCCCCGATTTGATGCGAAGAATTATTGAGATGAGAATCGAGGCCCGGGAGGTCTGAGATAAGCGGCGCGATTCGCATTTCGAAAGTTCACATTCCGAGGCGGGAAGCGGCCTCCAAACCGGGCAGCATCAGATGCATACCCTTTTTTATGTGCGCATCTATATGTGTGTGTGTGTGTGTGTTCGAAGATTATCAGATTTATCACACCGAATTCCTTTTGGACGGCGCGGCCTAAAAATCGGGGAGAAGGTTTCGAACCGTATCCGAATGATTGATGATGCGCGCAAATCGTCGACTGTTTTCGTGGGTTTTTGCTGCTAACTAGACACACTGGCGCCGTTTTCTGACGACGCCTTCGAATGGGGATTCAAGAATAAGACCTGCAAACTTATTGTTTTTTTTCCAGAAAGCAATCAATGAATGTGAGGGCGAGTACATGGACAACAAGAAGCTGATCGAGACAAAGGATCTTCGACGTCAGATTCCCAAAGGCTTCAGCTATTTGGCTGTCGACTTCGGTCTCTCGAATGGATACGCTCATGTTATCGAGAGTCATGATCATTTCCCAGCCACTTTCGCTACGGTAACACTCTTTTTTCATAGTATTTCGTTTTGAAACAAAGACTGCAGGAAATCGTCGCCGGAATGTTAGATTTACCGCCGAAGAAGTGGCGCAAGCGAGAGACGGACGAGATGTCGAAACAGAAGTTGCGCGCCGAGAAGTTCAAACAGCTCTGGGAACCGTACGACTGGACAAAACGACTTCAGAAGGAGACTAAATAATCCAATATTTATTCGAAGAGTTCTTTTTCGGAATGAAGCTCAAAGAGAGACTGACACGCCGTTCACCACCAATGTCTGTCCCTCGTATCCCTTGACAGTTGTCCGTCCCAACGTCGCAAAGTGCTCCCGGAACTTGTCTTGCAGCGGTAGAAATTCAGCGACACGTGGATCATTAATGTACTCCATGATGTCATGCTCTTCCTCCGCCTTGTCGCACTTGAAACGAGAACAGGCCATTCAGATTCGGACGTGAATGCGGACTCACCAGCTGCAGCATCTTCTCGACATATCGAGCCTTCGCCTCGTCCTTCTCCATTTCGCCCAACTCTTTCCACGCATTCCACTTGAGCCTCTCTTCAATTTTGAAGAAGTACGGTTGTTCCGTGTTGCACGGACCGATTGTCGCCTGCTTAAACAGGCTGTACATCAGCAGTTGATCGTTGATCGTCGGTTTGATGGGACCTATAACTCTGAACATCGCCTCCTCGTTCTTCGTCTAGCTCACCTTCTTTCGGCAGTGTCTGAATGATCCAAACGGCCGCTGTGAACTGCTCATCAACTGTTTTACCCATTTTGTGTGCGTTGGACAATAATAAGAATACGGAACAACTCTGCACGCACTTTTTGTTATCGTCCTTTTTATACGAGATGCGGCAAAACAAAAGTGTGACACTACAGCGGAGCAACGTCAAAAAACACTATGACGTGGTCATGGAAGCGGAACACGCAATAGCTCTGTAAATGCAATTTTATGATGCTCCAGCACCTCAGAGACTATTCTTCGTGAGATCTTTTTACAGCAATAAACGTCCATAAATTCTTAATTGGGAAAAACATCATTGAACACTAGACTTCTACCATAAGTTAATAAAACAATAAAACGAAATAGATGACAACATAAATCACGGGTTGACAAACTATCTACTATGCGTTGCTCTGCTCAGAATCGCGGCGGTGCTTCCGTCTGTCTAACCGTCTTCCTGAAAAACGGATATGAAAACGTGCAGATTTCGATCACTTACTCGATTCTTTGGGCAATTCTATCTTCTTGAGTGGCTCCATACAAATTGATTTCGTAGTAATTATGATTGAGATGCTTAGGTTTAGAGGGCAATGCTGAGAAGAATTACGTAAAAAACTCTATTTTAACGGCACTCCTAAATGAACGGCACCCATATTGTCGTTTCCCATTTTAAAAAATAAAATTTTGTCCCATTTTGCATGTTACCCCGGAGTGTTAAGACACATTCTCTGGGATTTACTAATTTCCCGGAAAAAAAATTCCCAGTGACACCGAAAAAAACAGACGAACAAATAGTAAACGACACTTTAAAAAATGAGATGACTGAACAATTTAACGGCATGCCGTTAAAACAGTTTTTACGGTATTGAAGGAAAATTATGAAACAAAGAATCATACCAGGGTTGTTTTCTGGACGTTTTGGATAGCGTTGGCCTGTGCGGAATGGAGTTACAGGACTTTGTATGTAGTTCGGAGTAGCAGGAAATGTTGACAGCAAAACAGGGGAATTTGATTGAGGGTTGTAACTGTAGCGGTAATTGGGAATGACCTGTAACAAAATTATTGATATTGCAGAGCTCTCCGAGAATGTTACCTTCCCACTGTAAGCAGTGGCCGGATCGAATTGATGTTTGGTTGTAGGATCAGTGCCATCTCTTGCCATGCGAGAGGAAAATGGTGGGCGACGCGGTGATTGGAAGCTCAGACTGCGATTGTCTTCTTCAGATACCATGAGGCGAGAGCTGGGTTTATTAAGCAATGTAAAGTGGTTGGGGCTTTCGAAATGCTGCAACGAATATGATAAACATTCACTTGCAAACGTTTCCTTACATTATTATTTGAATTGTTGCTACTACTGAACATTCCTTCCTTCAAAGTGACAACTTCACCACTTTCCTGAATTAAATAAGTTCGACTTCAAAAAGTAGCTCATAACGTACAGAACTGCGTAGTTTTCCAAAGGTGTCGCCACGTCCTCGCTTCGGTATGCTGGACACTTCCAGTTTATCCATCTCTTCCGTCACTATATCCTGCGTTTTCCGTCCTTTCAACTGCTCGTCTTCTTATAAAAAACGTTATTGGAAGTGAATAATTTCCTATCAACTCGTACCAAAGGCGATTCTGGAATCAGTCATGACTTTGCGGTCGACATTCTTGTTATAGTGTTCGGTGCGCTCGACGAGTCCTTTCAGCATTGACGTGTTTAATAATCGCCAACGAGTTCCGAGAGACTGTAATGAATTATTTGTCACGATGCGGACACATCACGGCATCATTACTGGGATTTTTTTCGGGTCTGACTGCCACTCTTCCAATTCGGAATCATAGTCTTGTTCTAAAATGAAATTCGTATTTTTGAGTTCTAACCCATTATTGTTACCTCTGGAATCACTTAGGGTGGCATTTAATGCACGATGATACTCCTCGTTTGTCGAAAAATCCTGAAATTCAAGGTTTAAGTGAACTATTGTATTGGTCACTTCAGTCACTTGGTAATCTTTTTTCTGATCCATTTGATTTGACGGTACCTGTAAACAATGTTTTGTAAGCTTTCTCACATGGGATATTTACGTTTTTTCAATGTTTTTTCTTTTCGGACTCAGAATACTGACCACTTCACTTTTGGGAATCTCGGCGTCGTCTTTTGATAATATTTGCGCTAAAAATGATGTCAAATGAAGATAACTGATGAAAACAATGAGAGTTTTGACTTCTGGAAACGGAATTAGCGAAGAAGATCACAAGATGTTCTTCGCGGGTTCGCGGGGGCGCAAAACAAATGAAATGCTTCAGAAAAAAACAAACAATTTGAATCATGGTTCCGAACCGTAGTTCAACGAATTCGTGCCGAGACACATTAACGATTTGGAACATGTTCCTTTAAAAAGTTTTCGACGATTCCGTGGAAATCGAATATTTTCCGATTCATTATGAGAATTTTCCAAAGAAGAAGGAAAACAAAGAAAGAAGGTAAATTTATTAAACTGTTCCATAGGTTGCAACATTTTTTATGTTAAGGTTTCAAATGACAAGTTTTCTGCTGCGAAGAAAAATCAGATCACCAGTCGTTTTTCTACAGTAATATGCGTGAGAGACACCAAAAAAATAGATGGGGACGTTAATATTTAACAAGTGAAACCGCGAAAGATACTCGGCAGAATCAGTGAATGAACGAGTCAGAGAGAAATTTGAAAACGGAAGAATTAGAACCCTATAATCAAAAAAGTGTCTATACTCGTCTAGTCTGGATGCCGTAGAACCTAGAAAAAGCAGCTGATACCAGCGAAAAACCAGAATGGGAGAGAAATCATATTTCACAAAATAGTTATAAAAACGTAAACAGACAGAGAGATGGGCTTCGAAGTCGTGGAAATGCACGCGAATCGTTGCGAAGATATTATTGAATGAGCAAAGTTCGAAGTGATAAAAGTGGGACAGTGAGAGGAAAGAATGCAATAAATTAGTAGCAACAAGAAGATTTTGTGTCGTATTGTTCTTTTTAAATTTTTGGGGCAATTAAACTATGTTTCTTGCACCCGGTGAGATTGGGTGCGACTAGAAAACTTGAGATGGTCGGTGGATTGACGTGGATGTAGTGGACCACGTAGTGATTAGCGAAGTTTGATATCAATTGCCGACTGGCTCCTGAACATGTCGAATGAAGGTAAGGAAGCTCATGAATAGACTCACTTTCATCTTGGACCATGCGTGGAAGCACTTTCGGAACCTACGACTCTCGCGACCTCGTACAGCCAGCATGAACTTTCGCGGCCTTTCGTTTGCCTTCATGCGCAGCGATGCATGATAGACTTGAGCCGCCTGATAGGAAAGTTTCGCTTCTATGTCAGAAGCACGAGCACCGATCCACAAGAAAACAGCGTCTCCGTTGTCCAGGATCATTATATCATCATCGTCAAGGTCGTCCTAAAATGTTACTCTTGCCTACCGATACACTAAACCACAACGTTACCTGGCAGAAATCGACGGTCTTCTCCGAGACGGCAAAGTACCCCTTTTCGTTGGTGCATCGGAAGAGTCGAGTGTATTTGACGAACGAACTGTCGCTCTCATACGACTTCTTTCCGCCGAGAACTCTCCAGAACTCCTCGTTTTCATCGCCTTCCTTCACCTCGACTATTCGAAAATCGTTATCGTCGTCACGAACGACTAGATCAGAAGCCACTTGTCGTGCGAAATCGTGTTCCCGCGGATCGGAATCTCTTCCGAACCACACGTAAACGACACCTCGATGACCGCTCTCTTCCACCTCTTTGAACGGAATCCGCAGCATGTGGCAGAACGCAGAACACAGTTGATTTGCTCTGAAATAATAGTTCGTGATTTCGTTGTATCGGAGAGTAAACTTACTGGCAATCCACCTGGATTGTTCGGTTGCACACACTCGACCCATTGGCTCGCATTTGGAACAATTCCGGCCATTTACCGCCGAGATTTTTCGTCAAACCGCGGCGACCTCGTTTGATGAGGAATTTGCGTTTGAAATGAGAGAGGAACTTATGATTCTCCTGTTGTTGATACATTCGCACTACCTAAAAACGAACAGCTAAATCACGAAACGTTTCGAAAACAGACTCACTTCAAGTTTATCTTTGAAGATCTCCTCGAAATTCGGCTGCAACTGGAACGTGAAATTAAGCCATCCCATGTTCGACGCGTCTCTTCCTTGCCAGAAATAGACGACGCACTTGAAGTCCATCTCTGGCTTCTCGTCTTCCTCGTTCTCTTCCTCGTCTTCCTCCTCCTCCGGCAGCACTGCGTATCGACACAAGAACACATAGCAGTCCATTGTGTAGAATATTCCAAACTCCTTCTGCGGTAACTTGACGAACTTTTTGCCTTCTAACACGAAACTCTCCATCAATTCAAGATCGTAGTTGCAGTCGAGCAAAAGCTCCTCGCTTTCTTCGAACGTCATCGACGGCTGTCTCTCAAGGAAAAGAGCTCCGAGATCAGCACGCATCATGTTGTCTTGCTTCACAATCACCTTCAGGTCGGGCACTCTCTGCACAGAATCGCTCGTTCTTGTGTAGTCCACTGGCACTATTTCATCCCATCCTGCGAACTTCGACCTGAACATCATCGATTCCTCGCCCTCGGTCTCGCGATAAACTTGTGCATAGTCCGGTCTCTCTATCATCTGATGCAGCTCGACGACCAACTTTTGTCCTGCCATTTTGAGAAGTCGGTTGGCTTTCTTACCAGTCCACAGGTATATATCCGAGTTAGACTCGAGAATGAATACGCATTTCGTGTTAAGCATGTCCTGTTTCGCTACTCCTTTCGGCAGCTCAACTTGAGGAAGTTCTAGGAAACCCATTCCGATGTTCACCTGAAATTGTGTGTTTTCAAATAGAGTTAATGCTATTTTCTGACCTTGTAAAGCTTCTTTCTTTCGGGAACGAACGACTCGGGTACATGCTCAACAATAGTGGTTTGAGGTTTCTCAGGACAGCCAGTCAGTGCTTGCCAGAACTCTGGAGGGCATCGTGCCTGCCGACAAGTTTCAATCTCGCTCTTTCCTTTCCTATCTCTCTTGTTCAGTCGTTCAGCAAACAGTCGCGCCTTGTTCGAAACAGTAATCTGAAAAGTGATGCGTTAAAAAAGTCAATGTACCAAAACAAAAATTTTTGACCACTGAGCGGATCGAACGCCCAACCTTTCGATCTGGAGTCGAACGCGCTACCATTGCGCCAAGCAGTCGCAATTCTCTGCGCTCTGAGACGTTGTTACATACTGGGCAGACGGAGAGAGAGACAAGCAGAGAAACACGGCCACTCAGTGCACATACGCCTCTCGCCCTCTTGCCCCCGTCACGAAGCCCTCACTCACCCTCGATTTGAATCCACTCCATATCCAGATGGTGTCTCCAGCGTCCAGAAGGAAGCAATAACGAGGATCCAAAGACTCCACGCTCCGAGGAACCGGCTCCATTTCCACAGCGGTTCCGTTGACACCGGCACGGTAGAGTCGAGTCAAATGAGGCGGCTTTTCAGTTGTGTAGAAACCAGAAGTGGTACGACCTCCTTCGATATAAACGATTTCTTCCCCAAACAGCGAGAGGAACTCCTCCGATTCATCGTTCATCTCCTCTCGTTGCGTCCGACACGTGGCATTCAAATGATTTCGGAGACCGACAGCATGCACAGCAGAGCACATTCCCTTGTCAATTGACGAGTGCTCTCCGAGCCAATAGAATATGGCATGACGAAGTTGACCAGAGATCTCCCTCGTCGTTTTGAGCACAAGATAAGCGTCCGCATCGTAGAACTGTCCGTGGAATGCATCGTCCATGATCGACGGGTAGAAGTTCTCAATCTCCCAAACCCACATACCCTCGTCACTACCGACGTCATCGTCGAAGATGTCGCTGTAGTCGATGTGTCGTCGATTCTTCTCCAGATTCTTCTGCCAGTTCACCGCACTCTTCGCCTCGATCTGCCGCTCCTCCTCCTCCTGTTGCTTCTCGGTGAGAGCGGCTCCAACTCCGGCGATTTTGGACATTCCCTGCAAAGAAAGCGGCATTTGGTGGTCAAGGACGTTTGAAGTGAAAACAAAACACACAGTGACCGAACCAGAAGTGATATGATTTGATAGCGTCGTTCTCGCGGCGGAGAACAGCGCAAAAAAGAAGGGGAATAAGGCTGGCTGGCTGCAGTTTATGACCGATCGATCAGTGCAAGGAAGTTCTGATCGGGGAGGAGTCTCATATTTATGTTCTTTTAGTAAACCAGCTGACTAAGAGATTTTGTCAAAACACAATATTGCCAGTTTTATGAACAAAGTGTCTTAGTTCACGGACAAAATCACTGACCTGTATAACCTTGTCGGCACTCTGTTGATCAGCCTGCTGTTTCCGTCGCCGAATGAACTCCTTGCGTCTCGCCAAAGCATCCTGACGTGCTCCTCCCGAATGTACCGACGAGATCGACGAAGACGGGCTCGCCATTTGGCCGGCAATTTTGCGCTGAAAATTGTGTGTTCTGCAACGTAACTTCTTAGAAACTCGCGCATCTGCTGATCACCTGCTGATTCGAGGTCACTCACCAAAAGGCACTCGGCCCGCATTTTCTTTTAAGAGGAATGGAAAAAAGGAAGTGACTAGTCAGAAATGAGTATTTTGGCGGCTCTGAGCGCGTCGGAAGAATTGAAAGAAAAGGAAGTCGTCTACGCGTTTTTTGGAGACGAGGCGGGAGCAGAAATAGAGAAGGAAGAGGAGGAAGAGGAGGAGAAGAAGAAGAAACGGGCCAGCGGGACGGAGAGGAAGACGTTTTCCGGGCGCATAGAATGGGTGCAGCTTACAATTGAGTGCACGACGGAAACGGTGCAAAGAGTTCGTGCTTCGAGAGAGCAACGACACGTTTTTCTTTGGGAACCGGAAAATGATCGTTGTCCCGAATTTTGATGGATTTGTTGATCAAAAATGCATTTCACTCGAGATTAGCGCTCGCGCATTTGGTTTCAATTGAAATGTTTTCCATTTGACCTACCTGGTGCTCCAATGAGAAATCAATGTTGTAGAATGCGAGTTTTTTGCGCGCGTCATTCGGTTTCGGGGGCATCACCAGATTCTCGTTGCTGAAAAAGAAAAGAATTTTGAAAGATGCGGAGGGAGAGAAATAAGTGAGAGACAAGAGGACGACGCATAATCCGTCAACTTTCATTAATGCAAATCTGTCTCTCGTGCCATATGCAGTCGCGCTGACCGACCGACTGGCTGACTGACTCATGTGTTCCAGAGCAGCATGGGAATCGGGCGAGAAACACATTACATTCGGAAAAAGAAGACGACACGAATGTTTGCTTTCCAACACAAATTCCTTTTTTTTTCTTTGGATTCCCGTCGACGAGCAACAATGAGAAAGGGGTTCCAAATACTCACTCGTGCAAATCGAGCTGCTTCAAATCGGGCAACAGATGAATTCCTTCCGGCAGAGTGATCAAGCGATTGTGGTCCAATTTCAGTTTTTGCAGTTTCACACAACGCGAAATGCCCTCCGGAACCAGTTCAAGTTTGTTGTAGGAAAGATGTAGTACTGTCAGTTGAATCAGTTTTCCTATTCCGGAGGGTATTCCCTCGAAAGTGAGTAGATTATTGGAGGCGTAGAGCCTCGAGAGTCTTGTCAGTTTGACGACGCAGTCGGGGATCACAGTGAGTTGATTGTGGCTGACGTTCAGAGTTTCCAAATTTTCCCATTCTCCTTCTGTCATGTTGAGTTTTTCGATCTTGTTGCCACTCAGATTCAACTTCCGCAGATTTCTCAACTTGAAAAGAGCTTCCGGGACCACGGGCAGTCCGTTTTCAGAGAAGTCCACGTCCTTGAAAAAGGATAACTTTTCTTTCAGATAAAACATAATTCGACTCACTCTTAGATTGTGCATGTCATCCAACGTTGGCGGAATGTTCTCAACCGTTCGATTCGTGTTGCTCATGTGAAGAACGCTCAAAGAGGTCATACTCGGAAGTTGTTTGAGTTGAAAATGAATAAGTGGGTTGTTGGAGAGTTTCAGACTTTGCAACATGCTCAGACGTCGTATCTGTGGTGGCAACATGTCGAGTTTGTTGAAGGAGAGATCCAGAAAGAGGAGATCGATCAGGTTGGCACACACACTGTTCGGGATCGTCTCGATGTTGTTGTGACTCAAATTGAGAACGATGGCACCTTTCGCATACTCCAAATTAGTCGGAACTTCTCTCAGCTGGTTACGAGACAAATCAATGATCGTAAGGTCCTTCATTCGGAAAATGTCAGTTGGTATTCCAGCGGTTTTTAACTGAACGAAGAGAAGTTTCGAACAAAGTAGTTTTGGAATTAACTCACGTTGTTATCTCTAACTATCACCGAACGCAGCCTCGGAAGATCGGATAACTCTCCATGTACAGATGTTAATTGATTGTGAGCCATTTGGAGATGTTCGAGGTTAGCACATCGCGACAGTTCATCAGGAACCTTCAAAAAGCCGATCACACTTAAAATTCTCGGAAAACTCACTTGTTCGAGTTTGGAATCATTCAGCTTCAGCCACGTCATCTGCGTCATTTGCTCCACATCGTGTGGGAATCGATCGCCCTGGACATTGAATAAATTGGCGAGAAAAGTGTGATAGAAGCACTCACCGAAAAATCATTTCCGGAGAAATCGATTCCTTTGACGAATTGCAAAACACCGGTCGACATTATAGTTAAGGTTATTGCATTTTATGCTATTCCAGTCTGAAAAACAAAATTATACAGAAAGTATTGCGTAGAGATGAGTAATATTTGAACGACGAACGAAAAACTCTCAAAAACGCCTGAAACGGCCTAGGAACCGAGTCAGAATACCACGGCCACGGGGGAAAGTCAATGACATGGTACTGCCCACATGTGACTGTCAGAAGACCTCGGAGTGATGGGGGGGGGGGGGAAATTAGCATTTCATGGGAATTATACGGAAAATTTCGAAACTATAGTTTAGTCTTTTTTGAGACAGCTTGGTTACAATCAGAACATGTACACTTTCGATCTCAGAAACTGGGAACTTTGTCATGACGCATCAATAGGTAAGAGTGCAACTGGTCAAAACAACGATTATGAAATGATTCCAAACATTGCATTGGCGGGATAATTGAAATTTGATGTGTAAAGAAGAAAATAAGTTCGCATGGGAAAGGGACAATTAACGAGGTGATCCCAAACGGAGAAACATAAAGCAACGGGCCGAGCATTCGGGGCGACCCACCGGCGAACAGAAAACGACGAGAAGCTACAGAAGGGGCGAGAGAGTGTGCGATCGGGCGGAGACGCAGACTGCGGCCCGATGAGTGTTACACTACAGATGTGGGCAGAGAGTGCGCGGAGTTGAGAGACGCAGAGGAGAGCATTTGACGGGAAGGGACGGACCGGATATCAGGAGAGGAGGCTGCCGAGAGTGCACCTCCTCCTCCTCCTCCTCCTCCGAAGTCGCAACCTCCTCCTGAGGTTATCTGCGACGCGCATCGAACCGTCCTCCTTTTTCCATTGTCGTTTGACGCCTCTCTCACGTAGAAACAACTAATTCAGATGACCGGATCGGCCGGCGCGGAAGCCCATGCGGAAGGCGACCGCGCGGAACGGAACGACGAAGAGTGCGGAGCTGACGAGCACAAGGACAAGGTGAGCGGGAGGAGTGAGGGCGAAGCAGCAGTGCGAGGTTGCAGTTCAATCCGGCCGCCTATCTGGACAGCTTCTACAAGACGGCTTCTGAGGACACCGCAATGCAGATCGTGCTCTTCTTCCTGCCCGGAATCCTCTACCGTCTCCCACAGAAGGTCCGAACGGTTCTCGATCTTGGCGCGGGGCCGACGGTTTATCTTCCGATCGCACTCAGAGACAGAGCAGAGAGCATATTCACTTCGGATTACGCGCCGGCCAACAGAGAGACCCTCATCAGTTGGATCGAGAACAAGTGAGTTGTTTGTGACTGATTGCCATCAGCCGGCCGACAAAACGTCTCGTTGTAGATCAGAATTCGATTGGGGAAACGTGTGCAAGTGGATCGCCAACATCGAGGCTTCAATGGAGACTGGAGTGCAGATGCAGCAGAAGACGCGTAATTTGATGAGGGCGGTTCTTGACGTGAGCTCACTGCTCTGCCACGTGGCAATTGATTGAATGGTACTTTCAGGTGAATGTGCACGAGACGCCAGTCGTGCAGTCCGTCGCGTGGAGAGAGAACGAGGCGGTGGTGATTCCGGAGAAGTTCCAGGTGGTTTCGACGGTTTTCTGTCTCGAATACTCGTGTGAAACTCTCGAAGCCTATTTCCGGGCGGTGCGAAGTGCGTGCTCTCTGATAGAAGACAGCGGATATCTGATCCAAGGAGGCGTTCTCGACGCGACCACTTACAACTTCGGAGGCAAGACGTTCCGATGTCACCGACTCAAACAGGCGCATATAGTTGAAAGCTTAAAGGTAACGTCTTTTATGATGTTATGGACCGTATCTGATCTCTCCAGGCGAACAACATGGCTACCACAGCTGATCAAGGATACAAGTTCATAACTCACGATGATATCTTCCTTCTAGTGTCCAAAAAACTATGATAAAGAATTTATTCGTTTTTGGTGTGAAGACCCAGAAATAGGGAAAGGGGGAGGAAAGAAAGTGTTAAAAGTGACCAGTAGATTTACGAGGAGAGACGATGTTCTCACAAAAAGGCACGACGACCACTACAGGCTATACACATAAATAGAAGAAGACGTGAGAAAATATATACGGCACAGTCACTAATTTATCATACAGAAAATTGGTTCGAGAGAACAGACTCCATTCGATTTTATTTACTTTCCGTAGGCTTCAAGAAGCATTCCAACCCCGTGACCTCCGGCTGCGCAAGCGGCAATCACTGCGTACTGTCCCTTTTCTTCCTTCAGTCTGTGAGCAGAGTGAGCGGCGAGCCGGACACCGGTGGCTCCGAACGGATGTCCAATTGAAAGGGATCCTCCCCACAGGTTCAACTTGTCCATTGGCAGACGGCCGAACTTGCCTGACCGCTTCATGTGCTCCTTGCAGAAGTAATCGCTGTCCATGGCATTGAGATTGGCAAGGACCTGTCCGGCGAAGGCCTCGTGAATCTCGAAAACATCAACGTCCTTGAGTCCGAGTCCAGCCTTGTCGAGAAGTTTCGGGATGACGTAGGCTGGCGAGAGAAGGAGTTGGTCCTTTGGATCCTGAGCGACATACAAGTAGTCTCTCAAATAAGCCTTCGGCTTGTATCCATTCGCAAGTGCATACTCTTCGGTCATGATAAGAGCAGCAGAAGCTCCATCAGTCAAGTAAGAGGCGTTAGCAGCAGTGACAGTTCCGTGAGGCTTGACGAACGCTGGCTTCAAGCTGGAAAGCTTCTCGATGGTCGAAACACGAATTCCATTGTCTTCCTTGATAGTCACCGGCTTCTTTCCATCCAAGAACACCGGAACAACATCAGTGAACTTACCGCTTTTGGCGGCCTCTGAAGCGAGAGTGTGCGAGCGAATGGCGAACTCGTCTTGCTCTCTGGAACAAAGTGGTGATATTGCAAAAGAGGTGCATACAAGCGTTACCTTCTGGACACATTGAACGCGGCGGCGAGTCTGTCTCCACTGTGTCCCATAGTTTCCCCAGTTGAGAACTCGGCAACAGCAGGCAGTTCCGGGGACAGCAAGTTCTTCACGATTTCTCCACCGATCTTCAGCTTCGATGGAACATCTTTGGCCTTCTGAATTCCAAGCATCGCCTTTCGCGCCTTGCGGTTGTAGCGAATAGGAACATCGGAGAGCAGTTCGACTCCTCCAGCAATGATGGCGTTGGCGTTTCCGGTAGCGAGCATTCCCATTCCTTGTGTGATAGCCACGTTTGACGAGATGCAAGCGAGAGTGACAGTGTGGGCCGGGATCTACAACAGACATGTCCGGTTTTGATGGAAGCTGTTTATATGTTCAAACCTTGTCTGGAACACCAGCAAGGAGAGCAGCTTCTCTGGCGATGTTACTGGTTTTGCATTCTTGGATGACAGTTCCGCAAATGATGTGATCAAGCTTATCGTACGGGAGTTGTGTCTTCTCGATCAGAGCTGCAAAAATTATCTATTTTAGCGAGAAGAAAACAACTTTAATACCTTTGATGGCTTCTTTCTGCAAATCGACAGCCATGAGATCCTTGAACACGGTCCCAGAAACGACGAACGGGGTGCGGACAGCATCGACGAGCACGATGTTGGGAAGATTTCTCTTCGCGGCTGTGGATGCAGCACGGGCGGTTCCGAACGACGAGCTGACTGCACGGAGCATCTTCTGAATAGTGAAAATTAGCGAAAACCAAAGTAGAAAGAACGAAAAGACGAAAGGGCACGCAACAGTGTAACTGAACAACGGTTATCGGAATCGCACCGACTGCGTCTTTTATCAGTTTATCGCCGAATGGGGACAACGTTTTCTGCACTTTACCCGCTCTGGTGTTTGTGTCGGACAGCGAAATCAACGAAAAATGGCATGATGGTGAACGGAACTCACTATTTTAGAGACAAGCTGCGAATCGAGTAATGAAACTGCCTTTGAAAAATAATGGTCCGCATAAGAGAAAACGTGAAACCAATGCTTCTGTCTTTTCGAAACTATTGATAACGTGAAACACGTCATTACATTCGTAAAAAAGAAAATCATCGAGCCGCACACGTTGAACACTCACTTTTACGCTGTTTACTAGATGGCCCAACGACTATCAACTTGATGATAGGGAACGAGAGGACAAGTATAAAAGAAAGAGAGAGGGCGAGAGAAAAAAGAGAAAGTTAAACAAAGAAAGTGGGAAACGTGGAAAGCTAACTTCTTTGGTTAAATCAAGATCTCAAACCATAATCGATAGTCGGAGAAGAATAAGTGAGTGGTGGGCGAACGCAAGAAAACAGGCTGGCCTCCACGAGACGCGCCGCCCGTCCCGTCACTCTGGACTTTGTACCTTGATTACTTTTCTTCTGTGTAGCCTACGCAATACCTCCGCGTTGTGTAGAAGACGGCACGTTGGCACGTGGCTCCTAGGTCAATTTCTACGGAGAACTACATGTTATGGACAGTGGAGGCCGTTTGAAGAAAACTGGAAAACGTATTTATGACATCAGTAGAAAGCTATAATTCGAAAAAAATATTTCCGGAAACTAAAATGTGACTTATTTTTCTATCCGTGTTGATGCTATTTTTCAGTTTTTGAGAAAAATATTTCGATAAATTGTCAGTTTTTTCGCTAGAACGGTGGTTTTCTAGACCACAATTTCTAGTTCGCACCCCGCCCGTATTTGGTCTTACTTTGTGTATCTACTCATTGAAAATGTGCGAAAAATCTCATCGTTCGTCGCTCTACGAAATATTTTTTTTAATTGAGAAGATTGGAAAATATCAAACGATTTTTTTAAATTGAGAAGATTGGAAAATGAACATCTGGCCTGAAAGTGGTGAGAATTAGACATCGGTTGTCCAATTAGCGTCAGTGGACACGCCCTTGCTGATCACCTATTTTGACTGGAACGTTTTGAATGAAAAGGAAAGATTAATTTTACTATTTCTCGAAATTTCAGGTTAGGCGATAATGAAAAGGAAACAATTGTATGGACAATCCTCACATGACCATTTACGAGTGAATCAAAAAAAGTCCTGAAAATCGCGGCGAGCATCGGAAAATGCAATATTTTTTCATAAAAACCGGTCTTGGTGAGACCCATTATCTATTTTGACGCATGCGCCTTTAATAATCCTCCTGACTTTTGTAGCACCTCCAAACTCGCAATTTATGTGTGCAGTTGTCTAATTTTTCTTCCAAAGTTCGTTATTTTAAAATTTCAAAAAAGCCGCAATCCAATATTGCATCTATACTAAATAGGTTTCTCATTTGCCTCATCTGTCCCCGAGTGACGTAACTGTGTTTTGTAGCTAAAATAGAGCGATCTTCGCTGTTGCCGTTTTCTAGAAAGCAAATTTAATTAAAATTTCAACAACCATATAAAACTTTCTAACTAACCGGAAAATTCCTCTATTCGCCAGATGTTGCACCTTTCTGTTTTTCTGAGAAAGTAAGTTCAGAAAAAATGTTGCTTCATTCGATTATTTATTTACACGTTATATGTCATGCATAGTATTTGTAACAAACGCAATAAAAATCGGTTCATTCTTGGTTGTCAGATGCTTTCTGAAAATTAAGAATAACAAGCTTCTCCATGAAGCGGCGTGCAATTTCCCGTCGATTAGCGCGCCTTCACTGTCTGCTATTGATTCAGGAACATTGGAACTGTCCCTTTTTAATCTGATTCTGTACATCTTCCTTCATTAAAATTATCATCTAGAGAATATCAGCTGCCTATTGCCATATTCCAGCCACTACTTGTCAAAATGAACGCACTAATCGTTAAATCTGCTCTCGATCATTTAGAGGTTTGTCTTGTCAACTTTTCTGCGTCTTCTCCAACCGGAAGTAGTTTCAGTTCAGCACAGTCGTCGCAGTTCTAGTCGTGATATCATGTGCACTACTGGCATGTCAAATCTCAAGCCGCAGGCCACTCTACTACAACTTGTTCGTTGTCGAAATGCACACGTGGACTACACGAAGGATGGTGCAGGTGAATCAAATTCTGAATTTCCACGAGACAAATAGTTCATTAGGTATTACATCTCGGCCAGGAGTTCAATCCGGTGGTTCCCTGGGACAGGCTTGTTCAAAGAATGCGAGCGAGGGCTCCACGAATTGCAGGAGAGCAGAGAGTGGCCATTTCGGACACTAATATTGTTATTCAATCGCCAAATACTGTTATTGATTCACCGGCACCTGCAAGGTAGTCATACACGTTGAAGACATTTTCCAAATTTCGATGTTTTAGGTCACCAGATATCGATTTGATAACTTTGTGGGACATTGAAATGCCGCCGCCTAATGCAGGTCACGTGCCAGATGCGACACGAGACAGCCAGTACGCGGCTGCAGCTGCTATAGCTATTCTCGCACGAGGGTGAGTCTAATTATAAATGAATAAATACTCGAAAGTTTGTATGGTTTCCTACTTTAGAAAATAGTTTTTGAAAAATTGCTCATAGTTCATTGAAAGCTATATTAATTAATCCACGAAACATTTGAAAACTGATTAATTAAAGAGATGATGCGTCGCTGCAGTCGAGGGTTTTCCAAAACAGCCAAAACCGATCTTCGGCGGAGAGGACAGGATTGATTCCAAGTCTGAATCGAGCAAGAAACGTCAACGTAAGCTTTTCAAGTCTTTCCCATTAATTCACAAATATAAGAAACGCGATGCCTATTCGTGTCTGTTCTTTCAGCCTCCTCTTCAAGAAAGTGAACCTGTACGACATGATTATGTCACTACAGACGTCACTTATACAACGCCTTGTGAGTTAAAATTTTGTTTATTCATTCGAATGTTTAATTCTTTCAGCTATTTCACTTGATATGCATCATCAAATTTCTACGAGAATGTCAGATGTGGCAGAGACACGAAGTCCCCGAAATGAAGTGATTGCCATTCACGAAGATGATGAACACGACGATGGAAACGATAGTGCAGCTTCAGAAGACATAGAAATAGACTTAGATCAGGAAGAGGAAGAGCATTCGGATGAATCATCGGAAGGAAACTCGAGCGAGTCGGAAACAAATAACCCAATAGTGAATGTGCAGACGAGTTCGAACAGTAACACGAATGAGATATCAGTAGTAGAAGGGCCTTCAGAAGGCAGGATTCTTATCAGGCTGAAGTTCATGAACGACACCGAAAGAGACACATATGCTTCGCTAACTGACACCGTTGGCAAATTCAAATTCGAACATTTCACCGACATTTCGAATCAAGTGATAAGACTAATCTACCAAGGGCAGCTTCTGCGGGACGATCATCGCACTTTAGAAGATTACGGTCTTCAGGCAGGAAGTGTGATGCATTGTCACATCAGCACTACTCCATACACGAGACCCGGAGTGGCTACACTCCCTCCGTTGGTGAATAACAGTGTATCTGCGCCTCGCCGTCGATTGAGGACAGTTCCAGTACCGACTCCACAAGTTAGATATCCATCCAACACAGTTGGGGAACTGACTCAGCAGCTGACTGATGAGTTGGCGAGAAGAAGAGCTGCACAAGACAGAAATGTCGGGCAGATCTATCTGCTCCTCTCGACCATGGTTCCAATTCTTTCTGGAATCGGATTGGCGTTTTTTCGCCCGGATCGCATGCGAGACCTCTTCCGCCCGGCAACTTTGCTCACAATTAGTCACTGGGTGTGCAACTTGCTTGTAGACAATGGATTGTTGGATCAAGACGATGACGAACAGGAGTCACATCTGCAGACTTCTACGCTGTTCTGGATATTTGGAGGTTTTTTGTTTCTTCCCTCTCCTTCTCAGAAATTCCGTTTTTCAGGTCAAGTGCTTGCAGTGAGCATTTTCTTCTATTACTTCCCTGATGTTTTCGATCGCGTCGGTTTCTCGATTTTCGTGATCGTGTTTCTCTACTTTGTGTTTGTCGTCTATTCTCGCCAACGAAGACGTCAGCCTGATGCGGAGGCGCAGAACGAAATCATAGAAAATCAAATTGTCCAGGAGAGCATAAGTCTCTTGTGACAGGCTAACAGTAACTGCTAATGATGAATTTTCCCAAATTACCGAAATTCTTTTCAGGTCGGTCATGTACATTCTGAATCCTCTAGCCACATCTACAAATGGGTAACAATGTTCTATGGAGTAAAAGCGAATGATGTCATCCGTGTGCTGTATATAATGAAATACTCGGTTCTTGGAATAATACTAGTAATAAATTGGTAGTTTTTGTTGTTACTATAAAAATATCCACTTCGCCATTCTGTGGCCACAACGAGCACAAAAATTGAGCAAACAGTCAAAGAAATGGGCGGACGCTGGGTAAACATAGAGGCATTGGAGGTCTAAGGATCCACTTCTAGCAACAGTTTGAGCTTCTCTCGTCAAGATGATGAAACCACCGCCGCCGGCGCCTCCACCAAAACCTGGCAGTTTGGGAACAAATGAGAATATTGGTGAGTATTAAATGAGAAATTCTATTAGACAAAAATTAATTGGGAAAGATTCCAACTGTTTCTAACTTATATATTATCTTTATTTTGAAATAGCGGAATTATCTAGAAAACCGCCTCTAGAAGAGCGTGTGAGTCATTGGTTTTCTTCGTGTGCCCGCAGTCACAACATTCGTCATTCGCTCGTTTCAATCTGCAAACACGCGGCCATTTTCCTTTCTGCGCCTCTTTTCTTTTGCTTCCCGCATCGATTCCCGTCTCTGTCTCTCACTTGTCGCACCTTATTCGGGAGAGAGAGAGAGTTTTAGTTTATAAGTATTCAACAATGTCGAAAGGTGAGTGTATCTGCATTCCAGTGCAAACATCATGAGCATTTTCTCTTTCAGACACCAGCTCTTTTTCCGTTTCTGCGGCGAAAGCGCTCTTCGAGACGGCAAAGAGGCCAGAGTTCCAGAAAGCGGCCGTTGCGGCGGCGAAGAATCCATTCGTTCGGCAGACCGCAAAGAATGTGGCTCAGGATGAGAAGGCGAGGAGTGCAGTTCTGAATGCGGTCAAGGATCCGAGTGGAGGGAACAAAGTGTCGGCGGCGTTCGCAGTGGCAGATGCCAATCGAAAGGCCGATGGACCACCCCCGCCGCCCCATAGGGCATCCGAAACACCGGCTCCTGGGAAACTGTCTTCGGCGCACTCGGCGATTAGATCCCAACTCGAGAACCTTCATCTCGGCGGCTCTTCGACAACTTCTTCGTACAGTGAGTCATTGTTTTTCTTGTTTTCATTCGAATTCCTCTTTCAGCCCCATCTTCCGTTTCGCCAACTCCGCAGTCGAGTACCTATGCCTCGTCATCTTCATACTCTTCGACGTCTTACCAATCGTCTTCCGCTCCTCCTCCCCCACCTCCAGTGCCACGTCATCATGCTTCGACGGCAATAACAACTCCGCATGGAATCGCAAAATTTGAATACGCGCCGGCGCAGGCGGACGAGATGGCTCTTCGTGTTGGAGATGTCGTTATGTTCCACAAGAACGTCGATTCGATGTGGATATACGGAGAGAATCAGAACACGAGGACGTACGGAATAGTTCCCACTTCCTACCTGGACATTAAGATTCCGCTGAAGGAGGCGTTCGTCTCCCCTCCTCCACCTCCGCCACCTACCTCTTCTTCTGGAAAAGGACTCTACGCAACCGCTCTCTACGACTACAATTCTGCGGAGCACGGAGATCTTTCGGTGAGTAAATCGAACGAGTTTTCACGATTCAATCAATTGTTGTTCAGTTTTCAACGGGCGATCGCATTGCAATAATCTCCCGTTTGAACGCCGAATGGCTCGAAGGCGAGTTGCGTGGTCGCAAAGGAATGTTCCCCGCTCAGTACGTCGACTGTCCGAATCTTCCTTCTGTCGCCCCACAGAACACTCCCTCCAAGTTCAATGTTCCATCGAAAACGGCTGTCGTTGCATATGATTACGATTCTGGAGTGGCGACGGATCTTCGTGTTTACGAGGGTGACGTCATCACTGTGATCGACGACAGTGATCCGGATTGGCTGTATGGGGAGTGTCGTGGAAGGGAGGGAACAGTTCCGAAGTCGTTCTTGGGACCTCCGTACGGATCGCCGAAGAAGCAACCAATTGGAATCGCAGAGATCGCGAACGCATTCTCACCAAAGAAGGCGGTGGCAACTGGGGATTTCCACACGAACGACGAGAAGAATCTGTACGTGACGAAGGGAGACCGTCTTCTGATCATCGAAGACGTCGACGAGTACTACTTCAGAGGGCGACAGGAACTGTTCAAGACACTGCCGCCTGGCAATGTTCCCAAGAACATTGTCCAGTTTTCGAATTAATTTCACTTGATATGTACACACTTGATTGACTAGCTTTATGTGCCAATATGTTTTTCCCGATGCGTGTTCTCTTTCGCTAGCAAATTATAATTTGTGAATGAATTATTAGAACAACCAAGAAAAGAATTGATAGAGTTTATTAAGTTGAAAAGGAATTAGTAATAGTATTATTATTATTATTTACAATCAATGACAAAAAGAGAAACAAAACAACAATTAGACCATCGATTCGAGTGTTGCGGACGAGTAGAATCGGCTGGGGACGTCGTAGTAGCGGGATTCTGATTCGTTGAGTTTCGAGAAAAGAGACGATTCGTCGACGGTGAACACTCTGGAGACGCCGACCGGGAGGGTGTCTTGGAAGACGTGGACGGGACGGGAACGGCAGTAATAGAGCACGAGTTGGGCGACGATGAGCAGGAGGACGAAGAAGGCGATAGAGCAGTAGATGACGGTTCTGAAAGAGAAATTAGAGACGGGGGAGGTGGGGGGAAACACTTACTCATCAGAGATGGCAAAGTCAAAAGAGACTTGTGGGGAGACAGTGGAGACAGTTGGCAAAGTGTCCGGAAGCGGCAGGGAACGCCGTTCGCAGAGGGGCCCGAAGTATCCCTTCTCGCAGAAGAACGTCGATCGGATCGACAGAATCACGGCTTCCGAATCGACCACTCGAGACACCGAACGGCCATTATTCTGGGTTTGGAACTCTTGAATGCTCATGTCGGAGAGCGATTTACCGGAGAAGTGGTGGAGGAGTTGAAGGCTGACGGGGAGGTGGGATTGGGCGCTCTGCGAGTAGACATCGAGGGTTCGGGTCTCGTAGGCCAAGAGACGGACAGTTTCAGAATAGAAGGGCGAGTGCTCGAGATGCACAAGACAGTCGCTGTCAGCAGTGAGATGGAGTCGGAGGAATCCAGAAGATTCGGATCCAACGAAGAGCGAGAGGAGGATGAGGAGGGTGTTGTTCATGATGACGGGGGGAGGAATGAGTGCCTACTTCCAGACGGACCCTTTATATAGTGCTCCGAGGGATGCTCCGCCCATTTGATGACATCCCTCCTTATCTTACCAATCGGAGAGTCGACTCCTTCTCCACGTCTTCTCGTTTTGTCATCCCGAGCATTTGTCATCCTACCAGAAAATCGTATCCCACCGTATACTCAATGTCATCAATTTCGGATTTCCTTTGAGAATATGTGGAGATTTGTCCAAAGTCATCTTCCAGAGCAGCACGGTATTCGAATCAGCACAAATATTTGGAAAACAGAGATTGGTATACGAAAAAGAGTATTCATGGAACACGGACGTTGAGAGATTGCATATAAAAACGGTTTGTGGGAAAATTTGTTCAAAAATCAAAATACGAGATGCCTGTAACAACATCAAGGAATTCATCAATTCCAGCCACCGAGAAACACCACTACCCGATGACCATTTCCATTCCCGCCATACGAAAAGTGGAAGACGTCAAAAGACAACGGGAGTGCGAGCCACGTTTGATGCGCAGCGAACGCAGGAACACCGCCAAATCTCGAGAATGTGATCAACAAGAAGAAGTTGAAGTGGGCCGGACACGTCGCCAGAATGCCACCCAAAAGGATTTACAGAATAACAACCGAATAGAAGGGAATCGACGAATTCAAACGGCGCAAAGGCAGGCCAATGAAGCAAAGGGAAGAAGACGTGGTGCTCAACAAAGTGAAAATACACTAGCACAGTCTCTAGTAAGCCTGGTTAGACCGGGAAGGAGACGGGTACGAATCATCACCGGACACGGCCCTTGGCTACGCCGAACAACTCGGTAAACCTGGGAAAAGCTTACCACGAGCCCCGGATGAGTCTAGGAAAACTTTTCCTTAACTGCTGAATAACTCTTCTCTAACTGCTGGATAAGTCTTCCTCAAGTTATCCAGCAGTTAAGGAAACGTTTTCCTAGACTCATCCGGGGCTCGTGGTAAGCTTTTCCCAGGTTTACCGAGCAAGATCCAGAAGTTTATGTAAGTGTTTAGTCCACACCTCCAACCGCTAGGACTATCCAGGACAACACGATGAACGAATGAATGAGAAACCCCTCATCAACAAGAATAGGGAAGATTCATTTTAGCCCCAAAACGCAATTTTTCGAAGATAATGCAATACTGATATATCCGTACTTGCATTTTTTGTTGTGTAAGGGATCACTTCTATCTGATTATTACCTAAGTTATTATATTTGTGCACTCCTGAGCCTTGGAAATAAGGAAAACATGTTTTATATAAACATGTTTTTGCCTCACTATCGTTTGAATTACCGCCCTTTTGCTACCGCGGCCGCGCTCAGGTGGCCGATGTTTCGCAGTATTTTGACGCGATTCTGCCATTTTTTCCGATTGGAAAAATTGTTTTTTTTTAAATAAGTTCAACAACAATCGATTAATTAGCTGCCCCATTTCCTTCTCTATTCATCCATTTTTTGTATGCGCCTTGCCTTCAACAGAGCATATTTTTCCCTCCGTAGCACTCCTTAAGAAGCGCATTTATTTCAGAATGTTCTTGTTAACAAGGCGGTTACTCAACAAAAATTGGAAGTTTCTGCCTAACCGAGACCGGATAGTTTACAAAAACAAAAAAGAGGCGTTTTTTGATTTCGTCAAAGTGTCTGGTGCGAACATTTTCTGGCAAATTGGCCTTGCTGTCATAGTATTGTATGTGGTTATTTTCACGAGCCGGAGAAAACTATTGTCTTTTAGAGAGTTCGCATTTCCGACGCCAGATATTGTGTACGATATGAAAAGGCTGATTTCTCCGGATTTTGACTTGTTCTGCAAAAGTGGAAACCTTGTGGATTTCGAGATGGACTTTGAGAATAAGTTGAGATCGATTCGTAGGGAAGAGGTGCGCAGTTTGGAGCAGTTCACAAATGCAAAAAGCCCAGAAGCCAAGTTTGGTGGCATTGTTTAATTATTAAGTTTCCGGATAATAATATTTGCTAGGTCTCATGCAATGATAGTTGTTTGATAGGTCTCATTTGTTTCGACTCTTTCTTGTTTTTGTTGTCCAAAGATTTTTGATAAATGGTATTCTCTTTTTTTCTTTCTCACTATATAATTTCCGGTTTTAAATGCCGCCTCCGTTATATCAGTTCTTTCATTATCAGCTTATTTCTCACTCTTTCAGTAAAGCCAAAAATGGAAACCGCTGTGAAAACCCCAACTGAAAAAAAACCGAATGCGCTTCTCGAGACCAAATCTCTTGCGGCTGCTCTTCCGGACACTAAGTCGCCAGATCAAAGACCCAAATATGTCCAGATTGTAAGAACTATTTTATTTCACGTTGACTAGTTTACTTTTTCAGTTGCAAGACAAGAATGGACATCGTTCGAACAAGTCTCAAGTTTCTCTGGGTGTTTCGGATTCATCCGCTAATGATAACTCGCTGGGCGAAGCGTCGGCAAAGACGGAGCCACGCAAGCCTCGGAACAACAACAATTATAGAAACAAAAATATTACTGCACCCAACGGAAAACGTCCGTTCAAAGTATACCACAAGAAACAAGAAGTGGTTGGTTACTAAAAAGAGTAATATAAAAGAAAACATACTTATAGGTTCCTCTGCCAAGCACCGTCAACGTTCGTGAAATGGAAATTTCCCCTGAGAACGTTCTCTTCTTCAGTGGACCCACACACTATCTATCAGCCCTCTATCCTGTGAAAATCGTTGTTGATGGAAACCATTACAACTCCGTTGAGCATTACTATCAAGCATGCAAGCTGTTCACTCTTGTTGGTAAGGATACCGCATCCGAGCTTAAAAGCGCCACGACTCCTATCGAAGTGAAGAAAGCTACTAAGAACATCCTGAAAGGCAAGGTGACTCCGAAGCAGGTCGCTGAGTGGAAAGCGAAAGATAGTTTCTTGGTTTTGAAACACGCGGTCATGCAGAAGTTCGTTCAACATGAGGATCTCAAGAAAGCGCTTCTGGAAACTGAAAACAAAATCCTCATCCAAACATATCTCGGGTAACATTAAAATGGAAACAATTGCGGAACTTCGTTTATTCAGAGATAACTTCTTTGCCGCTGGCGCCAACGTGAAGTACACTACCAACTGGGTCACTCGGCACTTGAATCAGAGCATCAAAGTTCCCATGGAGATTTTGCCTGAAAACTTCAAATACCTTCCGATGGTTTCGAATGGAAAGAATGCTTTCGGCTGGATTCTCATGAGTGTCCGCGAGGAACTGCGTGCTTAAACAGCGTAAAGTCATCAGCTTCCATTCCTCTCGCCATAATTGTAGAAGGTCTCTTGTTTTCTATGACCTTTGACCTTTGCTTCCAAGTTTTCATTTTTCCGTTCTCATGTTCTCGTCCTCTAACTATGATAAGAACTCGATAGTTCCAGCATATCATCGCATATATTCTGCTTCCCTTCCCGCTCAGACACGGTGTTCGCTTCTTAAAATGTAGAGTCTTAATAAATGAATGAACATAAGCAATTGATTATCTTCTTTCTGTCAATGTGGTTGCTTACCATCGTTATCTTTGATTTGTAATTTGCTCGTATATCAATGTTTTTTTTGCGCAGAGAACGTGATGGGGAAGTCTAGCGACAGCGTTTTAAAACGGTTAGTGCTCGGTATTTTGATCGCCCACGTTTCTTTTTTCTCCAGATACCGTAACAATGTCCGTGTTGATCCGTCATCGTTGGCTCATTATATGTGTTACCACTGTGGAAAAACACTTTCCGATCGTCTAGAGTATCAGCAGCACATGCTCAAAGTCCACGAGGTGTTGTCACAGTCGTATCAATTGTGGTCGGATCACACGATGGACACATTGGGGTTGCGATGGAGTGCGTCGAAACACCCGGAAGATCATGAAATGTCAGGCTCTGGTGAGTGGAACAGTTTTTTGTCGTCTGTAACCCGCTAAGTTAGTTATAGTGTCTCCAAAGTCGCGTACTTCCAAGGCAAAAGACTCGGATGATGATGATGAGGACTATGTTTACGAAGAAGATGAAAAAGCGTCGAGGAAGAGAAGGCGGGATGAGGACGGCGCTAAATCTAGAGGGAAGAGAGGAGCCGACAAACAGAAAAGGGATGAACTGAAACGGAAACAAGAAGCGGAGAGTAGAAGAAAAAAGAGAGCCGAAGAGAAGAGGAGAGAAGAAAAAATGAGAAAAGAGGAGGAGAGAAGAAAGGCAGAAGAAGTTTCATTGGCATTCGAAAGTAATAAAGACAAAGAGAAGACGGGTGCAGCAACAAGTGTAAAAGAAGCCGTTGAGGTGGAGAAGAAACCTGAGAATCCGGAAAAGAAAAGAAGACGAAGAACCGACGGGTCGAGACGTAAGGAAGAAGAACAAGGAGACAAACCGGAGGTGGCAGCCTTGGTAAAAATTATATTGGAAGAGAGCAAGAAGAAAGAGGCTTCGAGACAGGAAACTGAGGATGAGGACATGTACGCCGAGCCAAGTAAGTATGATCGAAGAGGAATCGGTTGAAACTATCGTTTGCAGCTCGTGGATACAGAAAACCTTTTGAAGCAAATGCATACACTACGAAATACTGCAAAATATGTAAAAAAGGCACTCACTTCACATTCGCAACACTCTTCCAGCATTGTAACTGCTTGTCTGCATTCTCGTTATTCACAAATATTTCAATTACAGACATTGAACATCATCATGCAGTTCTCAAGTCGTTCCATTATTACGGCTTCCACGGAACGAAGCTTATGGGAAAGAAGCTTCTGACTGAAAGAGACTACTGCCAACGATGCATAATCAAGTTCAGCACAACTAACGATTACTACCAGCATATGATCAACAACCACATCTTCGAGAGCGTTCGTTGCCAGCCTGAGTAAGTGTTCGTCTAGTGTCTTCTCTGCGCCATCGGTTCTCGGTTTCATTGAAGTTTTTTTTTTCAGTTTTGAAACGGCTTCGCATGCGGATGTAGAGGCAAAACTCGAGTTCCGTGACAGAACGCTCGTGTGCGGCTACCACTTTCCACTCAGTCACTCGGATCGTCCCCAGAATCCAGCAACTGCACCAGAAGCTCCGAAGCCGTTGGTGTGGATCAAGAAGGAAGTTATCAAAGAAGAAGAACCAGACTATGACACACCTAGCACTTCCACCGCCGTCCCCAAGACAACACAGTAATCCTCGCCATTCGATCTTTTTTGTATTATGATTTAACATTTTCTCACCAGATACTCAGTACGCTGTTCCCATTTCTCTCCCGTCCCCTGTTTTTCGAGTCTATCTGATATGATTCCGTTAATTTCATTTTCCTTGTTTTCACTGACCGTGCAACAATGATAACAAATGAAGTGGATTAATACAAAACATTTGTTTTCATTTATTTGGCTCTCCAAAGTATTCACTGTTTCTAGTTGAATAGAAATAGAAAGTAAACGACAGCGGAGATTCCGGAAGATAAGGGCCTCAAGGAGGCGGGGGGTCACACTCATTCCGGAATGCAGTGACTCAAAAGTCACACGCTCCGTTATCATCATCGTCGTTTTTTGTTATCATTCAGATTCTCCGCCGCACCGTTTTTTCGTTTTTCCGGAGGATGACGAGCAAAAAGTTCGGAACCGAAGACGTCGGAATCACAAAAATCGGAGGCAGTCGAGATGGGAAATCGATAAGCGAATCGGAATGGAAAAAGGTTTTGCCGGAGGAAGTGTTCCGAGTCGCCAGACAATCCGGTGAGTATTCAGAGTCTGTATTATGTCATTCCGGATTCCGTCAAGTGTTTTCTGAAATTCCGGGCTGTTAACTGGAAATTATCTAATCTTCAGTTTTTTCCAGTGATTCCGCAAAAATTTCTCTTCGTCCGAGTTCGTGGTTATTTGAATACTTTGCCGAAACGTGAATTGTTCTAAAATTTCAGGAACTGAAAGACCTGGAAGTGGCGGATTTGACAATTATTTCGAGAAAGGGCGGTACATTTGTCTGTGCTGTGGAGCCGAACTATTCCAGTGAGCTCCCGAACCGATATGTTCCGATCCTTGACGTCTATTCAGCTCCGACGCAAAGTTTTGGGCGGGATGCGGATGGCCGGCGTTTTCAGAGTCAGTCGGCAAGGACGCGAACATCATTCGCATCCAGGATCGTTCCCACGGAATGAATCGAACTGAAGTCCGTTGTAAACAGGTAACAAGATTGGTATCTTGTTTACTCTCATCCCCGTTTTTTCCAGTGCAACGCACATCTCGGACACGTCTTCAACGACGGACCGAAGGAAACGACTGGCGAGAGATACTGCATCAACAGCGTGTGCATGGCGTTTGAGAAGAAGGATTGACTTGAATAAAAGATACCGTGTCTGTCTCTCTCTTTATCACTTCTCCTCCACACATTTCGACACACTTTTCGGACGACCGAGTTGACAGTTAGTCATCAGAAGAAGAAGAAGAAGATAACAGCGCCAATCCATGAAATGTCTCAATTCGGACACTATATCACCGCCTCGTTCGACCTTGACACACTAAATCGCACCGCACCAACGTCTCCCATCCGCATTTCGCTCGCGAGTCCGCTTCATTTTCATTCCGTTTTTCCACTTCCCATCGTTTGTCCTTATTGTTTTACCACCGAGTAAAGTCAGTAAATAGATCAAAAGTGGGAGGGAGGAGTCGTTAAAGTTTAAAATTACCGGTTTCGCAGCGGAGGAGGGCGCCAGAAGGACAATGGTAATATGTCATTGTCGAGTTGATGAGCTTGTGAACATTTGAATAAAAGTCAGAGTACACTCATCGCGGGTCGTGTCTTTCGAACAGCCGTCCGCGTGTTGAAGCATCTGTGTTCGAGCCGTCCCTTTCCTTCTGACAGGAGACTTTCTCCGGTGGCCACCCATCCACCCATCCGTCCATCCACATCTCCAACATCTACAACTTCTTTTTATTCATCCTATTCGGCTGCTTCCTGCTGTGAATCCGTCGCAAATCTTTCTAATCTGAACTCTCATTCGGCAGCTGAAGCCCGCTACTTTTGGTCGTTTCGCGCCTTTCCCCTCCCCTGCCTCCTCATCTTCGTCCCATTGTTTTCGTCCTAATTATGTGTCTTCGGAGACTGTCTCCGCATCCGTCCGCGCGCGGCTCCACCCACCGAAAGTAGCATCTGGAAAAAGCTAATCAGACAGCAGTGAGTGCCGAACAGGACGTTCGGGAACGATTACTGCTTACATTGGGCGCCATCGTACGCTAGCAACCGGCCTCCCCCCTCTCCGCCTACTCCGTACAATCCGCCGCTTCTTTTTTCCGTCCGTCCTCTTGACTTTCGCTTCGCACGCAGTCCTCACCATCATATCTCTCTTTGTACTGTGGGTTTAGCACCGGCCGTTCGAGATATCCATTTGGGTTTATTCTCCCTTTGACCCCCCGCCCCTTGACGACGCCATTAGCTGACCGAGTCATGAGAACTTCCCCCGCACCCGCTACGGAAATTAGGTTGAGTGACGTGGCACGACGACGATCCGCTGATTCATGCCGCGTGGTTTTTGTAAAATTACAGTGTTCTATTTATTAAATGAGAATGTAAGCGCCCTCGATTCCAGTTCCACCACCACCACAATACTTGTACTACATACCTGCGCAGTCAGCCGATCGAAAAATCCTCGGTTTTTTGGGTCAGAAGGCTACTTTATCTGTTGCATGGCTGATCACGCCACGGGGGGTGGGCCCTAAACAAGTTGCAAAAACCAGCCAACTGCGGAGAATCCGAGTCGATTCTTCTTCGGCTGCCGCCCCTATCCAAACACAGTCCAACCTGTCGTTTTTGCTTTTGGACACATTCCAAGAGGTGTCACGTCTTGGGAAAAAACCAATAGATTCGGATGAAAGATGATGATCATCATCTGGTACAGAAGAAGAGGGTGAAATCCGCGAAAGTCTTGAAGTACCATTCGGAAGACGCGACTTTCGCCGCATTAGTATGTCAATTTCGACTTGACTTAGATGGAATGGACGGCGCGTTCTTTGTGTTGTTTTTAATGATGATGATGATGCCCATCTGCAATTCCCGACGACGCACTGTTTTTTTCTCTAATTTCGATCCGTTTGTCGCCGCCGTTCGGAACGTGTTGCATACCAGAAGCAGCCGCTCCCGGGCCGCCTTCCGATTCCACCGTCGCGGTAAACCACACGCCCGTTTCCCTTTTCTCGCGAATTTCCCGACCCGCTATCATCGGTTCGCTTCCAAAATTGTGTCATCCGCCGATTGTCCAAGGCTGAATATTTGGGTTATCTGTTCACCTGTTACCTGTCCGTCTGCGCCCTCCTCGCCGATTCATTTGCATTTGTCGAATTTCGGGAACGCCGCCGCATCGAAAACGGAAAGAGAGAGAGAGAGAGATCGGAAAGGGGGGAGGGCGGGCATGGGGGAGGAAGAAGGCGCGGCCAACCGAAATGAACAATTCGCACAATAATACCGATAGCTTCCAATTATGACATTTCCTTTCATTCTCCTACTTCTGCGCCCACCCCCAACCAATTCTCTCCCTCTTTCTTGCCTCCACGACGTGACAATCAAGCACTGATTGTGTTCGTACTGTATTTAATCCGATCATAAATCGTTTTGTAAAGACGACGTGACGTGGCATCGAGATTACGCCCAAATGTGTGACAAATCTCGATTCGGCCGCTTCACCGACTAACTTGATCTCCCATTTTTTGGGGGGTCTATTCGTCAATCCGTACACACATTAGCCTGCCTCGATCTCCGCCTCTCTCCCCCATCCCATTCACTCCTTTTCTGAACCTTAAGCCTAATTTGAACGCGCGCCAAACCGATCCATTGGTGTCTCGCATCTGGTTCCCCAACCACTCTATTATGTCGATTCGCCGCCATCCACTGACCCGATCCCTGCACTCAAATCTCCACTTTTTACAGCAAAATGCGTTGGGAGCTGCTCGTGTGGCTTCTGGCCCTGGCGGCCGCTGCGTCGGCTGCCGGATGCCCTCCGAATACGTTCACATGTGCAGATGGCAGTTGTATTCCTTCCGATTGGAAGGGCGATGGAGAGAAAGACTGCGAGGACGGCTCCGATGAGACCACTGAAGCTGTCGGTGAGACCACCACCGACGGAAAGTTCGATGAAGTCGTCAGCGCCTCCTCGACGACTCCGGGATCCGACGGAGACTGCGACTGGGCAATGCAGCAGCGCATCGACAACTGCAGCGAGCCGATCGTTCAGTTCCTGCACCAAATCGAACGAGTCAACCTCAAAAACATGTCATTCCTGACGTCGGCGCAGATGTAATTACTCGTTTAATCGCCCATCCATCACAATAATCGCATCCTTTTCAGTCAATCACAAATCGAAAGCGGCTGCAACTTGATGACGAACTACCAAGAGTGCGTCGGAAACGAGAAGGGGTGCATGCCGGACGAAGGAGTCCGCTCGTGGGGAGAAGTGGAGATGTTCATGTGCCAATTGGTTCTGCCGTCGGTCAAGGAGCACTCCGCGTGCTTCAAGACCTCCGCTGATCCACGTTGTGACACCAGGTAGATCCGGAAGAAGAGGGATCATTTCACTTTTTGAGCGTTTACAGCAAGACTTCCTCATCGTCTTCCCTTTGCGGACTGGTCACTTCCATCCAAACCGCCACTTCTTGCCTCGAAACGATCCGTCCAGAAGCGTGCACTTCGGATGCGATTGAGATGTTGAGCCCAATCAGAGAGGAGACAGAGCACATTGTCTCTGCGATCAGATGTGTGGTGAGTTGTCGAATTCATTCGATTCAGTGAGCATTCCCTCCTTTCCAGTTGCCAGAAGAGTCCTCGAGCACCACTTTGATTATCGACGGAACGACCGAATCGACATCTGCTTCTGCCGAAGATGAAGACGATAATCTGACGACGATCACTTCTGAAGAGTCAACGACGACGACGACGGTCCAAGAGAGCGAGAACAAGCCGGCACTCACGATCAACCTCGCTGACGCAGTCAACTCGCTCTATTACATCTACGACATCTGCTCCGCCAACTTCTCCTCCGATCCTTTCGCCGCCGTCGCCGAGCGTATCTGTGCAAAGCAGGACGAGATCGCCAAGTGGTCTGACTGCTATCAGAAGACGTTGGAGAAGGAGAAGTGCGCGGTGAGGAATGCCACGTCCAAGTGTGAGGCGCTCATTTCCTACAACAACAACTTGGATTGCGCCATTGTGACAATGAACGACGAGTGCGAAGTGGATGCGCAGAACCTGGTGGTGGAATTGCAAGAGGAAGTCAACGATCTGATCATCGCCGGGAAGTGTTTCGAGGAGAAGAAGGAGGAGGAAGCGGCGCCGAAGGAGGCGAACGACGGCGACTTCCACCTGCAGACGACACTGCCCAAGTGCACGGAGGAGCAGGAGAACGGCGCGTTGGGATGTCTCGTCGAGTTGGTCGAGATCAACAAGAAACTCACCGCATTCGCCAACCTCAACTTCCTCCTCGAGATCGCCAGTCCCAACTCTTCGGTCGTCGAGGGAATCTGCTCTCTGTTCGCCCGCTACGAGCAATGTCTCTCCGTCACCGTGTTCAAAGACACTCAGCGTTGCTCGTTCGCCTCTCCACTCAACTCTCTCGCCAGAATCGGTCTCGCTCCGATCTGCTCTCTTGATTCGCGTCCGATGCTCGCCAAGCACAGAGATTGCTTCGAGAAGCTCGCTACCGAGGCCGACGAGGACACCAACTGCCAGTCGGCGCTCTCTTCTCTCTCCAACACCGTCCAGATGATGCTCCAGGGAGTGCATGGAGAGGCTCTTCTCTGCAAGTCCTTCTACACCATCAGGGACACGTTCTCGTGCGGAGAACGTGCTGTCAAGACCAAATGTCATGCGGACGCCCTCTCCGACCTGCTTAGTCTAAAGAACAAGGTGCGTCGAATTGAACTTTTAGACTCTCTCTCTCAGCTGTTCCCAAACCGGTTCATGATTCACGCATTCAGCTGTTCCTCTCCGTGACGTCATCATCTATTGTTGACTGTTTCAGATGACTTCATTGGGAGAAGAGGAAGGATGTCCAAGGGATCCACCGGCTAATCTCGACGAGATCATCGCCCGTCCGGTCGCCCGTCCGATCCCCGTCACCATGCCTCCACGTGCCCCAACCGCCCGTCCAATGCCTATCCCGACGACTCCAACACCTGCAGTGACTCCGTCGAAGTGCTCTGTCGAGGACCAGAAGAAGTTCGAGGAGTGCGTCAAGCCACTCACCGCCTTCCAGCCGCACCCGCTCTCCGTCATCGCCGTGCCAAGAGACATCGACCAGGCGTGCGAGGCTTTCCACACTTTCAAGGCGTGCTCTGCCGAGAGCAACTGCCATCCTCTCTGGGCTCGTGGAATGAGCGCCATGTTCGAGTTCGCGTGCAACGAAGCCAACGCGGAGTTCAAGAAGGTGCGCAAGTGCATCCGCGAGACGTCGCTCCTCGAAGAAGTCCGCTCGTGCGTCTCTGACTTCTCTCGCGGCGCGCCAACTGCCGCCTGCATGTCCTCAAACCGTCTCCACTCGTGCGCCATTCCCCAATTACAAGCCAAGTGCGGACAGGATGCTGCCGACTGGGTCTCCAACTACATCATCCGATTCGCCAATGCGATCGACGTCCGATGCAAGGTGGGACGTCAGCTTCCAGTCGGACGCGTCGTCGGAATCGGATGCTCGGCGGAGGAGGAATCGATCATCGAGCACTGCGCCGCCCCTCTCAACGACATCGGATCGCGAGTGGAGGAGTTGTTCGCCGGTGGAATGCAGTCGCTCATCAAGAATATCAACTCGCTGGCTCCAGTGTTCGCAGGCGGTTGCAACCTGACCGAGGAGTTCCGCACGTGTGCCCACTTCCTGCTCGAAGGCCGCACTTCCTGCGTCGTCTCCTCGTGCATGATCGAGGCCGGACGGGACATCTGTCTGCTCTCCGACCCCGCCAAAGCCATCGACGACAATCTCTCGTGCCTCTTCGGACAGGCGCAGGAGCCAAAGTTCGCTCAGTGCATCCGATCGACCATCTCGACTCTGAAGCAATTCAACCTGTCCACCCTCAGAAACGTGCTGCCCAAGTTCATCGATTGCACGAGGGACATTGTGCTCGACAAGTGCGGCGAGAGCCCGATCAAGATTCTCAAGGCGATGAGCACTCCGGACATCTGTCCCGTCCGCCCGCAACACAGTCCAATCGTGCCTGTCAACCAACCGACCAGAGTCACTCCGAACCTCGAAACTGTCTTGTCATCGACGACTTCGTCCACTGAAGCCTCCACTGAATCTTCGTCTGCTCCATCGTCCACTGAGGCCACATCGGCTGTTTCTGCTGATGGAGGTTGCGGAGAGATTGATCTCGTCGAGCATCTGCAGTGCGAGACGCATCTCGATCAGTTCGCCTTCCGACCGATCGCCATCATTGGCGAGGCGTCGCGATGGGACGAGTTCTGCGAGATGGCCAACAAAACGTACATTCCGTGCGTCGAGGGGCTCAAGTGCAAGTACGAACCGGCCGCTTCCGCTCAGATCGGACTCATCGACTCGATTTGCAACAGAGAGATCACTCTGAGAGACCAGAAACAGTTCGCCATGTGCCTGTCCGAGTACACCAAGTCGGACGCCGGAATCGCATGCATTTCGGACTTTGGAAAGATTGATCAGTTGGAGAGGACGGCGCCAGTGCAGATGTGTGATGGGTGAGTGGAACGGGAGAGAACCGAACACAGAGGGATGGTTTCAGACTGAACAGCGTGATGAGATGTTCGGCCGGCGAGATCGAGAAGAAGTGCGGATTCGACGCCGTTCTGCACGTCTTCAGTGTTCATATGCACTGGGCGAATCTGTTCAACGCCACGTGCATTCTCGAATCACCAGAACCAACGAAGGAGACGACGGTGAGTTGAGAACGGGAGGAATCAATGAAGAGCTCTCGTTTTACAGAGCATCGACGTGAACGAAGTGGAGCCATCTCGGGATCAGAAGCCGGTGGTCGTCACCAAGGACGAGACGACACCAGCGACGGCGACGACTGCAATGAATAACGACGTGACGGAAACAGAAGCCGAGACGACGACGTCGCGGCCGCCCGTGCAGTCGGCCGCTTTCTCGTCTCTCCTTATGGCTGTGGTCATTTCGTTTATCGCATTCTTCTAGACTTTTTGCTCCGTTGACTGCTCCCGAATTGTTTTATTTCTCATACTGGTCACTTTTTTTCTCTCTTTTCAAAGTTTAAAATCTTCCCAAATCCCCCTTTATACCGATCTTCCGCAGGGTTTTCTTTTATTTTGAAGATCCGTTTCTCCCTTTATTTTCGCCACTTTCCCACGTGTACATGGTGTGCTACTACATTACTGATGATGATTCAGTTTGAATTCACTTTTGACTGAATTTGTATTTACTTCTGCCAAATGTAATAAATTATTGAAACGAACGAGCGGTGGTCAAGGCGACTATGCAAAGCAGTCAGACATCGCTGCTTTCTCTTGTTGTTCATCCGTATTCTACTCAGAGCAACACGCGCGCACTGAGCAGGGAATGCCGAGCAAGAAGGCGGAGAAAAAGGAAAAGACCAGGCACAAAATCGACGGGAGAAAGTGTACGAATGGCGGAGCCGCGCGACGATAATACACTTTTGTGCAGAGAAAAGCCATCTTTTTTCTCGGACTTTAATGAAATACACCTTATTCTCATCAGATATTGAGAATAATCCGTTTATCTCTCCCTTTTTTGAATTTTTCAATGGAATTATTCTTCAAATCAAAAATAGACATGCGAATAAATAATCATGTAAATGTGCGATTTCAGTTGCCAGATACTGTATGAAAGGAGCACATCAGATTTAGTATTTTGAGTCTCGCCACGATTCAGAAAGACTACTGTAGCTTGTTTTTTTGGAAAACAAAATTCAGAAACGAAGTAGTTCTTCGTTCTAAAGTTTTTAAGTTCGCGGGTTCCTATTCCGTTTTCTTTTTCGAAATATTCAAATGGTGTTGTAGTTTATGAACTTTTTCAAAATTTTTCTAAATAGGCTATGACTTTCTTGTTTGCTTGTTTGCCCTCTCGCCTCCTGTTCCGATGTGGATGTCTTGCCGCCACGTCCGACTTTTTTCCACTAGTGATACGTGTCAACTGACCAGAGTACTAATTGAATAGCGACCTTCTTCCTCTTCCCTTCGATGATTAATTGGCATCCGCTCCTCATCCGTTTTCTTCTTCCTTCATTTTTGAATTCTAAGAAGTCGTGCATTTCAGATGAGCTTCTTAATTAATCCATGCATTTTACTGCTAATCGCGTCGCTCACAAATTTTACCAGCGCTGCTGATCTCGGGAAAAATGTTGTTGCTGCTGTCAATTGCGGTATGTCGAATATTACGAAGAAGCGTCTCGAAATATTTTTTTTAGGTGGATTCGAAGTGATTGGAGCGCATGGAATTCAATATTCGGAAGACGAATTAGAAAAAGGCGTCGCATCAGACCATGGAATGCAGTACTCCTTCAATAATGCTGCGCCTGAGGACGTGGAGGTTTATCAGGTAAGCTAAGCTGAAGGATGTGTGCTCAATTTATCAACTTCAGACTGAACGGTGGAGCAAAGAGTCTTTCCAGTATGAAGTGCCGGCTGGAGATGGTGAATACGTTGTTATTTTGAAATTTTCGGAAGTTTACTTCCAAACGGCTGGAGAGAAAGTGTTCCACGTCAAGATCAATTCTCAGATGGCCGTTAAAAATCTCGACATTTTCGAGGCCGCTGGTGGCCGTGGATACGCCTTTGATATGTTAGCGATAACTATCGAACCCCATTAAAACTAATTTTCAGATATGTTCCGGTAACTGTGCAAGGAAGGGAGATAATTGTTCGAGGACATCCGAAGGAATACCACGGAAAAATAATTATCGAGTTCGCTAAAGGCCCCCAAGACAATCCGAAAGTCAACGGTTTTGCTGTTGTTCGCGGAACAATTGAGGAAATGCCACCACTGCCTGAGAAAATTGAGGCTGAGCCTCAATACGAAGAAGATTTCGATATTGTAAAGTCGAATTTTAGTTTGAAAGTAAATTTTCAATTTTTAGTACGAAATGGATTCCAAAGAGGAATCGCCTCCCCAAGTAATCCGAGGCGATGATGCCGAAGAGGAAATCGAAATGTACACTGCTGCACCATCAGAAACTGAGAATCCATTCGAAAAAGTAAGTTTGTGATAGCATCCCTTCTAATCCTCGGAAGATTCATCAACAGGAGAGTTCAAGCACATGGATGGGCGTTATTGTGGGCATAGTCCTCGTAATCCCAATGGTCTTATTTGTTCAATATAGAAACGCTCATCGAATTTAATCTGAACAGGATCGTCATTATAGGCATCTCCTGAATAACTTATTCGTCAATTTTATCCATTTGTATTTATTCCTTGAAAATGGGTTGTTCACTTGTATGTTCATGTTCAATGAAAGAGCGAAAAAATTCGCCAAAAAATAAATATTTTTGCCAAAAATTCACATATGTTTTCAAAACGTTTACCGATATCAATACGTCGTGAAGTCGTAGCTTTCACTTTTTATCAAATAAATCCTGAGGGCTTGTTGGCGAAATGGCCGTCATACTTGAGGACGTGGTCGTCTTGCGGCAGTTCGGCCGCCGTTGTGTAATAGCCAGATGTCGGGTCAATACGCATCCCGACGTCCGCCAATTTGTACAACTCTTACATTGTGTTTTCCCATCACCTTTTCTCATTTTTATTTCCAGAATGTCTCGACGATTCAGAAGCAGATCAAGGTCACCGAAAAGAGACCGAGAAGAGCGAAGGAGACGTGACGATCGAGATCGAAGCGAAAGAAAACGAGATAGAAAGGAACGAGAACGCAAGAAAAGGTTGGTAACTAATGCGAAAGCACTGAAAATATTGATCTTGATCTCTCCAGACATCGTAGTTCGTCATCTGACACATCATTGGCAGAATCGCATCAGTTGGGCAGCATATTGAGAGAGGAGAGACGCCGACGTGACAGAAGTCGTGAGAGAAACAACTCGCCAAAGTGAGTATACGGAATGACCGAGCAGAAGAAATGATAAGATGTGTTTTCTCAGGTTTCCACCTCCACCACCACCTCCCACAGATGCACCAGTCGATTCGAGCTTGCCATTCGATGTGAGCACTTTGGATGAACCGACGAAAAAATGGCTAGAAGAGAAGATTACTGAGCAGGTAAATATTCCGGTTCCTCTCCATATTCGTTTATCTAAAAACAAACATTCTCCAGGTGTCTACTCGTGTCCATCAACTAGAAGCTATGATGGCTGAGAAAGCCACGTCGGGCAGAAATGAAATGGAAAAGATGCTCAGAGCCCAGATCGAAGCAGAAATGGCTGTTGAGCTGGCTGAATGCAAGAAACGAGACGTGAGAAATTGAAAAATTAAAATATTAATTGATAGAGTATGTTTTCAGGAAGAATCGCGTAAAAAATGTAAGCAGCTTGAAGCTGAGCTTGAACGAAAAGTACTAGAGGCCGAAGAGAGCCGAAAAAAATTTGTAAGTTGTGTGAACAAAATCGAGTTAATTTTACTGTCTGTAATATCTGAATATAAACTCTTTTTTTCAAACTCTTTCAGAAGCTTATTGTCTTGACTTTTTGCAAAATGCACGCGCATCAAAATCCCCACTTTCTTCCCAATTTCCTATCATTCTCCCCCTCCCTAATCCCCACCGTTTCGCCATTTTTATATCAAGTATCTTACGCTTCGTGCAAGCAATTGCAATCTTTGACTCATCGAGTGGATTGACACGTCATCGCAGGTTGAATCGCACGAATGCAGCGATGTTCCGAGAGCAGGTATTTCCGACGATAAGGTCTTGGCCCCTTCTCGAGTCCATTCTGTTCCTTAGTCCCTAGACTTTGCACTCCTTCTTTTTGCTCTTCATGACAAATTCATTTTTCAGGAGGAGGATCGTTTGGCGATGCTAGAACAGAAGAGCCAGCTGGAGCGAGATCGAGCCGAACTCGCCCGCGAAAAGGCTGAATTGCAGAAAAATGAGCAGCAAGCGATACTGAACAAATCGGGGAACGCACGTGCGCCTATAAAGTTCAAATTCGGTAAATGAGCCTAGGCTCTTCCGACTGCAGTCGATCTCCCATTGCTCGTTCCATTCACTTCCTCCCCTGCTTACTCAACTGAATATTCGATTCGGCTCCATCCTAGAGCAATATACGATTACAATTGGTTCCTTTCAGAGAATAAAAAAGAGTATTATTGAAATTTGTCTTCATGTGTTAGTAACGTTTGTCGTTGAAATCTTTTAACTAGCTGTCGCTTTTTATCTATAACTGTTGTCACTTTCTTGAAACAGAATGCGGGTTATCCTCCTTCTGGCCACTCTCCTACCAGTCGGAACGTGCCAATGGACGTCAGACGATCTCGCGCTGTACGATCTGGTCGAGGAGGTCGGAGTCAACTTCTATGAATGGTTCGACATTCCACGCGATGCTAGCTCAGCTCAAGTCAAGAAGGCGTACCGGAAGCTGACGCTTGAATGGCATCCTGACAGGAACTCGGCTCCAGATGCAACTGAGAAGTTCAGACAAGTGGCTGGGATCTATGAAGTGTTGAAAACGGCGGAACTTCGAGAGAAATACGACAACATTCTGGAGCACGGAATGCCGTCCTGGAGACAGCCGCTCTACTACTACAGGTACCAGTACAATGCCTCCCGGTCCAATTCAATTGTTTCAGGCGAATGAGAAAGTTTGCGTGGTATGAGAGTATTCTAGTCCTTCTTTTCATCGGAACTATCGCCCACTACCTGATGATGTGGGCTAGCTACTTCGAGAAGACGCTTGTCTACAAGTCCAACATGAAGAAGTCGCGCAAATCGAAAAAGGATGATCCTGTCGAAGCAGAGCGGCTGATGCGAGAAACACTAGCGGAATTCCTTCCAAATTACTCTGAACTGTTGCCGATTCTCATCGTCAAGGGCACTGCCAATCTATGCAAGAACTTGTTTTTGACTGCGAAAGAAGCGATGGAAAAGAAGGAACCTGAGCCCGAGCAGCCGACAGAAGAAGAGGTGGCTCAGCAGAGACGACAGCAAAGAGCAGCCGCAGCGCCACCACAGCCAGAGTTCAAATTCCAAATGGCTCAGGGGCTGAAGGCGGTGTCGACGAACGATCCGGAAATGGAGAAGAAGTACGCCACTGAGAGTGCGGTTGTAGCTAAAAGTGAGAGAACTCTGAAAATAAATGCCAAGTCAACTTGCTTTCAGAACAATCCGGAAGCTCGTGGACCCCCGATGAGCTGGCTCACTTGGTGCGGCTGAGCACTGATAAATACCCTGCAGGAACTCCGAACCGTTGGGAACAGATGGGAAGAGTGCTGAACCGAACACCCGAAGACGTGATTGCGATGGCTGGAAAGATAAAACAGATGAAGCAAGAGGACTACTCGAAGCTTCTTATGACAAGCATCCAGCAGTCGGTGCCGACGGAAGAGAAACCCGCCGCCGTTGAGGAAGAGTGGACTCAGGCCGAGCAGAAGGCTTTCGAAAATGCTCTACAGAAGTATCCGAAGGGAACAGACGAAAGGTTGGTTACTGATCTACGTTCTGAAGACGGATCGGTTTTGTTTCAGGTGGGAACGGATATCTGAAGATATAGGAAGCAAATCGAAGAAGCAGGTGATGGTGCGGTTCAAGCAGCTGTCGGAGATGATTAGGAAAAAGAAAACTGAAAATTGATCTGATTTTCTTGCCAGACTCTTCGGGTTTTGTGGGACAAGTGATGTTTTCTTCGGTTGTTTGATAACGTCTAAAAATAAATTATTAGTCATTGATCCTTGATTTAAAAAAAAAAAAAGAAAAGCGAGATAATTAAAAAATTTATAAATTTTTGACTAGAAGCATACATAAATTCAGAACAAAACACAAAAATTATGAACATATAAAGCACCATCGAGCGGAGATTCCAAAACAAAGTAAATGTAACATGAAAGGAGAAGGGCAAGGCACGAGGAAGAACAGGAGAAGGGGGGAGGGTAAGTTGGAACTGATTGACGAAAGACACCCGCAGATGTGAACGAATAGCACTTGATGGGGGGAAGAGAGAGAGACAATAGATAAGGTGATAGTGGAGAACTAGAGCATTTGTCCGTGACGTCCTTGATTGTACTGATCTTGAGACGCATAGCGGGCCTTGCTGTCTGCGTAGTGAGCATCCGCCTGACGTTCGGCACGCAGCTCCGCGTGTTCGGTGGGCGGTCGGTTGCGTTTGAAGAATCCACACTGAAAAGAGAAGACGTTCAGAAAAGGGAATCTGCTCAGTGTCACTCACCCTCCAGAGCAGCAGAATGAGCAAAATGAGAATGGTGAGTCCGATGAGAACAGCGAGAAGATAGAGCCACCACGGCAAATCGCGTCCTTCTTCCGCCGCAATCGCATTCATATTCGTCGAGACGGCTGTGATGAGAGTGGGTTTATGCGGCAGATTGTACTTGGTCGAGGTGACTCTGGCGAGGGCCAAAGACGAGATGTCGCCGCCCGGGTTCTGCTCCTCGACCAGTGTGTTCGTGTAGAGACGAGAGAAGATCTCGACGAGAACGAACTCATCCTCCTTCAGATCGTAAATGTCGCACTCGATGTGAGTGCATCTGAGCGAGTTGCAGTCGACGCTGGCTCGCGAGAGCGGTCCCTTGTAGTCGACGACTCCTCCGGCCTCCTTCGACAATTTGACGGCGTCGCGGAGATCGGAGAATCTTGCTCTGTCGCCACGTGGCTCTCCACGCGGACCGCCCTTCCTCTTCTTCGGACTTCTCTTGACTCTCTTGCTTCCGGCGCGATCGAAGTCGTCGTCCTCCGCCTCGTCGTCATCCTCAAAGTCGTCTCCGTCGTATTCCTGGTCGTCCGGGATGTACTCGTAGTCTCCCTTCTTCTTCTTCTCCTCCACATACTGCCAGTTGCCAGTGTTCTGCTTGATCTTATCCTCATCCCTCTCGTAAACGTGCATCGGCCCTCCCTGACCTCCGTTCTCCGATTGATGTCCCCTCGTCGTCGTCTCCACGTCTTCGTACGACTCATCGTCCTCTTCCTTCGAGTACTCATTCGGAGTTCTCGCGACCGGAGGCTCCGTTGGCACGTGTTCGTTGGTCAGTCTCAGATTCAATGGATTCACGTTCTGCAGTTGCTTCACGCGACATCTTCCCTTATTCGGAGGATTGACGACTGGCTCAGTGATGATGTACAGAAGGTGTCCTCCGTCGGTTGAGAAGGACGGCCAGAAGATGTCGAGAGTGGCTGCGTCGACCTCTGACGGTCCTCTGTTGCTGATCTGGTAGAGGTGCGAAACGACGGGTCCGATCTCGTTGTCGTCGAAGACGTCCGGACGGGTCTTGTTGGTTGTCGAGAAGTCGACCTGCTCTGGATTCGATCTTCCGTTCAGACTCAGCTGATTCTTGAAGTCGACTGGAATCGTGAACGTCACCTTGTTATCCGAAACCGTGTGCGCTTCCTCGTCGTTGCTGCTGTTCACATGCGCATTGATGCTGATCGGAGCGAGCGGCGGTTTCTCGGAAGAGGCGGTCACTCGGACCACACTGCTCACTACCTTGTTGGCCGGAAGAGGGTTTCCAAGGTCACAGGCGAACGTCCACTTTCCATCAGAGTCCGGTTCGTCAGAAGTCGGAGAGCACGACGGTGCGGATTTGGCGTCTCCGCCAACGTTCTCGATACCTCCGTACTCGAATCCCTGGGGAACGTCGAAGTAGAGCTTCGTCTCGTAAGAGTCCTCTCCGCCGTTCTGGACGGTCACATTGATGAGCATCGTGTTGTCCTGAGTGCCGAGGAGGAACTTCTCACGATCACTGAAAACAACTGAATGAGGCACAGGAGGGGCGGGAATGACTCACGCGACAGCAGTCACTTTGAGATCCGGCACACAGAGATCGTCCTTTCCGCAGTTGTTGGCGATGTTGATCTTATTCTGGAAGGAGAGCGGGACGGTTGTGTCGATCGCCGGCTCCAGTTTGTCTCCACGCAGTTTTCCGGTCTTCGATTCGACGTACGTGTAGTTCACTGACCAGTGAATCGGAGACAATTTGTCCCTGGAATCAGAAGAGGTTGAAAAGTGAGAAAAAAGCAGGAGATGGTGCTCACTTGATGGTGGAAGAGGCGAAGAATCGGTGTCTGAAGCACTTCTGTCTTCCCTTCTCCAGACGAACTCGTTGCTCAATCGACGACGGGTGGTCTCTTGTCTTCGATCCAGCCGCCACTTTGATGCTTCTGTCGCCTCTCTGAAACTCGGAAAATTCGATGGAATTGTGTCCTCAGTGACTCACGACGTCCTTCTGCAAAAAGTAGGCCCTCGGCTCGGGAGAGTGATCGTCGAGGTTGAATCGGAGATCGAACTCGAGATCGTTCGGAGTGTCTCCCTTCCCCTCGTACTTGAAGCACGTGTTGATGGTCTTGCACGACTGCTTGCCCAGCTTCTGGTCGATGTCGCAGTTCTTCTCCTCCACATTGATCAGCGCACTCTCGGCTTCCGTCGTTCCGGTGACAGTCACCACTGGCTTCGTGAGCAGGATGGCCGCGTTTCCGGACTTCCACGCGCCGACGGCAATGTCCGGCATTCCGTTTCCGTCCACGTCGACTCCTCCGGCAACTGAGAACCCGAACGCCTTCGCTGTGCCGTGGCCGATCTGCGAGGCCTCGATCTTCTGCGTCGGCTTCTCCCTGACTCCATCCTTCGATCCGTGGATCACATACACTGCTCCTTGCTTGTTCTTTCCGGCATACGGCGCTCCGACAATAACATCTGCAATGCACACAGAGTGTCTCCTCCCCTCACCTCATAAATCACTCACCGTTGTACCCATCCAGATTCAAATCTCCGGCCGACGCCAAAGAGTGCCCGAACCGTCCCCACTGGTCGTCTCCTACGACGGCAATCTGTCTTCCGAACACTCCGGGCGCCGTCTGCAGGAACACGATCACTTTCCCGACGTCGTACTGTGGCTTTCGCTCCTGCGTCTTCGCGTCCTTCAGTGTCACGTAGTCGGTGTAGAAGGGACATCCCATCAGAATGTCATCGTGACTGCAACAATCCGCTCAACGTCTTCACAAACCACCCCATTCCACTCACCCGTCCCTGTTCACATCGGCCACTGCGACGGCTCCTCCGCAGTACTGTCCGTGTTGCGTCGACACTTCATCCGTCAGATTCACCATCAACTTCAACTTCGACGTGTACAGAACGAGTTTTCCGTGCAGATCGTTTCCACGTGGCACTCCCGCAACGATATCGTCGATGCCGTCGCCGTCAAAGTCGCCGGTCGCAGTGGCGTAACCCATCATGTCGTGGTCGTACTCCTTGCTACCGTACTCGGTATTCGGGCGGTCCGTTTGGTTTCTGACGTTCTGCGAGAAGATGGCTCCTTGCCAATACCAGACCCCGGGAGCTCCGAGGAACACGCGGTCCTGGTTCTTCTTTCCCGGAATCGCTCCCGAGAATCCGCACTGACCGTACCCGAGACGATGACGTCCGTGGCGGGCAGCTGAGAGGACGGATTAGATATGAGGAAGACGCGAGGGACACTTACGTTCTTGTTTGCACGAGGAGAACTCCTCCGTCTTCTCGAATCCGTTCTCCGCGTAGAAACACGTTCCGACCGGTTCGATGACCTCGAACTTCGAGTAGAAGTACTTGTATTTCGGGGCACACATCTGCAATATCGCCGTGTCGATAAGCGCGGTTAATCAGAACATACAAGGAGTTTATCGTGTTTGTCGTTGGCCCGAACGGTGGCTCCGAAGAACTGATAGGCCTTGTCTTCGATCGGAACCAGATGCGATCCGTTCAACTTCTTCAGGTTTCCCTTTTGCTTGTCCACGTGCACTTCTCGGCAAGTGGGTCTGTTGACGGAGCACGCGTACACGGCTCCAGGTCGCCGGATTCCAGCCAGATTCGGATTCGTGGTTTCTGCTTCTGGAGCACCGACGACGAGACTGAAGAGTGGGTTTGAAAGGAGCGGACTGGGGGCGGATCTCTTACATTGGCATTCCCTTTTGTTCGTTGTAAAAGTCGAGTGAGTATCCGAAATAGTTGCCAGCCATGTGATGGAGGACGACGTTCTTCGTGTCGACGTTGAAGGCGGCAACTGTCGAAAAGAGCACGGCGCCGAGCAGCAAGGCGAGAAGGAGCGGCGCCCGCCGCGGAAAACTACCCTCCCGCATCTGCAGAAAGCAATTATTTGAGGAAGGGAACGAAGACGGAAGGGAGCCGGAAGGGAGCCGGAAGACGACTGGAGGGGGGGGGGGGGGACACGCGATTGCGAAACAAAGAGAAGTCATTTATAATTGAGGAGACGAGTGCAGCATTTGACACACGACTCATGGATTAGTTGACACGGAGCATACGGCGAGTGAACGGAAATGGATGGATGACAAGATGGATGGACGATAATACGGTAATTGGGGGGAATTCGAGAAGAAGAAGGAAACAAAGTTTGAGAGGGAAAGGGTTCGAGGGAGGAGGCTTGAGCACATTTTGAAGCTCATCCGCCGCGGTTCATGAATTTTCGAAAAACCACGATGAGTCAAATGGGGGGGGGGGGGGAGGTCCCAGCCGCTCGTCACATAGTTTCCGGATAGTTATCAGACATCTGTCGTCGAGGCGAGAGAGTGTGTGCGATGAAGAGACGCAGAGGAAGCATGAATCGGGAATGAGAAGGGCGCGCGCGCTGTCGACGGATGAACTCCAATTTCGGGACGGGGGCAACAACTAATTGTCAGTGGGACATGGTTGAGTGGCATCGTCCGACAAAAAGGTCATGTTTTGAAAGGAACGAGTGATAAATTGAGGGAACGGGGAGGAAGAGTTAATTGGGTGGTGAGGATGGGAACAACTTTGCGAGGAGAAAAAAAGCGGAGAAGAAGACAATATCAACAACGGACAGACAGGGGGGAGCAATGGGAAGATGGAATGCTTCTCTCGGGATGCTTTCACTACTATGTACAATGTTTAATTACAGTCGTAGAAGGGGTCTAGTTCGAGAATGAGATTACAGCGTGAAGGGAGAATGCGAACGTTTTGAATGTGTGAATGCATGAATATCGGAGAGAGAAAGCAATAAACGGCGATGGGAGCAGGTGGGCCAGGTGCTCTCTTTTTGCTCCCCTTCCATTCTCGCGCGAATTCTCGAGACGCACTGAAGCGAGAGAATTCTAGAAAGAATATATTCTGGTGAGAAGGACCAAGAGAAATAACAAAAAGAGAGAGCAGGCCGGCGGATCGATAACAGTGATCAGATGAAGTAGAGGTTGGGGGGGGGGGGATAAAGTGCTGCTCTCTCGGAAGGAGGACGGCACGGGGGAGGAGGGATGGTGGCAGAAGAGATGGGAGCCCCCGGGCGGGAGCAGCTGGCTTCTTTACATCGCGTCGATCCTGCTCTCTCGCATTGCTACACACTGTTTATTGGGCTCTCCGCGACTCGGCAGATCACTTCGTTGACCGGACTGCTCTTGCACCAGACGCCTACGTTCCCGCGAGAAGGAGAAGCCGGCGGCGATGGAGGGGGGAAACCGCGGGCGGCGGGCACGCGAGGGGCGGTCGCATGTTTTTGAGAGTTTCGGAAGCCGAGACTGACGATTGGTACGACAATGGAGAATGTATTGATGACGTGGCAGATGAGTATGGACAGTATGGAAAACCGAATGTTTGATGTTTTGAATGATAGAGGAGACGAGAGAGAGAGAAATAGAAAGAGAGAGGAAGAGAGAAAGAGAAAGTGTACACTTCTCTTCCGACGATTGCTTTAGTTTCGAAAGAGAAAGATGGATGTAACACTCGGAATCAAAAAACTCGCAGAGAGAGAACTTCTTCGGGGGCACGCAAACGGCGGGCGATATCAAATCGACTCCTCCTCCGCCAAAAAAGAGTAGCTCCCCCGGGGGAACGAACGTCCACTTGCCTTCCCGGAGGGCTTCGTCCGAAACGAACAGTTCCCGAATCACTCGATGTTTCAGTTACTTGAATTGGAAAAGGAACAACTTAGAGGTTCATCGTTTTTCAATTATCTAAGCAAAATTGTTTTCTTCTTATGATACATTCGCCGCGAGCGTGGGCTCCGTGGGGCTGTGGTGTCAGGTCTCGCAGCGAAAGAGCGAGGAAGCAATTTGGATACGCCGACAATCAAGAGAAAGGTCTTTTTCCATGAAGATTGAGATTTTCTTCAAAATTTGACGGAGGGCTTCGAATTTTCACAGAAAATCTCAACCTTGGGGGGAAAGACCTCCTTTGCTGGAGACATTCTCGTGCCAAACTCGCAGTAAACGCACGAGGTGAGACGTTCGGTGCTTTCCGGAACAGTTTCCGCAATGGAAAGAATTTCGGTAGTTCAGTTTCGGTTTGCTGCCAATCCTCCTGCCGGTCACAGGGGGGATGTATGTGGATGAAGGGGGGAACAGGAGGAAGGCTCTGTCTTTCGTCCGGAACAACCGCCGAGCCCTTAATGTTTGCAGTCGGGGGGCAAAAGTGTGGGAACTACTTAGGTGTCAAAACGAGGCCGAAGGAGTTTTGTTTGCCTTCCTCAAAATTGGGCCTGGAATGACTAATTTGTTGGGTCAAATAGACATACACGCGGGTATTCATACCGCTCCGCTAAAGGTATGGGACGGCGAACGGACGCCGAATTGGTAATCGAATCAGCCGTCGCCCGGAACCAGTTACCGTCCGGAAAAAGAAACTGTGGAAGCGGAGAGAGAGAGAGAGAGAGAAGAGGTTTAGTATGGAAATTAGACTGTTGATGTCGATTAGGCGCAGAAGGAGGAGGATATAACATCAATAAAAAAGAGGTGTGGCGGGGCGAATTTGCGAAGGACACTGTTGAAATAAAAGACACGGCAATCGGAATGGAGGTGATGGATTGGGTTGACGACTGATGATGAAGACTTATCGTGTTTTTGTGACGGTGTCGAACACGCGTGACGGCCGACGGCGCGGCGCCTCTAACCGACTGCGCCATTCGAGGTTGAAGCCGTTCGGCGGGGCACGAGGCATAGAATTGATTGCGTAATATCAAATTTAGGAGGGGGCGTCATCGGCGATGTTGCAATGAGAGAATAACGAGAAATTGTCTCCCCACACCAAATCGCATTTTGTTTGCCAAAAATTAGATTTGAAGATGTGACGGGAGGGACGAAGAAGAAGAAGAAGGATATGTTCTGGTGGCCAATTACCAGATTGTGCGGGAGAGAGCAATACGATGAAGAGTAAGACGAAGAAGACGTCGCGAGATAAAATCAAAAAGTGAAGAAGAAGTGGGAGAAGAAGAAAAGGACACACCCTCGGGAATACGGAAGGGGTTGCCTCTTTGGTGTTAGTGAGCATATGGTGGATGAGATATTGATGTGGAGGAATTATGAAGATTTGTGGTTTCAAGTGCCTAGATGACGACTGGCTGCGCGAAATTTATAGTTTACCAACTTTTGTTTTGTCCTGTGTTTACTTTTCGGTTTGGGAACTTTGAAATGGTACAAGTTGTGACGAAAAGTTCAAGAAACAACCTGAAAAGTCATAACAGACATGCACACATAGTCAAATAACATGAGTATCTGATGTGCAGCAAGGATGTGGTTTCTGACTGTAACCGTGGTAGTGCCACGTCAAGTTCTGTTAATTAGCATTCTATGGAATTCTACGAAAACCAACGAACGCTTCGATTGGTATTTGTATTCGTTGCACTTTTTCGACCCAATTTTCTCTGCCAATACACCAGTTTTTGTGTAAATCCCACCCAGCAGTTGTCCTTTCGCAAACAACGGTCTCTGCGTAGACGCAAAGCGATGGGTGGGCGGGCAGAACTTCTTTTTCAAGTTGCCGCTGCTGCAAACTCGCTCCACTGACGAAACTCAATTTCTCACAATCTTTTTTTCTGATTTTGACGCAATTTTCAGTATTTCGTTATTAAAGTCTTGATTTTTATTAGCATTTTTGTAATTCGTCTATTATTTTCGATAACACTCTTGTAAATTTTCTCAATTTTCCCTTGTCCATTTTCGACGTCATCTGATATTTTCTCCCGCACCCGCACAGAATTGTACAATGATGAAAGACGTGTCTTGGGTACGGCGTACCCTTTCGACTGTTTTCGTTTGATAAGAACATTCTCTTCTGTGTCCGCTGTGTGTTTTATCGATCGAACACTTCGTCTTTGTATCTCTGTGGCGGGCGTTATTTCTTTTCGCGTTGTGTCCTATTTGCTCGTGGTTCTTTTGTTTCTCTCCGTTTGCTATCATTTTCAGTCTCATTTTCAGGTAAAATGTCGGACGAAAGCAGTAAGAATGCAACTGACAAGGCCGCTGAAGAGCTCAGCGAGCTGCTTGATCAGACATTGGGAGAGTTCAAGGCGAACGAAACGTAAGTTATGAAGCTGATAGATTTTTTCAATCTCAGAAAAAGTTTTTCAGAAACGTTCCGCGCACAACAGATGACGAACTCGACGATCTGATGGCCTCCGCGGATCAAGCCGCTGCCCAGAAAGCTGCGAAGGACTTCCAGAAAATGCTGGAGCAGATGGTTACTCTTCAAGAAGAGGCGATGCGCAAAGCGGAGAATGAACCTCAAACAGGAGAACAAGAACCGCCACTTGACCCTAATGATCCGGAAGCTGTTGCTATGATGGATGCACTGAAACAGCTGATGGAGTGCTCGTCGAATGTGGCTAATGCCAACTCAGCTGAGGAGTTCATGGCAGGATTAGACATGCTCCGTTCGCCCAATTCGCCGATGGAACCTTTCATGAGTATGATCATGCAAACTTTGGCATCAAAGGAAGTCATGTATCCCCCTCTCAAAGAGATTTTCGATAACTATCCAAAGTATATGGAAGATCATGCTGCTGAACTTGATGAGGAAACGAAAACAAGATACGAGAAACAGTTTGATGTAAGCTATTTGTTTGAATGAAACCAATCAAACCATTGTTTAGGTACTAGGAAGAATCTGTGCTGAATTCGAGAAGCAGCCGGATACCCCGGAAGTGGATGTTGCTAATGCGGCCACAGAGCCTGCTGCAGTACAAGACAGCGAAGAAGGAGCTCCGGAGAATCCGGAAGCTGTTGAGCATTTTGAGAAGCTAGGAAAGATGCTCGTAGAGCTGCAACAGTACGGATATCCACCAAAAGAGCTCGTCGGAGCACTTCCAGACGGATGGCAAATCGACGAGTCCGGGCTTCCAAAGGTTGCTGACGCGGCCGCCGCCACTGAAGCTTGCTCAATCATGTGAGCATGCCTTTCCATAGTGTAGTTCGTTTCATAGTATATACCCTTCTGTTTGTAGTCCTCCTCTTCTAAGTCAGCAATATTTTATTTTTCTTGTTATCGAGCTTCTTGCAAATAAGGCCAAATGAGATGAAATGCCGAAATCGTGTGCTAAACTGTTCCGAATAAACTTTCAGTTGTAATTGTTTTCGTTTCCATCAGAAACTGTCGTATGTTACAGAGCTATGATACATCAATTCACGGTCCATTGATCCAGAACCATCTCTTTTCCAGATGTCGTTCTCTTACGCCTCTGTCGCGGATCGGATCTATTCTAGAAAAAGTTCCGAGTTATACGATAACATCGCTTATTTGCATCATCCCAGTGGAGTCACCGTCGTCGTTTTGCGCACAGTAATACATCAGAACCCGATTATTCATCAGAAGACGTTTCAGATTCCAGAAAGCGAAGTTGTCGAGGTGGACTTCGGAACGACGAAAAAGCACGGAGCTGACAGATCAATGAACCAAGTGTCAGGGAAGGGAAAACGGGTAAGAGAGAGAAAGAGAGCTGAAAACACTGCGAATCGATAATTTGAAGGGTGCACTCATTCTGCAAACAGACTCCAAACTGTGCACATTCCGCTGCAAGGATGGGACGGAGCACGTCGTGAGAGCTGGAGTACGCGGAACTCTCGTCGAGGTTTGTCTTTGCGAACCATTTGGAACTTTTTGAGAATTCAGATGAACGATCGTTTGAAAACAAACCCGGATCTCATCAGAACAGCTCCAGATAATCAGGTAACAATTCGTTTGGATATTCGGAGAAACAATGTCTCAATTCAGGGATACATCGCCATTATTACGTACGGAGCCGGAGTCCGAGAGACGGAAGGAATGGGAGAAGTGCTGCCTCAGAAGAGATTATTCCTGAGGAACGAATGATGACGATTCTCAATTCGTTTTTCTTGTTGTTGTTTTGTTGAAAATTTGTTTTTGAAATTATTATTACATTAATGTAACGAAACGGAAGAAGGAAGGTACAATAAATATCGAATGCAAATCGGGACAGAGCATAACGAATTGAACAAAATCCAGGCACAATTAACGAGGTGAGTACAGAAGTTTCTGAGTTACAGGAAGACACCTTCGGCTTATAGTTTTAGGGTACTGTTCGTGAGTGAGAGAAGTGATTGGGAGAGCAAATGCGCTCTTAACAGAGGAATAATAACCCGCAAAATAAGTTTTGACATTACTGATAATTAAATGAGGAGAAAACGAGAGGAACGAATCCACGATGCAAGCGAGTATTGATCGACCAACCGGGATGAAATGAGAGGAGAGAAGGTGAGAGGTGAGATAAACCGATATCAAGAGGAATTTTTGAGGTATTTGAAGTAGACACGATATTCGAAGAGTTTAGTTTGAGGCAGACATCTTTACTTTCCGTTTGGAGTAGCGGAGGTGGGAGGGAGAGCTGGGATTGGTTGCGATGTTGGTGGGAGAGCAGCAGCATTGCTCATCATGCTCACTGCGGCAGCGAGCGTTGGTGTTGCGAGCAGACGTGAGAAGATGTTGTTCTGGGCCGGGAAGTTGTTCAGCATTGACAGCTGAGCAGCTACACTGGGGTCCTGTGAATGAGACAAGATTAATTGATTGATTGACCAGAACTAGTCATTACCATCGGAATGTTACGGTACATGCTGAGAGTAGCAAGAACTCGATCCGGGCTCATCGCGAGTTCATTTGCTGCAGTGACGGCAGTCATCATCGGAGTTGCGGCCAGTGGAGCACCGGCAGTAGACGGAGTTGCTCTGGAACTGAACAAATTAATTTCTGTTCTCGAATTTAAAGTGTGTACCGATGATTTTGGACGGCTAACGCTCCAGACGAAGCGGTGTTGGTGGTGAGAGGAGCAGCAGCGGACGACATCGTCATGGGAGGCATCGTGATTGGCGCAGATTTTCTGCTGGCAGCGGTAGAGTTTGCTCCGCCCTTCGGGACTTTCACGTCTTCGAAGAGAGAGGCGATCGAAGCATGGATGTTCGAAACTCCGTGGTTGGCCGCAAGCGGAATCGTCGTCGGTGCCATCACATCAGTCTTAGCTTCCACCTTTGGCATCATCAAGGCATCATGATGTTGCTGGTTTAGAAGAGCATCTCGCTGCCTTTTCGGTATGTCCAAAGTGTTCACTTCGGCTAATCTAGCATTCAACGTGTATAGATGATCTCTTCGCTTCCGCAAGCCGGACAAATTCTCTTCCAGCCGGTTGTTCTCCGATTTTAATTGGAATAAACAACTCAGCAGTTGTGCAACATCAAAGTGTGCGTTTGCCATTAGAAGCGGCTGACCTTGATCCCACTGCCGTTCCAATAGCTGCTCCATAAACGAAGGCAGCGAATGTCGCAGTCCGTGAGACAAAGATCCGTTTTGCGTAACGCCATCTGAAAATTAAAATTAAATGAAGTGATAAAACACTCAAACACTGACCATTTGGGTTGCTAGTGCTTGGAACAGCTAGATTAATCGACATCACGTTGTTCGGATGCTGTGTCGAGTTGGAATTCGCGTGAACTTCGGTCTGAGGATTCAGAGAAGCGGGAGCTCCGTTCGTCGATGTGGAGGGCTGAGACTGAGCTGCAGCTGCTCGCCGCTCAGCAGCAGTACGGTCAGCAACTCGATCCCTCTGGAAGTCTGTTACCGTCTCCGCAACAACCGGCGCAACAAGATTGATGAGTCTCTGCATGCTAGCCGACTTTCCAACAGTGCCACTCGACGAGGAAGTGGACGAAGATCCGAGAACAGATGGAGTTCTGGGGTTTGCGCGAGGCCTTTTGCTAGCCTTATCCAGAAGTTCGTTCTTCGAGTCACGCATTCTCTTTGCCTTCGTCAATGGTGCTGTCAACACCGCTTTGACGGTTTTCTCCTCATCTCCGCTACCATTCAATTGATATTCCGCTGCTCCCGGTGGTAACAGGCTCGCAACACTAGTCGTATTTCTTGCGGGAATTTCATGCTGGAAATAAATTCGAACGGTTTAAATCATTCGAGTGAGGGAACCTACCATGAAACTAGAGAGCTGACTAGCCGCTGGATAGCCATTCAAGTCATTCAACGCCGATGACGCCGACGAGCTCGGATTGCTATGCGGCACAGAATTCGCTGTAGCAGCAGCAGTTGATTGAAGCTGTAACTGCTGTAGACAGTGAGTGCCAACCGTCGTTTCCGAAGAGGTAAGAGTGCTTCCGTTCGCCATACTTTGAGGTGTCGACGTTGTAGAATTTAAGGCAGTTGATGGTACCAACGGACCAGAAGATATAGACGTTTTGGTACCCAATGGAGGTGTTGGTTCCAGAGCGACTGACGATCTACTCGACGTTGTCAAAGGTGGAGAGAACGTAGTTGGAGGAGGGACGAAAATTCCAGGATTCGTCAAGGAACCGGAAGCGGGCCGTTCGTCAAGTGTAACTTGATTATGTCCGATAGAGTTTCCAGTCGACCCGAGTCCTAGAACACTGTTCACTTGATCGGGCCTCGGAAGGGGATCGACGAGCATATGAGTTTTCGGCGGAGCTGGATGCGTTGTCGACAAGATCTTCTTCTTATCCTGCTCTTTGGGTATTCGCTGAACAGGAGGGCACGCTGGTATAACTTTGATTGCGGGATCGTTGATCTGAAACAAGATAAGGTCAATCAGGCCGAGCTCTTTTTTTTCCAAAATATGCCCGCTGGGTGTTTGAGGGAAGCATTGAATGATATCAGAGGGGGAGAGAGAAGGAGAGGAAGAGAAACGGAGAGGAAGAGGAGAGAGAGAAGAGGAAGTGAGACAGTGAAAACTGTAGAAGAGTTAGAGATTCGGGAAGTGTTGGAAGCGCAGAAACAGCGATGACCCAGTTCTTTTCTGTGACGAGCGAGACACGCTTCCAAGAACGATAACGCTAACGATAACATCGAGTTGTGTGTAGAGACTATTGGAAGAAAGCCAACTATTGCATTTCAGTTGCACCGCCTCATTAACTGGAAAGGAAATAGAAAGTGTTTTTTTTTCAAAAAAAAAACATTCAAGTTTTTTCATGTTACGGTAGAAAAATAAACTCTTGCGCTATAGATAGGCAGTCATGGAAAAACTGGAGAGATATTGAAACGAAATCAACCGGAATACGTTTTATTTCAACATTCCGAAAAATTTGGCAGCCAGCCAACTCGCGCCCGATCTGTCTATCGTCTCGAATGTTGTGAATGACTATGTGTATGTGTATGCGAGTGTGTATGCGTGTGTGACCGACCACCGCACAGACCCGGCTGTCTCTCTTTCTCTGCTGTGCGCACGTCACTGCCTGTTGCCTGATTCTCTCATTGCGATTGCGTTCTCTCCGTCGTCAGAAATACGGGCCGTAGGGTATGAATAGGAGGGAGGAGGAAGAGAGAGACGAAACGCAGAGAAGTACACGCTTCGCTGCTGTGGAGACACATCTATGCGTAGACACGTACACACCCAACACACACACACAAAGCCGGGCAGTCAGTCACAAAAATTAGAAACACAGCAGCAGCGACGCATCGCGTCGGGGGGAAGGCAGAGGACACCGATCATTCACCAATCTTCGAATTGACAAAGCGCGCACGGGGTGTGGAAGCATCGTTTGATCGGAGGAGAGCCACAGACACGCAGACAAACAATTCGGGCCGCAAAAGCGACGATCGCGGCTAGAGAGTACGTCGGGGGTCGACAGAGACGGCGAGAGCGGAGCGAGTAAAACTACCACCACCACCCCGAAAGCGAAAAGTTGTGCAGCGGAGGAGACGAAGCGATCCTGCGAAGGACGCGGCGACGATGGCCGACCGACCGGCTTGTTTCGCTTCCTTCCTTGCCTACATTGATCGGTACAATTCGAAATCGGCGCGCGAAGGGCAACAGGGCACATCGTCTCCAAGTCCAGATATGCGAGAGGGCGAGAGGAAGAGAAGCCGGAAGAGAGACTTAGACTACACGGTTCGCAGGTGCGCGCCCGCACATGACATCGTGGACTAATTCCATAGGGACGGAGACGGAAAAGAAATAGGGCTTTCCGAAATATTTATATCGATTAAAAGTGGGATAAGTATTTGGATTAGGAAGGACAGTAATAGAAATAGTTCTAAAATCTTGTATTTTCTTCTGATAGGCCAAAATATGAGTAATTCCGCTTGAAACTATTAGTTGCAATTTTCGCAATTTAGCGGGAACTTCAGAAAAACACAAGTGGAACACATCAATTTACGACTTTAAAAGATACTGAGCTCACTAGATCAGTACGTGAATGACCAGGAAACGGAGAGGGGAAGAGGGAAAAAGAGGGAGTGTCTCGGGAAAACCCCGACGGAGAGGAGAAGGATGACATCAAACACTACGACCGTACGGCGGCCGACCGACACTGGCGCCTAGATAGCATTTAGGACGTCGAGACGAAGAAGGAAAATCGACCGGCCGCAGTGGCACCATTATCGAAAAGTGAAAAAGTGAAGAAAAGAACCAGGGACGTTGAGACCGCAACAGACACTAATCGAAGGGACACTATCATATGTGCAAATTGCACTCTCCATAGTCGCAGCAGTGCGAAACAGACGAAACGAAAAGGTGAAATGAATAGTGGAGAGAGAGAGAGCAGAAGAGGAAGAATCAGAAACAAAGAAAAGCAGCAAAACGGCGAGAAGCGCAGACCAGACTACAGTAGGACAGGCGACCACCCCACGTCCAGGAAGGGAGCCGACGACGCAGACGTAGACAGCCGTACGAGCTGCCGGTGCTTATGAGAGACGTCGGGGAGATTGAGGGAAACGAAGAGCGACGAGTGAGCCCTAGTCTTCACCGCCACCAGCAGAGACTATGTTACATAACGAGGGGAATCGCAGCATACAAAGAGCACGTCCGAATGCGAGCGCAAGTGTCTAAAACACTCTGCACGTCTGTTTCTCCGCGAAGTGTCCACTATCCTTCTTGGCCCGACGCCAATTTGTCCGTTTTGCTGCCTGCATCTCCCCCACTCTCAAACGCTCGGTCGCCGCTGCCCCCTTCCCCCTCCCGAGCACTATTTGTCGTTGTCACACTCAGTCAGCCAGCGGACTCACACACAGCCTTAGAGTTGTCTCTGCCTCTCTGCGCTCTTCATCTCGCCTTCCACTCTGCGTCTGCGCACTCGGTTCTCTTCATTTTCACTGTCGACTCGAATATGTTGTGTTGAATGGATGTGGAAGCACGCGGGCCACGGCGCGCGTATTTCGACCACAATAGTGTCTCTCTTTCTCTGTTGGAGAGGATATGCGAGACATCGAAGACTCAGACAACGTAAATCGAGAGCTCATGGATATATGGGTCTTCTTATAACAAATAAATTATTCGCCCTCGGCCCTTGACCAAAGATTTTCAAATTAACAATTTTTGTTATGTTTACACTTCTCTTGTTTTGGTTGCTCTCCCTCACTCTGAACTCGTGTTCGAAAAATAGAAACAATTTTTTTTCAGTTTTGGACTACATGTTCTCCCGAAACCTTTTCCTACTGTTGTTTTTCTGCGTCCTTCTATATCTCTCACAATTAAATACGATTTGCAGGGGAAACAGGTGAGAATGCAGACGGAGTCGACGCAGAGATAGGAAGAAGATTGTTAAAGCGCGGATTGGCGAACCTAGCTGCCTGCGTCTCTTGCTACATCGACACGCACAGCAATGAGATAGGAACGGGAGAGAATTGAACGAGAACTCACCGCCTTTTTCAGATGATTCTCACAGTAGCCGCAGTATTTCACGTTTCGGCTGATGGCTCCCTCCTCGCAGAGTAATCCCTTCCGTTGCGCACAGGTCACGTGAAAGCTTCTCTGAAATGGCTCTGGCTTTTCATATCAAATTTCGGAAGGCGCACAAACCTTGCAAGTCGATTTGTTGCACGACATACAAGCTCCTTTCTTGGCGTCTAACGGCCGTTCTTCCAGACAAATATAGCACGTTCTGTTGAACCTTCAAAAAAGGAAATACAGTGGGTTTGATGAAAATAACTAACTTGTCAGTAGGTACATCAGATAGTATTACTGGTTCCATACTGTGAACGTTCCCAAATCGAACTTCAGGAATGTAGAGCGCACATATCACATGTGCCCATCCATGACGATCTGTCCGTTTAAGGGCACCGTACTCGAAAGGGCAGAGTTGGCAGCAAAACGTGGCCTCATTTATGCCGCCAGGACACATGGATGCGGCTGAGTTGCATTTAGCACAAAACCATTCTCCTTCGGGCACTTCTTGTATTCCATAGCAACCTTAATAGACAGCCGGTTGAAGATGGTTCTGATAGGAAATCTCACCCTGGTGAACGGCGACTTCGCAGTTCTCTCCGTCGCAGTATATCAATGGATTGTCAGTCCAGCCATTCTCGTCTGCACAAACGCAGCATCCGCCCACCATCTCCTTCATTTCGATCGACAAGTGTGTCGTGAGTTGAATTCTGTAATTAGAAACGGTTTTATCTAAGACTAGCCAAGGTGAATGAGAGTTACCTCAATCGATTCGTAGTAATATGAAGGGTCAGGTGTGGTGCATTGGCATAAAGTGCTGTAAGAAAAAACCTGATTTTGAGACAGAAAAAAAATTGGCGCGCAAAATAGCAAAGAAGAAAATGCTATCGAATCGGGAAATGACAGTGTTATTACACGAATATCTGGACAGAGAAAAACCACCCTACAGGTGAGGGAGACACTCGCAAAGACAAAATTCCACGTCGGAGTGGGAGGCAAGTTGGCGATTTTTCGGCGAACGAACAAGTGCCGTGGCGGCCATCAGACAGAACAATCAATAGAGGTCATTCGAATTCCAACTCATCGAAAAACTAATTTTGTCTTATTTCATGTCTCGTTTCATCGCGATAATCGTTGACTCGATCGATTAAATATTGAAAATAGTGGACGTGAATATACACACAAAACGATAGCAGAAAGGGGAAAGACACTGATAACGACGTCGTCATTCTCCCGATTCAAAACTTTTGCAGAGTGAGAGACGCAGAGATAGACGCGCCACTCCCTACAGTAGGCGCCTTCCCCCGAGAAGCAATCGAGCGAGAGGCGGAGGCGGAGGCAACTTGGCATCGTGCCAAACACGAATTCTCGTCTTCAAGCGAAGGCGCAGCGACGTCGACTTTTCTGTCACATGCGCGCACAAACACATGAGCCGCGTCTTCGTGTCTGCGTCTATAATCTCTTCCTCGTATGAGCAAGACTGCTCCAAAACAATTATTGAAGGCTCAACGAAGCGGACGATCGGAGGAATAGGAGGGACAGACAAATACCACACGCAATTCGGTAGGTTCCTTATTGTCGGTAGAGAATTTAAATATGTTAGGAAAACCACGAGCAGCTACGCCGAAAATGAAGAAACTGGAGGAAGAGATCTCAAAGCGAAATGAGAAAAGGATGAAGCCAACGTTTGGGAACGGGACACGAAAAGCCTCTCAAGACGAGGAAGAAACCGTCGATTTTGAAATGTACAAGGGGAAGGAGCGGCGGTGAGAGAACGATTCGGGGCCGGCGACGAAAATGCGATCGTTCTCTATTCTATGCACTGGCTGCGTCTCTCGTATCTCCTCTCGTCAAACATGACCTAAAAACTGCGAAGGAGTCGGAGTCTCACCACTAGGCAAACCGTGTGGAGGAATCGATCGGCAAAGACTAGCTCCGATGGAAAACTATCCACTAACCGAATGAAACTTGCAAAACCGTAATACGAGAAAGAGGAAAAGGAAATAAAACATCGGAAGGAACTTATCAGTAGATCACGGATGGGCCGCGTCGGATCTCTTGGGTGTCAGAAGATTATTTATGACTAGATGGGCGTAACATAAATCTTAGCGATCCACAGCGTTGGGTTACGGTCGTTGGAGGACGGAGATTTAGGCGGAAAACGAAAACATTGAGGAAATTTTTACGAATGGAAGACATTTTTCGCGATGTTCTTTCGTTTCTAATAACGAAATGAAATTATTTAATAAATTCATAAACATTTCAAAAAAAAATTAATTTTAAAAATCCAAAAAAAAATTAAAAATTATTTCAAATTTCGAATTCTATCATGGAAGGATATATTATTTAGGATACATTTTATTTTTTGAAATGTGAATATTCTAAGAATTTTTATAGAAGTCAACGCGAAACTCTTTTGAATGAGAAAATACACAACAGTTGGGACAAATTTTCTGAATTCTGGATCAGAAAATGTGTTGTGTCAAAATGAATATAGATTTCAACAAAAATTTATACTGATCAAATTCACCGTTGGTTATGATATTATATATCTCAGAAATGCTACATAAAAGAACATATTCAGCTCGAAAAGCGCTTGACACTTGACCTCAGCGACACGAATCGATGAAAGTGATGAGAAAGATGACGATTATGTGAGAAGAGAAGGAAAAACAAGCGAGAAAATGATGGGGATGCGAAAAAAAACAAGTGTAACTTTTGGCCGTGCCCCAGCTGTGGTGAGTATGGATGGATGCAGTCTGACTGCTGAATGCATACAAGACACACGCGACGGGTGGAGGGAACAGAACAGACGACGGGATGCAGGCCTAGTGGGGCGAGGTTTGCCGCCACATCTCTATTTTTCTCTCTCCTCTATACTCTCTCTTCGGCACTTCCTCCCGCCGTCTCCTCGGATCACGCACTGTCTTTGAATGACGGGTCGCGCTCGCGTATGTCCGATGCGACTGGCTATTCAAAAGCGAGAGGTGACGAGACGCAGAGATCTCTGTCATTCTGTCTCTCCGTCCTCTCGTCTGCGCAGGCACTGCACCTCAAAGCAACCCCTCGTCCCTCATTTTCCTGGTTCATCGTGGTCTCACATCGATTCGCAAGTGCGATGGTATAGAGCACTAGTCGCAGACACATGGGCGGTGTTCGATGAGCAGGTCCCGCTGCTGCTGCTACATCGGCTCGAGGAGCTGGAGTTTCTGACGCAAACACGCTGTGTCGCTTCTTCTCGGCTGCCCTCGTCAATATTCTCAACGTCGTCGTTTAGGCTTCCAAGGGACCAAATTTCTCTCGTTTTATGATTCTTAGTTTTGGATCATTTTGTGCGGAAAATATCGATTACCGACTGCATTTCCGTTTTCTCACTGCTGATTATGTATTTCGTCTGGACCATATTTTCTCAGCGTTGCAACTGTTAAGATCGAGAAGTCTATTATTTTTGAGCGACTCAAATCAGAAACTCCGCTGTTTAGAACACTATAAAATACTTTTCATGACTCATCAGTGATGAGTCATCACCATCCACTCTTTCACAGGTACTCTTTACTACGTCACTCTGGAAAGTAGAAAACAAGACAGTCTTGCAAACGGAGCGGTACTCGGTGAACAACACGGAGAGGAGGAATATGAACGCGTTATTGCATATTGTTTGCGCGTCTGCGTCTGCGTAAACAAAGCTGTCGGGAGGAAAGCAATATTCGTAACGGAAACCGAGTAGGTGTACGGTATGCGAATGTTTGCGTTTGAAATTGAAGCGCATTTATTCTTCAGCGTCTCTTTCATTACCCTTTGCTGCCTTTAGGCAAATGTTGACCAAATTGTAAGACTGTCTTATGTATGATTCACTCACCTCGGCACGGGAAAGTAGGACAGTTTCCAGAACATGATCTCACGCAGATGGAATAGGCTTGGCGAGTAGTGCGTGGCTCAGAGGCGCGCTTTTCGAGCCGATTGATTCCGGCGGCGGGCAGCGACGGCCCCTTGCGACGTCGACGGCTGGCAGAATGGGCAGAAACAAAGACGGCGAGAGCGTTTCGGACGACTCCAATTCAAACTTGGCGTGCCGTCCCTCGTCGTACCTTCTTTAATTGGATAGAAGACTAAAAGTATTGGAGAAAGAGCTTGACAGATGCGGAACATTCCTAATGAGCCGAGTGCTCTCTAGAAAAGAAGCAGAGAACTTTTGGAGTTTTGGACATGACGCAAGAAAAAGTTACTAATGTATGCAAAGAAGGAGACCAATGAGCGTTGTTTCGCAATTTATTGACTGTTACGCCAAGAAAAAAAACATGGGAGAGGAACTAAAACAGTGAATTCAGATGAGTTCAAAACATACTAATCACCAGGAAGATATCTGAGAGAGCACAGCAGGATTTACCAACATTCCCGGAAGCCGGAAAATTTTTAAAAACTGGAAAATCAAGCTTGTCGGAATAAAAATTGTGAATTTGAAAGAAGAACCTAATGATTATTCGGCCGATGATAAAATGTTTTTTTTTAAAGGGAGTTACGGTTGCACAGTACGCAGTCACCGACTGTGCAGGCTCATTTCGTGTTCTCTACCGTAGTCCAATAAATTCAAAAACTTTTTTTTTCGACAATTTGGCGATTTTTGCTTTTTGAGCTTTTTCTCAGTTTTTAGAATTCAGCTGAAAATTATATCTACCATTTTAGCATTAACAAAAGTTGATTGGTGTCAATTTAAATACTCAGATAACCCGGAAACCAATGTTATGTGATCTTTTAAGAAAATATATGCAGCAGAGATGAACGAGAGGGAAACTGGCGAAATCCCCGCAGTTCAGAGAGTTCTATCCGAAAATGGTCAGATCTTATTCATTCTTGTGAAAACGAATGCCTTGTTTTCTAGGCAAGACGTACTTTTATCTTGATGTGAAAACCCCCACATTGGAACCCTCACTGTCACTGCCAACATCGTTGAACGACGATCTCAAATTGCGCAAGTTGATTCAACTCGCCGAACCCATCAAAGGACAACTGCGATTTTCCGAAGTGAACGTTGAGAAACCAACAGAAACAAATGACAATCACCAGACATTCGGGGAGCACATGGTAGTGAGAAATGCGCGCGAAATGTTTGAGAACGTCGTAAGTTCGCCTATTTTACCAACTCACCTCATCGCTTCGTTCAGGACATTCTGGCGGACGGTCGCTACTTCTGTCGTGTGTGCAATCGCACGTACAAAACACATGCCACGCTGACTGCACATTTGAGAGGTTGTCATCTTCGTCAAGAGAACCCCTGTGGAGAGAAAGGCTGCAATTAGTGAGAATTTGAAGAAAACCAAAATGAAACAACGTTTTTAAGTGTATCATATACGGAAAATGAGAGACGGAAACATCAGAAAATTCACGATAAAAAGAAGGCAAACGATTATATTGTTCGTTTCAAGTGCATATCCGACCCTGAATAAGTTAATTATAACAGATGAAACGCCGGGAAATAGAGCAATCGGTGCTACATCTTCCTATTCCCTGCGAAGACGTCCTTCGCGAGCAGATTCTACGTAACAACAAAGACATTCCCGGAATGCAAAAAACCATTGTAACTTCTTTGATAAAATATACTTTAACCCGAATCAAACTTCAGGACGAGTCCGGGAGAGGAAAAGTGAAATACACGTGCATGGAATGCGATCAAAGTTTCTGCAACTCTTACCACGCATCGCGTCATACGGAAGTGCACCGGTAGGTGGACTGGAATGCTGGCGAGAGACGCCCCGACAATGCCAATTCACCTCATGACCACTTTGTGGTGGAAGCTGCCGGGAAACGGATTGAAAAGATAAAAGAGAAAACTTTGTAGGCATGCTCCGAAGCGATGCTATTACTGCGGAGAGATACGGAAGGGTATCATGGACCTGCGAGTGCATTATCTTCGGACTCATAAAAACGAGGGAATTCGCACGTTCACCTGCTGTGCTTGTAATCGGTATGGTCCTGTTTTCAAGTTTGATTTCTGGGCCCACCAACTGGAAGTGAAACAGCAAAAGGTTTAGCGAAAAGAATGTTTGATGGAAAGTGACTTTGGGACATTTTATCGGAACCGGTTCTCTGATTGAATGATACGATATCGGAAGCGCATTCTGTTCATACAAAGAAAAATGTTGGCCGAAATACAATTCAGTGTAAAATCACATAAAACGTTGCAGTGAACGATTTTTGAGTTTTGGTCTGAGTACACAGAACACTGAGCATGATTTTGTTCTCTCTCAACGAAACATAACGTCAAAATGTTAGTGGACGCCACAATTGCTGAATGAATTTTTTCAGCTGTATGAGATTCTTGTGAAATATCCCTAGAACAGAGACACGAGAAGTGCACGAGAAACCCCTCTATTTGCGCTCTTTGGCATGAAAATGAAGGTCTCATCGACAATAATTGTCGCTTGAATTGGCTCAATCTACGATTTGGCCGTTTCTCTCGCACACACTATTCCCTCGACTTCCCAAACCTCTTCTTTTTCAGTGGATTCACGACTCTTCCACTGCTGAAAAAACACGCTGATCAGATAGAATGTCAACGTGGTATGAACACTGAAACCGATGATTCTGATGAAACAAAAAGAGCCCATGTTGCAGCATATGAAAATTCGGAAATGCGGCAAGACATCTACTACGGAGAACTGCCAGCTGGCGTGACGATCGATCAAAAGACTCTGAGTGAGTGTGGCGCGGGCCCGGGTCGCCGCGGCCATCGAAATCGCATTTCCGCTCTTTTCTTGTTGCAGACCGCTTGAACTTTTTCCGCAAAAGACACGATGAGCGGGAGGCGCGAGAGCAGCAGCCTGGGGCTGACACAGAGACCGTCCAGATGACCGAAGAAGAAGCGAGAGCAGTTGTACCCGAAGCCGATTTGGACATTTTTGACGGATCCAATTCGCTGATACAGACAGAGTTTGGACTCAAAAAGCTCGCCGACTACGTATTGCTTCGCACAGCTCACAGAAGCAATCAGAAATTTCTTACAGAAAATGTCCACGCAGTTCCGCTCACGCCCGGTGAAGCGCGTAATCGATTCACGAGGAGATGAGGAGTTCGAGAGGATGGTGAGCACGAAGAAGGAGCGTGTGCTGATGGCGCAGAATGGATATTACGAGCATCAAGAGTCTCAGTCTCAGCAGCAAAATGTAAGGCAAATAATTGATAGACGCTGTAAAGAGGAGCGCGAAAGCGGTGTATCGCGGGGGGCCGCCGGCCGGCCACGAAACAGACGGCGAGAGAGTGAGAGAAGGGGGCAGACAAGCCATTCCGAGTACTCGGGTCTTGGAGCGACAAAAAGATTAGAGGAAAGAAGAGACGCCGACGATTGACACGCCATTGTTTTATGGCAGGAAGTGCCTTGATGGCCAACAGAGCACTATGTGAGATGAATAACGACTTTTGCCATGGAACAGAATTCTTGAGCGGGATTCAGAAAAAAACACTTTGGAATATAAGTACTACGAAGAACAAATTGAAGGAAATTCAGTCATATCACTCATTAAAAATGCATAACTTTATTGGTCAAAAAGAGATAGTCTCAGATTTTTAAAAGTAATCGTTTACACGGTCAGCTGGACAGCACGACTACTGCTGATTTCTTTCGGAACACGACTTTTCAGTAATCCAGCCATAAGCGCCTTTTATCTGCAGGGAAAGAAATCCGTTCCAATTCTTGAGTTTTTCAGGTTATGAGACAATGTCCTATGGATTTCATGCAAACTCCACCCAGCTACGGCTATGATCCACTCATTGGCAGGTATCCAGGTACTGTAATTTGATAAATTTTGAATAGGATACGAGACTTGGATGTCTCTATTAATTCTCAGACGTTTTTCTGCTTTATGCAAAGTCAGCAGTCTTTTACAGACTTTCAACCGATGCAACAAGCGCAACAATCCGGCTTTCACAACTACCAAGCTTCGACGTCCTTTCCAGCGTACTCTGAACAGAATTACAGTCAGCAGCAGACAGGGAGTCCTCATCAAATGAACAAGGAAGCTGATGAGCCTGCCAGCATGGGTATTGATGATGTTCCGTTCACGTATATTTAAAATGGGCGTTTAGACCTGTTTTCAATGCAGGATTCATTCGTCAGAGGCAACGAAATGGTGAATGAGCTGCTCGTCGGCGATGGAAGCACGGATGCCGTATTCGAGGAGCTCGACAAGCTGAACTTTGGTGAGTCCCACTTCAAACTCCATTTTCTGAGTCGGGACAGCTTTCAGCCATGCCGCCGAGCAATGAGAACGATTGTGACGAGGACCTGACGGATCTCTTCAATTTTTGAGCTTCAAGTTTCCTGTTTTATCTCGTCCAGAGAAACATTTATTCCTGTCCCAATCAAAGTTCTCCGTAGGAGTGACTCATATACTTTTTCCCTCTGTCTTCAATTAATTGTTCCTCTCAAATTTTTTAACTATCTCCCTAGGTAGACACCCCCCCCCACCCATTTCATATTGTTATTCCCTGTCACTCAGTTATAGTGATGTTTTCGATCGATAGTTTTATTGTTATTCTGAATACAGTTCGGTTTTATAATTCAGGTGCCATTGAAAAACAAGAAAAACAAAAATCGCGAAGAGTTCACTCGTCCCGCTCAGCCTCCGATTCTGTCCTACACTCGAGTTTCGGCGTAATTCCGGCGCCCCCCTCCACTCGGTAGCAAAGTTGAACATTGCAAAACGAATCTCCACACGAGACTGAAACGACAGAAACCAGTGTTTTTCACGTTCCCCCCACTATACCGAGGTCCTCCGTAAGTTTTTTCGGATTCTGCGCCCTCCCGTTGATGGCGGAAACTAGAATTTTCGGGGGGATCAGGTGCCCATTCTGCAATGCGAGTAGAGTTAAAAAAGAGGCAATTTCATGGAAGACCTCCCCTCGAGAGAGCGGTTTGAATTTCAGTCACATCCACCCCACCCTTCCGTTTCGTCTTCCGATTTCTCACGAGAGAAGCGCCACTGCGTTTCGCAAGAGCTCTCTGATGACTCACGTGGCGATCAACAATCAGCAGCAGAAACAACAACAGCAGGAAAGAAACAGCAGACGGACACTTCATCTCCGTCGGTCACCAACGGTCACAAGTTGTTTCCCGAGTGTGTATCTGTGTGTGTGTGTGTGACCATCATCACTCCCGATTCGAATCGATTCAAGCCGACGACCGACCGGTGAGAGAGGAAGGCTTTCTCTGTCCGTCTCCCACTCGTTCTCCTCTATTTTGCAACACAGGCGCTGCCGCCGCCGAAACGACCGACGAGCGGGAAAAAGAGAGAGAGCGAAGGAGACACCGACCACTCTTTTTTTCTGCTGCTCTGCAAATGTTACAAACTCGTCTGGGTCTCTTGTTCCTCTCGGAGCCACGTGACGTGGCATCGCGCTCAGTCAGCTGGTCTTCTGCAGAAAATGCTCTCGGAGAACACACATCCGCGCAATTGCACCCCTTCACTTTCGACGCCGTCTCTGATTTTTGAGCGGTTAAAGTTCTTATCTCATGCCGTAACCCCCGAGACACTCTCCGCTCTCTCGTGCGAGTCTCCCGGAAGTTTCGTCCTCCTCCTCCTGCTCTCCTCCGTGTTTATATCCTCGTTTCACATGCATTCTCCATTTCTTCCCCCCACTCACTTCCACGTCACCGCGCGGCGCTCTCCATTTTCCTCCTCCTCATTCTCCACCTCCTTCGTTTTCTTCTTCCTTCGACGTCCAGACGACGGCACAATTCTGCACGAGCAGCCAAAAGACTCTCTCTCTTTTTCGGACACTCTCCTCCTCGATCTGTGGCCGCTTTCAAGATAAGCGCGCGAAAACAGAATTCGTGCGTCTATAAATAGGTGCCGCGCGCGAATTAGAGGATGTCCCTCCTCCGGATGGATCCACGTCATCTCTCGCATAATTGGAGCCGACGGCTGACGACTACTACTGTGAGATGAGTCAGCGCCGAGTGATCCTCGCGAAGATTAGAGTCTCCTGGCAGCTTACAAACCACCCGACCAAAGTTGTTTACAATTTGGAGAATCACGTGGTGACATCATTAAAATTATTGTTTCGAGGCGTTTCCAACTTTACACTCGCACGTCTCTCTCTCTCTCTGTCTTCTTAGAAACAGTTTTTATCGACGACACAAACCCGTCGTTCATCGCTCGACAAGCGTGCGCCTTTCACAACAATCACGGGATGTACTTTTTCTCCCTTATCATTCTTATCACATCCCTCTTCCCGAGAAGAGCGTGCGATTCGTTGGATATTGTGTCGCGGGGAGCTCCAATCGCACGAGCGCGCGAGTTGCTTGTTTTCGCCAAATTTGCAGCCATTTCCCGTGCTTTTTTCTGTTTTCGGTGCCGACTCGCAGAATTGTTTTCCCCGCCGTCTCCCGCCGGCCGCCGAGCCGCCTTCTTTGCTCTGTTTTGGCTTCGCGCGCGCCCAAGCTCGGCTCGGCGAGCCAGCCTCCTTCTCTTCTTCTTCAGCCTTCCTGCCTGCCGAGAGAGAAAAAGAGAGAGAGAGAGAGAGATGACGATTTGTGGCGCTTTTGCGCGCCGGTGCTCTTTTCACTTTCGAACGATGTACTCTAATAGTGGAACTGCGCGCGCTCGCCTTGTTTACCACGGATTGTTACTGCCAAAACAATAAGTGCTCCGAACGGGCGTTCGACGTCGTCGTATTCCGGAGTATCCGGCGACGTGCCCTTTGGCGGTTCGTAACAAGACCACACATCGACGTCGCGACGCTACCTTCTCTTGCTGCTTTCGCTGCAAAACTTGCAAATCTGCGCTCTTATCTCCTTCTCCCACACACATAATTTTGCATCGTAGAACAATTTCCTCTGGTCGCATGCTTCTCAGAATTCTGTTTTCCGCATATGAATTAGCGGCAAGTCAGAAGGTATTTGTCACCGCCGACTCCGCCCACTCGCTTCTGTTCGCCTAATCCCTTCCTCGTGCCTTTTTGATTTCCGTCGCCAGATGCCACGTCACACTGTTTGCACCGCCAGCAAAGCTGCTGCAACCCGTAACATCACTCCCATGACTCCGCCATCTCATCCCTCACTTTGAATTCCACCCACATGCGATCTCCGTCGCTTTTTGATATTATCACATGCCTCTTCGCCGCCGCCATCGTCGCCCAAAAAAAGTGTCTCCCTCTCTTTCTTTCTCTCTGCAAATTAGTCAAACGTGTGAGGCGCGTCGCGATGTCCGTCGCCTGGCGATCGGAACGAAAACACCGCTGCTGCAGTCGAAAACCAGTTCGAAACACAGCGCCGCAGTTTCGCTATTCGCTCCTCCGTCTCTTCACTCTCTCTCTCTCTCTCTCGTCCTTCTTTCAATTTCATCTCGACTCATCACATTCAGATGTCTCCCTCCAACTGCTCACCTATCAAAATTCGATGTCCAATGTGCCCGATTGAGCAACCGATCGAGAGCCCCGAAGAGCTGTGTGGCCACATGGCACAGTTCCACGAAGTGCACACGACGATGCAGTCGAAGTGCTTCGAGAGCTTCGCCCACTTCCAGATCTGGCTCTCTAACATCGAAGACTCTCGTTGCGACGGCGGTTATTTGGGCAGCAGTCAGGGGCCCTCGTACGAAGATGTGAGTTGTCCGGAGACAAGTAGTCCACTCTTGCTCTTTTCGTGCCAAAACGTTTCTTTCAACCTGCGTCTCTTTTCCAGGAGTACTATCTTCTGTGCCGACGCCGTCCGTCGACTTGCACAAAAAGGCGCCGAATGTCGGACGACTCGCGCAGTTTGGAAGCGACGCCCGTCGTCGCTTGCACCGCGTTCGTGCACGTCTTCGAAACGATGGACGGAATGGTTTCGGTGCGCTACTGCCTCGATCACTGCGGTCACGCCGTCGAGGGAGAGGAGAGGAAGAACGCAGACACGACAAAGTTCAGGAAGAGGTCAACTCTGAAGAGAACCTCGCCGTGCGCCACTTTCGAGTTGTGCGATGAGACATGTGAATGCGAGGTTGGTTGCGGATTCCTCCTTCATCGGAAGCAAAAAGGTTCTTTGCAGCAGTCGTCGTCTTCAATGGCTTCTTCGCCCACTTCTTCCGTCGATTTCGAAGACGATGACTCATCGAATAACAACTACAAAGCGCCGCCAGTTGATCAGTTCTCCGTCTCGAATCTCAACGTCATCATCAATCAGCGCCTCGACACTACCGCCGATCGCCTGCGTGCCCTGACCAAAGTGCTTCAGGAGCTTGCGGTCGACATCCGCAACACCGACTACCCGATAGTCATCTAAAGTGTTCTAGTCACTTCTTCCCTCTCCCACTCTACTGTCACTCTGTTCCCCGTTCTCTGTGTATTCCGGGTTATACACCCCCTCCTCTCTCTCTCTCTCTGTCCCTCCCGGTCTTCTTAGCCAAACCCTGTCATTTTGTCTAGTCTGCACATGTCGCTCTCACAAACACACATCACATACTCTACAGTTCTTGCATCGAATTCACAATGTACATATAAAACACTTTTCACTGAAAATATTTAAATCTTCACAGAAACAATTTAAAAGAGAATAAGACGCTCGTGGCATTCACTTGGTGAGCGAGGTCGCTTCATCAACAACGATATTTTTGCCGACGTTTCCATGCTCGGAGTCATGACGCTGCAGCGATTCGGCGGTTGTTTCACTGGTAGACGTGTCAGTTCCGAGTATTTTTTGCATCTGCACAACAAATATTTCCAAAGAGACCAAATCACCTGTCCCCAAACACAATAAGAGCACCCCGGGCACAGAGGAACTACTCGCCAAGAGAACAGCAGTCTTTCTCGATCCAAATTCTTCTCACGGGGAAGGGAGAGACATCGCTAAAAGGACCAGGGAAGCAGTGAAGACAGACTTCGCCAACTGGAAAGGAGACACGGCAAGATAGGCTATTGAATCCAGGAAAAGTCTCAAAAGGGCTGTCAGGAAAATCAACGAAACGACGGAGTTGTTCACGAAACTCAAACTTCTCAATGGAGCGACGACTACCAATTGGGATTCCATACGAACGACGGTCAAGGAGCACTTCAGCGAACAGTTCCAAGGACCATCGAGCAGGCCAACGGGCCTCCAGTTCTCTCAAAAGAACCCTCTCCGGATACTCGAAGCTGAAGTCGTTGCAGCAGTCTCCACGACAAACGCCGGCGCAGCTCCAGGAATCATACCAGCTACTTTCCTGAAACACGGAGGACCCGCTCTCACGAGAAATCTGACCAGGTGTTTCAACGAATCCATAGCCAAGGAGACAACTCCAGCCGCATGGAACGAAATCAAGTTAAAACTGATCGAGAAGAAGTCGAAACCGGAGCAGATGAAAGACGTTCGAACGATCGCCGTTCTCTAGCTTTCCGGAAGAATCTTCACAAAGATTCAATTCCATCGCCGAAGAATACTTAGATGGATCACAGAACGGCTTGGGATCCGGCCGAAGCTGCGCCGAAAGAAAAATTCCAGTCGCTGGCTGGATTATGCGAGAAGTGCGACGAGTACGAGCAACCGCCCATATTCATCGACTTCAAAGCAGCATTCGACTCCGTACACTGGCCCACGGTCCAATCGGCACTCGTCAAGGCTGGATTCCCACCTCAGTACTCCGAAGCTATCCGAAGATCAAACGAAATCGGAACTGGCCGAATGGAAGTTTTAGGAAAACAACTGAAGATACCCGTGGAAAGAGGAGTACGACAAGGAGACTCTTCGCAATCGAGCTGCAGTCGATACTCAACGAAGCGGACCGGAAGAAGACGATGAAGACTACGGAATCAAAGTCAATGGGGTACGAACATCTCGACGACTCTTCGCAGACGACCTGGTCCTCATCGACAAGTCATCCGCCTCCAGAAGAGCCTCAAAGATCGCTACCACTTGCCTTCCTGCAGGTCTCCTGTTCAACACTTCGAAGTCAAAAGTGCTGAGGAATCGGACAGCCGACACAGACCAGATCAAAGTCAACAACGAGCCACTCGAAGACGTCGAAAAGATGAAGTAACTGGGAAGAACTCTCCAGAGAGGCGGCAACTTAAACTTAAAAATCCACAACAGGATACGAGCTGGATGGGCCGCCTTCAACAAGATCAAGGATCACATCAAAGAGGGTCCGGCAGCTGAGAAACACCACTACTTGATGACAACGTCCATTCCCGCGGGATCCCGCCATGACTTACGCATTCGAGACATGGAACACGAAAGTAGAAGACGTCAAGAGAATCAACAGGGCAGAGACAGACCGAAGAAGAGGTGGGAAGATGACGTGGTGAACGAAGTGAAGATACATCAGCACAATCTCTAATAAGCCTGGATAGATCGGGAGGGAGACGGATAGTAAAAATCGCCGAACACGTCGCCTGGCCACGCCTAGCAACATGCAGAAGTTCCTGGAAGTGTCTATATAGGGATTCCCAACTTTTGGGGGAGCACGAATTCTTCACTCGATGATTCTGGTAGTATGGCTATTTTTGCCACTTTTTTGTGGATATAATCTTTCTTTTCCAGCTGTTTCGAAAATTTCAAATACTTTGAACAACGGAAACTTAGGAGAACCAGGCCTTTTTTTGAATTTTACCTTCCGGGGTCTACCATGTGCTTGGACACAAGATGTAGTTTTTTTCGAGCGGTTCACAGTTCTTTCTCTATAAACACTTGAAACATTTTACAGTTTTTTTGCATCGAATTCACATCATGTACATAAACTTACACAGAGAGGCATACAATAAAATGTGGTATAAAAGACAAGTTCAATCACACTTCAGGTGGGGAATAAGAGTGGTTTGGAAATGATGAAAGTAGAGAAGCGGAGGGTAAGTTCGAGTAAGTGAGAAGCATTCTCACAGGTTGTACAGGGACAATCGTGGCATTCACTTGAATAGCGAGGTCGCTTTCATCATCAACGACATCTTCGTCGACGTGTCCATGCTTGGAGTCAGCGATTCGGCGGTTGTTTGACTAGTAGACGTGCCAGTTCCGAGTATTTTTTGCATCTGGAAAACAAATATTTTCAAGTGTGAGGGGAACACTCAATTACCTGTTTATCCTGGTCTCGAACGATGGCGTCGTTGCGGTCGGCCTTGTAGTGGATGCGCTCGAGCATATCGTTCTGCGAATCGACTTCCTTGCCGAGGTCCATTCCAAGACGTTGCAGGTTACGCAAATTGGCAGACATCATGTCGAGGTTTTCGTCGATTTGGTTGTCCATGGCCTCCCAACGAGTTCCCTTAATGGCTGTACGACTCGACTCATTCAGAGTACGTTGTCCACTGCCTCCAGATGGGCCAGAGAACGAAGCGGATCCTCCACCAGAAGACAAGCTTGCAGCTGTCTCGGAGAGACGAGACGCAGACTTCGATTGGGGAACCTTAAACATTTTTTTGAATCATATTTTAATGACATGAATTCAAAACTCACCGCCGAGGTTTCTGAAGGCTCTGATGGTTTTTTCGATAGTTTATTTTTGAAGAATCCTCCGAACAATGACTTGAGGCTATTCAAGTTCCGCTGAGTCATCTGTGTGGTCCGATGAATCTCGTCCAAGTTTTTCTCAGTATTCTCCAGTTTCTCCCGTTGTTCCAGAAGTTCTTGGGCAGTCGCCGTTCCAATCTTTTCCGAGTTTTCGAGATGACGTCGAGAACGCTCCGTGCTTTCTAATGATTCTTGCATATACTTCTCGATCTCCCTCTCATAGTAATCCGCATCACTCTCGCCATTTCCATGTCCCATCGTCGAGTAGCTCTTCACAGGCACTGAAATTTTTCCATTAAATACAGGAACTCAAAAGAAAAATTTACTAGTGGAAGAGGCGCTGCTTCCTCGGTAGTCATCATCGAATGGGTTACGCGACATTTTCTAGTTGCTGAAAACGAAGAGAATGCCAAGAAATGAAAATTCAAAATGAAACGACTGAAGGTATAAACAAGTGGTAGTGAAAACCGCATGAAGTTATATAGAATAACGTAAACTTGATGCAATATTTATGACTGGGAAAACGGGGGTCGGGTGCAGAGCGGCAATATACATAACATTTAGACAAACCAGTACGATAAATACGTGTGAATAAACTAATGTTTCGAAAAGGATGAGTACCCAGAACCATCTATAGACCTAAGAAGCCGGCTTGCGGAGGATAGTTGATGCGAAGTTACTCGAGTTGCGAATACTTCGTTGGGGTCAGAATCTTCGACTGCATTTTCTTGATGAGCGGTACTGTAAATAACATTTTTTTTTTTGAGGAGTACAGTTATCAAAGGATCTTACCGGTATGAGCCACAGTTGCGTCCCATCCTGGTTTAGCCCAAGTTGCATGACGAGTGTCGTTACGAGCAGACATCGATGGATAAGCCCAGATGTGGTAGACGACGTAAAGCTGTCCGACCTGGGCGAAGAAACCTCCAACGTCTTGGTTGGCTTCACGTCTGTACTGGATTCCCTTGGCCCATGCAGAGGCCCAGTCGATCATCGTTCCAGGCTGAAGGACGTACGAACGAAGGTCGTAAACGTGGTTTGGTGGACGCTTCTCGGGCTCTCTCCAGTAGCTGAACGACTTGACTATGAGGTTCTTGCGTCTTCCGCAGAGCGTCGCAACATCCTTGTCAGCGGCACGGACCCCTGAGTCCTTCGCGTGCAGAGAAATCGAAGAATCGACATCTTCGTATCCTTTGTTGTGTCTCCAAAGGTGAATCGCTTGATCTCTGGTTCTACCGAACGCGACGGTCCACGAACCAACGAGCTCGGAAGATGGATTTTTCGAGTTGATCTCATTTTTGTACTTTCCAAAAGCGTCCAAATAAGCGTCTTGCTCTCCAGGGCGATAGTTATGCGCTGAAAGAAATGAAGATTCTTCCGATGATTTTTCGAAAAGAACTCACTCATGAACTCGTACATGAGTTCCGAATTGGAAAGAAGAGACGAATGAGACTGCTTCTGCCAAACCGATGGGTCCATTCGTTGGCCCTTGAGCAGCTTGCTGATCCAGCCCTGCTTTTGTGGCTCTCCGGCCTCGGATTCGTTTTGGCATTGCTTTGGAGTCACCGACAGCTGCCTAAAAAAAGTTCATTTACAACTCGAAAAATTGAGCCAAAGTGAAAAAATAAGAAAAGCAAGTTAGAAAACAATCGGAATAAACCGGACCTAGAGATGAGAAATGAAAGTTATGAGAGATCGGGAGGGGAAATTCTTAGGTTCCAGTGGCGAAGCAATGTGTAAATCTCGGGACTCGATCGTTCTGCCCCTTTTCTCTGGCGAGAGCAATATCGACTTCCGAGTGAACTCCTGTTGGCATCCAAACAGTGGAAAATCTGAAAAATTATTAGAAACGTTGAACGAAGCGTATTTAGTTTACCCATTGGCGTTTCCGAACATGATGTCCGTGTCGAGGCGATCTCCGAACATGACAGTTTTCTTCGGATCCACGTGGGCTCGGCGGAGCAGGAAGTCCGCCATTGGCTTGTGTGGTTTTCCGAAAATTTTCGGATCTCTTCCAGTAACTGCAGTTACAGAAGCAGATGTCGCACCGGACCCAGGAATGACAACTCCTGGAACGGGTCCAGGGAACGTGTAATCCTGGTTAGTGACCAGATACTCGACATTCGGGTCCTGCAGAAAGTTGGCAGCTTTCATGATTTTGGGGTAACTGAAGTGAGCGTCGTAGCTACAGACAACCGCTTTCGGTCGAATGGACATGTCCACTCGTTGGATGAAGTCTCCGTCGGTGTGATCGCGAATGTTGTCTGGTCCTGTTCCGAAGCATTTCACGCCTCCGTCAGTTTCAAGAGTTGTCTTCAAGCTCTCCGTTCCAATCAAATAAACCGGTTCTCCACCAAACTTCTCCGGCTGGCTTTTCAGGTAGTCGGCGAGGACAATCGCCGGGCTGATCACGTTGTCTTTCCCGAGGTGACCGAATCCAAGTTTGTCAATTTTCTTCATATATTGTTCGAGGGTCTTCGTCGAATTGTTTGTGAGGACGAATACTTTTTTCGACTTGTCCTCTAGCAATAGATTGATCCATTCGATTGCTCCGGGCACAGGAATATCGCCCGTCCAAAGTACACCATCAGCATCGAATAAATACGTGTCATAGTTAGCTAATAGCTCACTTTTTGAGATTCTATCAATGCTCATCTGAAACCGTAGATAATAAATGGATAGGAAGAAGACGAGCAAAAAAAAAGAAGTAAATTCCAGGAACTTTAGAAACCTTCGGTTATCAGAAATCAATTGAGTAGAAAGGTTTATTGTGCGAGAGAGCGCTAGGAAAAATGACACAATGCGTGATTGATAACGGGTTTCACGATTGCGAAGAATGGAAAACGACCGTTGAAGTTAGGAGGATAAGTGAGATGGGCATTTCAAGGAATGGACTGATTCTGGTTAGTTGTCCACGATGTGACGAAACACAGCCTTTCAGTTAAATATCCACGAATGTTGCGAAATAATCGCGTTCCAAAACAGAAAATGAGTCACCCCAGATAGCGTTGGAGTCAAAGGCACACAGCCGAAAGAATGGGAACAGGACTCCGGCCGAAAAGAGGGCGGGCGTACTAATAAAGGACAACTGATTGTTGGTACTTGGACTATTTGGTTTTTGAGGCATTGAGACTAATGGAACTTTATTCTCTTCTATCGCTTCATTGTCTGAAGGTAGAAGCAGACGACGAATTCGTCGCCAATGCATAGAGATCGCGCAACGGAGAGGACCGAGACTATCAGAGCGGACGTCATGGCTGAGACGAGTTTTCGCCCCACTTTTTCGTCTCAGTTCTCCGCTCAACGCGCGTCACTGCGACTATAGAAATGGGACGTTATTAAAGTGCGAACGGATATATACGCTTGCCATCGGAAGACATTTCAGAAATACCAAACTGTGTGGGCAGGGATGGCTTGGGAAAGACAGCGGATTGATTGAAACAATCCGGAATGGTCTACGTGCAGACTCGGCAAACAGGAAAGAAAAATGTTTGCATTTGAGGGGAATCTGCCCCCATTCGAACATCAGTTTACGTTTGTGACGTCATGATGTGAAGTTCTAGTTTGTAAACAAAAACAGGTAGGACAAACGGTTCTGAATAGGCGAATAAGAATAAAACACTTCAACTCGCCGGTTATTCAGATGGGAACTTTCGAACTTTTAAATTGTACATTTATTTTCGATGCAAAATTTTTTACAAAATAAAGTGAAAAATAAACCAATTACTACATTCAGACGAGTGAAAAAGACGGACATACCTGAAAGACGAAGCAGTTTGCCGCGAAACACTAGCGATCAGTTGCTGACCAACGCGATTCATGGTTTTCCCCTGAAAAATAATAATATTGATTTGTGAGAAAGCGCTCATTTGCAGCGAACAAGCAACAAACAACCGAGGTTCAATGCGCCCACGAGAAAGACGCAGAGAGATAGGGAGACGAAAAGGATAATGTCTGTTGTGTGGAGGAGCGGTCGAGAAGGAACAAAAAATAAACTAGAACGGTTCAATGAACCGGCCTGCGAATCGATACGCCTGCATAGTGCGGTCACGTGTTTTGAGTAAGAACGGACACTGCCGCTTATCACACAGGAATGAGCCAGAGTGAGTTGGTGGGAATCGATTTGAGATAAATGGAGATGGAGCTTTAACCATATGATGAAAAGCTTACAAACTGACTTTTTCCGATACAATTTTTATCAGTCAAACTCGTCAACAGAAACAACAACAAAACGCTAATAAAGGTAATTGATCAACTATTTCTTGAACGGAATTTATTAGTTTTCACCCTCCTTGACGGCGCGAGCCAGTGGCTGAACAGAGTGAGCAATGATGTAAGTGTTCCGCGGGGAACGATTTCCCTACAAACGAAGTTTAATGAAGAATCCTTTATATTCGAATCGGTTACCTGCTCGTCCTTTTGGCCTCCAGAATAATGAAGTCTTCCTTGGACGACGAGTCGAGATCCCTTTTTGATAATCTTGGAAAGATTTTCTGCTTGCTTGCCGAACACGGTGACAGCATGACGCTCAGTCTGAAAATGAACACTTGCAAATCAGAAATCGAATAATTTCCTACTTGGTCAACGGTGTTTCCATCAGCTTGCTTGTAGAAAGAGTTTGTGATAATGTTGAAGAGAAGATATGGCTTGTCGTTTTTGGCCTTCTTGAACAGTGGATCCACGGCGACTCCTCCAACTAATTCAACTTTGTTTACACTGCAATCCAGAACTTGAGCAAAATATTATTTTCGTGTACAAACCTGTAGGCATGTCGTCTTCTTTCATCATGATTGTAAGATGGTTTCTCAGCGAACAGATCATCGACCTAAACGACATTTGAACGTTGACAGACCATTTAATTTTGTAAATTTACGTCTTGCTTTGATGGTTGCTCAGCGTTTGCAAGCTTAGAGCTCAACGACATGCAGCGGGTGGTCGTCTTGGAGATCGTGGAGAGTGTACGGAGCATATTCTGCCAAAATTTCGAAATGAAGTCAATAAAACGGGTTTGAAAACACAATAATTTATTCGAACTTTTTTTACAAAAAGTTTTGAGTTTGAGAAAAAAAATGGAATAGGAAAAATATTGAAGTGGGCGGAGTCAAAGAAGAGCGGATTGCAATGCTGGCACGCATTTACGCAAACCCACCGCACGCTTTTCCCCACATTCTGACAAGGCATCGCGATCCGTTCCGGACCAATTTCTAGCGAATTTTACGAAAAATTGAAACCCAAAATGCTTCCCATTTTATTAATATTAACCAAAATAAAACACAATTCACTTGTCTTAAAAATTAGAAAAAAAAAACTAGTTACTAATTCAGTTCGAATAATTCATTATATCAATTAAATATAATAATACGCTGTTCAATTTCACAACTGTGAATTCTGCATGTGGAATGACACCTCCGCTGTTTCATTAAATTCTCAAAAAATTGATTAATTCAACGTGGCGAAGTCCATCAATCGGTGTCATTTGTTCGTCAGCTGTCGCGTCTCGTCACACTCCGGGAATCTATTACTTCCCTCAATTCCGTTTTTTATTCCGCACTAATTAGAGATTTAATCATGTCATTTAACTCGTTTAGTTTCTAAAAATGGTAGTTTCGCTCGCTCCCTGAACTAATTTCGTCTTTTTCTTTGAAGTGACCTCTTCCTAAAACAGGTAGGTCAAGTACAGACGCTTGTCTGTGTTTCTCAACTAGCACACACTATTCTCCCATCTCCTCACAGCGTCAGCGTCGATCAGTGGCAAATCGTCCTTTCTTCTTTCCCTCTGTCGTCTTCTCGTTTTTTTCACCGCATTCCGACGTAGAAGTCTGTCGCCTCTCACATGGTCGGGCCGATTCGTTTTACGAGCATGGTCGCGGGCAAACAACGTCTTCTATCATTGGAAATCCAACCGCTAAGCGTCTTTTACGACAGTGAACATCTCTAGGAACATGTATCCGCGCTTTTACCGATGCTCAAACATCAATTTGTGCACCCATTTGTTTGCTCATACTTTCTGATCTCCAATTCTTACTTGTGGTCTGCTGCTCCTCCTTTAACTTATTTTCTACAGTTGCAGGAGTGTTCAACTTCTTCTTCATCCTGAGAGAGATCAAATCGGAGCTGTACCTAGGTGTCTGTTGGTGCGTAGTTTTTGTATTTAGTTTTTCGTCGAGCCAAACTTTTTCAGAAACTGAAATGGTTGGCGGCGGGCGAACAGGCGTGCATCTCGTGCTCGGCTTTGTTATCGGCGTCGCAATCGCACTATTCTTCTTCTCCAACACGCCGAGCACCGATCTTGCCAGCTCATTGGCTGCGTTTACATCTTGCCCATCTCCAAACAACGAGCAGAATGTACTGGACCCATTGGCTCTAGAGAAGGGAAAAATATATAAAGATGTATCTGAACACTGGATTGTAAGTATTGACAGGGAACGATTAGTGTAAACGCGGATAACATTTAAAGGTCCATCAGGATGAGATGCCGACACCTCCTCCAAATCAGGACGCTACCCCAAAGGTAATAACGGAAATTATCCGCTATTGCTCATAGCTGAAGTTCACACAGGTGACACGGACCCGATTCGCCGCTACTGAACTCGGCACCCGTGAGCGAATAATGGCTGCGGTGATGGCCGAGTCGGCGCTGGCTCTGTCGATCAACGCGACGCTCGGACGTCATGTTCCACGAGTTCATCTCTTCGCCGATTCCTCTCGGATCGATAATGATTTGGCCCAATTGACAAACCTCAGCCCGTACAAGTGAGTAAATTAATAACTGAGAACACTAGGAAACACAATTCAAATTGTAGATTAAACGGCCAGAAAACGCATTCAATGGTTCTCGGACTCCTTTTTAATATGGTAAGTGTTTCACTTTTCTCAAAAAATCGTTTTCAACTCCTGAGTGAAACACTCACAATAGGAATTACAGAATCGCCTGTAATAATTAAAAGTCATATTTCGTAAGTTTGCTCAGTGTTGTAGCTTTATTGTTTTGTAATTTCCGGTGTAATCCTCCTCCCTCCTGAAGTCATTTTCCCTCCGCTCTCCGTTCTGCTCCGGGAAATTCGAATTGACATTCCGTTCTTTCAGACAGTCCACGACACTTATGATTGGTTTCTTATCGCTAAAGACACCACTTATATCAATCCGTTCGTTTTGCTCCGTATGATTGACACGGTATGACACCACTTTGAAGATGTAACTCAACTTTCTACACAGATGAACTGGAACGAGCCTGTTGTGATGGGTGAAGCCGCCGAAGATGGCAGTGGAAGGTGTCGTTTAGACACCGGGGTACTAATCAGCAATCCAGCGATGCAACTTTTGATGCAGCAGCGAAATGCCTGCAATGTGTTGATCGCTGCCACCGATGACGATCAGATGGCTTTCGAGAAATGTATTCAAGCTGCCACAAATTTGACCTGTAAAACCCTTCACCAAGGAGTTCGATACGAAGTTTGGCGTGGCGCCGAAAGGGCCGATTCGCCTGCAGCGCACGATTCTATCGACGGCTGGAAACACTCGAAGGCGTTCAATAGAGCTCTGGCAGTCCCACGATTGCTCTCTGATGCCGACGCTTCTGCTCTTCATGACTATTTTGTGCGTGTCGAAATGCAACGAGCTGATCGAGAAATCTCTAAAATGGAAGCAGAGTTATCGCGACTGGCAGAAGAAGAGGCTCGCGAGACTGGAGAAGCCATCAGCTGGCCACCGGCTCTACCTCCATACGCCAAACCACCAAACCGCTATCAAGTTCCCACTTGGGAATATTTCACGATGACTGAAATCTTCCGAAGTGAGCCTAATCAAAATGTGCGAAGACTCGAAGGCAAAGACTTTGACGATGTGGCCGAAGTAGTCGTCGCGGCAAGACAACAAGTCGAATCGGAAGAGCCCGAGCTGGAATTCGTGCAGCTTAGAAATGGATATCGCGTGTTCGACCCGCGTCGTGGAATGGACTACATGATTGACTTGACTTATCGAAAAACGGTCAACGACATGTCTGAAATGGGAAATCAGATAGAAGGAGAAGGAGAGGTCCGTTAGATTATGCAATTTCGTTTCTTGATTTGTTTATTTTCAGGCAGCACACGAAGAGAGTCTCAAGGAAATCGCAGTGGAACGACGAGTGCACGTTAGCAGAATGATTGCCAGCACTCAGCTGATGAACCAGGCGCCATATGTCAAAGAAGACACAGATGTGACGGTCGTCATCCCAGTCGCAAACGAAAATGAGGCTAGTTCCTTGGATTTTGAGAAAAATGTACTGACTGATTATTTTCAGGTTCTGCCAGCTCGAAAACTTCTCGCACGCCAAGCAAGACTATGTCTTTCACAGACCGAAGAGACCAGAAAGACGAGAATGGTTGTGGCCGTGTTTCCAATTATCGACTCCCGCTCGATCACAGCGATCGGCAACGACATGGAAGAGCTGAAGAGACGCTGCAAACGATCTCTCCTGGAAACTGATGTTCTATCGGTCAGACCTCCGGCAAGTACCGTTGGACAAGGTACTGTCGCTGCCGCTGCTCTTGATGATGCCGTGGATAGGTATGGAGCAAACACGATCTACTTGTTGCTCTCTCCCCACGCTGACGTCCAGAAGGAGTTCTTCGATCGCACTCGGATCAACACCATCAAACATTATCAAGTTTTCTTCCCTGTTCCTTTCGTCGAGTATCATCCGACGATCTCCGGAATGGAAATGACGGAGAAGGAAGAGAAAGAGACGCCGACTTCACAGGTGCGGGAAGCTGCTCTATCCAGACTTCGAGATGGAGTCGAGCCAAAGAGAAAGCGGGCACTGATTGTGCAAAAAGACCACGGAAGATTCGATTCTCAAGATTTCTCATGCTTCGCGGTTTACGGAGTGGACTACGTCACTGCTCGAGCAAGATTAGGCCCGAATGAGCGACGCAACGACTTGATTGCTGCTTTCCTCGGACAGGATTCGATTCACGTCCTGCGTGCAGTTGAGCCGACGCTCCGAATTCGGTAACTTTTAACTGTTGCAATTTCGAATTAATCAATCTGATTTCAGGTATCACAAGCGCCACTGCGACATGGAGAGCGTCGACACTGATGACATTGCTCGGTGTCTTGAGAGCAAGAAAGAGAACGTGGCCGCGAAGGATCAACTGGCAAAACTGCTGTTCCACGAAAATTAGACCACGCTCGCTGACTCCTGTGCTCACCATGATATTTCTGCAAATACGGTTTCACATCTCACCATTTTCTCGTTTGCATAATGCTGCTCTTTTCACTTTAAACCTCTTTCTCTGATTTTCTTGCTTCGTGTGAATATGAATCCCGGCGCTTCTTTGTAGCCCGCTTGCCAATCCTATGCTTTACGGCCAAACAAATCATTTATTTCGTCGCACTAATCAGTTATTTTTTCACTTCATTTCAGTTTATTTGTCAAATTGTGCCACACGCCCTTTACTAACTACAGTACATACTATCTCCATCCCCCTATTGTTTTGCTCTTTCAAATTAATTTATTTCCAAATGCATTTGTTTTCCGAATATACAGCATGCCTTAAAATGAAGTTTTTATTCAATGCCATAAACGCATTCAGTATTAAGAATATCAGAATGAATACGGGATGGATAAAATGGGAAAACTTGAAGTTGAGGACAAAGTTGGCGGCCGTTGGCCACGCCCCCACCTCAAATGTATGCATAACTGTTAGTTGTCTGCGTCTCTGGCACACTGTCCGCAGTTTTCTTTTTCGCCAGCTTTTCGCCGTCTCAACATTCAAAAGAGAAGAATGGAAATTATTTTTAAAAAGAACGTTTTTGTTCGAATGGGAACAATCGCTCTGAGACCAAGGCAACTGTAATAGTGCTGCGCCTTTAAGGAACACGACTTACTGTAGAATTTTGTTTTCTGTTCTTTTTTCATTTTTTAATTTGTTTTCTTTTTCTCTTTTTTCAAAAATGAAATAAAATTAGTCGATATAACTGACAAAAAACGGTGAGCATTTTAGTTCGCATGCACTGGAAAAAGTGACTGAACTGCCCTGATAAGAACTCAGACCCGTCAGCCTGATATCATTCTATGAATGGCTGTTTGTTTGTTTTCCGCTATTTTCCTCGATGAAATATTGCAATTTCTGAATGTTTTCGTGATATCAGTGCCTGTTTTTAAACAACAGTGTGGAAAGCGCACACGCTTTCACATTCGCAATGTTTTCGAAATTGAATATGGTTCGCTTGCGCATGCTTCCTTCTTTTTGTTGTTTCATTTTTAGTTAGCCAAAGATTGATTCTATTGGGTGTCAGTTTCCACTTTAATCAAACTCTCACCATTCACTTTTGAAAATGGTTACTTTTTTTTAATTCTTTGTCAAAACGTTCTAAAAGTTTACTTCCCTCACACATTGAATTAATACAGCTATTTCTTGTTTTTCTTAATCAACACTTCAAAATGCACAATTTCACCGCCGTAGCCACCGTATTCTCTTTGTCGTTTTTAACCATGTGTTGGTAGGCACACTCGCCCCCTTTCGGCGTTGGCCTAACCACCTGGGGCACAGACTTGGACGAAGGGGAATCTAGAAGAAACATAACTTAGCGGCCGTGTTTACATCTTGTCCGCATGCTTTCAGAACATTCCAGCTGAGCGCTCGAAATTCCAATTGTTTCCGAGATATCAGATGTTTCTAATACCACATTCCCATTTCGTCTAGAAGATAGGAGTGTATTGAGAGACTCCGTCTGTTGGCTTTTGAAATGAAAGTGCCTCTATTGTCGTTCTCACATGACATCAGACTCAGAGACATTCAACTTAAGAACAATTACACGATGTTCGTCATCGTTTAGACTTTTGTCAAGTCTCGTAGTCACCGCTACTTCTTCATCTTAATTTCACTTTCTAATGGTCGAAATGAAAAAAGCGTATCTGTTGATCGCATAGTGGCATCTGGGATGTGCAATGTAAAAAACCATTATGTCATGTGCTTGGTCAGTGTGTGTGCGCGCCCTGCCCCGACCCGGTGTGCCCGCCTCTTTATTCTCCCATTCATTCTCTTCACTCGTCCAATCAGAGCGTCCAAAACGACATTCGCTCCCCGCGGCTCATAAAAAGAGCGTCCGAGTGCCGTCCGACTCTTTTTTCTCATCTTCTCCACCACTTCCCATCTTCTCTTCCGCTGCGTCTTCCCGTTCGAGCTATTTCAAGACCATTCCAGTATCTCAAACATCCGCATTCTAGGCACTGTTTTTCAATCATCCAATAACATCCAATATCATTCTCTGCCGCTCTTGAAAAACAGCAAAATAAAAGCACACTGGGAAAACGGAAAGCAGCAGTTAATTCGAATCGTCTGATTCGTCAGATGCAAATGTCCCGTGCGATTCTCTCTCTTCTCATTTATTGACAGCTATCGGAAATATTTACACTAGACATCTTTATTTCCAGCTATGGTAACTCCGCCCGTAATCACAAACACGATGCCGAAAGAAAACGGCGACGGCCGTTTCGACGCAGCGATCAGCATGGCAGCCACAGGTCATTTGAAAATCGGTGGATTCGCCATCAAGGAAACAATTGGAAAAGGCGCGTTTGGAGCTGTCAAAAGTTAGTTTTCCTGTGTAGTCGCAAGCTTCCAGACTCGTATTTCAGAAGGAACTCACTTGCAAACCGGTTATAATGTAGCTGTCAAGATTCTAAATCGTTCGAAAATGAGAGCTCTGGGACTTGTGCTGAAGACTCGCAACGAGATCGACAACCTCCAAAAGCTCACTCATCCCCACATCACTCGACTCTTCCGTGTTATCTGTACCCCATCCGACATCTTTCTCATCATGGAACTCGTCTCTGGCGGCGAGCTCTTCAGCCACATCACCAAGAAAGGCTCTTTGCCTGTGAAAGAAAGCCGGCGTTATTTCCAGCAGATCATTTCTGGAATCAGCTACTGTCATAAACACATGATCGTCCATAGAGATTTGGTTAGCTCATTAGCATCTCATTATTCGACCCACCTGTTTTGCAGAAACCGGAAAACCTCCTGCTCGATCAGTACAGAAATATAAAGATTGCCGACTTCGGGCTCTCGAACTACATGACAGACGGAGACTTTCTCTCGACGTGTTGCGGATCTCCAAACTATGCGGCGCCCGAACTCATAAATAACAGCCTATACGTCGGCCCAGAAGTGGATCTGTGGTCGTGTGGAGTTATACTGTACGCGATGCTCACCGGAACTCTTCCTTTTGATGATCAACATGTCCCGACTCTTTTCCACAAAATCAAAAGTGATTTTTTTCAAAATGTCTGTGATATTGGATATTTCAGACGGTATCTATCAGTTCCCGTATGGAATGGAGAAACAAGCGGCTGATCTCATCTCGCAAATGCTCAAAGTGGACGCAGTTAGCAGAGCCTCAGTGGAGAGAATTGTGTAGGCTCCTAGAAAATTAGCTCCTCAAGTATTCCCTCGGGTTTCCTTCCAGTGGTCACAGTTGGTTCCGTGTTGATTTGCCGTTCTACTTGTTCCCAGACAACCAAAATGAGTCGTCCATCGTTGATATTGACGCAGTTCAGAGTGTCGCTTCCGTCTGTAGAAATTAGTTTTAGCCGAAAATCCTTCCTGAACTTTCAGAAGTACGAGTGCAAAGAGGAAGATGTGACTGCAGCTCTGTTGGCCGACGACTATCATCAGCTCACCATTGCTTATCGTCTTGAGGTTAACGACAAGAGAAACGGGGACGAGTCGTCGAAGAAAGCGAAAGATGACTTCTGGGAGATCGGGAAGAATCTGAAACTGGGCAACATGGTTGTGCCTAATAAAGGTAAACAGTGAGGCTAATCTCTTGCGAAATCACATGTCTTCCAGTGAACGTCGGCCGAAAAATTCTGGAAAGTCTGCAGAAAGATCAAAAGAGGCTCACCTGGAATCTTGGAATCCGTGCTCTTGCGGACCCTGTCGACACAATGGAGCACGTTTTCAAACGTTTGAAGAACATCGACATGGAGTGGAAGATCCTAAGCATGTTCCACATAATCGCTCGCTGCAAGCCAACTCCAACTAATCCGGATCCAGCTAAAGTGTCCCTTCAAATGTTTGCTCTCAAGGGAATGAGTGGATATCTTCTCGATTTGAAAGCAGTAACCGAAGATGAAGAAGGTGAACTTGAAACAGACATATTCCATAAATTGAACTCTTTGGTTTTCAGCTAGCCCTCCAAGTCGCTGTCGTTCTCGTGCCGCTTCCGTGAGCGTCTACAGAGCGGGTACGCCGAAAATGGAATGTGCTGCATTCAGCCCGAAGTTGAATGCCTTATCTCCACTGTCGCCATGTAATTGTACACATCGATCTTTCAATTTACATGATGAGAAGTTTCAGCAATCAACATCCCTAAGGTTCGCATCGACGACACCGAAGCATCTCTCAACTCGTTCAACAGCAGCATCTATCAAGGAGATAACGAGGTTTTATCACTGTTTGAAGTTTTCGAATAATCATTGTCTATTCAAGAACTCAACTGACAGCCTCGACGAGCTTTCGACTCTATCACTGGAGGAGCCTGTTGTCCGTTCTCAAACGATGGAATTTTTCTCCACTTGCCACACAATTATGCAAGCCCTTTTGTCGTGAACAGCAGCGACTGTGGGCATTCTGTATTATGATATGTACTCCTATTCCTTCAATTTTTGTATCGCATGTATTTATTTTTGTAATGCACGGTCGCAACGATCGGGATCAATCAACTTTATTCGAGTATAGCGGTAATAAACGTTTATGAAATCGACGAAATCGGACGAGGTGTCGGTGACATTGAGAAGAGAACACGGTCGAGCCACTGAAATGAGTAAGTACTTTTTGAGAACGAAGTTCAGTTGCTGACCATAAGAGGAGCGTGCAGATGAATCTCAATCCAGCAAGGAGTAGAGGTTACGTCCTGTCGCTGATACTCGGCTCCCCATCCTTTGACGAACGACATCCGGATGAACGTCATCTTCTGGAGATCGAAAGAAGCGTCGAATCCACGACGACTACAATCATCGAGAAGCTGGAAAACGAGAAATGAGAGAACGAGAAGACGTGAAATGAACTGACTGTGCGGAAGATCTCCATATCGAATATCTTCAACGAGCATTTGTTGGCTATTTTGACGACGGTCGTCGGGTGAAATCCATTGATGTAATTGCAGTTTCGCGACTGCACAAAAATGGCCGAATCGCTCTCGCACTGCGCGAACAGCGCTCCGTTGCTCCGCACGTACGTCAGTTTCACTCCTGCAAATTGCAAGTTCTGCTTGCCCACCAACTATTCAAAACCGTTTCCGATATGCCGTCTCGTGTTTTCGATAGTCGCGTTGCGGTTCACATTCGAGAACAGCCCGAGACTGATTTTGCTGCCGTTGATGCACGGATCAGTGAATCCGTCGATGGTGATCGTCGAAGAGGACACTTTCACTTGCTCTCCGACTCTCGTGTTCAGCTCGTAGTAGCTGATTGTCGCCCAGAACTGCTCATCCCAACCTTTATCGAACGGAACGAGACACGTGGGCACGCCGGGCGGTATGTCGAACTTCTGCGAAGTATCCATCTCTTCGACTCCATTTTGATTGTACTGATGGAACTGGTTGGTTCTGAAACTCGATGGATTACGGTGTCTGAACCAATCACGAGCGAGCAAGGGCAGTGGCGGCCGAAGATTCCGCCCGCGATTCCAAGTCCACGGCAGTACGATGCTCCGTTCTTACACGCGCCCATTTTAACTGCTTTTCTCCTTCTTATCACCCCCACTTTTACATCATTCCTAAAGTCCGAAGAATATCAATTTATCGCACTAAATTCATTCTCAAATTACAGACAGAATGTCAACGAACACCGGTATAAGCGACCAAACGAAAAAAGTACTTGTCGGAGTTGCGGCAGCCGCGACAGTAGCAGGAGTCGGTTACCTCGCCTACAAGACACTTAGTTCAGATGGCTATGAGAGTGTGAGTGGTATTGTGGCAAGTTACGACAAAAAACTTGAATTTTTAGCTAGACAAAGAATTGGAAGAGATCAAAAGCTTCGGTAACTTGAAGTTCAAGGAAAAGAACTATGAGGAAGCCATCAAAGAGTTCACTCGAGGAATCGAGAAAGCTGGAAACGACACTGAAAAGCACATTGTTGCGATGCTCTACCAGAATCGTGCCGCTTGCCGTGAGAAAGTTGGCCAGAGTCCAGTAGAAATTCTCAAAGACTGCTTGGCTGCTCTGAGAGTGGACAAGAAGTACGCTAAAGCTTATCTGAGAGCTTCCAAAGCCCTCTTCGAAGTAGGAAAGAAGAATGATGCTCTTGCCTGTGAGTTTTTATGCTAGCTAAATGTTCTCTACTGATTCAACCAACAGATCTCATGGCCGCATTCACTTTGGACTCTAGCCTCAACAAAGCCAACTTTGAGTTCTTCGGAAAGCTGTTGTCTATCGAGCCTGTGAGTTTAGCTTAAATATATATATATGAAAGTGTTACTTGGGCGCTTGCAGAGTGATTGCTTCATTGGAAAACCACCAGGAATCGAACAGCTCAAACCTCAGCCATTGGCGTTGTTCCGTATTCAACAGTGGTGCGACACTTGGGACGTTCTCGACTTGTTCAAAACTGATTTGACCAAGTACACCGTGAGCGACAAGAGCAGTTCAGGACAAAAGTGAGTGTTATCTATAGATGCTCTTTCTTGTGAAACAGTGTCTTCTCGCCGCAGGAACTATGCTGCTGCCTTGAGCACGTTCAAGACGGGTCATTACGAGGAGGTTCTCGATCATCTCGATGTCTCGATTGATTATGCGCCCGCTATGATCCTTCGTGCCAAATTCCTTAGTTATGGTGTGGATCCAGACGAGGGAACTAGATATCTTGCGACGATCTACTCGCAATTGGGGGCTCAGATTGAAAAAGAAGAGGATTCGCAGAGAAAGCGGCTGCTGCAAGAGGCTCTCGATATTCTCAAAATTGAACTCATGTATACAATGGCAGACATTAACAAGTGAGTTTTTGTTCGAACAAATTCGTAATAGCCATGAGTTTTTAGATTTCTCGAAACCATACCAGAAGATGAGAAAGAGAGACGTTTCAAACTTCACTCGTTTGCTGGAATTTATGTTTACAATGGATGCGTTCTTGACACCGCTGCCGCTACTCACGAAGAACAAATGATGGCTGATACGGTATCAAAGATACAAGTATTCCGTTTGCTCAATTTCTCTGTTTAGAACAATGCGTCTCGACTACTTGAAGAAGCAGCCAAAAATGGAGAGTTGACTCCACATCTCAGGTATGTTTTCTCGCAGCTTTCCGAACCTTATCGTTGTCTTTCAGAATGATCCAAACATTCTTGAGACTGTGCACTTCTGAGGATTACGGAGATGTTCATAGACAGATTCGCGAGATGGAAGAACTGACAGAGAGCAGATCAACACATTTTAACCTTGTTCTGATGGCGAAGGTCTACATGATGACGAACAACTCGGAGAGCTCGGCCAAGTTGCTCGACGAGGCAGCCAAAATCAAGACGCGTTACCTCGTGCCAAGCAGACATCTGCAAACTGCGTAAGCTGGCGGAAAACACAGAATCTTCTCAAATTCATAGATTTATAGTGACTTGCATGTTCATAAACCAGAAGCTGAGCGTCTTCGCCTCACAACGGAATCTGCGAATGCGGCAATCAAGGATGATCCATTCAACTTCTCCGCCCATGTTCTCCACCTCCTCGGTACTAATGGTCCGGAGCCAATGATTAAAAAGTGAGGAACTGATCGAGTGAGCCAAAGTCTTGAATTATCCCATTCTAGAGAGAACTACGAAAAAGCGATGGAATCCATCGAGAAGGCCGCTCTATTCGCACCACCACGAGAGCTGCTGATGCTCAAGAAAATGATCCCGCTCATCATCGCCAAGAAACGGGCCGCAGAGCTCCTCGACATGTACTGATCTTTCTCAATCTCAATTAGGTTCTAGGTCGCTTGTTGCTCTCGTTTTTTCCAGTTCCAACGGGTTTCGGTTAAATTGAAACTCCCGTTCTTCTTGTTGTCCCGTCACCCTTCTCCCCCCTCATCTCGATGGCTGTGTTCTTTACTGATCCCATAAAGTGTTCTAATAATTTCACGTGTCCTCTCGTCCATGTCTGTAGCTTACTCACGTAAAATTGACGTTTGCCATATTGACGTTTTGTGGCATCTTCGATCCGTTCATCTCCATCAACTGGAATTTGGCAAGCGTCGGAGGCGCATCCTGTGGTGGTTTCTCCGAATAGCGTGGCACAAGAACTGGGGGCAGAACTCCAGCCGCATGAACTCGTTTGTAGTGGTACGGGTTGATGCAAATGTCTTTCTGGCCAGATTCGTAGCAGAATCTGCACTCCTCGATTGCCTTCAGTTCGTGATGAGACTGCAGATCGGGCCATCGGTAGACTCGACAGTAGATGACGTGCGGGAGAGCCTGTAACGTGTCTTTGTTCGGAAAGAAAACTATTTAAAAATGTCAATTTCCCATTCAATACTGCCATCACAGCCGTTAATTGAGTTCTCTTCCATTTGCCCAGCAGCTCATTCCATTTGGAAAAGTGTCAGAGACAAAGTTCCATTGAAGGCTTCTTCGGACGTGTTTATAAGTTCTTCCCATAGCGAGCTCGCCCCAATTTCATAAACATTCCGAGTCTGTTAGTTTAAACATTAATTCAATACCTTTCGATGCGAAATTTGGAGTCGTCCATCCAAAGACCGCGGAATCGTCACACATTCGGTTTTTTGACGGCCTTGGCACTGAAAACTTCGCGGTTTAGTCACTCGTTTTCCAATATTTTAAATTATTTTCCCTTCGACGTTGCAATAGACAACACGATAAAACACAAGCATACATCGTGCCGTAGCTGAACATTTAATTTCACACACACCCTCAACGCGAATTCCAAGTTCTCGAGTGCCTGTTTGTTGTGCTTAATGAGTTTCTTCATCAGATTGTCTATAGCCTTCTTCGCCCAGTTCTCATCTTCGTCGCCTGGAAATTATCCTACATTCGATTGTTCTTTCGACAAAATCGCATTTCTAGATGACGTCCCAGATACGGAACCCCCCGAAAATTCGCTTTCGTGCCCGTGAATACAAAAGGAAAAACGCACCCTGTTTCCACTTCAGCCTCTCCGTGATCTTCTTAATTCCGTCGAAGTTGATCTGCAACACTTTCTGAAGAACTTGAAACGTTTCAAAAGACTTACCATTGTTTCCGAAAGGACCTCGTCCAAATGAGTACCTGCGAGACAATGCGACTCTTAACCACCGCCTACAGTCTCCTTAATTTGCCGTCTATCTCTTTACCTATCTCTGCTTCTTAGCTTCTCCTCCTCTCCACCATCGACCATCTAACTGCCTAGTCATCTCCACCAGCACTGCGTCTCCACTATGCCCCCACTGTCTCTTACCGACAGTCTACTCGGGCCCGTTATCGTGGTCGTTTATTAGCAGACGAGAGACCACTGGCGCCAGTTGAGAAGCAGACAGAACCAGAACGTAGAGGCGATGAACGTGGAGACAGAAAGAAGGAAAGTGGCGACAGGCCGGAGCCGTCATCAAATTGATGGAATTCCACGTGTGAGGTCGTGATGGTCACTCGGATTTGGGGGATCGAAAGGAAGGAATTCGAAACGGTTTCCAGCGAAACTACACTCTGGTTTCCATGTGTTGACGTTGTTTCAAGCATTATTGAATGGCCACTTTGAATTATTCATTTCCCTCGCACGTAGCTCTCGTGGAACACGAAACGATCGTATTTATGTGTCATGGGCCTTATCGAGCAATACAAACAGTCTTTTCTTCTTCTTTATGGAGGACACACCCTCTCGCACTTCCTATCAGTTATCATCTCCTTCTTTTCCGTAGTTTGCCCAGAGTTACAGAAGTTGTTCAAATTTTGATTGCAGGCATGAAGTTTCAAAGTGTACGTATAGCTCATGACGACGAAGACAAAGTAGCTCTTCTTCCAGTCACCAACGATGATATCACGAAGAAAGAAGGTATTTTTCTTAAGAGTAAGGGCAGAATGCAAACATTTGAGAGTTTCAGACACGTCTTCTCGTCCGAGTTTCGCTTTTAAATGCTATGTCATTGCCAGTATGACATTCATCTGGACAGCATACACATTGACCATCAAGTATACCAGGAGCACTGTTGAGCCGGACATGGTCGGTGGACTCGGATGTGGAAGATCGTGAACTTATTTTCAGATGTACTCTTCGACATCCGTCGTCTTCTGCGCCGAGCTGCTGAAATTGATTATCACTTTTGGCATGCTCTACAAAGAATGTGATTTCGACAATGGAAAGTTCTCGGATCAAATGAACCGATTCTATCTGAACGCTCCACGAGAACTAGCCAAGATGAGCGTCCCCTCATTCGCCTACGCTCTTCAGAACAATTTGGACTTCGTGGGACTCTCGAATCTGGATGCAGGTGTGTATCAAGTGAGTGAACTTTTGATGTTCTTCATTTGCAAGTGACTTAATTCCAGGTAACAACTCAGCTGAAAGTAGTGTCTACGGCTCTCTTCATGATGCTGTTTCTCGGTCGCAAGTTCTCTGTTCGACGTTGGATGGCTATTACTCTTCTGATGTTTGGTGTGGCTTTCGTTCAAATGAACAACACTCCGGCTTCTGAACAAAACACGAAACGCGAGTCAGCTGAGAACTACATCGTCGGACTGTCTGCCGTTTTGGCCACTTGTGTCACGGCCGGATTCGCTGGAGTCTATTTTGAGAAAATGCTGAAGGATGGAGGCAACACGCCGTTCTGGATCAGAAACATGCAGATGTACAGCTGTGGAGTGGTTAGTTTTCCTTTGATTGTAGAAAAATAACAGTACGAACTCCAAAAAACTTCAGCTTCTCCGATACACATCGAAAACGTGATTTCATTCCAGATCAGCGCTTCAATCGCATGTCTCACTGACTACTCGAGGATATCCGAAAAAGGATTCTTCTTCGGATACACAGAGAAGGTGTGGGCCATCGTTGGTCTTCTCGGAGTAGGCGGCCTGTACATCTCTCTGGTGATGCGGTATCTGGACAATCTGTACAAATCGATGGCTTCTGCCGTCTCGATCATCCTCGTCGTCGTCCTCTCCATGCTCATCTTCCCAGACGTCTTCGTGGGCATGTACTTTGTTCTTGGCACAATTTGTGTCGTTCTCGCTGTTCTTATGTACAATTCTGTAAACGAATAAGGTCCTACTTCGCTTTTATCGTCTCGGGTACACAATTTCACTTTTTTACCTATAGCTTTAAGCAGATTCCTGGTTTTATTGCCTTCTCCAATGGGTGTTTTATTATTGCATTTCCTGTGTGAAAACGACTTATTGCCTTCTTTTGCTTCTTCCTTAATAAATTTGCTCACTCGACAGCACTCGTCCATTGTGCAAGTTCCCCGAAGCAGAAGGCGGCTTCCCGAGAAAACATACACACGCACACGTCGTCTCTGTTCCTTGTTTCAGTGTAGCAGCCATTAGGTGCTGCTCAGGTGGCTCGTAAACCGGCATTCCCCCCAGGGGAGTCGCGTGCTTCTTTCGCAGATCCGCCGCAATTTGCCAGTAGTTTGACAAGTGTGTGTTTGACAGGAAAACGGACGGACATGCATGTGGTCGATGTTTAATTAGATGGAATTCAGAAGAAGAGACGGCGGCGGAGCCATCCGAAAACTTTTCTCTTTCTATCCGTCTTCCTCCGGAGCCACTGCCCCAGCTCGTCGGACGTCATCTCCAGAATACACTTTATATGAGCGTTGGATTAGTGCTAATCTCTATCTCTCGTTTGTCTCTAATCTTGTCGTAGTGGAGCGAAGAGGAACATTCTGGAAACGAATCGTCTTTCTGATTCGATTCTGATACTTTTACCTTCCGCAACGAAATGTTCCGATCTCCATTTAAAACAGCGTTTTCTTCTAACAAAGGAAGTGTTTTCACACAACCATCTGGGACGGTTTCTATTTTTTACGCCTGCCGCTGCCAATGGGAATCCGGGATTTTAAGCATGTGAAACTTTGACACAAAACATCTTGAAAACTAGAAGTTTGCGCAGATAGCCACTAAGCGAAAATACCCTTGCAAATTTACAGATCTTTGTATAAAAACGCTTTTCTTGTGAGAGTATGCATTTCAAAATCGAAACGAACTCAGAATTCTTTCAATTGTTTGATCTGTCTCCCCCTTGCTACCGTAGCTGTCACCTCATTGTTCCGAGCACAATCGGTTGACACCAGGAACCCATTGGCAGTTAGTTTCGGCACTTAATGTGTGTTCCCCTCCCCCCCCTTGAGAATCGCTCCCAGCTCCCGTCGTTCGTCTTCGTTACTCTCTCGTAATCCCCGGGACCCGCTCTCCATTTTTCTTCACTAATCTCTGAAGGTAAGAAGAAGAAGAAGGAGAAGAGAAAGAAGAGGAGCTTCTCCTCCTTCTCCATCCATTTTTCGAGTAGTTTATCAGATTCCCTCCTCCTTTCCGTCGCGTTCTTCTCATTCTTCTCATTCTTCTTCTTCTTCTTTCTCTTCGAAATCCAATTTGTTTCCCGCCGCGCTTTTTCGGCGTTTCTCCGTCATCGAACATCGTTTGATGCGAGAGAGAGAGCCACCAAAAAATGGCGTTTTACATGAATAAAGGTGCAAATGGGGAGAGAGAGAGAGGGTCGCTGAATGAAATATGAAAGGAGCGGGAAGTGCGGGCATTCTATTGAATTGAATCGAAACAACCCGCGACGACGACGACGACTTCAGATTTCCGCCCGTTTCCCTCCGTATTCCATCAATGATTCCGGTGAGAGCTGACACGAAATGAACGAGAACCAGAATGCGTGAGTGTGTTGTGTGTCGGAGAGCCTGACAAAAGTTGTCATCTGCTGAAAGAAGTAGTCGGCGTGAAAATAAGATAAGAGGACTCGACGCGATTGAATTACGGAGAGCCGCCGTCGTCGTCGTCGCTTCTTCTTCTTCTTCGTCGTCTTCACTTCTTTATATGCGGCGTCGAAGAGCGACGGACTGTTCGATTTGCAGCATGATGCTCATTGCGTTCCTCGCTTTGATACCCGGCGTCGAGACGAAGGAGAGCGCGGTGAAGTGCGAGTATTCGGATGAGAAGAAGGTCAACGAGTGTCTCCAGGTGCGTTCCTTTGAGAAGAAGATACGCTGCTTTTCTTTCATTTCGATTGAACACGACAGAAAACAAATATGCTTTTCAGCCGATGCTCGACTACGCCACAAAGCTCCAAGCGGAGACGGGAGCCATGCAATTTCCGCTTCAGGGGGGCCACGTCTTCAATCAATTGTGCTCCATCTACACCGATTTCAAGGTGTGCTCTCTCTCTCTTGCTCCGTTGCTCCATTCCCGTTATTTCAGGAGTGCGTCTCTCCGGTTCGCTGCGATTCCCTCTCCATAGACGCCGTCCATGCCTCCTACAGCTACATGTGTGGCACCGGACAGCCATTGTTCCAGAAACACGCCGGTTGCTTTGCAGAGGTTCCCCTCTCATCCGGCACTTCTACAGTAACCCAATTGAATTTAGGTCGAGGCTCAGAAAGAGTACATCAGCTGCAAAATCGCGGCGACGCAAGCAATCTCGGAGGCGCAAGGAGCGAAAGTGAGGGCAGAGGGGAGGGGCAGAATCAGGACAAATCACATTTCAGGGAGCATCGACAGAGGCGTATCTGACGGAGATGTGTCGGGCGATGGACGGCTACTTGCGATGTTCGCATCCGATCATTCTGGCCAAGTGCGGATCCGATGCATGGACTCTTGTCTCCACGGTAATCCGCGAGCGTTGGTTCCAACAGTCAAACACATCCTTCAGGTGACTCGTGACAGTCTCGGAGTGACGATGCCCAACTGTGACATGCATTCGGCGCTCTTCTGAACTCGATTCGATATGCACGAGTAGTTAGATCTCCTTCTCTTCTCAATGTCTCCATACTGGTTTTACACTTTCTGTTGCAACATTTTCTAATTAATAAAATGTGTGTTTTTGAGCTGAAGTTTCAATAAATACATAATGTGGCTCGTGTATATGCTCTTCATTTATTGAAATGCGTTTTTTATATGCGATTTCAAGCGAAATCGAAAAAAAACGTGCATTTTTGCACTTGCACGCCTGCTTACCGTAGTGGAAAATGCGGAAGCGAGTAATTTCGCAATAGCCGAAACTTGCGGAACGAAACGCGAGAACACCGCAAGCCCCCGTCAAAAACCAATGTGATATTCGGAATCAGCGACCTTTTTACTAGGGGAATGGAGTATTTTGAACGAAAAATAATGCAAAAAATTTTTTTCAATTTTTTGCCAGTATTGCGAAATTTTTTCTCTGTTATTTCGATTACATTTGGATTCATTTTGTGTCTGCCTTGTAGTTCGAAGAACGCTGATTACGAATATGGACCGAACTCTCCAAATAATTCGCTAGTTTTCCCGAAATTCAGAAAATGACTTTCTCGGCGACGAATCGTGCCATTTTTTTGAACTTTCTCATTTTGCGAAAATTTGTATGCACGTTCTGGTTGCTTAGTGGCAAAAAATTCGCTGACTCCGAATATGGACTTGAATGTTGACAAAAACCGCGACTTTTCCCGTTTTCTGCTACTTTAGCTTCCTGCAGGTAAAATAGGCTACTGTAGATGTGACAATTCTGCACGGTGTTTGCGGATTCGCATACCGTACTGAATTTACTAATTTCCGCACTTGAACAGGCGTGCTTGCCCGAGCGTTGGAATTTGAACTTCCGCTCATGCACTGAGAGTGCGCCTCGCGTTGGGCGTCCTGCGTCATCACTCGGCTGGCGTCTTTCGCGCCCCGGCGCAACGGCCGAACTCGAAGCAGACACTCGTCGTTTTGGACAGATTGCCGACGTGCCTCTTATAAGTTTTTGTTTTCGGTCGTCAGTCGCCCACGGCACGTAAACAGCGTTGTCTATTGTGTTTCCCCGTACTTCATGATCACTCCGGGCATTTTGAAAATATTCATTTTCAGATGCGTTTCTCGCGGAAGTTGCTGGGCCCTTTCGTCGGCACGCTGGCGAAAAAGCTCGACTACTACAGGTGTGTTCAGTCCAATTCAGCCACTATTTTAAAGTTTTCCGTTTCAGTCAGTTCCAACCGTCCTCACTATCCATTCAGCAATATTTGGACTTTGGTCGGATAGGAACCGCCGGCAGCTCGTACACGTTTCTCAAAAATGAGCTTCTCGTGAGACTCGCTAATATCATGCAGGTATAGTGAACCATAATTAATAACATTTGTTGACCGGAACTCAATCAGGAATTCGTTCTGTTGCCACCGAAGCTTCTACAAATGCCCAGCTCGAAAATGGTGTCCAATTGGTACGCTGAAAGCTTCGAAGATCTTCTAACATTCGAGGCTTCGGATGTTTCTCCGGAAAGTATTTCCAAGTAGGTTCCGCAATTCGTTGAAAAGCAAAAAGAACTTTGCTCACAGGTTCAATGACCAACTGACAGTTGTTCTGAAAAGACACGCGCACGTTGTCGAGACGATGGCCGAAGGATTGATTGAGCTGCGTGAGTCGGACGGCGTCGACATTGCCAGCGAAAAAGGAATTCAATACTTCCTCGATCGTTTTTACATCAACAGAATATCTATTCGTATGCTTCAGAATCAGCATCTGGTAGCTTCATAGCATTTTCCCGGAACCCTCGGGTTTTTTGTTCAGGTCGTGTTTGGAAATGTGCTTCCGGAGAGTCCTCGCCACGTTGGATGCATTGACCCGGCGTGTGATGTGGAAAGTGTAGTGTACGATGCCTTCGAAAACGCCCGGTGAGTCCAGAGTTTCGTCGTTTCGCTTCACTATACGACAGCGAGCGAGGGCGCCTTTTGGGTTTGATAAGCCGACCGGAGTGGACTGCATGTGTCTGAGCGGTGTCAGTTGTCATTTGAGCCGAAAACAAAGTTCATTTTGCTCATTCTGCGTTGCTCGCTGTTCTTTGAGACGTGTGACGTTGTGGTGATTTAAACTAGGGGAAAGGACGAAACACATATTTGAAAAAAGCGAAAATATGCAATTAGAATCATCTGACTGCAGATTCCTGTGTGATCGCTATTACTTGACAAGCCCTTCTATGAAGCTGGAGATGCATAACGCTGTCGACAAGGGAAAGCCGATATCGATTGTTGCCGTACCCAGTCACCTTTATCACATGATGTTCGAACTGTTTAAGGTGGGTACGACGGAGAAGAGTACACTCCAACAGGTTTCTGTTTTTGTCGCTGACTAGTCGATGCTATCAGTTCGAACACAACCACGTGCCTTTTTCATCGCAAGGTCGCGATAAGATGTTGGCCAAAAAGATGCTAAATAGCGGCAGTACACTAAAAGGAAATGAGGGGTTGAATTGCAGAATGCGATGAGAGCGACTGTTGAGTTCCATGGGGTCGATGATGATCTACCGGATATCAAGGTTTTTGTCGTTAAGGGTCAGGAAGATCTCTCTATCAAGGTAAAAACTCTGAGCAATTTTTCATTGTCCATGCCGAATATTAAATCTAGATCTGTGATCGTGGTGGCGGAGTCTCTCGCACCATTCTGGAACGTCTCTACAACTACATGTACTCGACCGCCCCTCCTCCACCAAGAGACGGAACTCAAGCCCCACTGGTGAGTCATTCCAAATTATTCTAATCCGACGTATTCAAAATTCAGGCCGGTTACGGATATGGCTTGCCACTGTCCCGTCTATACGCCCGTTACTTCCTTGGTGATCTGTTCCTCGTGTCGATGGAAGGTCACGGAACTGATGCTTGCATCTACTTGAAGGTATCGTAGTATTCAACGTTTCTGAGTAGAGATCATTTCTTGCAGGCAGTACCCGTTGAGGCTAGCGAGGTTCTCCCTATCTACAGTACCTCTTCCCGTCGCAATCTTACAATGGGACCGCAGGTGGCTGATTGGTCTCATCATGTTCCAGGCCAAGGCAATCGTCCTGCTCAGCCATGATGGATGCCTACTTGCCCTGATAGTTTCCGTCTCTTCTCGCTCTTTGTAATTATTGCTCTTTTGTAAACGTTGTGAATATCCTAGCCTCCCTTTCTTGCTCTTCTACTCTTCTCCGGTGCCCGAACCCGAACTATTGTATATAAACTCTTCTAGCTGAATTACTCTCCCTCTTTATTTCTCTCCTCAAATTAGCTCCTTTCTTTCCTCGCGAACAAACCCCTCGTCTATCCTTCTTCCTCTCCTTCTTCATGTATATAAGTTTGTAGGTGCGATGAGCAATATCCGAACAAAATCTAAAAAAAGACCGGCAAAAAAGCGAAAAAACGCGACGAGCGGCTCTTATTGTGCCTCTTCCCCTCCACGACTTCCTTCCCAAAAGTCGTCGCTGTTTGAATAATGCACGCCCTTGCCCGTCATCTTGACGTGGCACCGCTCGTTCCCAAATTTAACCACATGGTAGGTATTCTATGTCTCTCCCTCTCTCTCTGTTCCTGTTCTTCACGAGTTTACATTATTCTCGATTAGTACCCATGAAACTCTTTGGAGACCTTCTATCCATCATCTGTTCTCCTTTCTCGGAATATAAATCGTTTCCAAACGTGTTTCACATACTTTCTGTTGCTCCACCATCTTCTCCTCGTGGAGCTTCTCTTTCCCCTTTTCGTTTTCTTCTTTTTTTCACCACCACCATCACCACAAAACAATTTAATTTTCGCAACGCGCTACTGCGTATTTCGTCGGACGGGCGTGTGTGTGCCATGGAAATCTTGGTGTTTTCGCGCGCTCTTCTCACATCTGAATGTGCAGTCTCTGCGGAGTTTAATTGAGAAGAAGAAGAAGACGGCTCCGCGCGGGCGGCCGCCTTTCTTTCGCCTTTTTTGCAAAACGCCCTCCCCCGGAACACAAGAGGCTCCACCGTTTTTGCGATTATGAAAACTTTAGTTCCTAACTATCGAAATCATCGCGTGTGGCGAGATGGGCGGCGTTTGCAACAAATTACTGGGTATGTGCAAAAAAGACTACTTATAAATTGCGAGAAAATAATTTTAGACGTTGCAGTAATTTGTTTTCTGCGTGGCGAGCTTGCTATCTCGCCACTTCCGCATGATTTTTATGACAATTGGTCGTTGAAACGTTCAACTTGAAAACCCGCAAAAATGTGGAACGAAGGCTATTGCGTGTATGCAAATGGTGCGGGAACGTCCTTGACGCAACCTTCGATTTCTCTTCTCCCGAACTTTTCTTCTTTGTGGCATCAGCTTAGAATGTGTTTTTGACAAAAGTCGTCGTTCTTTATAAATACATTCAACACTGTGGTGTCGGATTCCCGTTCATGAAAACTGATACTCAATCATCTGCGTCTCACTCCCACTTCCATATTCCTTTTCTTCAGTACTTTCCGATACCCAAAGTTATTAAAAATGGATCACTCTTTGACCGTGTGACGCATTTTCAGCGTGTGGCCTCCTCCTGTCGTACCCCCAAGGAATACTCCCCGAATCTCTTCTTCTTCTTTTTCTCTTTTTTTTTGCCCGACTTGTCCTTTGGTTTTAGGCGCCGCGGAGGCCCCCCGCTTGCCTCCTGGCCCACGAAATGCTCGAATATCCGCGCATTTTCTTTGCCTTTTCGGGATTTTAAGCATGTGAAACTTTGACACAAAACATCTTGAAAACTAGAAGTTTGCGCAGATAGCCACTAAGCGAAAATACCCTTGCAAATTTACAGATCTTTGTATAAAAACGCTTTTCTTGTGAGAGTATGCATTTCAAAATCGAAACGAACTCAGAATTCTTTCAATTGTTTGATCTGTCTCCCCCTTGCTACCGTAGCTGTCACCTCATTGTTCCGAGCACAATCGGTTGACACCAGGAACCCATTGGCAGTTAGTTTCGGCACTTAATGTGTGTTCCCCTCCCCCCCCTTGAGAATCGCTCCCAGCTCCCGTCGTTCGTCTTCGTTACTCTCTCGTAATCCCCGGGACCCGCTCTCCATTTTTCTTCACTAATCTCTGAAGGTAAGAAGAAGAAGAAGGAGAAGAGAAAGAAGAGGAGCTTCTCCTCCTTCTCCATCCATTTTTCGAGTAGTTTATCAGATTCCCTCCTCCTTTCCGTCGCGTTCTTCTCATTCTTCTCATTCTTCTTCTTCTTCTTTCTCTTCGAAATCCAATTTGTTTCCCGCCGCGCTTTTTCGGCGTTTCTCCGTCATCGAACATCGTTTGATGCGAGAGAGAGAGCCACCAAAAAATGGCGTTTTACATGAATAAAGGTGCAAATGGGGAGAGAGAGAGAGGGTCGCTGAATGAAATATGAAAGGAGCGGGAAGTGCGGGCATTCTATTGAATTGAATCGAAACAACCCGCGACGACGACGACGACTTCAGATTTCCGCCCGTTTCCCTCCGTATTCCATCAATGATTCCGGTGAGAGCTGACACGAAATGAACGAGAACCAGAATGCGTGAGTGTGTTGTGTGTCGGAGAGCCTGACAAAAGTTGTCATCTGCTGAAAGAAGTAGTCGGCGTGAAAATAAGATAAGAGGACTCGACGCGATTGAATTACGGAGAGCCGCCGTCGTCGTCGTCGCTTCTTCTTCTTCTTCGTCGTCTTCACTTCTTTATATGCGGCGTCGAAGAGCGACGGACTGTTCGATTTGCAGCATGATGCTCATTGCGTTCCTCGCTTTGATACCCGGCGTCGAGACGAAGGAGAGCGCGGTGAAGTGCGAGTATTCGGATGAGAAGAAGGTCAACGAGTGTCTCCAGGTGCGTTCCTTTGAGAAGAAGATACGCTGCTTTTCTTTCATTTCGATTGAACACGACAGAAAACAAATATGCTTTTCAGCCGATGCTCGACTACGCCACAAAGCTCCAAGCGGAGACGGGAGCCATGCAATTTCCGCTTCAGGGGGGCCACGTCTTCAATCAATTGTGCTCCATCTACACCGATTTCAAGGTGTGCTCTCTCTCTCTTGCTCCGTTGCTCCATTCCCGTTATTTCAGGAGTGCGTCTCTCCGGTTCGCTGCGATTCCCTCTCCATAGACGCCGTCCATGCCTCCTACAGCTACATGTGTGGCACCGGACAGCCATTGTTCCAGAAACACGCCGGTTGCTTTGCAGAGGTTCCCCTCTCATCCGGCACTTCTACAGTAACCCAATTGAATTTAGGTCGAGGCTCAGAAAGAGTACATCAGCTGCAAAATCGCGGCGACGCAAGCAATCTCGGAGGCGCAAGGAGCGAAAGTGAGGGCAGAGGGGAGGGGCAGAATCAGGACAAATCACATTTCAGGGTTTGTTGACCGGAACTCAATCAGGAATTCGTTCTGTTGCCACCGAAGCTTCTACAAATGCCCAGCTCGAAAATGGTGTCCAATTGGTACGCTGAAAGCTTCGAAGATCTTCTAACATTCGAGGCTTCGGATGTTTCTCCGGAAAGTATTTCCAAGTAGGTTCCGCAATTCGTTGAAAAGCAAAAAGAACTTTGCTCACAGGTTCAATGACCAACTGACAGTTGTTCTGAAAAGACACGCGCACGTTGTCGAGACGATGGCCGAAGGATTGATTGAGCTGCGTGAGTCGGACGGCGTCGACATTGCCAGCGAAAAAGGAATTCAATACTTCCTCGATCGTTTTTACATCAACAGAATATCTATTCGTATGCTTCAGAATCAGCATCTGGTAGCTTCATAGCATTTTCCCGGAACCCTCGGGTTTTTTGTTCAGGTCGTGTTTGGAAATGTGCTTCCGGAGAGTCCTCGCCACGTTGGATGCATTGACCCGGCGTGTGATGTGGAAAGTGTAGTGTACGATGCCTTCGAAAACGCCCGGTGAGTCCAGAGTTTCGTCGTTTCGCTTCACTATACGACAGCGAGCGAGGGCGCCTTTTGGGTTTGATAAGCCGACCGGAGTGGACTGCATGTGTCTGAGCGGTGTCAGTTGTCATTTGAGCCGAAAACAAAGTTCATTTTGCTCATTCTGCGTTGCTCGCTGTTCTTTGAGACGTGTGACGTTGTGGTGATTTAAACTAGGGGAAAGGACGAAACACATATTTGAAAAAAGCGAAAATATGCAATTAGAATCATCTGACTGCAGATTCCTGTGTGATCGCTATTACTTGACAAGCCCTTCTATGAAGCTGGAGATGCATAACGCTGTCGACAAGGGAAAGCCGATATCGATTGTTGCCGTACCCAGTCACCTTTATCACATGATGTTCGAACTGTTTAAGGTGGGTACGACGGAGAAGAGTACACTCCAACAGGTTTCTGTTTTTGTCGCTGACTAGTCGATGCTATCAGTTCGAACACAACCACGTGCCTTTTTCATCGCAAGGTCGCGATAAGATGTTGGCCAAAAAGATGCTAAATAGCGGCAGTACACTAAAAGGAAATGAGGGGTTGAATTGCAGAATGCGATGAGAGCGACTGTTGAGTTCCATGGGGTCGATGATGATCTACCGGATATCAAGGTTTTTGTCGTTAAGGGTCAGGAAGATCTCTCTATCAAGGTAAAAACTCTGAGCAATTTTTCATTGTCCATGCCGAATATTAAATCTAGATCTGTGATCGTGGTGGCGGAGTCTCTCGCACCATTCTGGAACGTCTCTACAACTACATGTACTCGACCGCCCCTCCTCCACCAAGAGACGGAACTCAAGCCCCACTGGTGAGTCATTCCAAATTATTCTAATCCGACGTATTCAAAATTCAGGCCGGTTACGGATATGGCTTGCCACTGTCCCGTCTATACGCCCGTTACTTCCTTGGTGATCTGTTCCTCGTGTCGATGGAAGGTCACGGAACTGATGCTTGCATCTACTTGAAGGTATCGTAGTATTCAACGTTTCTGAGTAGAGATCATTTCTTGCAGGCAGTACCCGTTGAGGCTAGCGAGGTTCTCCCTATCTACAGTACCTCTTCCCGTCGCAATCTTACAATGGGACCGCAGGTGGCTGATTGGTCTCATCATGTTCCAGGCCAAGGCAATCGTCCTGCTCAGCCATGATGGATGCCTACTTGCCCTGATAGTTTCCGTCTCTTCTCGCTCTTTGTAATTATTGCTCTTTTGTAAACGTTGTGAATATCCTAGCCTCCCTTTCTTGCTCTTCTACTCTTCTCCGGTGCCCGAACCCGAACTATTGTATATAAACTCTTCTAGCTGAATTACTCTCCCTCTTTATTTCTCTCCTCAAATTAGCTCCTTTCTTTCCTCGCGAACAAACCCCTCGTCTATCCTTCTTCCTCTCCTTCTTCATGTATATAAGTTTGTAGGTGCGATGAGCAATATCCGAACAAAATCTAAAAAAAGACCGGCAAAAAAGCGAAAAAACGCGACGAGCGGCTCTTATTGTGCCTCTTCCCCTCCACGACTTCCTTCCCAAAAGTCGTCGCTGTTTGAATAATGCACGCCCTTGCCCGTCATCTTGACGTGGCACCGCTCGTTCCCAAATTTAACCACATGGTAGGTATTCTATGTCTCTCCCTCTCTCTCTGTTCCTGTTCTTCACGAGTTTACATTATTCTCGATTAGTACCCATGAAACTCTTTGGAGACCTTCTATCCATCATCTGTTCTCCTTTCTCGGAATATAAATCGTTTCCAAACGTGTTTCACATACTTTCTGTTGCTCCACCATCTTCTCCTCGTGGAGCTTCTCTTTCCCCTTTTCGTTTTCTTCTTTTTTTCACCACCACCATCACCACAAAACAATTTAATTTTCGCAACGCGCTACTGCGTATTTCGTCGGACGGGCGTGTGTGTGCCATGGAAATCTTGGTGTTTTCGCGCGCTCTTCTCACATCTGAATGTGCAGTCTCTGCGGAGTTTAATTGAGAAGAAGAAGAAGACGGCTCCGCGCGGGCGGCCGCCTTTCTTTCGCCTTTTTTGCAAAACGCCCTCCCCCGGAACACAAGAGGCTCCACCGTTTTTGCGATTATGAAAACTTTAGTTCCTAACTATCGAAATCATCGCGTGTGGCGAGATGGGCGGCGTTTGCAACAAATTACTGGGTATGTGCAAAAAAGACTACTTATAAATTGCGAGAAAATAATTTTAGACGTTGCAGTAATTTGTTTTCTGCGTGGCGAGCTTGCTATCTCGCCACTTCCGCATGATTTTTATGACAATTGGTCGTTGAAACGTTCAACTTGAAAACCCGCAAAAATGTGGAACGAAGGCTATTGCGTGTATGCAAATGGTGCGGGAACGTCCTTGACGCAACCTTCGATTTCTCTTCTCCCGAACTTTTCTTCTTTGTGGCATCAGCTTAGAATGTGTTTTTGACAAAAGTCGTCGTTCTTTATAAATACATTCAACACTGTGGTGTCGGATTCCCGTTCATGAAAACTGATACTCAATCATCTGCGTCTCACTCCCACTTCCATATTCCTTTTCTTCAGTACTTTCCGATACCCAAAGTTATTAAAAATGGATCACTCTTTGACCGTGTGACGCATTTTCAGCGTGTGGCCTCCTCCTGTCGTACCCCCAAGGAATACTCCCCGAATCTCTTCTTCTTCTTTTTCTCTTTTTTTTTGCCCGACTTGTCCTTTGGTTTTAGGCGCCGCGGAGGCCCCCCGCTTGCCTCCTGGCCCACGAAATGCTCGAATATCCGCGCATTTTCTTTGCCTTTCTAGAAGCTTCGGCGGGTTTTGGGCGCAATGCTGTGATGCGCTTTTTCGTTTTTTTTCAAATTTAAATATTTAGAAAAAGTATAATTTTGCTTTTGGAACGCCGCTTTTATATTTTATGGACTTATTCAAGTTGCATTTCGATGCTATTTCGCGACGTTTCGCGACGTATTTTTCCAATTCAAACGACGTCGCGAAACGACGCGAAACGACGCGAAACTCGAGTTTCACGACGTTTCGCGACGTTTCACAACAGTGCAAAAACGCCTTTGGGTAGATTTACGAGCGGTCGCTGCGAGACCCACAGTCGCAAAACTATTTAGCACTGTTGTGAAACGTCGTGAAACTCGAGTTTCGCGTCGTTTCGCGACGTCGTTTGAATTGGAAAAATACGTCGCGAAACGTCGCGAAATAGCATCGAAATGCAACTTGAATAAGTCCATTACAAATGTCGAGAAACCGCAAGAAATGACGAAAGGTCGCGGACAGGTCTGAAAGGGTACTGTAGTTAAAGGCGCATAGCTGAGTGAGTAAAACTGTTCTAATCGTTGCGAGACCCAAATGATGTTTCTCGAACATGTTCCTTATTACTGTACAAATCAGTTTCTAATTTAAAAAGCGATTAAAATTTCATGAATTTAAGTAAATTTCGATCGGTTAATGATTCTGATTTCATTAGTTTCTCAATTCTTTACATGACTGCATCTCAAAAACTTTGGGTAAAGGGAGAAAATTCGCAAGCGATAGAGCGAATGATCCGCCGCTCGATTAGGCACCGGTCATGACGCGGTGTCTTTTGACAGAGACGATAGACGCTCGATGATGGGTACACAGTTCATTCGCCGCCTATCAGTATCAAGAACAGTGGCGATTCGTTCTGTTTGTCCGCACTTTGTGCTCCGCGAGCCCCCTGAACTTTCACTTTCACACTCGTTCTGCGTCTCTCTGCCATCCCCGGAGCGTTCTTTTTTCTTCGCGCAGCCTTTCCCTCCCGTGATCGTAGGTTCATTTCAATTTTCAAAAATCATCCGCTTTTTCAAAGTGCCACCTGTTAACCAAAACTCCTCAGCTTGCCGCCTACCCGTTTCTCTGCCCTCCTCCGTCTCCTCTGTTTGTACTTTCTCGTTTGCAACTCGAGTTCCTCTTTTTTTCATTCTGTCTTCTGTACTCTCCTTTTCCGAAACATCCCGTGTTGATTGCTGCCGAACCACTCGTTGTTTTCACCGAATGTCCGTTCGAGCTCCCACTCTCGATTAATCACTGCTTGATACCCCTCGTGTCACCATGATCTTCCATCTTGTCACGCCCAGACTTTGCGTCTTATCAATTCCCCTTCCATTGTTCTCCGGATGCCGCACGTGACAGGAAAATAAGACTGTTTTAAATAGCTTCGGATAGAGATAACAGTGCAAGTTGATAAGCATCTTCCGCAATTCCCTTTTTCGCGTTTTGGTCTCTCTCCCCTTCTTCCTGATTCCCAGGCGTCTTTCTCGGGTTACTCCTCCACAACACGTCATTTCTTCTCATGACTTCTGTCCTTGTTCCCCAGAGCTGCTTGGAGCCGCCTGCAATAACACAGTCCCCATCGTGCCATGTCGTCAATATTGACTCAAAGTGCTGGTCGATAGAAACCTTTTACTCACACTCTCTTCGCCCCCCACGGACGGCGCAGATATCTGCGGGTCAGTCTGACAAGAAGAAAAACACACTGATACGGAAAGTGGGTGTACTGCGTTTCGTCTCGCTACTTATCACTCAGTCCTTTCCCTCGTCATGTGAATCCGGGGCATTCCCTGAAACATCATCTCGCAGTGTCAACAAACACGAAAGTTTCATAGAACATTCTGGAGACTCCCAGTCGATTGTTAGCTGTCTAGAGACGGAAGTCACGCTTTCCCGGTCAGTTGCCCCCCTGTCATTCCAGCTGTTTTTTTTTTCAGCTGATCTTCCACCTTTCAGCTCATCGGCCGCTCTTTATGTTTTTCGAATGTCTAACTATATCAGTTTCCTGCCTCATATCTCTCAAAATTTGTCGAAAATTTCACCTGTGAACTGACATCAAAGCATAGAAATCTGAGGAATCCGTCTTCGCGAATGTTTCTCTCTCGCTTACTGATATACATTTTTTACACCGGTCCGCGAGACCACGTGGGGAAGTCTGCCGTGACGACGGATGACGGAGAACCGGATATATACTCGCTCGATGCATTATTAAGCGAAAGGGACATCTCGAAAGCGAAAGTTCCACCAAAATTAGGGAGACAGAAAAAGAGAGAGAGAGAGTCGTCTTCCACTAACGGATGTCTCATAAATTATAACGACTCTTCTCCTTCGGATGACTCTGCCGCCCATTCTATCCGTCCACCGCCGACTCTTTCTGATTCACTCTCTGCGTCTCCACTACAAACCCTGTCTCTCGCTTCGGCGCGTACTGAGCACTGAAACAACAGATCAAAACTGTTCAGTGGGTTTTTTTTTTCACATAAATACAAAAACAATACATGTCCATTTCCTCTTCACTTTTCTATTTCTCCTGCTTCTAAGCTCTCATTTGATACCGTTCCTTTACCATCTCTCTTACCGTATACCACTTTCCTCTTTCTCTCTCTATCTCTCTTTTCACGTGTTCTGCCCAATTCCGTTCCCCGAAAAACCACATAGACGTCAAATCACTTCGAATTTCAGTTTCCAATCGAATGCGGTTATCTCAATGAGTTTCATCTATTCCTTATTCGCACCTTTAATTTTTCTTGTCACATTCATTTATAATCATGTAAGTTCGCCACCTCATCTAGTACTTCCTGATCCAATTTCTCTCAGGTTCTGCTCATTCTATTCACTCTGTGCATAATTGGAGCCATCGCCTTCTTCGTTTCATACTACTTCTTCGCTTATTCGAATTCTTCATCAGCCACCTCGAGCGCTGTTTCTTCCGCTCGAAACTCCCCGAACAGTAAGCGGATACATCGTGATCGAAACAATAAAAACCGTCCGTGTCGATCTTTCAGAGGAGCGGAATAAGAAAGTGCCGACTATTCTGGAGACGGATAACGAAGATGACGAGAAGACCAATGGCGTTCCGAAGTCGGACGCAACTACGCCTGTTCCCATGGAACCGCCCAATTCCCTGCCACTTAACCCAGTGAACTCGTCCAGTGGAAACGGTCTCCCGGGATCAAGACGTATGCGGAAGAGAGATTGGGCCAAAAAGATCTACAAGAGCCTTGTGGTGAGTCCTGTTTCAAACTTTTCAAAAGCACATCCTTGTATTTTCAGCAAGATTCTCCTGGACGTACTCCCAGCGATGACTCCACAGACGAGGAAAGTGCGAACGTGGTTATGGGTGGAGGCTCAATGCCGCGTCGTAGGAAAACTTCCAGCGGCGGACGTCGTCGTCATTCTACTGCATTTCAACTGGCGAAAGAGTAAGAGTTTCCCCTGTTTCATTGTTTCCCACATCTCAATTTCAGTCTCATTCGTCGTGGCAGTCGGGTCTACTTTCGTCAGAATCAGGAAAATAACAGAGACACCCGTCTTCGCCCTCCGCAAGAGTTCTTCGAGCCCACTGACTTGCCAGAGATTCCACAAAACCTACAGCCAGAAATATTTTACATTCTTCACAATCTAAAGTAAGTCATTAAAGTAACGCTCATTCATTCAAATTTTGCGTTTAGGATGCTCGAACTGCCATCCGAATGGAAACTCGATCCAAGAGAAATAGAAGTTCGTTCGTTCCAAGCCGGCGAGTACATTGTGAAACCAGGAGAGTCAGACGATGCGATATACGTGGCTATCGACGGAGAGCTGACTGTTCATATTCGAGTGAGTCTAACGCTGATCTAACGATGAATCTTGAGAACGTTTCAGCATATGGAGGGAAAGGAGTACTTGGTGAAACGTATTCCTGCCGGCGGAAGTTTCTTCTCGCTGCTCTCAATGCTCGATATCTTGATGGATTTCCCGTCTATTTTCAGAACGGTAGCACTGAAAGCCGCCGAGCCATGTCGAGTTGCAAAGTGAGTTGGTTGTTTTTATCTTCTCAAATAACTCCGTTCACTATAGGTTCCCGATAACATCGTTCCGCGAGTCGTATCGTAAAAATCCGGAAGCTTGGATTCGTCCGATTCAAATTGTGATCACTCGCCTGTTACACGTTACACTGACGACTCTCCATCAGTACATGGGATTAAGCAGCGAATTAATGAGAAGAGTGAGTAGGAACTTTCTAGCCCTTTTGAGTCGGTAACATTCAGAGAAGAGACGACGATCGACTTCGGAACGGAAGCAGTACTTCGAAACTTCAACTGTCGTTGTCTATGAAGAAGAAGGAGAAACCATTCAATCTGAACGACAGTGAGTTGTCAACAATAGTTGTAACTCCAATAACTTCATTGATTCGTGTTGTTAAGGTGAAGAAGAGCAGTTGGCGGTTGCGAGAAAATGGATGGCCGAGGCGTTTGGACTCGTGGCTGATGAAGTGATTGCAGATCAAATTGGAAACAAAGTGAGACAATTGATAAGAGCAAGTATGATAATCTGTTGCAGATTCACATAGAGACCTACGAAGCCGGTCACGTTATCATCGAACAGGGCGCAGAAGAAGAAGTGCTCATGATGGTTCTTCACGGTAATTTGATCCTGGCGCAGGTGAGTACCGGAACATTATGCGTTTTTTCAATAAAACGGGGGATATTTATTTAGCACGGATCAGAATTTTTAGCCCAATTCGATCGGGTGAGTTGTATGAATTGAGTGGAAGATAGTGGTTCTTGTGACATTGATTAACTCGACCGATTGAGACTAACTTCTTTCGCATTTCTCCTCCTCAAGTCGATCATTTCTGTTCAGGAGTCGTTGTTCGATGAGGAAAGCAACGAAGAGGACGAGAGTGCCGTCATTCGAGTCACTGCTCGAGAGCTTGTCGGAGGTCTTCAAATTCTGACAAACGAACCGTCGTTCTATACGATCCGCGCAGCAGTTCCGACGAAGGTAGCCATCATGCGAAAGAGAGACTTTTCCACGTAAGTTTAGAATATTCTTTTGATCGTCGAATGAGAATCTTTCCGTCCAATTTGAAAATCTATTTTCAGATTTCTCGAGGCACATCCGGAAATTTATCTCCCAGTTGCCCATTCGGTTCTGCGCCGCCTGTCTCCATTCCTGCGCGGCGTCGACTTTGCTCTCGATTGGGTGCTCGTGGACTCTGGACATGCTGTCTACAGAGCTGGCGATCTAGCCGATTCATTGTTCGTCGTGCTCAGTGGTCGTCTGCGTTCTGTCGAAAAGAAAACAGTCGTTGAAGAGTTTGGACGGGGTGATGTTCTCGGAATGATGGAGGTTCTCACGAAAAAACCACGCTCAACGACGGTTCTCGCAGTTCGTTTCTCTCAATTGGCACGAGTTCCGGAAGGATTGCTCAACTTTATCAAAATGCAGTATCCACAGGTAAATACTCAAAACAGTTTTGATTATCAATCGCTTGTGTTCAGGTCGGATTCCGTCTCGTGCAACTGCTCGGTCAGTACTACAGTCAGATCAATCGGCGGGCTCCCTTCGCGGCACCCACTGTCATTCGAACAAATGAAATGGGCGCCACTGATCCAATGAGTCACATCAAGAACCTGCACACAATTGCTGTCGTTCCCGCTTCTCCAGATGTGCCTCTCGTTCCATTCACTTGTGAACTGTACCATGCTCTCTCTTCAAATCTTCGCGTACTTCGATTAAGCAGTCAGAAGGTGGCTGCCTGTCTGGATCCGAGTGTTCTTGAAAAGTGAGTATCTGCAAACAGACAACTGAAATATCCGGAATCACATTACAGGCAAGCCGATTTCCGTTTGATGCACTGGCTGAATGTCCAGGAAGACACTTACCCACTCGTCATCTATGAATGCGACTTCACTCCGACCAACTGGACGAGACGCTGTTTGAGACAGGCGGACGCTATACTTGTGGTGGCGATTGGTGGCAAGAAACCCGAGAAGCAGACTCTTATGCGAGAGCTGATGAGTATGAATCAGGATGGTGTCCGAACGAACAAGGAGCTGATTCTTTTGTGGCCCGAGAGCACGAAGACACCATCAGGCACCATCGATTGGCTCAAGAACAGCTACTTCTCCGGACATCACCATATCCGTGCTCCGAAGCGCATGTTGCAGTGGAATAGAAAGAGTAGAAAGTCGAGTAGAATCGGCCTCTTGACACCTTCAAATGTAGAGCAAGAAGTCATCGAGTACTACGAGAAAAATGTGTTCTGGACGACGGACCGTCGTTCTGACTTCTCGAGACTCGCTCGTATTCTCACAGGAAACGCCATTGGATTGGTGCTCGGAGGAGGTGGCGCCAGAGGAGCCGCCCATGTCGGAGTGCTCAGATCATTGCGTGAAGAAGGCATTCCAGTTGACATTGTCGGAGGAACATCCATCGGATCATTGATCGGAGGGCTCTATGCAGAGACGCCAGATGACACAATCGTCGAGACGAGAGCGGCGTCGTGGTTCAGTAACATGTCTTCTCTATGGAGAAAAATACTCGATCTCACTTACGCACACAGTGCAATGTTCACAGGAGCTCAGTTCAATCACTCAATCAAGGATTTGTTCGAAGATCGATTGATCGAAGACCTTTGGATCTCTTACTTCTGTATCTCCACCGATATAAGTACCTCTGAAATGCGTGTACATCGATCTGGACCTCTGTGGGCCTATTGCCGTGCTTCAATGTCCCTCGCCGGATACTTGCCACCTCTCTGCGACCCTCAAGACGGTCACCTTCTTCTCGACGGAGGATATGTGAACAACGTCCCCGCCGATGTCATGAGAAACTTGGGTGCCCGTTGTGTGATCGCATGTGATGTCGGTTCGATCGAAGAGACCAATTTGTATGACTACGGAGACTCGCTCAGTGGTATGTGGGTGCTTCTGAAGAGGTTGAATCCTTTCGGTGAGCCCGTTCGCATTCTGAACATGGAAGAGATTCAAGTAAGAGACTCTTAACATTGACATCATTCTCATGTACCTCTTTTCAGAGTCGCCTCGCGTACGTATCTTGTGTTCGTCAGCTGGAAGTCGTCAAGAAGGCATCCTACTGTCGATACTTGAGACCTCCGATCGAGCCGTTCAAAACCCTCGACTTTCCGAAATTCAATGAGATTATGGTTTGTACCTGAAAATGTTCACATCGTTCATGAATAATTCCAGGCTCTCGGATTGCGGTATGGCCGTGAAGCGGTCCACGAATTGATTACCACCGACAGGGCTGGAATCCTTGGCGACGAAAAAGAGGCCAAGAAGTTCAAGAGACAACAGAGCAGGAGAGAGAAACCCGACGTTTCGCGTGCCGTCTCGTTCACCGATCTTGCTGCCGCCATGTCCAAGATTCCTGTCGTTCGACCAACTTTGCGCCATTCGATGAGTTTGAACCCGGCCGCAAATCAAGCGACCGGAAGAGCCGGAGATAATTTCTTGTTAGACGACGATTTATTCAACGGTATGCCCAAAATTCTTTTTCATTTGCATGAACAATCGTTTCCAGACACCGACTATTACGAGGAGGAATCGTCGCAATCCGAGCACGGCAATGAATCGTTCACAGAAGACGAAGACGTCGTCATCGGACCAAGCAGCTCATCTCATGGTGGCAGCGACTTTCCACGTGGATCGACACCTCGTCCACCTCCTTCTTAATCTCCCTCCCTTTTCTTAATCATGATGATCTCTTAAGCTAAGATCCCTTCCTAAATTTCCCTAGATTCTTCCGCATGCTTCCCTCCCTGTCAAATTAGTTCCCCCGTGCCAGATACACTTGTATTTCCATCACCGCCTCGTCTTACGGGACCGTTCTCCCAGAAAAGTAGAATGTATGAGTTGTTGCGAATAAAGGATAACTGTAAGTACAACTTCTCACAAATTTTATGAACAAGTGCGTTTTTAAAAGCGACAGAAGTGTTTATTGTGCAATAAGGAAATATATATAAAACGCTCTACGGGGGCAGGGTCATCACAGGTAAAATATATAGTTGACTAGGTAAATTAAGCAGAGTTTGTATTGAGATTGTTGTGAACGCTGCGCGCGGCGCTTGTATTTTACAAAATGATAAATTAGGAAACTTTACAAACTGAACGGAGATTGTGGAAGCTGTTAGAAATGAAGAGGGAGCTTGATTTCCAGTCTACAACTATTGAGCTTCTTCTTCCTGAAAAACAGAAATGAGTGGGAGATTATCAACTTTTGAAGGGTAATGTGCGGATGGTCAATTGGGTTTTTGAATGTGCACCGAGACAAACAGAGGGGTGGAATTATTTAGTATGGGTATGCGGTGGCTTTTTTCATCAAACCTTTGTTTTTGTTCCTATTGCATGTTTTTTTCAGTTCTGTCAATTTTTCGCATTTTCAGAAAAAAAAAACATGATAAGAGACTGCTTACCTTGTTAGCCACTAACTGCGCCATGTGATAGTGCTGTTTGCGGAGAGCGGCGAGTTTGGATCGCTCTTTGTTGAGGTCTTGCTCCAGTTCAAGCATTTTCACTTGCGATTCCATTTCTTCCTTCTTGGCTTCGTGAAGTGTGAGATAGGAGAAGTCTAGGGAGTCCTCATCGTTCAACGTGGTCTGTGCACTTTTGACTGCGGCAACAACGTGCGCTGTGTTTTGATTTACAGCCTTAGAGGCAATTGAGAGTTCGTTTAGTCTGAAATAGAAAACAAAGTTAATAAAATAGTTGTTCTCCAGGAATACCTTTTAGAGTCTTTGTCAGCTTTCACTCTACTCGAAACGAATAGCTGCGCCGTGGAAGCAGCGATTTCTTGTGCTGCAACAATGAGATGCTCGAACTTTCCTTTTCCAGTGACGACTCCATCGGCCGATTCGACCAGGACTTTGGCTGCTACTCCAACAGCTTTCGCGGCAGATAGAAGTCCTTCTGTCCACTGATGATTTCTTTTGTAGAACTCTGCCGGTGATCCTCCAGCCTTTCCAGACGCCACGATTTCCACTTGAAGCTCCCGCGACGCAATAACCAATTGCATGATGACAGACATTAGAGCTTGACAGTTCGCCAAGATTGACTCGTTGACTTCGAGACGAATACCATCAGAGTTCTCCCGAGCCTTCCGTTGAATAGCTTCGATCTCCTGAACAGCACGGCGAATAGCTTCGTCCATTCGGCGCATCTCCTGCTCCAGCTCGTTTCCAACGACTTCTTTGTCGATGTCAGTTTGAAGAGGGAGGGAAACGATGAGAGAATTGAGGGTTGCCACGTCTTGGCGGAGAACTCGCATCTTTTCGTGACGAGATTGAGAGTCAGCATCGGCAAATGCTGCTTTCGCAGCTACAAGAACTCTCTTGCATTGGTCGTTCACACCTTCGTAGCTTTCAATGCTAGCCGTGTAGGCAGCAGATGCAGCGGCTGTGAGAGTGTTCGAAAGAAGATGCCCGGCAAACACATTCTCCTTCACCGCGAGAGGTTCATTCAGTTTTTCATTGGCGAGAGTATTCACCAAATTGGTCATCGCAGATTGGGCAAGATCTGACAATAATAACTTCATGAGAAGGAATTCACTTTAGGAAACATACGGGGTGGGTAAGTGATCGATGTCGCATTTTGCAGTTCTTCTTCACAGTGGTCGAACATGAGGCCAACTCCAAAACCTGATGCTCCTAAGAACAGCGTGGTTCGAAAGGCAGTCGTTGTTGGGAACACTTACGTGCTACTTGCAGTTCGGCGCTTCGAATCTCTTCGGCTTCTTTTGCAGAGGATTGGACGAGCTGATTGGCGTGTGACTCGCGAAGGTGATCGAGAGTCTGAAATGTATTGGTTGCTCGAGATGATGTGGATGTTGAGCGAGTGAGTCACATAAATTGATAATTGTGTTCCCCCCGTTCGTCAATATTCGTCACAAAAACATACTCTCTTCAATTCTTCCACTTCGATATCAGCCTTTGCCAGTTGGGTGCGCATTTCGTCCACAGCCCCGGCGTCCCCTTCCGCCTTCGAAAGCGCTCTTCCCGTTTCCCTTTGTGCCTCTTCCACCTTCCGATGAAGAGAAGTGATTTCCTCGTCTTTGTCAAACTTGGCTTTCTCGCTGGCTTCCAACTGTTTCTGCAGGTCACCAAGCTTCGTGAGAGCAATGACGTGTTCATTCCGGAACTTCTCGTAGACTCCTTTCATTTTTCCGAATCTTTCCTCGGATGCAGCCGCCTTCGCCTCAGCCTCTTTCACTCTTGCATCATCACTCTGGATACGAGAAGCATCGCGAAGAGCGAGTTCACCTGAGAATATGATTACGACTTTGAGAAAACGGTCAATTCAACCTACTTTTGAGTCGCTGTGCTTCGTCTCTGTTTTCATCCGCTTCTCTTTTTGCATGATCGAACTCTCCTTGCATTTGAAGCAAACGGTTCTCGTACTGCTCAATGCGACTCCGCGCCTGTTAAATACCACCGAATTATTTTCTTTTTGTCGAAGTTAAACACTGACCTCCTGAATAAGCCGCTCTTTCGCAAATTTCTCATCTTCAACGGCACGTGTCAGAAGGACAAGCTGCTCTTCACGCGGATCCGGCTGGCTGGAAGGGCTCGCCTGCTGTGGCTCTTCCTCCGCCAAATTCAAAAGTTCTCCTTCGTGTCCGTTCAATGATTGGCCATCGTCTGAACCTTCTGAGTGAAGGTAAGCGTGTGGGGTGCGGTATGATTCGAGATCAGACTGTTGAAGGAAGTTCGGAGCGTGCTTCAAAAGATAATCGTTAATGAACTATATACTTTTAGATTTCTTACCGATGGCAACGTTGGAATCGAAACGAGATATTTAAAATATTGCAAATTGGCAGATTCATCATAGAACTTCTTGGTACGTTCGAAAATGATGCGGAAGCGTGATCGATGACCTTCGAGCGCATCTGGTGGCACTTGACTGTGTAGTTTGAAGATCATTTTGACGAGATAATCGTAGAATTTGCTGGTGTCCAGAATGGCAATAATGAGTGGGGAAAGCATGCATTGACCTTGTGGAATGAGGGAGCTCCAACGAAGAGAGTTCATCATCTCATAAACTGCAACAGAATGATAATATAAAGTTTCAAATTAAAGCCCACACCTTTGTCTTGTAAAGCCAACAGAGCGTCCATCTGATCTAGCATATCAATTGTCATTTCGTACATATTATCAAGATCTCCTTCTAGTGTTTTCAATTGTGAATCATTCAAATCAAGTTTTCCAGGCACAACCGGGTACTTGTTGTGGAACGAGACTCGATCATGGAGGAGTTTGCAGTAAGACTCGATGCAAGGCCCATAGCCGCTTGTATTTAGATGTTTCCAGAATTGGGCAAGTTGTGTGAATCGACCAACGTGTCTGAAACCGGAATGAATGCGATGGTAAGACGTATTGAGACATACCTATAGGTCTCTTCGGGAACTTTACGGTATCCATCTCTGAGAAGCTTGTGAACCAAATGGCAGAACTTCCACGTGAGAACTGGGTGCTTTTCGAGTTGTATTCTTCCGACGGTGTGCCAGAAGATTCCCGACGACTTTTCTTTGTGTGTGCCAACAATGACGGTGCGAGCATGTTTGGGCTTCAGTGGCACTTCCACTTTTGTGATGGCCTTCTGCACCGCTTCCAGTTGACCCCGCACGAACGCCTCGCGCATCTGTGCACGATGGTCCATCACGGCCGCCTGCAAATTGGACATTGAAGAAATGAGTCATCGATTCGTGCGTTGAACAAGAAGGAGGAGACGGCAGAATGGGAAAGTAAGTCAACTATTAGAAAGCTTTCTCCCGCATTTCATCACAGTGTTGGTGGCAAGCCGGTTCCGCGCGATGTGGACAAAGTGAGTCACAAATAAAAACAGTGCAGAAGGGCGATCGGGTATCGCGTGCCTACTCGAGATTTCCGAGAAACTGTGTTCGTGGAAGTGAGGAACAAGATGACAAATTGAAAGAAATGATGGAAAGATGAAATTGAAATGCGCTCATCAAAATGCGTCAGATGTTCTTCCCTCAACAGCTGTTTTGCGAGAAACGGGTTCCGCGGGAACGAAATCGCAGAGAAGAAACCGCAATTCATTTTGTGTGCGTGTATGTGTGTCCTGTGCGCACTAATGACGTGGCAACAATTTCAGAAACTTGTGTCAACTGTGTGGATCGGCAGACGAGCAAATACTACAAAAAACCGTGTGTCAGTTTTGTATTCAGCACACAATTTCTCGCGGTTTTCCATTCGATATGGACATCACGAGAGTGAAAAGGAGGAAAAGAGCGAAAGAAAGAATGAGAAGAGGTTTCGAATTTCGGCAGGCGAAACTTCCTCTTCGGGAAGTCGATTTGCATAGTGGAACGGGCGGAAGGTAGTGTAATAAGCGCATAGACAACACACATACGCATACACACTTGTATTTTGAAAACAAACAGAAACCGAGGTTGGGGGAAACGGAAACAATTTGATTATTTCTTTTTTAGAGTCTAACGCGAAGAAAATGACATCAACAGACATTGATAAGCGGAAAGAAGCGGCAGAATGTGCCCTTTTTGCGTTTTCACTCCGAGAAGAAACACACTGTCGGTCGGAAGATGCATATAGCCCGTGGGTAAACAGAAAATTGGGCCGGGCGTCGCACAGCATCCTTGGAAACCAAAAACATAATAAATCTATATTCATTGCGGCTCCTTGTCTTTACGAGATTGAGAATGAAGCCAAGGAAATCCCATTTTTCCTAATATATGAAAGTATCCTCTAACCGTTGAGAACGGAAAAAACGCTCCAATCATATTTTGAGAAAAGAGAAAAATGTTATTTCGCGAACAACGACAACCCTTTTTATCTTCAACAATAAAAGCAACGAACAAGATTACTAAAAATTCTACCTACAATCAAACAAAGTTTATTACGTCGTTCTGAGCATTTTTGCGGCTTTCTTGTCCGCCAACTCTTTCAATTGCGCATCCACCTTCTCTTTCCTGGCAGACAGGAAATCTTTCAGTTCGGAAGGATCCAAATCGTGATACTGCACCTCGATACCAATTGTTCTGCACGTTTTAACCAGGTTACGACAAATGTCTTCAAGTGGGACGTGTTGCAACGCCTTGTCTCGTGACTTGACTTTAGCAATTTCGTACAAGTGCTTCACAGTCAGCTTTCCTACTACTTCATCTGTAATTTGAGGATGTCAACCTTGAACTGATACTCGAATTACCTACCTTTGCTTGATTTGCCTCTACCGATACCAGCTGCTTGCTTCAGAAGCCAAGTAGTTGTCGGAGTGCAAATTTCCAAGTCATACGTTCTGTCTGGTTTCACCGTGATCCTTGTGGGAAGTGGAACGCCCTGCTTGAAGTGTCCAGTCTCTTTATTGAACTGCTTGCAGAAGTTGGCCACATTCAAACCCCGCTGACCGAGTTGGGGACCAAGCGGTGGTGCTGCTGTTGCCATTTGTGCTCTGATAGAAACTAGTTATAAGTATATTGAAAAATATCCGAAACTCACTTGATATTCGTTTTAAGTAGGGCTCCATGAATAACTTTGACAATCTCCTTCTTTCTAACACGGGCCGCTCCTTTGCTTGCCATCTTAAACGGATCACAGCTTATTTGATTCGGGAAACTGAGAAAACGCGGAAGACGCGAAGGGAAACTTGACGGTGAAAACAACTGATGCGAACGTAATTCATGCGAAACGGATGCGACTAGACGGAGAAGGTGCTCAAAACAGAAGTAATCACGGCTCCGGCAAGTGGAAAACAAAAATAAAGGAGTGGCGGCGGCGGGGAGAGCGGAGTGTCGTATTGCGCCTTGTTTATTTCCACTCGATTTTGTGTTAAATTTCAAGAGCTTCTCATTTTTGATATAGATGTGCTATTATCAGAACAATATGTTGATTTGTCATATCAAAAACGGAAAATTTCCTTAACAAGAAGAAGACAAAAAACTTTAATTTGCCTCATAATCTGTTTTATTATGCTGAAATTTTCAGATAAAAATATTGAATTTTACAAAATGAAACAACGCGTTGAACAATTTCAATGAATAAGTAGAAAACAAAAAGTCAAAAGTTTCAATTCATGCACGAGGAGTACACAGCGCCTGTATTTTCCGAATTTTCTGTGCCACGGCCATTCCGCTGGCGGGAGTTTAAACCGACAAACTCAATGTTAATTGTAACTGACGCTTCAGCATGCTAGCATCGAATTTGTGCAGAAAGAGGCTTAACTTTATTATGAGGGTTCGCAAAAATAAAACGCATTCTGCCCTCATTGCCATTACCTTGTAGAATACCATTTGTTCCTCCAAAAACACAATGAACTTATTTCAGATTTACTAACATGTCCAGACTGAAAGGTCGTGTCACTTTCCCCGAAGGAGACGGAAGTTCTCAACTCTCTTCCAACGACAACAGTCGAGAAGTTTCCCAGGGAGCCCAAGAAACCTTCAAGCCGGCTGGAGATAAGCCACGGCGACGCGGTCGTGGGTTCAACCAAGTTAGACAAGAAGAAGAAGAGCGATCCGAAAGACAGGAGAGATTCCAACCGCAGCCGCCGCAGCAGAGGTACGATCGTCCGGCAGTACGGCACGATCGGACGGAAAGGGTCGAGAAGGGCAACCGTTTCGAAAGAAGTCAGCAGCATCAACCACCAAAAACGACGGAGCGGTATAATCGATCCGAGCGGCGGGAAGAGCACTTCGAGAAACCAAGAAAACCAACTGCACGCATTGAAAACGTTGTCACGAGTGAAGAACTTCTCGAGCTGGAAGACATTATCGCTCAGATAAGTGATTTAACAATCAGAAGTGATCGGTCGGCAGCTCAAATAAGTCAGTTTCCATGAATACAAGAAAAAAAAATTGTGATTGTCTTCCAGAGCGTAACATTTTGGGGAGTACTGATTTGATCGACACGATGGACGAGGACGACTGGCAGAAAGTATGCGAGTCTATGGTTGGCACTGCGCTCGAGCAAGGAGAGCCCGAGTTCATATCCGACATTATCGTCGCCTTATTCAGTAAAAATTCGTATTATTATTATCCTGAAAATCATTTAAATCATGTTCAGAAACCGACTTGTTCACCGGTGTCATGTCAGATGAGTTGATGGCCGTTTCATCGACACATATAATGGAGCAGGACGAGAAGCCAGTACCCACTTTCCTCGCGGCCATTCTGTGTGCTCATTGGCCACGTCAGTACGCGAAGGCGTTCGACAACGTGAACCCAGTTCTGTACACTGTTGTGTGCATCATAAAGGGGTGGATCTTGGTTGTTTCGGAAGACACCGGAAGATATTATAAAGAAGAGAAGAAACCAACAATTCCAGTCAGGAATGAGGAGGAGGAAGAAGAAACGAGAAAAGAAGAATCTGCAGTCGGAGAGGAAGAAGAGAGAATAATCGAGGATCCTGAAGTTGTCAACAAATGCGCTCTGGCTCTTTCGGATCTGTGTGATACTGCTCAACGACAACTCTGGGTCAATTGGATGGGCGTCACCGACGAGATCTATCAATGCATAAAACCGACCATCACCCACAACCCGAACATCACCGGAACAGTCAAAGCCCGCCTTCTAGACACCTTCGTGCAGATGAACCAATGGACGAAGACTCGCACGACTTCTGTAAAGCACGCGCAGGTGCAGACAGTGTCCACTGCGACGTCATCCGAATAACACACCGCAACTAATCCCTTTTGTATTATTGTTTCATGTTTTATGTCTATTTTTTCATGTCGCCATATCCAATTTTTGTACCATTCCGACGATCTGTTCTCATGATGAACCCAGTTGACTTTTGAACTTTTACCGATTCGACCTCACCGCCTCGAAACGAAACGAAAACAAGACTGGAACATTGCCCGAATCGCCGCATCCAAATCGTCTTAACGTTTCATTCTTTTCACGCGTTTTCTCGTTTTTTTCCAAAAGAAATCTTCGTCGCACTCGCTACTCGCGTCGACGTCATCATTCGAACTTCCTTCTGAAGTCGCACGAATCTCTCTTGGATAACTGTTGATCTGTCGAACTTTGGACTCTCTCCACTTGCGCCCCTCGAATCTCGTGTCCATTTTACAGCGCTTTCCGATAATTTTTGAAATTTATAACCGCGACTCGTTTCGTCTGCGTCTCGCCGAATCCCGCTGTCTCTACAGTCATTATTTGTGTCCCACCATCAGATTCGAGCCGAGAGAACACTGATAAGCGAAGACGCAGACGACGAGAAACGGTCGAAAATACGGTAAAGAAGGTGTGACGACGGGAGGGAAAGGAGAGAAATCAAAGTGGCATACAATATCATAAACTTCTCGTGCCCCGTCGTCGTCGACGACGTCTTCTCTCTCTCTCTCTTCTTTCTCCTGTCTCACCCCCGTTTTTGTTATCATTACCCATTTTTCGGTTAGCCTTTTCACGTATTCAAGTGGGAATGGGAATAATTGAAAGAGTCGGTCGTCGGCAGAAAACGCTCATCCGTCATCTTCTCATCAAACTCAAAAGCCTCCGTTTATTGGTTTCTGCTCGTCGTGGGCTCTTTCTCTCTCGCTCATTCGACAAAATGGGTTCTTCTCCCCTTCGCATGAGGTCTTCTTTCATTTCAAGAATGAGATTCCCCCCGACTTCATACACTCCAGAAGATTTCTTCCTCGTTTCCGCGGGTACTGTAGCCTCTATTTCGAGAATATCCACGTCTACCGTGTTCTGAGCCTCCATAACTACATCAGATACAATATCATCAAATGATAACAAGTGATAGATCCGTTTCGAAAGTCGCTCGTTCGAAAAGATCATTAGTCTCTCTTTTTTTATGGCCACGCTTACAGTTCATCAACCATGTGTCACAGAATGTGTGTTTTCGTCTTTCCGACGCTCATCGATTTTCCGAGTTCTTCTCTTTCCGGTTTTTTCCGGATTTCCGGTCTGGAAACGGCTGAAACGCTCCCCCGCCATGCCGTCAGACGGTTATAAAAGAGCCCATTCGTTGGTTTTTCTCATTGTTGTCCCCCCGAATGATCGGATCGTCGCCTCTTCTTGACCGCATTCTCCCTCTCCTCGTCATCAGTCTTCTCGGCCTCTTATCAATCTTAAAACTGTTTCTCTTGTGTCTTCCGTTTCGCTTCTCTTTCTTTTGTCTTCTGTGACGTGGCAAGATTGAAGAACCCCCTCTCTCGTCGATTGATCACCTGCCACGCCGGTTTTCCGTCGCTAATTCAGTTCCGGACATTGGTCACAGATGCCAGTAAGTTGGAAACGATAAGAACTAGTGTACCGAGGACAAATCGAAACAAAGAGAGAATGAGAGAGAGATGAGAGAGAAGACGAAGAAGAAGGAATACAAACGAATTCTTACAGCAGCAGCAACAGAACGTTTTTGCAGAGTTCATCGGAATCATCCGAGACGCCCGTCGGCATGCCGACCGCCTGGATGACGTGGAAGGACGTCTTCTTGCAGTGTGTGCAGCCGATGCTCGCCGTCGTGCTCCTCCTTCGGTTCTCGAGTATTGTCGACGAGGCGGGATTCGGTAGACTGCTGCGATAGCGGAGTGTTCGACACGAGTCCATTTTGCAGTGACTACCGTCATTCTCGTCTTTGTCACCTTCCTCATCAGCTTGGTGACTGGATGGTCTGCTTGCACGGTCGTCTCCCGGAAGAGCACAGAGGATGGATTCTACAAGACTGTGAGTCTTCCGGTTCAACGGGGCACCCGTGCTCTTTTCAGATGCTCGCCTACTCGAACCCAGAGTTCGCGGTGTCGTTCTCCGTCCTCTACTTCGTCTGCCTTCTCATCGCCACGAGCGTCTTCGTCACCGCCGCCGCCGAAGCAGTCCTCCACGTCTTCTCGACGTTTTCTCTTGAACTTCTCGACGGAGCCACTCACGATCTTCGATTGGTGTCATCCCGTAAGATGTCTCCTCTCTCTCCCTCTTCCTAATCCTCTGCCTCTTCCAGTCCTCTCCCTGCTCACCCTCGGTCTCTGTCTTGTCCGTTCCCGCAACTCCCGCTACGCCCGTTACTTTGTGTTCACCCTCACCTGCATCGCCATCGCTCTTCATCTCTCCTCTGTCATGTTCCGTTACGGAGAGTATCAAATGAGAAGAGTCTCCGAGCGGAATGCCATGATTCCATCGCCGCCGACTGAGGAGATTTCGACCATTTTCGCGCAGCTCTTTCCGGCGGCAATGTGCGGATTGACGATACTGAACATCGGGGCGAAACTTCAGAACACTGCTCCCCGAGGCGCGTTCATCGCGATCGCAGTCAGCGCCGCCTTCTACGGAGGGGCTGCGATGCTCGACTACGTGGAGTTCTTCGCGAGAACTTCCAACGAAACAGGCACTCACGACCACAATGAAGTGAGTTTCAAAGGGTCGGATTCCAACGAAATGGCCCCACAACCGATGAGAGCTCTGCCGAAGAATCATTATATCTCGAGATTGATTAGAGATATCAAAACATTGTCAACGGCAAACTTGTAGTCCTCATTATGATCTATAAGTTAGCTGTTGATATCCCTTATCAATCTCGAGATAAAATGATTCTCTCCTCGGTTGCCATTTCGATGGAATCCGCAAGTACCTCTCATTCTCGTTCAGTTCCTCTCCTACATCTACACAACTGTTCCGATGGCCGTCGTTGTCACCATTGCTTGTATTCTGTCCGCAGTGACCACTCTCAAGTACACGTCGGTCATTCTCCAATCTCTCGGACGGTCCAATCAGTGCAACTGCATCCTCTGGCTCTCCAAAGGCTACAGTAAGAGAGACATTCCGATCAGATGTCTTCTCCTCCTCTCCACTTGCCAAATCATTATTTCTGCTATCGGTAGATCAACAGAATCATTCAATGTCTAATGGATTTCTCATTCAGGTTCCTACGATATTCTGTGCATTCCGACCACTGTCTTCTATCTTTTCGCCTACGCCATTTTCAATTTCTACGTTTTCCTCGTCAAGTTGTCTGACCCAGGTGCCCTTTGCCTCTCGAACTGATGCATTCTCGATTCCAGAGATCCCGTCGCCTCCGCCTCTCCTCTCGCTGACCATCTCCGCCGCGTGCGTCCTCGCCTCCATCTACACCAACCGATATCTCGCTCTCCTCGCCGCGTCCATCTTCTCCATCACCTACTGTACTCTTCTCTATCTGAATCGAAGTACGAGTCGTTCCTTCCTTCTCTTCATCTCTCTCTCTTCTTTTCCTACAGATGACAATAATGGAGACGGAGAGGACAATCCAAAGTCGATCTACTCATCGGTTCTGGAGCAAATGCACGAATTGCAGCAGGAGCCGGACTCCCGCCGTCACTATCATCCGCAGATTCTGCTGCTCTCCGGCAGTCCGACAGTCCGTCCGGGACTCGTTGACTTTGCCCATGCGATCACTCGCGGAAAGTCTCTTCTCATCTGCGGATACATCATTCCGGTATGTCACCGGAAAACGTTTCCGGAACGAACTGATACTGGCTTACAGCAGAAGCCGTGCTCTCGAAGCTATCTACTCCAGTTGAAAATCGACAAACAAATCAACGATTGGCTGAGAGCACGAGAAGTGAACGCATTCGGAACGGCGATCTGCTGCACGAAACAGGCCGACGGGGCGAACACTCTCCTCCAGACCGCCGGACTGGGACGTCTCCGACCGAACATCATGATGCTCGGATTCAAGACCGGATGGGAGCGATGCACGAACGAGGTCATCTCGGAATACTTTGGAATGCTGTCGAATGCGTTCGAGAAGCAGGTCGGACTGATTGTTTTCCGGAATGAGGTTACCGGATTCGATGTGACGTCTTCTATTCGACGGAACGGAGCACCAATCAATGACGATGAGGACTTGGCTGAATACGTCGACAGGTGAGTAGAGCTACGAGTGAAACCCACTTAAATCTTGTTAATTTCAGTGCGACACCCAAAATAGACCAAGGGGCGCCGCCAAAGAAAGAAGGTAAAGCAGCGCCGCGGATACTCAATAATAGCTCGATTCAGAAATTGCAGCTCCGCGAGGGAAACTGCTCAACACATTCCGCAAGATGTCGATGGCAGCTAATAAGGATTTGGAGAGTGGCGGGCGTCGAGTGAGCGAGGGCAATCGGTTCCAAGTGATCGACAAGCACAGCATCTCGGAACCCGATCAGAAGATCATCATGGCACAGATGTTCCGGTTCCGGAAGAGGGTGTCGAATGCGAGAATCGGTTGGTTCCCTCGGTGTTTTGTACATCAAAGGTCACTTCAGATGTCTATTGGCTGCGTGAAGCAGGAGGACTCACGATGTTGGTTCCATATCTTCTGACGCACGCTGGGAGTTATCTCGAAGGAGGACACATCCGAGTGTTCACGAAGACTGATGGGAAGGATAACAGGAAGGTTGGAGGAAAGAGGGCCACGACGTCTTCTAGACTCACTTACAGATAAACGAAGAGCAGAAGAGCATGGCGGCGATCCTCCGAAAGTTCCACATCGATTCGTCCGATCTTCACATTCTTCCCGAGTTCTCGAAGCCCCCTTCGAAGCAAACGTAAATTTGTTTTGATGTTTCCGACGGAAAAAGACGACGTCATTCAGGTACGACGAGTTCCGGGCGAAGATCGAACCGTTCCGAGCGGATTCCAACAAGACGGAGAAGGCGGCTGGCACTTTTGATAACGTAAGCGAACGAATTATCGATTGGATTGAAGTGATACCTGTTTTCCAGGACCAACTGTTCAATTTGCGAGAGAAGACACGGAGTTTCCTGCGGGCCGCCGAGCTCATCAGAGACCGCAGTTCCGATGCGGACCTCGTCGTTTGGTTGGTTCTCTCTCTGTGTGCTCGTTCCCAATCCATTCTTCAGCACACTCCCATCGGCTCGTCCCGAGATTCCCTCTCCGATCTACCTTGCTTGGATCGACTGCTTGTCCCGACAGACACCGCCTACTTGCCTTGTTCGCGGCAATCAGGTGTCGATGAGTGCAATGAACCTCAAGTTCCCGTGAGCAAAGACTAGGCCCATCCGATTTTTGAATTTTACGGGCGCGATTGAAATATTAATATCACAATGACAGATTATGTAAATAAATAATTCATTTTAAGTACAAGCAATCGTTTTTGGTTTTTTACAACGTATTTTAAGAATCACAATATGTAAATTGAATGTTACATTAAATTTCTGTAGTTTGATTAGATGTTGGTGATGTTGTCGAGCAACTTGTCTCCGGTGATCAGTGCGCTAGTCGTGATGAGAGCCACATTGGGAAGGTTCTCGCGGATTACCGCTAGCTCGGAGCGAGTAAGGCCTCCGATAACAAAGACGCAAGTGCCTCGTCCGTCTTTGTCGGCGATAGGGTCCAAATCGTCTCCGAGCGTCGTTTTCTGCCAACCGGCCCACTTGACACGATCTCCTTCTTCGAGAATTTTGCATAAAAGAGGAGCGAAACCACTGTACGCATAGGAAATATCGTCGAACTTGGCTTCATTCACACTCTCCGGCAGCATGTCGTAAGACTTCTTCATTTGCCCGAACATCATCGGCGCGTACTCACACATCATCTTCCCACCGCCTCCCTTCTCTCGAATCAATCCCATTTTTTGCATTTTGAGCAACTTGTTTAGGGCCGAAGAACCGTAACTTTGATTTACAAAACGGCGATAGTGCTGTAGCACGGATGGTTTCAACCCTCCACACGTGAGAGAATGCACAGAAATCAGTCGGAGAACTCTGTTCAGCGGAGCGGCGTCGATGATCTGATCTTCAATGAACTGAACTGCCTTGTCATGTTCTGCTTCTAGCAAGTCTGTAACACAAAATTAATAAATGTCTTTGTTTTCTCCAGAACAACCTTTCTCAACTTTCACAGAGTCGGAAAGCTTGCAGTATAAATGAGATCGGACCATCTCGGCTAATCGCATGTGCACGCCGATCATCTTCTTCCTGTTGATTATCTTTGGCATTTTCTTGACCAGAACCGAGTACTCTGCCACTGACATATTCTCTCGGTCGAACTGAAACTGTCTTTTTTTGAAATAAGTACTTTGATAGCTCACGAACCTGTTCATCTTCTCGCAGCTCGGCGAGTATTTTCGAAGCTTCGATACTGAACGCATTGATGTGTGAGTGCTTGAGACGATGGTAGACCTAAAGTTCAGAACTATTATAGTTTTCTCGTCTCTCCCAACTTCATCGATCAAATAGATTTCTTTCTCTTTGAACGGATCTCCTTCGTTTGACTCGTTGAATTCGGAATCAGGAACTTTCACTGAATTCACCATACCAACACCGTACATTTCGTCAAGAAGTCCGAAAAATGTAAGTTGTGATAACATTGGTGTGAGCGGATCGATCCAGCGATCAATCAGGACGATTCTGTTGATTTTGAGAAGTCCTTCGATGGGTCCGGCGTTTTTGAACAAATTGTCCGTTTCGACCGTGTTCCGCACTTTCTGCATCATCCGTGCCACGTCGGCAGCCCATTTTCCTTTTGAATAAACTGTCATTGGTCTCTGTTGGGCGGATGAGGTGATTCCACGAGACATGTCAACCAGCTGATTCAGGGCAACGGCACATTTGTGGAGATGAGTCCAATCTCCGTTAATTAAAAGTCTAAAAGAAGTAACTAGTTACCGACACTGTTTCTTTGAATGGTTACGAACCTTGAAGCGATTTGAGGGCTGGAGAGAGACAGGCATTCTCCGTCTCGTGGCAACCAGCACAATGGAATTTCTTTCACTGATTCAAGACGTTCCCAATACTATAAAAGTTTGAGTGAAATAAAATAATTTTTGAACGACTTACTTTGCCTTCCGATCGAAGTTTCAGACTTTCACGAACAACATACCACGCTTCAGGGATGAAGAAAACTTGATAAAGAGTTTTCTGAACAAGCTGAGTCTGTTATTATTGGCTTGAAACACACTTACTGGGTCGTTTTTCACTGTATCAATGTAGTCACAAAGCAGATCTAACGACACCATGGTTGGTGCCAGGAAGAACACAATGTGCTGAGTGCCGGCAACTTTCTTCGCTTCAATTGTGTGGTTCGCGACGACTCCGTGGGCAGCAAGCACTGATGCGCCAGCAAACTGATATAACGGAGGTTATTATTGAGGAGAAATGAATTGACTTACCAAGTTTACTCTGTGCATGACGCTCCGATCGCGATCCCATACGATGGTTTTGTTTCCATCGAGCGAATCCAAAACGGCGAATAGAAGGTTTCGGTTGTAGTCGTTGGCACTTTTGATCTCATTCTGAAATAATGAAATGAGAATTATCTCGAAGTAATAGAAACTTACAGTCCCTTCCCAGTTGAGAATGGCCACTGCATCTTCTCGGTCGTCTGCCATATGAAATTAAATAATTTATTAGAACGCTGAAATGTATGAGGAACACATTGTTAACTAAAATAACTCGGTAGACGGGTTGTTTGGATGAAAATTCTGAAATAAACAATCAAATAAAATGCAATTCTAAACACGAGAAAGGCGCCAGCGAAATGTTATGCGTCTGCGTCTCTTCGCTTACACACACTCTCTCTGCTTCTCAAAACGAGGGCGTTGAAAAAGAGTGGATTGAGTCACTGAAAATAGACGGTGAAATCATTTGTTCATTTAATTTGGGAAATTGAGAAAGAATTTTTAAAAAAATATTAATAATAAAACAATTAAGGAACAATAACACAAATAATACAATAACGAGTTCGCAAAAAGTGGAAAAATCAGAGAATACAGTAGGCGGTGGGTTCAAGTTCACTTCTAGACCTTCAGATTCTGAAGAATCAGTGAATGATTTTTTCAGTGATGAATGAGGAACCCAGGGGTAGCAGATCATCCAGTACCCATCAGGATAGCACGGAATACCGTTTTCCGGATTTTTTTTCGGCTTCCGTTTCCTTTTGTTGAGTGTCATGGCAATCATACATTTTCGGCTGAATGGTACAATCAAACAGCAAGCGTACCGCCATCTCATCTTGATACCTATCCTACTTTCCAAAAATGGCCGTTCAAAGTTTTCCACGAACTTTTGGTAGATAGTATAGTGTTCGAAAATGCAAAAAAAAAACAAAAAAAAAAGTTCGAAAAAATAAAAAATAGAATTGCTGGTTGAAAATTAACGGGCTCTCCTTCAATAAGACTTAAGGCGTTAACAATAAACAATATTTCCTGGACAAACAGTTCGGAAAGGTGAATGAAGACATTCGACACGAGAATTTCGCGCAAAAAGAGCGCCCAAAAACTTTAGAAAAATTATGACTTTGACTGCAACTGAAGATTTTCCGGTTCCGTTTTCCGTCAAAAACTGCAAGATTCCGTTTCCACGTTCCGTTTTCCGCTTTGAAAAACAGTGCTTCCGTTTTCCGTTTAGTGAAAAAGTCATTTCCGTGCAACCCTGGTACACATGCTAAATACACAACATGTCTAAATTGAAGTCGCTTCGAAAAGAAAAGTCACTCACACTTCTTTTCTGATTGCGGCGACCAGCTGGAACAAAACTTTTACAGTTCCTCCGCAGGATTTCAAGAATCACCGTAAGTGTATCGGATGCGGACCGAACTCCACAGAGCCGTTTCCTGTCCAACTCGTTTTCCGCCTAAATCGAACCAGCGAATCAAATAGATGCAACGAACGAGAGGGCGCTTCCGAAACTCTTCTTGCAGTTTTAATGTCCCCGCATAAAACGTCAGCATCAGAACCTACGACTATAAAGTCGAAAGTCTTAAAAAGTGGGCGAACGGGGCGCAAGCCCTCTTCCACTGCATCTTTCGCATTCGCGGTTTCCTCCGTCACAGTTACCGTTTTCAGGATGCGAGTTTTGATACCAGCCCTCATTCTTATCACACTGGTAATTCATCAAACAGTTCATGCTGTCTCTAGGCCACGTGGGTAACTGGTTCAGAATACATGGACATTGTTTGGTTTTCAGAACGCTATAAGCATCGACGGCCACAAAAAGACTATTCTTATGGTGGGACAGATCACTGCGATTGTAGAAGTAGTCTTCTTTCAGGTGAACAGATTGTAGAGGATTCTGAATGCGGCGACCACAAATGTGACTACCCTACCGAGTTTCCTAGACCACCGGACGGGTTCGATTGGGGATGCGACGGGAAAACAACCACGAAAAATCCAGGTTACATGACAACAACGACAGAAATGTTTCCTCCAACTAGTGAGCTCAGCCGTTAGGATCTGCAAAAAGTCATATTACAGACGATGATTTCACTCCGCCACATCAGACTCGAGATCCAGGTCATGGATCCACTTCGGAAGGATCGACTCTCTCACCACCAACTGGAACTCCAGTCTCGACCCTGTCACCACCAACTGGAACTCCAGCATCGACCCTGTCACCACCAACTGGAAGCCCAGCATCGACTCTGTCACCACCAACTGGAAGCCCAGCATCGACCCTGTCACCACCAACTGGAACTCCTGCATCGACCCTGTCACCACCAACTGGAAGCCCAGCATCGACCCTGTCACCACCAACTGGAACTCCAGCATCGACCCTGTCACCACCAACTGGAAGCCCAGCATCGACCCTGTCACCACCAACTGGAACTCCAGCATCGACCCTGTCACCACCAACTGGAAGCCCAGCATCGACCCTGTCACCACCAACTGGAACTCCAGCATCGACCCTGTCACCACCAACTGGAAGCCCAGCATCGACCCTGTCACCACCAACTGGAACTCCAGCATCGACCCTGTCACCACCAACTGGAAGCCCAGCATCGACCCTGTCACCACCAACTGGAACTCCAGCATCGACCCTGTCACCACCAACTGGAAGCCCAGCATCGACCCTGTCACCACCAACTGGAACTCCAGCATCGACCCTGTCACCACCAACTGGAAGCCCAGCATCGACCCTGTCACCACCAACTGGAACTCCAGCATCGACCCTGTCACCACCAACTGGAAGCCCAGCATCGACTCTGTCACCACCAACTGGAAGCCCAGCATCGACCCTGTCACCACCAACTGGAAGCCCAGCATCGACCCTGTCACCACCAACTGGAAGCCCAGCATCGACCCTGTCACCACCAACTGGAAGCCCAGCATCGACCCTGTCACCACCAACTGGAACTCCAGTCTCGACCCTGTCACCACCAACTGGAACTCCAGTCTCGACTCTGTCACCACCAACTGGAACTCCAGTCTCGACTCTGTCACCACCAACTGGAACTCCAGTCTCGACCCTGTCACCACCAACTGGAAGCCCAGCATCGACCCTGTCACCACCAACTGGAAGCCCAGCATCGACCCTGTCACCACCAACTGTAACTCCAGTCTCGACTCTGTCACCACCAACTGGAACTCCAGTCTCGACCCTGTCACCACCAACTGGAAGCCCAGCATCGACCCTGTCACCACCAACTGGAACTCCAGTCTCGACCCTGTCACCACCAACTGGAACTCCAGTCTCGACTCTGTCACCACCAACTGGAACTCCAGTCTCGACTCTGTCACCACCAACTGGAACTCCAGTCTCGACCCTGTCACCACCAACTGGAACTCCAGCATCGACCCTGTCACCACCAACTGGAAGCCCAGCATCGACTCTGTCACCACCAACTGGAAGCCCAGCATCGACCCTGTCACCACCAACTGGAAGCCCAGCATCGACCCTGTCACCACCAACTGGAAGCCCAGCATCGACCCTGTCACCACCAACTGGAAGCCCAGCATCGACCCTGTCACCACCAACTGGAACTCCAGTCTCGACCCTGTCACCACCAACTGGAACTCCAGTCTCGACTCTGTCACCACCAACTGGAACTCCAGTCTCGACTCTGTCACCACCAACTGGAACTCCAGTCTCGACCCTGTCACCACCAACTGGAAGCCCAGCATCGACCCTGTCACCACCAACTGGAAGCCCAGCATCGACCCTGTCACCACCAACTGTAACTCCAGTCTCGACTCTGTCACCACCAACTGGAACTCCAGTCTCGACCCTGTCACCACCAACTGGAAGCCCAGCATCGACCCTGTCACCACCAACTGGAACTCCAGTCTCGACCCTGTCACCACCAACTGGAACTCCAGTCTCGACTCTGTCACCACCAACTGGAACTCCAGTCTCGACTCTGTCACCACCAACTGGAACTCCAGTCTCGACCCTGTCACCACCAACTGGAACTCCAGTCTCGACTCTGTCACCACCAACTGGAACTCCAGTCTCGACCCTGTCACCACCAACTGGAAGCCCAGCATCGACCCTGTCACCACCAACTGGAAGCCCAGCATCGACCCTGTCACCACCAACTGTAACTCCAGTCTCGACTCTGTCACCACCAACTGGAACTCCAGTCTCGACCCTGTCACCACCAACTGGAAGCCCAGCATCGACCCTGTCACCACCAACTGGAACTCCAGTCTCGACCCTGTCACCACCAACTGGAAGCCCAGCATCGACCCTGTCACCACCAACTGGAACTCCAGTCTCGACCCTGTCACCACCAACTGGAAGCCCAGCATCGACCCTGTCACCACCAACTGGAAGCCCAGCATCGACTCTGTCACCACCAACTGGAAGCCCAGCATCGACTCTATCACCCCCAACTGGAACTCCAGTCTCGACCCTGTCACCACCAACTGGAAGCCCAGCATCGACCCTGTCACCACCAACTGGAAGCCCAGCATCGACTCTGTCACCACCAACTGGAAGCCCAGCATCGACTCTGTCACCACCAACTGGAACTCCAGTCTCGACCCTGTCACCACCAACTGGAACTCCAGTCTCGACCCTGTCACCACCAACTGGAAGCCCAGCATCGACCCTGTCACCACCAACTGGAAGCCCAGCATCGACTCTGTCACCACCAACTGGAAGCCCAGCATCGACTCTGTCACCACCAACTGGAAGCCCAGCATCGACTCTGTCACCACCAACTGGAAGCCCAGCATCGACCCTGTCACCACCAACTGGAAGCCCAGCATCGACCCTGTCACCACCAACTGGAACTCCAGTCTCGACCCTGTCACCACCAACTGGAACTCCAGTCTCGACCCTGTCACCACCAACTGGAAGCCCAGCATCGACTCTGTCACCACCAACTGGAAGCCCAGCATCGACTCTGTCACCACCAACTGGAACTCCAGTCTCGACCCTGTCACCACCAACTGGAAGCCCAGCATCGACCCTGTCACCACCAACTGGAAGCCCAGCATCGACCCTGTCACCACCAACTGGAAGCCCAGCATCGACTCTGTCACCACCAACTGGAACTCCAGTCTCGACCCTGTCACCACCAACTGGAAGCCCAGCATCGACCCTGTCACCACCAACTGGAAGCCCAGCATCGACTCTGTCACCACCAACTGGAAGCCCAGCATCGACCCTGTCACCACCAACTGGAAGCCCAGCATCGACCCTGTCACCACCAACTGGAAGCCCAGCATCGACTCTGTCACCACCAACTGGAACTCCAGTCTCGACCCTGTCACCACCAACTGGAAGCCCAGCATCGACCCTGTCACCACCAACTGGAAGCCCAGCATCGACCCTGTCACCACCAACTGGAAGCCCAGCATCGACTCTGTCACCACCAACTGGAACTCCAGTCTCGACCCTGTCACCACCAACTGGAACTCCAGTCTCGACCCTGTCACCACCAACTGGAAGCCCAGCATCGACCCTGTCACCACCAACTGGAACTCCAGTCTCGACCCTGTCACCACCAACTGGAAGCCCAGCATCGACCCTGTCACCACCAACTGGAACTCCAGTCTCGACCCTGTCACCACCAACTGGAAGCCCAGCATCGACCCTGTCACCACCAACTGGAAGCCCAGCATCGACCCTGTCACCACCAACTGGAACTCCAGCATCGACCCTGTCACCACCAACTGGAACTCCAGCATCGACCCTGTCACCACCAACTGGAACTCCAGCATCGACCCTGTCACCACCAACTGGAAGCCCAGCATCGACCCTGTCACCACCAACTGGAAGCTCAGCATCGACCCTGTCACCACCAACTGGAAGCCCAGCATCGACCCTGTCACCACCAACTGGAAGCCCAGCATCGACCCTGTCACCACCAACTGGAAGCCCAGCATCGACCCTGTCACCACCAACTGGAAGCACAGCATCGACCCTGTCACCACCAACTGGAAGCCCAGCATCGACCCTGTCACCACCAACTGGAAGCCCAGCATCGACCCTGTCACCACCAACTGGAAGCCCAGCATCGACCCTGTCACCACCAACTGGAAGCCCAGCATCGACCCTGTCACCACCAACTGGAAGCACAGCATCGACCCTGTCACCACCAACTGGAACTCCAGCATCGACCCTGTCACCACCAACTGGAACTCCAGCATCGACCCTGTCACCACCAACTGGAAGCCCAGCATCGACCCTGTCACCACCAACTGGAAGCCCAGCATCGACCCTGTCACCACCAACTGGAAGCCCAGCATCGACATTGTCACCACCAACTGGAAGCCCAGCATCGACATTGTCACCACCAACTGGAAGCCCAGCATCGACCCTGTCACCACCAACTGGAACTCCAGCATCGACCCTGTCACCACCAACTGGAAGCCCAGCATCGACCCTGTCACCACCAACTGGAACTCCAGTCTCGACCCTGTCACCACCAACTGGAAGCCCAGCATCGACCCTGTCACCACCAACTGGAACTCCAGTCTCGACCCTGTCACCACCAACTGGAAGCCCAGCATCGACCCTGTCACCACCAACTGGAACTCCAGTCTCGACCCTGTCACCACCAACTGGAAGCCCAGCATCGACATTGTCACCACCAACTGGAACTCCAGCATCGACCCTGTCACCACCAACTGGAAGCCCAGCATCGACCCTGTCACCACCAACTGGAACTCCAGTCTCGACCCTGTCACCACCAACTGGAAGCCCAGCATCGACCCTGTCACCACCAACTGGAACTCCAGTCTCGACCCTGTCACCACCAACTGGAAGCCCAGCATCGACCCTGTCACCACCAACTGGAACTCCAGTCTCGACCCTGTCACCACCAACTGGAAGCCCAGCATCGACATTGTCACCACCAACTGGAACTCCAGCATCGACCCTGTCACCACCAACTGGAACTCCAGTCTCGACCCTGTCACCACCAACTGGAACTCCAGCATCGACCCTGTCACCACCAACTGGAAGCCCAGCATCGACCCTGTCACCACCAACTGGAACTCCTGCATCGACCCTGTCACCACCAACTGGAACTCCAGTCTCGACCCTGTCACCACCAACTGGAAGCCCAGCATCGACCCTGTCACCACCAACTGGAACTCCAGTCTCGACCCTGTCACCACCAACTGGAACTCCAGTCTCGACCCTGTCACCACCAACTGGATATCCAGTCTCGACCCTGTCACCACCAACTGGAACTCCTGCATCGACCCCGTCACCACCAACTGGAACTCCAGTCTCGACCCTGTCACCACCAACTGGATATCCAGTCTCGACCCTGTCACCACCAACTGGATATCCAGTCTCGACCCTGTCACCACCAACTGGATATCCAGTCTCGACCCTGTCACCACCAACTGGAACTCCTGCATCGACCCCGTCACCACCAACTGGAACTCCAGCATCGACCCTGTCACCACCAACTGGAAGCCCAGCATCGACCCTGTCACCACCAACTGGAACTCCAGTCTCGACCCTGTCACCACCAACTGGAACTCCTGCATCGACCCTGTCACCACCAACTGGAAGCCCAGCATCGACCCTGTCACCACCAACTGGAACTCCAGTCTCGACCCTGTCACCACCAACTGGAACTCCTGCATCGACCCTGTCACCACCAACTGGAACTCCTGCATCGACCCTGTCACCACCAACTGGAACTCCAGTCTCGACCCTGTCACCACCAACTGGAACTCCAGTCTCGACCCTGTCACCACCAACTGGAACTCCTGCATCGACCCTGTCACCACCAACTGGAACTCCAGTCTCGACCCTGTCACCACCAACTGGAACTCCTGCATCGACCCTGTCACCACCAACTGGAACTCCTGCATCGACCCTGTCACCACCAACTGGAACTCCTGCATCGACCCTGTCACCACCAACTGGAAGCCCAGCATCGACCCTGTCACCACCAACTGGAAGCCCAGCATCGACCCTGTCACCACCAACTGGAACTCCAGTCTCGACCCTGTCACCACCAACTGGAACTCCTGCATCGACCCTGTCACCACCAACTGGAACTCCAGTCTCGACCCTGTCACCACCAACTGGATATCCAGTCTCGACCCTGTCACCACCAACTGGAACTCCTGCATCGACCCTGTCACCACCAACTGGATATCCAGTCTCGACCCTGTCACCACCAACTGGAACTCCTGCATCGACCCTGTCACCACCAACTGGAAGCCCAGCATCGACCCTGTCACCACCAACTGGAACTCCTGCATCGACCCTGTCACCACCAACTGGAACTCCTGCATCGACCCTGTCACCACCAACTGGAACTCCTGCATCGACCCTGTCACCACCAACTGGAACTCCTGCATCGACCCTGTCACCACCAACTGGAACTCCAGTCTCGACCCTGTCACCACCAACTGGAAGCCCAGCATCGACCCTGTCACCACCAACTGGAACTCCAGTCTCGACCCTGTCACCACCAACTGGAACTCCTGCATCGACCCTGTCACCACCAACTGGAAGCCCAGCATCGACCCTGTCACCACCAACTGGAACTCCAGTCTCGACCCTGTCACCACCAACTGGAACTCCTGCATCGACCCTGTCACCACCAACTGGAAGCCCAGCATCGACCCTGTCACCACCAACTGGAACTCCAGTCTCGACCCTGTCACCACCAACTGGAACTCCTGCATCGACCCTGTCACCACCAACTGGAACTCCTGCATCGACCCTGTCACCACCAACTGGAACTCCAGTCTCGACCCTGTCACCACCAACTGGAACTCCAGTCTCGACCCTGTCACCACCAACTGGAACTCCTGCATCGACCCTGTCACCACCAACTGGAACTCCAGTCTCGACCCTGTCACCACCAACTGGAACTCCTGCATCGACCCTGTCACCACCAACTGGAAGCCCAGCATCGACCCTGTCACCACCAACTGGAACTCCAGTCTCGACCCTGTCACCACCAACTGGAACTCCTGCATCGACCCTGTCACCACCAACTGGAAGCCCAGCATCGACCCTGTCACCACCAACTGGAACTCCAGCATCGACCCTGTCACCACCAACTGGAACTCCTGCATCGACCCTGTCACCACCAACTGGAAGCCCAGCATCGACCCTGTCACCACCAACTGGAACTCCAGTCTCGACCCTGTCACCACCAACTGGAACTCCTGCATCGACCCTGTCACCACCAACTGGAACTCCAGTCTCGACCCTGTCACCACCAACTGGATATCCAGTCTCGACCCTGTCACCACCAACTGGAACTCCTGCATCGACCCTGTCACCACCAACTGGATATCCAGTCTCGACCCTGTCACCACCAACTGGAACTCCTGCATCGACCCTGTCACCACCAACTGGAAGCCCAGCATCGACCCTGTCACCACCAACTGGAACTCCAGTCTCGACCCTGTCACCACCAACTGGAACTCCAGTCTCGACCCTGTCACCACCAACTGGAACTCCAGCATCGACCCTGTCACCACCAACTGGAACTCCTGCATCGACCCTGTCACCACCAACTGGAACTCCTGCATCGACCCTGTCACCACCAACTGGAACTCCTGCATCGACCCTGTCACCACCAACTGGAACTCCAGTCTCGACCCTGTCACCACCAACTGGAACTCCAGCATCGACCCTGTTACCACCAACTGGAACTCCAGTCTCGACCCTGTCACCACCAACTGGAACTCCAGCATCGACCCTGTCACCACCAACTGGAAGCCCAGCATCGACCCTGTCACCACCAACTGGAACTCCAGTCTCGACTCTGTCACCACCAACTGGAACTCCAGCATCGACCCTGTCACCACCAACTGGAACTCCAGCATCGACCCTGTCACCACCAACTGGAAGCCCAGCATCGACCCTGTCACCACCAACTGGAACTCCAGTCTCGACTCTGTCACCACCAACTGGAACTCCAGCATCGACCCTGTTACCACCAACTGGAACTCCAGCATCGACCCTGTCACCACCAACTGGAAGCCCAGCATCGACCCTGTCACCACCAACTGGAACTCCAGTCTCGACTCTGTCACCACCAACTGGAACTCCAGCATCGACCCTGTTACCACCAACTGGAACTCCAGCATCGACCCTGTCACCACCAACTGGAAGCCCAGCATCGACCCTGTCACCACCAACTGGAACTCCAGTCTCGACTCTGTCACCACCAACTGGAAGCCCAGCATCGACCCTGTCACCACCAACTGGATATCCAGTCTCGACCCTGTCACCACCAACTGGAACTCCTGCATCGACCCTGTCACCACCAACTGGAACTCCTGCATCGACCCTGTCACCACCAACTGGAACTCCAGCATCGACCCTGTCACCACCAACTGGAACTCCAGTCTCGACTCTGTCACCACCAACTGGAAGCCCAGCATCGACCCTGTCACCACCAACTGGATATCCAGTCTCGACTCTGTCACCACCAACTGGATATCCAGTCTCGACTCTGTCACCACCAACTGGAACTCCAGTCTCGACCCTGTCACCACCAACTGGAACTCCAGCATCGACCCTGTCACCACCAACTGGAAGCCCAGCATCGACCCTGTCACCACCAACTGGAACTCCAGTCTCGACCCTGTCACCACCAACTGGAACTCCTGCATCGACCCTGTCACCACCAACTGGAACTCCAGTCTCGACCCTGTCACCACCAACTGGAACTCCTGCATCGACCCTGTCACCACCAACTGGAAGCCCAGCATCGACCCTGTCACCACCAACTGGAACTCCTGCATCGACCCTGTCACCACCAACTGGAAGCCCAGCATCGACCCTGTCTCCACCAACTGGATATCCAGTCTCGACCCTGTCACCACCAACTGGAACTCCTGCATCGACCCTGTCACCACCAACTGGAAGCCCAGCATCGACCCTGTCACCACCAACTGGATATCCAGTCTCGACCCTGTCACCACCAACTGGAACTCCAGTCTCGACCCTGTCACCACCAACTGGAACTCCTGCATCGACCCTGTCACCACCAACTGGAACTCCAGTCTCGACCCTGTCACCACCAACTGGAACTCCTGCATCGACCCTGTCACCACCAACTGGAAGCCCAGCATCGACCCTGTCACCACCAACTGGAACTCCAGTCTCGACCCTGTCACCACCAACTGGAACTCCAGCATCGACCCTGTCACCACCAACTGGAACTCCTGCATCGACCCTGTCACCACCAACTGGAACTCCAGTCTCGACTCTGTCACCACCAACTGGAACTCCAGCATCGACCCTGTCACCACCAACTGGAAGCCCAGCATCGACCCTGTTACCACCAACTGGAACTCCAGCATCGACCCTGTCACCACCAACTGGAACTCCAGTCTCGACTCTGTCACCACCAACTGGAACTCCAGCATCGACCCTGTCACCACCAACTGGAACTCCAGTCTCGACCCTGTCACCACCAACTGGAAGCCCAGCATCGACCCTGTCACCACCAACTGGAAGCCCAGCATCGACCCTGTCACCACCAACTGGAACTCCAGTCTCGACCCTGTTACCACCAACTGGAACTCCAGCATCGACCCTGTCACCACCAACTGGAAGCCCAGCATCGACCCTGTCACCACCAACTGGAACTCCAGTCTCGACTCTGTCACCACCAACTGGAACTCCAGCATCGACCCTGTCACCACCAACTGGAAGCCCAGCATCGACCCTGTCACCACCAACTGGAACTCCAGCATCGACCCTGTCACCACCAACTGGAACTCCAGTCTCGACCCTGTCACCACCAACTGGAACTCCAGCATCGACCCTGTCACCACCAACTGGAAGCCCAGCATCGACCCTGTCACCACCAACTGGAACTCCAGTCTCGACCCTGTTACCACCAACTGGAACTCCAGCATCGACCCTGTCACCACCAACTGGAAGCCCAGCATCGACCCTGTCACCACCAACTGGAACTCCAGCATCGACCCTGTCACCACCAACTGGAACTCCAGCATCGACCCTGTCACCACCAACTGGAAGCCCAGCATCGACCCTGTCACCACCAACTGGAACTCCAGCATCGACCCTGTCACCACCAACTGGAACTCCAGCATCGACCCTGTCACCACCAACTGGAACTCCAGCATCGACCCTGTCACCACCAACTGGAACTCCAGCATCGACCCTGTCACCACCAACTGGAACTCCAGCATCGACCCTGTCACCACCAACTGGAAGCCCAGCATCGACCCTGTCACCACCAACTGGAACTCCAGTCTCGACTCTGTCACCACCAACTGGAACTCCAGCATCGACCCTGTCACCACCAACTGGAACTCCAGCATCGACCCTGTCACCACCAACTGGAAGCCCAGCATCGACCCTGTCACCACCAACTGGAAGCCCAGCATCGACCCTGTCACCACCAACTGGAAGCCCAGCATCGACCCTGTCACCACCAACTGGAACTCCAGCATCGACCCTGTCACCACCAACTGGAACTCCAGCATCGACCCTGTCACCACCAACTGGAAGCCCAGCATCGACCCTGTCACCACCAACTGGAACTCCAGCATCGACCCTGTCACCACCAACTGGAACTCCAGCATCGACCCTGTCACCACCAACTGGAACTCCAGCATCGACCCTGTCACCACCAACTGGAACTCCAGCATCGACCCTGTCACCACCAACTGGAACTCCAGCATCGACCCTGTCACCACCAACTGGAAGCCCAGCATCGACCCTGTCACCACCAACTGGAACTCCAGTCTCGACTCTGTCACCACCAACTGGAACTCCAGCATCGACCCTGTTACCACCAACTGGAACTCCAGCATCGACCCTGTCACCACCAACTGGAAGCCCAGCATCGACCCTGTCACCACCAACTGGATATCCAGTCTCGACCCTGTCACCACCAACTGGATATCCAGTCTCGACCCTGTCACCACCAACTGGAACTCCAGTCTCGACCCTGTCACCACCAACTGGAAGCCCAGCATCGACCCTGTCACCACCAACTGGATATCCAGTCTCGACCCTGTCACCACCAACTGGATATCCAGTCTCGACCCTGTCACCACCAACTGGAACTCCAGCATCGACCCTGTCACCACCAACTGGAAGCCCAGCATCGACCCTGTCACCACCAACTGGATATCCAGTCTCGACCCTGTCACCACCAACTGGATATCCAGTCTCGACCCTGTCACCACCAACTGGAACTCCAGTCTCGACCCTGTCACCACCAACTGGAACTCCAGTCTCGACCCTGTCACCACCAACTGGAAGCCCAGCATCGACCCTGTCACCACCAACTGGAAGCCCAGCATCGACCCTGTCACCACCAACTGGAACTCCAGCATCGACCCTGTCACCACCAACTGGAACTCCAGCATCGACCCTGTCACCACCAACTGGAACTCCAGCATCGACCCTGTCACCACCAACTGGAACTCCAGCATCGACCCTGTCACCACCAACTGGAAGCCCAGCATCGACCCTGTCACCACCAACTGGAACTCCAGTCTCGACCCTGTCACCACCAACTGGAACTCCAGCATCGACCCTGTCACCACCAACTGGAACTCCAGCATCGACCCTGTCACCACCAACTGGAAGCCCAGCATCGACCCTGTCACCACCAACTGGAACTCCAGCATCGACCCTGTCACCACCAACTGGAAGCCCAGCATCGACCCTGTCACCACCAACTGGAAGCCCAGCATCGACCCTGTCACCACCAACTGGAACTCCAGTCTCGACCCTGTCACCACCAACTGGAACTCCAGCATCGACCCTGTCACCACCAACTGGAACTCCAGCATCGACCCTGTCACCACCAACTGGAACTCCAGCATCGACCCTGTCACCACCAACTGGAACTCCAGCATCGACCCTGTCACCACCAACTGGAAGCCCAGCATCGACCCTGTCACCACCAACTGGAACTCCAGCATCGACCCTGTCACCACCAACTGGAACTCCAGTCTCGACCCTGTCACCACCAACTGGAACTCCAGCATCGACCCTGTCACCACCAACTGGAAGCCCAGCATCGACCCTGTCACCACCAACTGGAACTCCAGTCTCGACCCTGTCACTACCAACTGGAACTCCAGCATCGACCCTGTCACCACCAACTGGAACTCCAGCATCGACCCTGTCACCACCAACTGGAACTCCAGCATCGACCCTGTCACCACCAACTGGAACTCCAGCATCGACCCTGTCACCACCAACTGGAAGCCCAGCATCGACCCTGTCACCACCAACTGGAACTCCAGCATCGACCCTGTCACCACCAACTGGAACTCCAGCATCGACCCTGTCACCACCAACTGGAAGCCCAGCATCGACCCTGTCACCACCAACTGGAACTCCAGCATCGACCCTGTCACCACCAACTGGAAGCCCAGCATCGACCCTGTCACCACCAACTGGAACTCCAGCATCGACCCTGTCACCACCAACTGGAAGCCCAGCATCGACCCTGTCACCACCAACTGGAACTCCAGTCTCGACTCTGTCACCACCAACTGGAACTCCAGCATCGACCCTGTCACCACCAACTGGAAGCCCAGCATCGACCCTGTCACCACCAACTGGAAGCCCAGCATCGACCCTGTCACCACCAACTGGAAGCCCAGCATCGACCCTGTCACCACCAACTGGAACTCCAGCATCGACCCTGTCACCACCAACTGGAACTCCAGCATCGACCCTGTCACCACCAACTGGAAGCCCAGCATCGACCCTGTCACCACCAACTGGAAGCCCAGCATCGACCCTGTCACCACCAACTGGATATCCAGTCTCGACCCTGTCACCACCAACTGGAACTCCAGTCTCGACCCTGTCACCACCAACTGGAACTCCAGTCTCGACCCTGTCACCACCAACTGGATATCCAGTCTCGACCCTGTCACCACCAACTGGAAGCCCAGCATCGACCCTGTCACCACCAACTGGATATCCAGTCTCGACCCTGTCACCACCAACTGGATATCCAGTCTCGACCCTGTCACCACCAACTGGAACTCCAGCATCGACCCTGTCACCACCAACTGGAAGCCCAGCATCGACCCTGTCACCACCAACTGGAAGCCCAGCATCGACCCTGTCACCACCAACTGGATATCCAGTCTCGACCCTGTCACCACCAACTGGATATCCAGTCTCGACCCTGTCACCACCAACTGGAACTCCAGTCTCGACCCTGTCACCACCAACTGGAACTCCAGTCTCGACCCTGTCACCACCAACTGGAAGCCCAGCATCGACCCTGTCACCACCAACTGGATATCCAGTCTCGACCCTGTCACCACCAACTGGAACTCCAGCATCGACCCTGTCACCACCAACTGGAACTCCAGCATCGACCCTGTCACCACCAACTGGAACTCCAGCATCGACCCTGTCACCACCAACTGGAAGCCCAGCATCGACCCTGTCACCACCAACTGGAAGCCCAGCATCGACCCTGTCACCACCAACTGGAAGCCCAGCATCGACCCTGTCACCACCAACTGGAAGCCCAGCATCGACCCTGTCACCACCAACTGGAAGCCCAGCCTCGACTCTGTCACCACCAACTGGAAGCCCAGCATCGACCCTGTCACCACCAACTGGAAGCCCAGCATCGACCCTGTCACCACCAACTGGAACTCCAGCATCGACCCTGTCACCACCAACTGGAACTCCAGCATCGACCCTGTCACCACCAACTGGAAGCCCAGCATCGACCCTGTCACCACCAACTGGAAGCCCAGCATCGACCCTGTCACCACCAACTGGAAGCCCAGCATCGACCCTGTCACCACCAACTGGAAGCCCAGCATCGACCCTGTCACCACCAACTGGAAGCCCAGCCTCGACTCTGTCACCACCAACTGGAAGCCCAGCATCGACCCTGTCACCACCAACTGGAACTCCAGCATCGACCCTGTCACCACCAACTGGATCTCCAGCATCAACTGAGACACCAGGCAGTGGAACAACGTCTACAGAGACACCAGGCAATGGAACAACGTCTACAGAGACACCAGGCAGTGGAACAACGTCTACGGAGACACCAGGCAATGGAACAACGTCTACAGAGACACCAGGCAGTGGAACAACGTCTACGGAGACACCAGGCAATGGAACAACGTCTACAGAGACACCAGGCAGTGGAACAACGTCTACTGAGACACCAGGCAATGGAACACCGTCAACTGAGACACCAGGCAATGGAACAACGTCTACAGAGACACCAGGCAGTGGAACAACGTCTACGGAGACACCAGGCAATGGAACAACGTCTACAGAGACACCAGGCAGTGGAACAACGTCTACAGAGACACCAGGCAGTGGAACAACGTCTACAGAGACACCAGGCAATGGAACAACGTCTACTGAGACACCAGGCAATGGAACAACGTCTACAGAGACACCAGGCAGTGGAACAACGTCTACTGAGACACCAGGCAGTGGAACAACGTCTACTGAGACACCAGGCAGTGGAACAACGTCTACAGAGACACCAGGCAATGGAACAACGTCTACAGAGACACCAGGCAATGGAACAACGTCTACTGAGACACCAGGCAGTGGAACAACGTCTACGGAGACACCAGGCAATGGAACAACGTCTACTGAGACACCAGGCAATGGAACAACGTCTACGGAGACACCAGGCAATGGAACAACGTCTACTGAGACACCAGGCAATGGAACAACGTCTACAGAGACACCAGGCAATGGAACAACGTCTACTGAGACACCAGGCAATGGAACAACGTCTACAGAGACACCAGGCAATGGAACAACGTCTACTGAGACACCAGGCAATGGAACAACGTCTACTGAGACACCAGGCAGTGGAACAACGTCTACGGAGACACCAGGCAATGGAACAACGTCTACTGAGACACCAGGCAATGGAACAACGTCTACGGAGACACCAGGCAGTGGAACAACGTCTACGGAGACACCAGGCAGTGGAACAACGTCTACTGAGACACCAGGCAGTGGAACAACGTCTACAGAGACACCAGGCAGTGGAACAACGTCTACAGAGACACCAGGCAATGGAACAACGTCTACAGAGACACCAGGCAATGGAACAACGTCTACAGAGACACCAGGCAATGGAACAACGTCTACTGAGACACCAGGCAATGGAACAACGTCTACAGAGACACCAGGCAATGGAACAACGTCTACAGAGACACCAGGCAATGGAACAACGTCTACAGAGACACCAGGCAATGGAACAACGTCTACTGAGACACCAGGCAGTGGAACAACGTCTACTGAGACACCAGGCAGTGGAACAACGTCTACAGAGACACCAGGCAGTGGAACAACGTTTACAGAGACACCAGGCAGTGGAACAACGTCTACAGAGACACCAGGCAATGGAACAACGTCTACAGAGACACCAGGCAGTGGAACAACGTCTACAGAGACACCAGGCAGTGGAACAACGTCTACAGAGAGACCAGGCAATGGAACAACGTCTACAGAGACACCAGGCAATGGAACAACGTCTACAGAGACACCAGGCAATGGAACAACGTCTACTGAGACACCAGGCAATGGAACAACGTCTACAGAGACACCAGGCAATGGAACAACGTCTACAGAGACACCAGGCAATGGAACAACGTCTACAGAGACACCAGGCAATGGAACAACGTCTACTGAGACACCAGGCAATGGAACAACGTCTACAGAGACACCAGGCAATGGAACAACGTCTACAGAGACACCAGGCAATGGAACAACGTCTACAGAGACACCAGGCAGTGGAACAACGTCTACGGAGACACCAGGCAGTGGAACAACGTCTACTGAGACACCAGGCAGTGGAACAACGTCTACAGAGACACCAGGCAGTGGAACAACGTCTACAGAGACACCAGGCACTACACATCGCCCCAAAACGACAATTCCTGATAATTGCGATCCGACTCCGTTCGACCCGAATTGTATACTGGACCCAGAGTTCCCTCCCTACATCACAGACGACGATTGGTACCTCTGGACGCCTCCACTCGAATACGACAGTGTTTCTGACGGATATAGTGGTGGATTTAGTGGTGGATACATCGACATTGGAGGATTTCTTGCCGGAAGTGGAAAATCATAAACTGTTTAACTGGTTTTTTTTCTTAAATAAATTAAATCAATTTGTTGTAAATTCTTTTGAAATCTGAAACGGAGTATTTTTTTTGTCTTGTAGATGTGTGTAGTTCCGAATAGTTTTACGTTTGTTAAAATTGTCTTCGGTTCCCGTTCCTTCAACACCTTCGTTAGGATTTGAGCATTCGTAGAAAACGATTACATTTCGAATCCGATTCAATTTCGCACTCGAAAAATCCCAATCGGATGTTTTTTCTGGGTTTTAATTCTCCCAAAAATATGTGTTTTCCACACAGTGTTCTGGTTTCTCTCCGCAATTCGATGATTTCGTCGATTACTTCTTCTCTGGGTAGTCGTTCCATACTGCTGCGAAGTATTCGAATCAAGGTGACTGATATGACGTCTGTGTAGTTATGGGGCGCTTCTCTCTCTCTCTCTCTCTCTCTCTCTCTCTCTCTCTCTCTCTCTCTCTCTCTCTCTCTCTCTCTCTCTCTCTCTCTCTCTCTCTCTCTCTCTCTCTCTCTCTCTCTCTCTCTCTCTCTCTCTCTCTCTCTCTCTCTCTCTCTCTCTCTCGACGTTTCAAGTTTCCCTCCTCCCGCAGAAAACGTTCAATTCAACCAACACAACGTGTTGCTGGCAATCGATCAATGGAAGTTTCTCGCGTGTTGTGTAATGTTGGATGTAATGAACCCCGGCTGGCCGTTTCCTCCGACACGGAGCCATCCGAGACGCCGTTTTCTATAAACACTTCCAGCCGGCCGGCGCTACCCAACTAATGGAGAGAGAGACAACGCGACTCCACGTGTCGCTCTCGCTCGCTGCCCAAGTTCAACAACAACCGCAGCCAATAACACTGTCTGCCCGTGAATGAGGGTTTCTCTGAAGAAAAGGTGGATATCTCGGATCGTTCGGCTTTCAACTAATGATCTCAACAACATAAGTGTGGAATTGTTCAGAATCATGTCGAAAGCTGAGCGAAAGAGTGTCCGTTTGGTGGGCGAACAGCACAGAATATAGTCGGGGACGGTCGCGGCAGCGAGTTGCGGAGGAATGCGAGAGGCGAGGCTGGCCGTCCGTGAGCGAGTGAGTGCAGTTGTGTGGCGGCGGTGAGTGACGGTCGGAGGGGCTGTAGGGGGGGAGTGGCCGCGGGAGCGGAGAGACGCAGAGAGACGGGCGGCCCCCGGGAGGGGCGGACGGGCGATGGGAAGACAGCGAGACGGCGGACGAGGACTGAATTTGATGCTGACCGGGCGTCTTTTATACGTGCCCGGCTGATAGAAATAGTGTGGCTGATTAGGAGGCGGTAGAGACAGAAAGCACCGCAACCACCGCCACATTTTGGGACGATTCGCTCCGCCCACTCGGTGCAAGCCCCAACACTTCGACGTCTCTCCTCTGATCAATCCGTCAATCGCGAACGAATGGCGGGGCTTGCAAAAATCGAAGGAGAGAACTGCGGGAAGCCAGGGAATAGTTGGGGAGGAAGGGGGAGAAGGAGAATGGCGGCACCGGTTGTAACACACATTCGAAAAGGCGGGAGGGAAGAAGAGCCTGGTAGAAGTTCGGACAACGTGCCGAACCGAAAACGTTTAGAGGGGGGGGGGATCGAGAAGCGATCAAGCATCGAACATTTCCTGGATCACTCCTTGTTCGTCGGCTACAGTAATCCACTGATATCACTCGGTCGTATATCACTCTATCAGATTTGCGATGCAACGGTTCAAGGTTTCCGACGACGTGTCCTTGTCAAATCAGATGCGTATCACACCGTCTTCCTTCCGTCATGCGAGCCCTTCCGACTATCGACTATTCTCTCCTCAAACGATTCTGAAAGACGTCTGGAATGTGTCTCTGTTCTGTGATCTCCTCCCGTGTTCAGTGTACCCCTTCGTTCCCTTCCATCTCATCGAAATGAGTCATCCCGCGTTCTTCTCTTCTTCTTCTTTTTCTTCTTCTTCTCTCTTCCACCGTGTTCTGTTTCTCTCTCTCTCTCTATCTGTGAAAATTGCAAAAAATGCGAATCGTATAGTCGTGTGCGAGTGTCCCAATGACCTTCGAGTCGGCAGCTGCGATTCAACTCGTCTGTGCTCCACATGTGTGCCGGCTCGGCACGCACCAAGTGGCGTCGTCCGCCTTCCTCCCTCCACACAGCTGCGGGCGCACTTTTTTCAACCTACTCGTCGTCGTCGCCGAAAACTTGACCCCGTCGCGGCCCGTCCGCCGCCTCCCCTCCCTCTGGCGGCGGCATCTCATGTTTCGCGGCCTCCTCCGATCTCAACTTCATCAGGATTGGGGGGGGGGACCTCATGAACCATCTGAATGGCATCGGAGTACAAAGCTGCGTCAAGGGGTACAGCATTGAACATCCGATCACATCCAAACAGTAGAGGGTCCGCGGGTGGTGGTTCAGAGAATACGGGGAGATCCGAGCACTCGGCTGGCTCCGAAGAGAGCAACTGGAGGGAGGCTGCTGGCGAGGCGACCGCCTATCTACGGGCTGCACACAGCGTATAAACCGTGTGATTGGGTGACAAAAGTGATGGTTCGATCGGGAGAGAGCAGAGACGCCGACGACGCAAGACGACTTTGGGTGGGGCGACGACGAAGCATTGGTGCCCCCCGACGACCGTCTCTGACGTCACGAGCAGCCCCGGATGACGGTTTCAGGCTGAATCAGTGATACCAAGAACCGAGTGGAAACGGCCGAGAATCTTCCTCTTTTAGTCTCAGATATTTCGTTCAAGGTGTCGATCGTCGGAGTTGTCCCATGCCCATTTTCAGTTTCCTCTCGCTCCCAATCGCGGCGACCTTACCTACACAGAAACTGTGGAAAAAAGCGAATAGGATGCAAATAAACGTAGCAGCCGAGTGGTTTGATAACGGAGAGAACAACGACCCGGGAGTACACTATCTCTTCTTTTTATATTGATAGGCCTATCGATAACGGCCGAAACGACGACGACGCCGACGCTGTTTCGAAACGACACAGTTCCGGGTGGAGAGGGGGGCGACACCTGCTGCCGTGCTCGTCGTTTCCTGCTCTGTTCCCATCACTCCCGCTCGTCCTGAACAAAAAGAAACTTCCAGGGGTCTTCCCGAACATTCCTTCCTCTTCTCGCCCTTTCTCTTCCTCTCCTTCCGACGGTCAGAGGAAAAACACAAAACTGTGCAACATAAAATGTTATGTGTTTTTGCGGAGTGAGCGGGGGGCGATGACGGGGCCTCTCTTGCACACGACGACGCCGGCACCGGCTGGTACGGGGCGATTGTTAGAGAGGCGCCCTCCCCCGAGAGACGAAGAGATAGAGAGAGAGAGAGATAGAGAGAAAGGAGCGGTGCCGGGGGGCCGAGGTGCAGGTACACATTGGCGAGTTCCCACACATTAGCACGCGGACGTGGCTCCACTCGTCCTCTTCCCATCATTATTCTTTTGTACGATTTGAATAGAAAGAGGGGGAAGAAAGAGAAAGGGGAGCGATTCTGCAAACGGTATTGTCCGGGACGGCGACGAATGATAATGAGATGGGGTCGGTCGATGATCTGTGGAGAAAGTACACTATCCCCTCCGGAGGGGGGGGGGGAGCCAAGGGGAGTCCCCAAGGGATTCGAGCACTCGTTCTCCTCCGAGCCACGGGTATCTCTTTCAGGCGACTCGAATTGCAGAAAACACGCTGACAACGTTGTTTCTCTGGGTCGCCGCCGTCTCATTTGCAGCAGACAAATCGCTTTCTCGCGGCCTTCAAACCGATTTCGGTCGTTGGCAGCGGGGGAATATGGTTCAATTTGTCTTGACAAGGTCAAAAGATCGAAGATTTTCGAGTGCCGATACGTTGTGTTCCACTCATTCCTTCGAAGCCCCCGGGGCTGCAAAAGGGGGGAGAGACACTCTTCTCGCTGTCAATTGCAGTTCACTCGAGCGAAATTGAGAACTTTGTGTCGAAACGTTGCCTCCTGCTGCTGCTGTCAACTTGTGTCGGAATGATAACGGGTCGACGAGTAAGTCGGAGGACTATGCTCCGATCGTTGGCCTCTGAAAGCGTTCTCCATTATCCGTCGTCGCGCGGAAACTTCAGTCACTCGAGAGAGGGAGAAAGCACTCGCCACATTTCCGTTTATTCAGCGCAAGAGAAAGGAAAACGGGAAAAAAGACGGAGGAGGAGGCTCTTATTCAGACAGAAGACGCAATGACACGATTGAGTACGTTGAGGTTGGCGAGCAACTGAGAGTACGAGCTCGAGATTAGGCTCGTTTTGCGCGACGGCGTCGATATGTTGGCCTCCATCGTCGACACGTCGAGCTTCGAAACGAACGAGACGAGTGAGCCAAATACCTGAAGGAGGAGAGGATGATGGATCGGAAGGACACGCGGAGCTCACCTGAGGAAGCTCAGTGCTGATGAGTTCTGCGTGATAGACAGAGGTGTTCATTTTCAGTTGATAGACGGCAGTGTGGAGAGAATGAGCCGCGGCAACCGTCTCCGAAAGCAGATAACGGACCGACGAGGAAGTGTCCGGATGGCTACTGGATGGCAGTCTGGAACCAGTGACTCGAGGAGTGATTTGAAGATTCTAGGTTTATGACACAGACTCAGTTGGTATTTGGGTCATGTTGAGAAAACGTATCTCGCTTAGAGTTTTGAGCTAATTGTCTAAGGAAGTTACGTGCTTTGAGCACGCCGAAAACTGACAGTGGTTGCAGAATTCGCGCATCGTCATTTGAAAACGAATACATTTTTCGCCTGTAAATACCACGTCACTTCGTTTCGAGACCCGAGTGGTGTCATCGGCTAATCGTCAATTTTTCGCAATTCCAGCATTTATTCGAAACGAACGACGTCGTCAGCTGATGGCTCTCTGTCACTCAACAAACTCGAGTATTTCTGTTCGAGAAATAAGAAAAAAATAGGCAACATTGCCGCGAAATGCCGAGATTTTGCCGAAACGTGCCGGCATTCTTGCCGATTTTTTTGCCTTATTCTTTGCACAGTTGTACAGTTGCACAGAACTACCCGAGAAGTTGCGATTGAATGTTTTGATTGCAGAGGAAAGAAGAACGCCTTGTCGTGTGCTCAAACTGTTTGAGACTGTGGAGATTACTGTCAGTTTTGCATGAACCCGCCCGTAGGTGCTCACTCAGAACCTTCTTAAGGACCGACGTTTGTCTCCAGCGTCATCTACCCACATCGTCGAACAACCGTATTCTGCGAGGAACCCTCCTATATATAACCTCAGAATGCTCTCCTCTTCGATCATCTGATAATCGACGTGTCTCCAGCACCTTCGTGTGCCTTCTGTCCCACGTCTTCCGATTTGTTATTCCCGTATTCTGCCATCGTTTCGACTCAATCTTTCCATACGAAATACAAATTTCTCGCGCGACGGCTCTCGGATACGTTCGTACACCACGCCGCCCGTCTCTCTTTCCCACTTTGTCCATTCTCTCGGGAAACAAGAAGAAGACAGAAGACGAGGGAAACAACACAAGGGACTTCTTCTACGCCCGCTTTCTTCACCGACATGATTGATCGTTTCCCATTTGGTCGGAGGGGGCCCTTTCTCCCCCCTTCTCCCGTCCTCGGAGGCCCATCTGCTGCTCCGGGGGGCACCGCCCGCTTCCTCCGACGGACCGCCCGCCCGATGTCTGCGTCTCGACGTGGCACCCACGTCTTCGCCGGCGTCGTCGTCGTCGTCGTCGCCGCCGTCGCCGCGCAGCAGATGGGCGGCGGCGACGGCGGCAACGAGTGAGTGTGGGATAGTGAGTGCCAGTGAGTGTCAGTGTGCGTGTGGCAAGGGAGAGCGTGAGTGTGTGGTGCGTGTATGTTTTATGTTTCGCCCCTCCGCCTCCCTCGTCGGCCCGCCTCGCCCCGTCGCCTTCTCCCTCCTCCCACATCCTCCCCCCGCCCGCCTCGAAGGACTGCCCCCAGCCCCCGCCCGCCACCATCACCATTCTGCCTTATTCGTCCCGTCCCAGTCGGTCACGCTCTACTGTCGTCGCGCAGGCCTATTCTGCGCGCGGGCGCCTCTTCGAGCGGCTTTCAACGACGATATCAACCGACACCTGATCCGCGTGTTGATATGTTGTTTGAATGCCCCTTGAACCGGTCATCGCCCTTCTTTCTCCCCCTCTCCCACTGTAACAGTCTTCGGACACATCTTCGGATGGATGACAATAACAACTCATCGAGGACGGGTGTTTGTGTTCCAGATGGGCTTCCTTGTGTTTCTCGGTAGACAACGACCTATTCGCATGTTTAAAGACTTGTAGTTGTCGGGTGGCAAGGCACGAGAAGACAAGATGCAAGGGCGAAGAAGGAGGAGAAGGGGCCAAAAAAGTTAGGGGGCACGAGGCGCAAAGCAGCGCAGCGAGTCGAGGGAATTGAGCAGTCAGCGGCGGGGCACGAGAGGGGCCTTCCTTGTCAAGACGTCAATCGATGCGTGGATGGCTTCTAGGAGACAAGCGAAGCGTGCCGCCCGTGATTGGGCTCATTGAGCATGGCGGCCGTTGAATCCAGCCACTTATGGCGGGGCAAAGTGTACCTAATGAGCGGCGGACACGTCTGTTGTCTAGAATGAGCGCTTGTTTTAGACCCACTTGGTTCGACGACAGCTCGCCCCGCTTCGTTGCGCGGCGCCTAATTCGTCATCTGACAGTGGTGGTGCTGCATAAATCGACGAGTCGTTAGAGATCTGTCGTCGACGACGACGGCGGGGACACCTGTCCCCTTCATTCGGAAAGACAAACGACCACGGTCATTTTCAATTCGGCACCAGACGCCCATTAGGCTCCCTCCTTTTCTGTGTGTCCTCCACCGAATCGGGCTCTCCTCCGAAACGTTTAGCTACAACTACTACCCCGTCCGTCGACCTCGGATCTTTGCCAATTGCGGCTCAAAGAGCTCAATTTTCGAGAGTTGAGGCGTGTGAGGCGTGAAAAATGAATGGGGGAATGAGGCGTAAAGTGCAAACGCTCTCCATTTACGAGTGCCCTTCTGCTCGCGGAGCACAAGTACCGTAAGACGCGCAGTCATTCACGTGCAAACTCCTAATACTATTACTTCCTCCGGATTTTGTCATACTGTATCGCAACAGTGAAAGTGAGACTGAACACCTGCGTGCCGATTGTGTGCCCTTGTGGATTTCACGCAATTAGGAATCTGTGGGAATCGCGGAGAATACCCAATGGGAAATGAGAAATCCATTTACATGACCATCCCGAACTCACTGATTGAGTTGACGAGCCGCCGATTGGATGCGTTGAATCGCGTCGTTCGCTCTCTTTTTCTCAACGGAAACCTCTTCCGAGTTCGGAGTCGCGGCGGCACTTGCCGTTTCCGGTTGCTTCATATCGGTGCTCTTCGCTTCGATGGACCGCAGTCTGAAGAAAAAGTTGGAAGAGTCATGCATAGAAGAAACTCTAAACGACCTGGAAATGGCAGTTTGCACGTCCATCTCCTCTTCGATTCTCGGCGACAGACGTCGAGACGGCGAGTCGACGGCATCGTTGGAAAGCACGGAACGGCGACGAGTGGAGAACGAGTTGAGAAGAGACGACTGCGAGATCGACGACTTCCACGTCGGCGGCTCGATGTCTCTGAAAGCATTCGGTTTGATATTCAGATCCGTCTCGTTCATTTCTGCCCTTCTTGTGGTTGTCAACCGGCCATTTTTCATCTAGTTTTTTGAAGAGCGAAACGCACTAGAATCAAGAAAAATCCATAAATTACTGGTGACCACTTGAAGTCACATAACGAAAAATGAAGCATACGGCTTGAAATCGCAGTGGAGCCTTGAATCGAAACGAGAAATTTAACTTTTTTTTTCTTTTTTTTTCCTGATGACACGGAACCATATGGCACACACCCAATGTATAAACGCCCTCCTCGGCTACATCGGTGTCTGCGACTCATTTTCCGCAGACTGTTTCGTCTATCTTTTCAGTTCGAGGACTTTCAGAAATTCGAATTCAATTAGAGTCGAAAAACGCGGTTACATTGAGTGTTCGTCCAGTGCTCCCGTAAACGAGGCCTCACTTGACTAACCTCATGGCCTCAGCGAAATGAGTGAAAATCAGAAAGTGTTTTACAAGAAAGTCGCTTTGAGCAAACGGATTCACCCATAAATTTGCAAGGATAAACTTCTCTGTTAACCGATCCCACACGATCGCTACCTGCGCCAACTTCTACATTTTCAGATCATTTGTCTCAAAGTGCACTCTTGCTAATTCGAGGGAAATTCCAGAACTTTTGTGTAGAGACACTTCGTCTGTTCACCCAGAAACCGCGGAAAGCGGGTGACAGCTGCGAGCAGATGTACAGAACAAAGCCCCTCAAAAGGCGTTTTCGGCCGCACTGGACTGTCCCCTGCACGGAAACAAACGCGTGTGTTTCCGTTGATTTCGCCGATAAGCGTCAATCGAATGCTATTTAGAAACCGGCGTTTCGCTTGTTATCAGTGAATTTTTAATCAAAAATTAATCACTTTTTGTTTTTGACAGAATTCACATTTCGCTGACTCGAACAACAAACAATCTCCCGACACACATGTGCTGCTCGTTCAAGTATGACGTGATTTCTCTTGGAGATACAAAAAACAGTTCAGACTCTGTCCCCTGGTCCGTTTTCAAATGAATCCACCATACGTCAACTTCTGCTGCGGCGCCAATCCGGTGAAGTCGGCGAGACTCATTCGGCGCACTTGAACGTGCAGATTCTCGGGATCCGAGGGCGGGTCCTGGAAGAGAGGGGGTTGCGTGCGGATGCGGGTGGCTCTCACCTGGTCGCATATCGAATTGGACCGTCGCCAAAAGTCTTCGATGTCTTTGCGGTTCAAACTCGAATTCATTGTGGGGCGGATGAGCGAAAGAGCAAAGTGAAGAGATGAAGATGTGTGCAGGAGGAAGGAGAGGAGGAAGATACTCTGTGTGTCACACTCTTTCTTTCTTCTTCTTCTTCTTCTTAGTCTGAAATTTGATAGAATAAGAAGGAAGGAAAACAATTGAATAGAGAGAGGGTTGAGAGAGAGAGCGAGCCGTCGGCCCTCCGATACACGTCTTCTCGGAACTTCTCGCTCCGCCACGTGGAAATCGAATCGACGAGTGGGGGCACAAGAGGGGCGGGTTCCCCCTAGCAACAAACGAATCTAATTTCGGCGCAAGCAAATCGAATATAAATGTAAATACAGTGAATAATGAGCACCGCCCGTCTCGTCATAAATCACTTTTTTGTTTGGCGCCGCCCGGATTAGTTGTCTATTCAGAAGGCGTGGTGGTGGTGCTGGAAGGAGAGCGAGTATTTGTTATGGCAGCAGTGCCCGGTTGGCGGGGCCGTGAACTCTTCTCATTTCCTGTTGTTCACCTATTTCCTGACAGCAGCAGCAGAAGCAGAAGCAGAAGCAATGTGTGTCCAAAAGAGAATGGGAGCGAAACGAAACGAACACGACACAATAACCCGTCAACTTTTCCATTCTGTCGCCATGTTATGTGTCTGTTATGAATGTGAGGAGGCGCTGGACGGGTGGACGAGCGGGAAGGAGGAGAAGAAAAAAGAATAAGCAAACGAAGAAGGAGAAGAGATGAAAAATCAAATTGAGGAGAAGTAAACGAAGGAGGAGGATGAAGAGGAGCAGAAGGTGTCGGTGTTTGTGTGGAGTTTCGAGCGAGAGACATATGCAAAGTGCTGACCGTACGTGTGGGTAAACACGAGAATGACGTTTGTACAAGGAGCGAGGGGGCGAATGAGACGAAAGAACTCCGAGGGCACGGAATCACGCAAATTGACACCATCTGAGGAAGGGCGGTACGACGTCAAATGTCTATTTTTGGAAAGAAGGGACCTCTAACGACCAACTTTCTGAGTCAGACATCAAGGTTGCGGAATTAGAAGCCTACAGTATATACCACTCAGGTGCGAAAATCGCAGACTTGGATGGAGCGTACTTGCAGCCATGATTACCATGCATTTTGAATTTTCGATGGTTTTTTTGAAGTTTTCAAGTCAAGTCCTCTGAAACGGCACGAGAGACTCAAGAACTCAGAGTCACTCTCGCATTCAGTACGCGCTCCGTTGCGAACATCAACGATGTCTTAGGAACTGTATCTCATGGATTTTTGCACATTTTTCACCAATTTATCGGCAACTTTCTCTCAGAAAGTGAGTGTCCAGTCAGTATCCGATGAGCAATCAGTGCAAAAAACGATAAATTTCGTAAAAATACAGCGAAATGTTAAATACAGTATTTTGTTCTCTCTGTGGCGAGACCCGCCCAGCGGCCATCTTGCCAAGTTCGATGATTTCAAAAATATTCAGTTTCAGAAAACTTTGAATCCTAATACACCTGCGCTCTACTGAAAAGTAGTGAACACTCAGAACGCAAGAACATTTTTGAACCAGAAAATTGCTAAAATAAAGTTTGAAAAAATGCGGTTGGAAACAGTCTTGATTCGAACATGGGCTCGCAGTTTTCTACAGATTGTACAATTGAGCAGAAGAAAAGAAGAGCTTCGATTTCGGCCGACTGGCGGGCGGAAGGAAGAGAAAAATAATAAACAAGGCAGTAGAAAGAAAGAAAAAGATTAGAGCACACAGACGAAAACGGAGGACAGTTCGGGCTGAAAAAGTGAGAAAAAAAACAAGAATTCGGGGCGGGGGGAAAAAAAACAACAAGAAGGCGAATGTTCGGTACGTCTTCGTGTCCCTCGTGCATTCCAAAGTCACGTTTTCCCCCACACACACAACATAATCTTATGTCTCTTCGTGCCCCCATCCTTCTCTCCGTAATCCATCATGCCACGTGCACGTCGTCCAGAATTCTTCCGTTTTCTTATCCGTTTCTTGCAGAAAAAGAAACTTTTCGTTGATCCATTATTCATTAAAAGTGTATAGAAGTCGTCGCGTTGAAGACGTCCAACTCGACACATCTGGTTGGGATGGGGAAAGGGAAAAAGTGCAAAAGGGCGCAAAACCGATGAATACAGAAGGCGATGCAGAAGACGTCGGCGGGGGGCTGAAAACAAACGAGAAGCGTGCCGCGAAGAGTTCGAAACTGCTCGAAAAGAAGCAAAAAAAATGTTTTGAGCCCGGGCGGCGGAGAGAAAAGAAGAAGAAAAGAGACGGAACACGCAGATGATACGACGGCTCGCTTTGTCATCTGTCTTCTGAATGAAGGCTACCATTCCGAAGAGATCAAAAGAAGCAGGTCGAAAAGACACTAATGCACGTGTAGTAGATCACCCCGAGGGACCGAGAAACAATGTGCTAACTATTTTGAGAATAGCCGAATATACTATACACGAGGTATATCGGTGACGGTCGTGGGTCTCGCCACGGAGAAAAAAAAATTACTGTAACATTTCAATTTATTGTTTCGCAATTTAAACTAATTTATTGATGTTTGCATTATTTTGAACGCTTGCTTGTCGGAATCTCACTTTCAAATCAAAATTTAAAATGTTACAGTAGTTTGTTTTCTCCGTGGCGAGACCCGCGAGAGGCCATCTCGTCACATGATTCTGATTTTTCAAACAGAAAAAAGGAAATACGGAAATAGAAATAAAAATGAGACGGGGGAATGGAGATGACAGGTTCACATCTCCAGAAGAGACAATTGAGGTTTGCGTCTGCTACCTGAAGGAAGGGCTTCTTCTTTGCGAGATGTGCTCACTCTCTCCCCCTCTCTCCCTCTCTCTCTATTATAATTGCAGTGTCCTGGCAACATGATATAGTCATAAATCTGCAGTCATGTGAGCCATGGAGCCCTGAGATTTATGAGTGTGCCTCCTCGGATTCGTCTCTCTTATTAGAAGGGATGCATACAAAACCAACAGGTTGATATGATTCATTGTGGCCGAGAAGTACACGGCGGAGACGTTGAGAAGAAGGAGAAGACGAGAACAATCGGGAGTTGCGGGGGGAGCAGAAGACAATGGGACGGACGAAATTGGAAGCGAAAAGTTGAATTGTTCGGCAGCAATCGGAAATTGCGGCACGCCTTCTGCAAGGTCACACCGCGGACACGATGGCTCGCAAAAAAGAGAGGCTCGGGAGGGGGCAAGCGACGGGCCAGAAACAATTAAATTTGTAATATATTAGCGTGTTGGTGTGTCGTCTTTTTCGGTCGACGGGCACGAATGTACAAGTCGGGGGGAACTAGTGCGAATCCTGCAAGACGTGTTTTCGAAAGGCGTCCGCCGAAAGCAGCACTCACCATCATTTGACGGCCTTTCGTTTCGATTGGAAGACTCAAAGAGGCTATTAATCCGAGAATGGCCGCCGTTCCGTAGATGCCGATGGGCAGCGAAAGCGACTGCTCCGAAGCGACCTGAAGTATCACGTCGAGTTCTCCGTTCATTGGCGGTGCCCCCTGGTACCTGTGCGATGAAAGGTGTCACGATGGCTCCAATCCTCGCCATCGCAGAGCAAGTTCCCAATCCGACGGCTCGCAAAGTCGTCGGATACACTTCTGGTGTGTAGACGTAGGCGCATTGGAACGCTCCGGAAATGAAGGCGCGAGCAACAAAAATGAGCACAGTGACAGTGAATCTGAGCAACGGAAATTGGAAAGAGACGGCTCTTTTTCAAACCTATCCAAACAGAAGTAGAGGAGGAACGTGAAAAGGGCGAAGATGGCGTACTCGAGGGCCATCGTCTTCTTTCGTCCGAACCACTCAATGATGAGAACGGTTATGATGAGGCCGGGGAACTCGGCGAGTGTCGTCGAGAGAAGATCAAAGTAGTCGGATCGAGTGAGTGGTTGACACACTTCCAGTTGGGTTCCATTCGAGAAGAGTCCACCGTGACATTCGTCGTGCGATTGGAAGAGGACGGTGGTGAAGAGAACCATTCCGTAGTAGGAGAATGCAGTGATAGCCCTGCGACACGGCGAGTTAGAGAGACTGATTGACACTGCGCCAACTCACCAAATGCACCACAGAAGAAGGGTGGTTTTCCGGAGATCGGTGGAGAGAAGATTCGCAATGTCGCCGCGACTCTCGGATCCTTGTTTGGCGGAAGAGACGAGTCGACCGCTGGGAAGTTGTACTCGGTTCATACGGGCGGCCGCTTGGAGAGTCTCCAACGCTCTCTCCGGATGCCCGGATGCCATGTCGAATCGGGCGGATTCGGGTAGCCACTGTAAACGTTTCCTTCTTGAAAACAAGAGAAATGAGGACTCACGAAGGAAGCGACTGCGAATATACCGAGAGGCAGCGAAGAAAAGAACATCAAGGCTCTCCAGCCCCACGTGTTCATCACGAAATACGCGAGAAGGGCCTCGAAGACTGCTCCGATCGCCCAGAACGATTCGATGAGAACGACACATTTGGCACGTTGAGCAGTCGGAAGGAATTCGGCATACAACGTGACACTGGAAGCGAAGCGAACTCAGAGGATCATCTGAATACGGGCACTTACGATTGAGGAACTCCGCCGATGCCGAATCCGGTGAGACCGCGGAAGAAGAGAAGCACGTAGAAGTGGGGAGACATTCCGGAGAGGGTTCCCATGATGCAGGCGACCAAAGTGGAGAACGTCAGACCCTGAAGAGCACATTTGATGCAGAGGACTCGCACGAATGACTCACTTTGCGCCTCCCGAACCGATCGCAGATCTTGCCCCAAAAAGTACTCGAAAGCATCATTCCACTGAACACACAAGTTGTCACGAGGGCCTGAAAAGGCAGATAAGTCTCTTTTGGTTTGTGGAACAATTGCCTGTTGAACAGAAGAAATGCCCCATTCGCAGGCGAGTGCCGGAGAGATCAGCGATAGGAGCATCATTTCCATTGCATCGGCCATCTGAATTCAATTGCCGTTTCTCAATGACCCTCTCTCTCTCTCAGCAATTACCCAAGCCATTCCAGTCAAAATGGACAGTTTCAGCTGGAACCTTCCGAATCCCAACGCCTCGACCGCTTCGTCGACAGTGAACGTCTTCTCGTTCTCAGGAGACCGTTGGTCTGAAGGCTCTCCGAGTTCCGTCCGATCATCGAGATTTGAGTAGCGAACTGCGAAATCATCGCCGACGTGTCGGATTCTGAGAAACGGATAAGCAGTGAGTGGAGAGAGAGAGAGAGAGTTTACTCTTTGATCAACTGTTTGGCAGTCAGATCGACATAGGCCTCCGTCAGGTTGGAAGCCTCGAGAACCTCCGTCAAGATGGCTTTATCTCCCATTTTGAATCTGAAAAAATGCGTGAAAGTGAAATGGGGAGTGTGCCGATGTAGGGGATTACGAGAGAAAGCGAAGGGGAATCGATACGACGAGTGACCGCTCGGTAATTTTTATTTCGAGCGGATAGAAAAACGATAAATCCGTTGCCTGTGGTTGAATTGGGACGAATGCCTCGAAAAGGCTGCGTCTCGCTGTCTGCGTCTCTCTTGCTCACAGTGATCTCTGATGTTTCTGACTCTCTGCGCCGTTTCATAATGCACAATGTCTCGCGCGGAGGGCTCAGCTGAGTCGAATTGCGCACGGGCCGTTGAAGCCGAGAAATGGAAAATAGGGGGAAGAGGAGGAGGCGACATTTCGCGGTTTGAGCATTATGCAAACAAAGAAAAAAGAGAGAAGGACCGCATATGGACGGATGACAGCGAGAAGATCTCCGGTTACATCGGATGCTCGTGAACTTTGACATCTCCTGAAAGATCAGCACAAGGCGATATCTGGAGAGTATCGCGTTTTGAACGGATTCGTTCCCATCCAGGGAGATCAAACTCACTTTCGATTGGAAAGTGTTCAAGAAGGAAAGACACCGCATAGAAAACAACACCTGATTAGAGTCCATTTGATAAAGAAACTACAAATTCACATGTTTTCATCATACTTTCCATTTAAAGTTCTTGTTTTGTCCATTCTTTGCTTCCTCAATAAACGTTTTTTGCCATTCCCTCTACAGTAACCCCTACTGTTGAAAGGCGCAGCCTGATTGCGCCGGGATCATGAAAGGCGCAAGGAGTTCCTTGACGCGTTTCGCGCGTCCTAAATTTTTTTTTGACTGACCGAGATTTTGGCTGTGATGTTAACGTAATTGTTTTCCCTCAATTTTTTACTAAAAAGCGTTGCCAGTTCGTTTAGAATTTTCAAATCTATAAATGCTTCATGTTTGTCAGAAGTAAAGCTTCTCCTTATGGGTTTATCCGCGTCACGACTCGCTTGCGTCATTCATGACGACGCGTTCTTTGTATCTTGATCCTCACTTCACACCGCCCTTTCTGATATTCTGACTTCTCACGTATTCTGACTTCGTTTTCAGGGTAACCATGTCGAACTCAACGATGGAGGCAACTCAAATGAAGGTGAAATTGGCTGTTGACGAGATGATCGACGATCTGGACAAGAGCTATCTTCGTGATATGCAGAAGAGCATGTTCTTGTGCTCCGCTCGGTGTGTCCTTTTTTTGAATTTCTTTCGAATTTTCAGTTTTTAGGTGTTGTGAAAACAAGAAAACCACACGGGACGCCGTTGAGAATTGCGTCGAGAACTGCAACGACGGCATGAAAAAAGCGCAGACATATCTGGAAAAGGAACTCGGAAGTCTCCAGGACCAACTTTCCCGGTGCGCCATGACTTGCTACGACAGACTCGTGCAACAATTCGGGCCAGATGTCAACAAGTATTCCGAATCTCAGGTTTGTAAATACACATTTCATTTCAAAATCCAGTTGATACCACAGAGAAAAGAGACATTTTTTGAAAAAAAAACAGTAGTAGGTACTATAGTGGGAGTAAATGTATGCGCTGCATGGAATGGTCGTTGTGCGTTTTTAAGAATACATTGAGTCGTGCAGTTCTTCAATGTTTCTCTGTCTCTCCTCTTCCTCGTACTCGGCGTCAGTTTTGAGTTTTCGTCGGCACGTAGGACATGTTTGCTCCTGAAAAATCACATTTAACTTTCCAATAAATCAGCTTTCGGTACCTTTTCGAGCCATAGAGTTAGGCACAAGTAGTGGTAGCGATGCTTGCACGGCATAACGACAACAGAAGTCCGAAAGCTGTCGACGTCCATTTTCAACTCATCCCTAACCACGTAATCATTCGGAATTTCAACGGCGTTACACAGATTATCGATGCAGATGGCACACGTCGCTAAATTCATTCAAAATATTTCAAGCTAGCTAGTTGTCAATCATACCAGTTTTGTCCTGTTTGGAAACATTTTCTTTGGTCATCCGTTTCAGCTCTTTGAACGATTTTTTCACAACCGAAAGCCTTAAAATTCAAACTTAGAAAATAACAGAAAGCTGACTAACGGATCACTCCTCTCGAAAAGTTCTGTTAGTCTGTCATAAATATCCCGTAAGTCATCGTTGGCATCATTGGTTCTCAACCCTGAAGAACTTATTATTGCTATGTTCAAGCGAAGTTAACTCACTACTAAAAAGCGCAGCGAGATCAGCATCCAGTGCTACTTGAAAAGGTGAAGGTTCTTGCAATTCAGCCATCACTAGGAATGCTGACAAAAATGTCGAAAAATGCCGAAGGCCAATCGCTTGTGAGGTTTTCCGTCAGAGTGTTTGCACAATTTGCGCGTGTCTTTCACCCTCTCGCTTTCATCACCCGCTCACGAGTGTTCTATGCAAATGCCCATTCCATGAATCATCGCCACGCTTTCACACTCTTTGACACAGTTTTCTCACTTTCGATCACACAACGCATGTGATTCCAAATTTCAAGTGGTTAGAAAAATTAACCAGTTGTCTCAAAAAAGTTATGAAATTATTTACGGTTTTCATCTTTCATTTCCGCTTCAGAAACTCCAGTTCAACGAGAAGCTTGATCATTGTGTTTCCGTATGCGCCGACGATCATGTGAAGTTGATTCCGGCCATCAAGAAACGTTTCGCAAAAAACCTTTAATCCCATCCATCACAGATTTGCCATATCCCGTTACGTTGTCAGCCTCTCTTCATTCAATTCCCCCATAGGTCTGCTCCTCCCCCGTTCCGGTTAGGCTCCATCTTCTCAACATTTCTCTTTGTTTTTATTTAAATTACAATATACTTTTAAATTCTCATAAATAATTGATGACTGTGGATTTTTCTTATTCAAGTAATCCATTTTCTCCATTCGTTCTCGTCGTTTTTCGTATCTTCTGATTTTACTATTCGAAAAAGACAACTCATCGTTCAGGTATTATGAAATGGATAATACGAACTATATTGATATGTGCCCTGTTTGTCGCTAGCCACGGACTGCAGAAGCAAGCACCAGAAGTGCTCGGAAAGGTGTGCGCTTTCGGAGATTTTAATGCCGACCGCAACACGGACATTCTTGTTTTCCGAAACGGATCTCTTACAGTCAACTATCAGGAGACGAAACTATTAGATGTGGTTCGTTTTCCCTTGAAATAGAAAGAAAGCAATTCTAAATACTCTAGCTCGAAGCACCAAAATTCACGCCAGGGCCGTCGTTTGTCATCGGTCCCAACAATCTAGATGAGACTTTGGTCGAGTGTTCAGTTGGAGACTTCAACGGAGACAACCATCTGGATGTGCTTGTAAGACTCATTTTGCTAGCAGCGTTTCTGAGTTATTTGTAGGTATCCATTCGTAACAGCAATATTACTGATGAGTACCTCTACAATCACACGCTTTGGACGTTGGACAAAGACAATAGGAACTTCCAACCGTTCCACGTTGCCGTGCTTATTCAGCACGCGATGGCAATCGATGTCTCGAACGACGGAAGAACGGACGTCGTCGGATTCTACCCGAATGGATCACTTTTCTGCACGACATTCAGTTCGACCGGAACGATTCGACCGGCCGTCGACTACTGCAATCACGTGTTCGTCAGCTTCCCGGACACCGTTCGCGTCTTCCACGGAATGCCGCATCTTTTCGTAGATCTCAACTGTGAGGAAACGTTTGTTTTCTCTTGTTCATCATTAGTTTCCAGCTGATCTGCTCGCTGAAATCATTTTCATGACAAAATCCAGTGATGACGGTTCTCTTGTCATGAATGTAAGTGGGACTTTTTTGAGCCTATTCATTTATCGGGTATTTAGGTGTGGCAAATGACGAAAATCAACTGGCAGTACAGAGAATGGGTTCCAAGAGTTTCCCACGCACAGTATCCATTCGTTGCCGCTCCCATCACAATGGATTTCGACTCAGATGGCGAAATGGACTTGTTGGTGCCAATATGCCGAGAAGCTACTTGTGATCATATCGCTCAAATGGCTGTTTGGTCGATGTCGAGACACTGGTCGACTGTGGCTTGTGATATGCAAGATTTTGCCGTAAAGAAAGATCCGTACTCTCTGGTGGTGTTCCGTGTTGGAGACTTCTCGATGGACAGCTATCCAGATATGCTGGCAATTGTGCAAAGCCCCCAGACAAACACAATGCCGACGGCAAAGGTGATCGAAAATTCAGAGTGCAAGAACTGCGAAAAAAATGGAACGAGAAAGTTTGAACTGAAGAAAATGGAGTTCATTCAACCCAAAAATCTCTCTATCGGACTGGCGAAGATGGGTACATTTTTCGATTTACTCGAGGATGGATCTCTCGATTTGCTGGTCGAGTACGAATTCGCTAACCAAACTCGCTTCGGATTCATATACTGCCCGGACAAAGGAGATACGACTTTCCTGAAAGTGCAAGTGTTCACCGGATGGTGCACTCACCCCTGCGTCCCAGGGTCGGACGAGAGCGGATCGAGCATCAGTTTCGCAGGTGCCTGTGCTTCATTTTCGATGACGGATGGTTGGGGAGGCAGCACTCAGAGTGTTGCTTGTCAAGTTCCAGCTTCATCGAATCGAGCTCTTTATCTGCCCTTCCTTCTTTATGGATTGGGAAGAAGTCCGAATTTCGTTGATGAAGTAAGTGGCAAAGAACATTGTACTAATTACAAAACAAGTGAATTGTAGCTCACCATCGCAATTCCCAAATACGCCGATAAGAAAGACGACTGGAAGCACAGTCTGAAACAAATCGTTCCGAACTCTCGAATCATAGTTCTTCCTCCATCGAGTGAGGTTTCCAGCTGGACGAGTCGGCTCTACGTGACTCCATCAGCTCTCATTGTGCAGGTATTTCCACGCACTCCTCGCATGTTGTACCCACTCCTTTCCAGAGTCTCATCGTCATCGCGTCGGTTTGTGTCATGCTTCTGATGGTTGTCGTGTTCCTGCACTATCGAGAAAAGAAGGAGGATCGGTACGAGCGACAACAACAGTCGCACCGATTCCACTTTGATGCCATGTAGATAAGGCCAAATTCCGCAATTATAGCTCATTTCTTTACGAAGACAAGCGTATATCTCACGGGTTGCCCCTCCCTCTATTTGCATATTCCCTTACACTTTTCCAATCGTCCTTCTCTGTGTCTCCTCCCTCTCCTCCTGTGTTTAGTTGCCTCCAATTTGAGCTGTGATTACCAGTGGTGAATTGATGGATATCGGTATGCTTGATGTTTTAAAGATTTACCGACTCACTCAATCAACTGTTTAATCTATTCATTTTATTCTAACTTTTTGAGTTTTAAACGTGCTCCATTCCCGTTTTCTGGCGAAAACTTCGAAATAAAAGTATATCATAAGTCTGCATCGAAACCAAATGAAGCCCGATTTAGAGAAACAAGCAGTGCTCAGCCTATCCGGAGTAAGTCTCTTCTTCACTAAATTCACATATATTGTTTCGTTCTAGGTGCCGAAAAGTACGTTCAAGGAACGAATTCTCGATTTTCTCGACTACCACTTCGGTTCGTGGAAGCTGTGAGTGATATCCTCAGGTACCAGCGCAATCTGCTCCTCTCCAGTTACTTGTACTCGTATCCGATGCCCGACGGTTTATGGGACAACCGAAAACTGAGGTAACCGCGCTCTATTGACAATTGTAACGTGGCAACGTGTTACAGGGTCAAGGCCAGCGGTGTGCACGTGAACCGTCGTCCCCGGCTCGAGCCGATTGCCGATCGCATTGTTCTGATTATGCAACAGCAGCCCTCCATGTGAGCCGCTCGGTGTTCGATCGATACATTTACCTTTTTATTCGAATTATGAATATAGTTTTCCTTTCTTTCTTTGTTTCATCGTGACTTATTGGTACACATTGCCACTTTTTCTCTACTTTTTATATTTTTCCAATTGCTTTCCGTTTATTATACTGAAACATTTCCAGATATTTCCAGAATGGCAGTTGATCAGTTGGAAGCGTCTATCAAAAACATTCTCGAGCAGAAATCGCTCAAATGGATTTTCGTCGGCGGGAAAGGAGGCGTCGGTAAAACGACGTGCAGCTGCTCACTTGCTGCTCAGCTCTCGAAAGTTCGCCAACGCGTTCTGCTGATCTCTACCGATCCGGCCCACAACATATCGGATGCTTTCTCTCAGAAGTTCACAAGAACACCGACTCTCGTCGAAGGATTCACCAATCTGTTCGCTATGGAAATCGATTCGAACCCGAACGGAGAAGGCGTCGAAATGGCCAACATTGAGGAGATGCTCCAGAATGCTGCTCAGAACGGAAGCGACGCTGCGAGCGGATTCGCGTTGGGAAAGGACCTTCTGCAAAACTTCGCCGGCGGTCTCCCAGGAATTGATGAGGCTATGAGCTTTGGAGAGATGATAAAGTAGGATTTGTACAACGTGGATTGATCGAAAAACTAACGTTTTTTTCAGACTGATCGACTCTCTTGATTTCGATGTCGTCATTTTCGATACGGCACCAACTGGACATACTCTCCGATTGCTGCAATTCCCGACCTTGTTGGAGAAGGTCTTTACCAAAATCCTCTCACTGCAAGGAACCGTTCTACCGATGCTCAATCAGTTCGGACCAATGCTCGGAATGGCCGGTGGAGGAATGAACGAGATGGTGGAAAAGTTAACACAAACCCTTGAAACTGTCAAGAAAATGAATGCGCAGTTCAAAGATCCCGTAAGAGAAATGGCAGTTTATTGAAATATGAAACACTACGTTTCAGGATTGCACTACATTCGTGTGCGTGTGCATCGCAGAGTTCCTGTCGCTGTACGAGACGGAGAGATTGATCCAGGAATTGACAAAGCAAGGCATCGACACTCACAACATCATTGTCAATCAGCTTCTTTACCCGGACAGAGATGCTGACGGAAAAGTGGCATGCCGGAAGTGTGCATCCAGACAAGCAATCCAGAGCAAGTATCTCAAAGAGATTGATGAGCTCTACGAAGATTTTCACATTGTCAAGCTTCCTCTTCTTGAAAATGAAGTGCGTGGAAGCTCGGAAATTCTAAAGTTCAGCGAAAGAATGGTAGACCCCGAGGCCAACACTCAAACTTAAGCACCTTTAATCTAAATAGCCGCCAGTGAAAATGGACGTTTCAAGACATCTGAAAAACTCGAACGAATTTGAATACTTTTGTCCTGATAACATATTCTAAGAAGCGTTCTTTTTCACAAAATGGCGTGATCGAAACTCGTTAAAATTCTCCGAATGTCTACAATTCTACGCCTTCTTTGTTCTCTTATTTACTGGATGTTTTATTTATTTATTCAAATTCTTCATGCACAAGATGCTTTCTAATAAATGCATTTAAATAGCTGGAACTGGCTGAGCTCGAAGTTTTGCGAGTTTGCTGGAAAGAAATTAAAATACATTTGGTTAAAGTGTGAAAGATGAACCTGCAAGTCTCTCTGGGCACACATCCTTGAGTCTTGTCCTCTCCACTCAAATAGACGTGGCCTTCTTTGCAAGCACAAGCCGGAGGGCCACAACGGAGAGAAAAGCAAGTGGACACCTGAGAGGAATCAATTTACCGGAATTCCGGGTGCATTACCATCAGGAAGTTGCTGCAACTCTTATCCGGACAAATGTTGGTGCACTCCTTGAAAACGGCATTCTTCGGGCACCCGCCCGAGTGAATTGCACGTTTGACTCCGGCGGCAGAGGCTGAAAAAAGTAGAGGCAAATGGCTTTCGTTTCTCTTACCTGACGAGAGCAGAACAGCAGAAATGACGAGGAGAATCTTGAAGTTCATCTGAAAGAATGACTTCGGAAAGGAACAAAAGTGTTCGAGAGAAATAAGATGAATTCGTTTATAACTCTATAGAGGATTAAAGAAAAGGTGAGGAGGGACAACATTTACAAAATGCACTTGGCACAACGCGAAAACAGCTGGGGGAGCAGGCGGGTTCCCGCAACGAGAGTGAGAGATTGATGGGCTTGTTTATCCAGTGTCGGTGATGAAAATAACTTTTTGGCTCAAAATTTCTTCGGGAGGATATAACGAAGAAATGACTGTGATCTGCCCGCTGATCAGAACAACTGAAGGTTCGTAAAAGACACAAAGTGAGAGAAAAGTGTGAGGCACGTGAAGAGATGTGATAAGAAAACAAAGAAAAGAGAAATGAGTGGTTAGCTGGTAAAACTATAGAACCGGTTTACAATTTTTCGACAGTTGTTTTATTTTCTGTTTGAGGCGGAGCTTCCAGACAGGGCGCCGCTTTCGAGCATGATCGTATGAAACTGCTTGAGGTGGACTTCGACGTAGTCTTGGAAGAATGCAACGTTGTTGGGATGTATCTGATTGCGTATTTCGGATATGACATCACCCAACGATTGGAGATCGACAGCTGAGATCTTTTGCGTTCCCATTGTTCGCACCTTCAAAGTACAATCGAATGTGAGAACATGCGGAATGTTTTACCTGCAGGAGCACAGCAGTGAGCGCTTGTATCAGAGTTAGGGCATGGACGTTTTCAACGTTCAACCCTTGATTACAATGCTCCACAAACCGTCCAGCTTGTTGATAACAGATTTTTCTGACCGCTTCGGGTTTCACGTTGTATAGCTAAAACCGGATAGTTCAATCAAGACTCTTCAAAATTTCTTACATCATTTGATGAAAAGTACATGTGATGATCCTGAATTCCGTTCATATTGATGTCAATGTTTTGGTTTACATGCTCCAAGTCGATGATCACCTTCGCATATTTTTCCTGCAAAATAAAATTTTACTTAAAGCAGGGAATTGCTTTGCTACCTGAAATTCAGTTTGATAATGGTCACTCGTCATGTTCTGCAGTTCAGCTTCACCGTTCAACTCATTTAGTTGGCGAACAAGTCCTTTTTTAATTTCAATCAGCTTCGTAAGTTTCACAAGATTGACCAGGAACTTGAGCGGGAAATTTCCAACCATTTCCGCGTTTCTACCACTGAGGCGCTCATCGTTCGGTCCACTCAGAGGACCACTTCGGTCTGAATGAGCAACTAGTTCATCACGAACAAGATGTGGACGACTCGAGTCACGAACAGCCGCGACGAAGGGCCGGACGCCCGAAGGAAGCTTCGAATTGGCCTGCTCAATGAAGTAGGCAATGCTCAGCAGTTCCGTTTTTCCATCGAGGAGAACTTCCGTATCACTCACAAGAGTGGGAACAATTTCTGGCTGAAAACTAAAACCGTTTTCCGCTGTTTTGACAGCACTACTAGTACCTTATCAAAAATGATCCTGAAACCTTTTGGAATAACTGCATCGATGACACCAGAGTATATACCATCGCAGGGAGTCCGAACACGAGCGAACACACGATTTCCGACTACCATTTGGCGAGGAAGCTTGGCGGGAAGATCTTTTAAATCGATTGATGGATCCTGAATAGCGAGTGAAATTCAATTTTAATCTTGTCAAATACATTTAAGTAGCTTCCTTCGTAAACGCTTCGAATTTTCATGCGTTTCTCTTCCAAGTATATCCGTTCTTCTTCGAAGAACACTTTGGAACATCGCCGCGGCTTTCCGAGCAGCCTTCTTATCGTTCTCCATTCTACACGTGTCAAATTCCAGTTTTTCAAGTTTGGGAAAGATTCACGAAGAATGCTCGCAAATTCATTTTCTTCTTTGAATATTTGTTCGTCGATTGCCGAATAGAAAAACTCGCACATAACCCATTGTCGTGCCTGAAACGGTCCTGTTTCAAAACATGTTTCCAAGAGAAATGTACCTTTTTATAACGGAGAAGATTGTATAGTTTTTTGATGTTTGATCTCATATAGGTACTAACATCTTCAGTCGTTTGGCTTTTGTACGTTTTGAACTGCTTTATCATGGCATTTCTCTCTTGGTCCGAACTGAACATGTTGAAGAAAGACTGTGCGTCTCTGTGTTCCACTGCCTCATTCGTCATGTTCGCCGGGTTATCGAGATCGTCCAGTCCGGCAACCAAGTTCTGATGCATTTCAAGCATTTCCAGATCTTTGGCGAGGATATCGTTAGTAGCAACAGGTCCTGGCGAAAGAGCCAATGCTCTCCGGGGTGGTCTTCGTTCTTCACGCGGCTGAATTTTTCACAAGATTAAATAGCAAGAAAAGTTTCAGAAAACTTACAATAAATTCAAGTGCGCAACTGGATGATTCGTAATCAAGAGCGGCTTTGGCTAACAAAGTCAAACTAGAATTTCGAGTCAGGCTACTGACTGAAGGAGAGTCTCTACCAATAGCCCGTTTTGTAGGTGATCTGAAACCATCAACTTCGAGAACGAATTTTTCACTTTTTACAACTTTTTTGGTGATCCAACTGATGACCGCTTCGTGGTGCGAGAAGGGGACATATAGAGCGTGTCATCCCGATATCTTGACGGCACTTTGGATGTCTCTCGGAGACTATATGGGGAGTTTGTGCGATCCTGAAAGCGCTTAAAACATATAAAAAATAATCAGAAAAGAAATCAACATAATTTTTTGATATTCGAGACAATCAATATTTTAAGCATCAATAAAATTATCAACTAACCGGGTCATTCGCGTCATTCTGTAGTTTTTTACGCGGACTCCTCACCGCAGACGACATTACAGATTGAAACTGGTGGAAATCAGCTGAAAAAACGAAAAATTCAAACGGAACTGGGCCGCATGCGAGATGTAACGCTCGGGAAAAAAAAACTTTAAAATCGCGGTCTTTTCCTTCAGCCAACAGCCGATTTCAAACACGCGGCAGGTCTCGCCACGATTGACCGCAGAGAGTGCAGACGACTACGGTTTGGGCGCACTCGCTGCAGTCGCTCGAGGGAAAAGGAAGAAAAAAGGAAAACAGGACAGGAGACAGACAGAGAAGTGACGGCTGTTCGGCGGGCGAGAAACGTCGTGACATTCCCTTTTTGGATTAAATAGAAGCACAATTCGATCGTCGATCGGTAATAATTTGGGATTTAGTCTATCAAGAATCAATGAAAATTTCTTCGAGTCTTCCGATAAAACAAACTAGTTTTATTCATATCATCATCTCTTGTCTCCTCGATTTTCCTTCCTCCTCTTCTCTCTAATCATCTTTTCATGTTTTTGTGATTCGATGTCTTTCGCTTTTCTGTGACTCATCTCGTAACTGCTTTTGTTATTCAACGCCTTGCTTATTCTTTCTGCCGAAAAGAAGTTTCAGTCGCCGTTTATCGATAGGAAGAACAAATTCCATGGCAATGAGTTATAAGAACGTTTTTGAACAATTTTTCAAATGATGCTTATGCATGCCTACCCATTCAATATTCCCAGAAACTGTTTGAGAAGGAAGAGAACTTTCCACACCTCAAAAGAACATCGTAGTTCGCACTAAAACCGGTCGTAAACGAGGAAATCTTTGCCTCTGACGTATCGCTTTCGTGGACGTTCAACGTTGAATCGAAGCATCTCACGCTGACCTTCCGCAGCATAATCTTATCTTTTCCGCGTTATCACGCGTCGCGCTTGCTCTCCATTTCACCCACTGCACCGGTTAAGTCGTCTCCTTCCATTAATTGATTCATTGCGTGTCCTTTGAACTCGGCAACTTATTCGAAATTTAATACAAACTCGGTGAGTCCTCTTTCTGTTTATTGGTATTGAATGTCAGCATAAACCGCAGTTTCCTAACGTGACTCCAAATTTCTGCTCGCAAATAGTGGACGGTTAGTGTTCGTCAAACATTATGGGAGACAGCGGTTTTCTTCCACAAACCGGTCTCAGCTGAGATTTAGAGAAGCAAAGAACACACTTTCTTATTTCATCACCTTGTCATTTTCTGTGTATGAAACAAAAATGTATCGTTTTGCAAAGTTGTGTGTTATTCTCTGCGCAGCTGCGTCAATTGGAATCCTGGAAAATTGCGCTCTATCGTCAATGACGTGTCTTATTGCGCGATCGATCAAAATCAGATTGCGCAATGGATCGTGTCTTGGATGACTCGTTGTTTCTCTGAAAGTGGCCTCTCAAATCGATTTTTCGCTTTCTCACATTCCGAATTCCTCTCGCCTCGCCAGCGCACAATTCTTCCCGCGCCCCTCGCTGCTCCGTATCGACCGCATCCCTCCCTCCGCTCTCCCCACGCTATTCCCTTTTTTTCCGTCTCCAAAGCTCTTGCTCTATTCGTCAATATCTGGTCTTCGGCCCTCGCCGGTCTCCGTGCTCAATTCTTTCTTGCCCACCTTTTTTCCAGCCAATTCAAAACATTTCGCTCATTTTCAGATATCATAATGGGTGATTACGTGACTCCGGGCGAGGAGCCCCCACAACCGGGCATCTACCGCAGTGAACAGATGTGTCTCGCCCAACTCTACCTGCAATCCGACGCGTCATATCAATGCGTCGCCGAGTTGGGAGAACTTGGACTCGTCCAATTCCGTGATGTAAGCCGTTTCACATAATTCAAACACATATTAGTGACTTTCAGCTGAACCCAGATGTGAGCTCTTTCCAAAGAAAGTACGTAAACGAGGTGCGAAGATGCGACGAAATGGAGAGGAAATTGAGTATGTACTTCATTGTATACACAGAAACGAATTGTTCCTATTTTGCAGGATTCTTGGAGCGCGAAATCAAAAAAGACCAGATTCCGATGCTCGATACTGGAGAGAATCCGGATGCTCCATTGCCGAGAGAGATGATCGACCTGGAGGTTAGTATTCACATCAATTTATTTTCAATATCGTGATTCTTTCAAGGCAACTTTCGAGAAACTTGAAAATGAACTCCGTGAAGTTAACAAGAACGAAGAGACTCTGAAGAAAAACTTCTCCGAGTTGACGGAACTTAAACATATTTTGCGAAAGACGCAGACGTTCTTCGAAGAGGTGAGTTAACCTTTTGGTTTTTTTTTGTCATTTCGCTCTCACTCTCTAATCTCCAATTCCTTTTTCAACTCACTTCCTCTTGATTTCTTAGCAACCGTTCGTATAAAATCTTTAATTCTGGCATGCATCAGAAATCAAAAACAATTATTATTAATGCAAAGTATTAGCGAACTTATTTGTAATGTGGCGTGTTTTGTGCATTTTAACCACTTTTCCTATAGAATCAGCTAGTAGTTCATTAGATTCCATTTTGGTTCGTCTCAACATACAGGTCGATCATGATCGCTGGCGAATTCTGGAAGGCGGCAACGGACGTCGTGGAAGATCATCAGAACGCGAGGAGCAGCGCCCGTTGATTGACATCGGAGGAGAAATTGATGACGACGAGGCTGCAGCGCGGTTTTCAGCTCAAGCGGCAATGCTCCGACTTGGGTACGTGGTGCCAATTTGCCAAAGCGAGCGAATCGAAGAGCGCCACCACAGAGACTGACTCGCGAACTAGTTACTGTCTGTGTCCTTTCCCTTGTTGTGGTTACTGTACCTTCTACTCCTCTATCCTCTTCCTCCTTTGTCTCATCTTCTTTTAACATCTATACCCTCCTCTCATGTCCCTTCTAACACAGGCTGGTACCGGCGAAATGCTGCCTCCTGCCGCGGTAACTGCCGAAACGGAAGAGGGTCTTGAGCTGACCCAACACGCTGTTCCCGGTGGTGCCATGTTCGCCAACTTTGGGTGAGACTCACTTCTCCGTCGTTTTCGTGTCGCACGTTTCTGTCTGCTGCTTGGCACTTCCACGTTTTTATTCTCTCTCTAGTCTTTGTTGTGTGCCAGAATTAAGGATCTGATCTGTAAGCCCCTTCCTGCAAAACATCCACCCTTCCATGCCAGCATACTTCAGTGTAGTGATGTGTTTGTTTGATTTCTGCAGCATGAAGACCTCATCGCCTCATCCGCGGAGAACTCGGGAATCGGCGATGTGCTGCTCAGTGCCGACGAAGAGGAGCTGTCAGCGCGTTTCAGCGACGCGATGTCTCCACTGAAACTACAATTACGGTAGGAACGGATTTCCCATGTTGTCTTTGCTTTAGTTTCTCTTGTCCTCGTTGTCTTTTTCTTGCCATCTCTGTGTTGTGGTGGTGCTCTTTCTTTTCAGTGCGCGAGACGTCTGGTGGCTTCGCAAATTCTTTTGTTTGTATTTTGAAACGTTGTCTTTTCAGATTTGTTGCTGGTGTGATTCAGCGTGAACGTCTTCCTGCGTTCGAGCGTCTCCTCTGGAGAGCTTGTCGCGGAAATGTGTTCCTGCGAACGAGTGAAATTGATGATGTGCTCAACGATACCGTGACCGGAGAGCCCGTCAACAAGTGTGTTTTCATCATCTTCTTCCAAGGTGAACAGCTGAAGACGAAAGTGAAAAAGATATGTGAAGGGTGAGTGCTGCCCTCACTACCACTCAATCTCACCCCATTTCTTCAGATTCCGTGCCACCCTCTATCCGTGTCCTGATACTCCACAGGAGAGACGCGAGATGTCGATCGGAGTGATGACCCGAATCGAGGATCTGAAAACTGTTCTCGGACAGACCCAAGATCATCGGCACCGAGTTCTTGTAGCTGCTTCGAAGAACGTGCGAATGTGGCTAACGAAAGTTCGCAAAATCAAGTCAATCTATCATACTCTTAACTTGTTCAACATCGACGTCACTCAAGTATGTTCATAATCTCAATGTCTAACAGTCGACATTACTGTTCAGAAATGCTTGATCGCCGAAGTCTGGTGCCCGGTCGCAGAGCTCGATCGTATCAAAATGGCTCTGAAACGTGGTACAGATGAGTCTGGAAGTCAAGTTCCGTCGATTTTGAATCGAATGGAGACACATGAAGCCCCGCCGACGTACAACAAGACGAACAAGTTCACGAAGGGCTTCCAGAACATTGTTGATGCTTATGGTATCGCCACGTACCGCGAAATCAATCCGGCTCCGTACACGATGATTTCGTTCCCATTCTTGTTTGCGGTGATGTTTGGTGACATGGGTCACGGAGTCATCATGTTCCTTGCCGCACTCTTCTTCATACTGAAGGAGAAGCAACTCGAGGCAGCTCGTATCAAAGACGAGATCTTCCAAACGTTCTTCGGCGGCCGCTACGTCATCTTCCTAATGGGCGTCTTCTCGATCTACACTGGGTTCATGTACAATGACGTCTTCTCGAAGAGTGTCAACACTTTCGGATCCTCGTGGAGAAACTCTATCAAGCCCGATGTGATTGATGAAATGCTTAAAAATGAAAAGACTGCCGAAGCTCAGTTGATTCTTGCTCCAGAGTATGCATTCGATGGAAATCCGTATCCGATTGGAGTCGATCCCGTCTGGAACTTGGCCGAAGGAAACAAGCTGTCGTTCCTCAACTCGATGAAAATGAAAATGTCCGTTCTTTTCGGAATCGCACAGATGACATTCGGAGTGCTTCTCTCATACCAAAACTATATGTAAGCAATGCAAAATTCATCAGAGAGTTAATCCATTTCGTTTTCAGCTACTTCAAGTCTGACCTTGATGTGAAGTTCATGTTCATTCCCCAAATGATTTTCCTCTCCTCAATATTCATCTATCTCTGCATCCAGATTCTTGCCAAATGGCTTTTCTTCGGAGCGGTCGAAGGCACTGTCCTCGGTTACAAATATCCAGGATCTAACTGCGCACCTTCTCTGCTCATTGGTCTCATCAACATGTTCATGATGAAGTCTCGCAACGCTGGCTTCTTTGACAAGGATGGTCATGTGTTCGATCAGTGCTACTTGGGAACATGGTACCCTGGACAGGTAAGTATAGGATTTAATTTCAGTCGATCGAAGATGCCAGGAAGAGAAACGAAGAGATGATGATAGTCTTTATAATTGTATAATTATAGTCCTTCTTCGAAACAATTTTCGTTCTCGTCGCGATCGCGTGCGTCCCCGTAATGCTCTTCGGAAAACCGTACTATTTGTGGAAGGCTGAGAAAGAGAGACGCGAAGGGGGTCACAGACAACTGGTAAGCCACCATCTATTGCATCCATCAGCACCACCACATCGTTGTGTCGATTTTCGTTTCTCATTGTGTCGTAATTCTCATTTTACCAAAGTTTGTGCTAATTGGTCGTGGTGATACTTGTGATGGTGGCGGTTACTATTAAGTTCGTGCGCGTAATTTATGCGCTAAACTCATCATTTCTTTGTTGCTGCTTCTGGCTCTCCGATTGGCAACATCGTCCGACTGCCTACTGTGATTTTGGGAGCACCGTTGATTGCAGAGCACTGTCGAAATAGTTCTTGTCATATTGGCCCTAGTCCAAGTGCCAATTATGCTTCTCGCCAAACCCTACTTCCTTTATCAACGTCAGAAACAACAGGACAGATACAGTACATTGAGGGAACCGAGTCAGGTATAATAACTTGGAATGTTGAACGTAACAGGTGTTTGCATGCCGTTTCACTGTTTTTGTTGTTGTAGTTCACATACGACAAAGTTACGAGTTTCCGATTCTATATTTGACTATTAAGAGCGTTCGAGCTGACATCAATGGAGATGACGCGGAAGTTGTGCACGCTCCAGAACAGACTCCGAAACCAGCTGGACACGGACACGGACATGGGGACGGACCGCTCGAAATGGGTGACGTCATGGTGTACCAGGCTATTCACACGATCGAGTTCGTTCTCGGATGTGTCTCTCACACTGCCTCCTACCTCCGTCTCTGGGCTCTCTCCCTTGCTCATGCTCGTACGTTCAACCATGTTCAATTACAGTTTTTGTTCATTATTATTTGCAGAATTGTCTGATGTGCTATGGACTATGGTGTTCCGTAACGCCTTTGTGATGGATGGATACGCAGGAGCCGTTGCAACCTACGTCCTTTTCTTCATCTTCGGATCGCTCTCCGTCTTCATTCTTGTGCTCATGGAAGGCCTCTCCGCTTTCCTTCACGCCCTCCGTCTCCATTGGTGAGCTCCGCATCAATATTGCACCTCATATCTATTTTCTTCAGGGTTGAGTTCCAATCCAAGTTCTATGGTGGCCTTGGATACGAGTTCACTCCGTTCTCGTTCGAGAAGATCCTGGCTGAGGAGAGAGAAGCAGAGGAGAATCTCTAGATCCGCTCTCCCAGTCCCATCGCGGCGACGACAATCGACAAATTTCCAGAATAGCGAACCCTTATTCGATGCGTGTTGTGCCGTGTCGTGCTTTTTGTCTTCGTGTTTGTGCATAGAGTGTTTTCTTTTATCGTCCACCCTGTGGATTCTACAGCCATCTCTCCCAATGTTTCCATTTCCTGTCGGTGTTCACAGTTCTCGCATTTATGGAAAACTTTCTTCTGCTTTCTTCCTTTTTTCTTTTCAATTCTAAGTCTCTTTTGTGATTATTTCCTGTATTCCTAATTTATTCATTGCGACCTATTCCGAATATTTATTTGTTCCCTATGGTAAGACCCCGCTTCCCTCGCTTCTTTAGCTCCCCCGTCTCTTCGATTGTCGTCGCCAACGTGGCTACTAACCGTTGAATAAATAAGTTGAATAAAATATTTGTAGAAGTATGCACAAACAGTGAAAATCTGACCGCTATCATCAGTTTTCGAGTGTCAGAAGAAAATGTGTTTTTCAGAAGACATGCAACGGACCTATCGGTCATTCGAAATTTTCTGCAAAACGAACAGTTCGGTTGGAATTTGGCTGAACGGCGAGCCGGCGGCAGTTCAAAAAAGAGCTGAAAATATCTGGAACGGGGCGAAATACCGGGTGGCAACGGACGGCGCATTCAATGAAATTCAGAATAGGCGTGGAAAGGGAGATATTGTGAAGACGTTGAAGGTTTCAGAAGGACCAGAGTCGAGTGGCCAGACGTCGTTTGCGGAGATTTCGACTCTTTGGACACGAGAATCGAAGCGAAGAACGCCCAGTAATTGCTTCATTCCCAATGCAACGTCTTTTCGTTTTGCAGAATGGTCCACCGTCCAGATCAAGATAAGAACGATTTGACGAAAGCGATCGAGTATTGTCTAGAACAAATGCAAACTGAAAAGGTGTTCATCTGGAGTAAAGCGTGGACAACAAACAATTGCAGTGGTCTTTCGATCGGATTGTCCTACTGGGCGGTCTGAATGGGCGGTTCGACCACACGATGTCGACGCTCTCAGCACTGGCAGCGTTCTCGAACAATGCAACGCCCATTTTCGTGTTGGACTCCAGGAATCTGGTTCATGCCGTCCCTGCGGTCAGTTCGGAGGCATTCGGAGTCTGTTCCAATAGATGCTCTCCCTGTTCAGGGTAAATCAGAAATCCACTTGGACTCGGAGTTGATAACGGGAATGTGCGGAGTGATTCCCCTGGTTCAAGCAGAGACAATAGTCACTTCGAAAGGCCTCAAATACGAAATGAGTAATGACTCTCTTTCGTTGTTCTCGTATCAGTGAGTGTACTTGCAGAAGAACTTCCTCTTGCGTTCGGCATTCTGATCAGTTCGTCGAACGAAGTGACTTCCGATGTGGTTTGTCTTGAATCAACAGCCCCTCTTCTTTTCACTATCGAGTTAAAAAGTCTCATTTGTCAATAAAAATCATTCCTTGATCATTGTCTAACTGTCTTTTCTCCCCTACGAAATGTTGACTTCTCTCGAATACCTGACTCCTTTACGGGCATGTTCCGTTCTTTTTTCAGGATGCTGCTCCATGTACAAAGATCCCAGTCATTGCTCAGAAGATTCCTGTCAACAGCCCATCATTTCGATCTGATTGTGATCGGAGGTGGCTCCGGAGGTCTTGCCTGTTCGAAAAGAGCTTCTGATCTCGGAGCCAAAGTGGCTTTGGTGGATGCAGTGGCTCCAACGCCGAACGGAGTCACTTGGGGCATCGGAGGCACTTGTGCCAACGTCGGATGCATTCCGAAAAAGTTGATGCATCAGGCGGCGTTAGTGGGCAAGGAGGTGTCGATATCTTCGTTCTGATCAAGAGAAACACCTCTTTTTCAGTTGCAAAGTGCCGATAAATACGGATGGAACGGAGTCGATAGAAGCGCCGTTTCGCATCGATGGGACGTTCTCGTCAAGAATGTAAACGATAGAATCAAGGCGAACAACTGGATCTATAGAGTTCAATTGAACCAAAAGTTATTGAAAAAGAGCGCCGACTGGCAAAATCTCGACGTTTCAGAGGCATCAAGTACTACAACGCATTCGCAGAATTTGTCGATAAATCGAGTGTTCTGGTGACCGGAGTGGACAAAAAGAAGACGCAGGTTGTAGACGCAAGTGTCCACGGAATGAGAAAGTACTCGTTTCAGACTCTGCTCACTGCTCCGAACGTTGTGATCTCCACAGGACTGCGTCCTCATTACCCGCAAATTCCTGGATCAGAACTCGGAATTTCCTCTGATGATCTCTTCACGCTTCCCTCTGTTCCTGGAAAAACACTCATTGTTGGAGGAGGGTACGTGGCGTTGGAGTGTGCTGGATTCTTGGCCGGATTGCAGCAACCAGTGGAAGTTCTAATTAGATCGACACCTCTGAAAGGATTCGATCAGGTCACAGAAAACGACAGAGGGGGTGTGGATCACATGACATCTTCCAGGACTGTGTGCGATTCGTGATACAGAACTTGAAATCGAACGGCGTGAAAGTGAAAGAGCACATGGAAGTGGAGAGAGTTGAAGAATCGGGAGACAAGAAGAAGAAGGTCTTCTTCACGAACGGCGGGCAGTCGGAAGAGTACGATACAGTGATATGGGCGACTGGAAGAAGCCCGAGACTCGAATCAGTGAAACTCGAAAATGTAAAAGTGCAGACGAATGACAAAAATGGCAAAATCATAGCCAACGAACGCGACGAAACGACGACAGACGGCATTTACGCGATCGGAGACATTGTAGAGGTGACGTTCCGAGGATACGTCTTCTCATCTAACTTCTCCGTTTCCAGGGTCGTCAGGAGCTGACTCCGTTGGCGATTCAGTCTGGAAAACTGTTGGCTGATCGTCTTTACACCGACTCCCAGCAGACTGTCCAATTCGACGGAATCGCCACCACTGTGTTCACACCTCTCGAGTTGTCGACCGTCGGAAAAACAGAAGAAGAAGCGAACGAGCTTTACGGAGAAGACGCCATCGAGGTGTTCCACTCCCATTTCACTCCGTTCGAATACATTGTTCCGCAAAACAAAGACAGCGAATTTTGTTATGTGAAGGTGACGTGGCAGAGGCATTGTTGTCATTGGAGAGTAGTTTTTCAGGCGGTGTGCGAGAGTAAAGAACCCCGAAGGGTTCTCGGATTGCACTTCGTTGGACCGAATGCGGCGGAAGTCATGCAAGGTACCGTATTCTCTTCTGTTTTTGGGCAACGGCCCCGTCTTCACTCATTCACATTTCCATTTCCTTTCGCCAAGAGAATTCCCCAATCTAATCTATTCCGAGTGTGCGTCCTTTCTTCATTTACTTTTGCAGGCTACGCAGTCGCCTTTCGTGCAGGAATCTCCTTCTCCGATCTCGAACAAACAATCGCCATCCATCCGTGCTCTTCGGAGGAGTTTATCAAACTGAATGTCACAAAACGGTCAGGAAAGGACCCCAGAACCCAAGGATGCTGCGGCTGACCGTCACTATCTGCGTTTCCGCGTTATCAATAAACCATTCTTCTATCTGTCTGTGTGCTCGGTTCCTTGTGGCCTCGGCGTCTGCATCTCCTCTTCCTCTCTCCCTCTCTCTTTCTCTGCTGTTTTGTGGTCGTCGACCCGCCCGCTCGGACAGCAACAGCCGTCCTTCCGTCCCCGGGTGCTGTGCCTTCGAAACTGAATTGACGATTCAAATGCTGTCTGCGTCTCCACGCCCAACATGCTCTCTCGCTGTCCGCGTTCAACCGAGAGGAGCCGTGCACTTTTCCGCTTCTGGCCGCAGCCGTCGTGGTCCACTTGGAAATACATGCCCCTCTCTCGCCATTTTCTCATCTCAATCGCCCTCGCGCCGCGTCTTGCAAAGACTACTTTACTCGCCCGCATCTCCTCTTTTCTTTTTTTATTTTTGAAGCAAGGGAACGTTGCTTTCTAATCGATAATCGTACACAGTCCGTGAGTAATCACTCCGATAAGACAACTCGACACCCACACCCACCTTTTCTCTGTCTTTCTTACTCATCACTGTCTTTCAAAATTCACGGCATAGTTCTCCACGTGGAGTACAAAACCTGACGCGTGGCTATGGCCTAGAAATCACACGAGATTTTGCACTTCTCTAAAAAAATTTTTGTCACTTTCTGGCTTCTTAAAAAATTCTGCGTGCCCCAATACTCTTCTCATCAATTCCAGATGTCGGCCGATTTCGCTAACAATCCGCTCAAAAAATTCAAGCTTGTCTTCCTTGGCGAGCAGAGCGGTAAGAGTTGCGAACATCTCGAGACGTTCGCATGTTTTGTTTCAGTGGGAAAAACGTCGATCATCACGAGATTCATGTATGACTCGTTCGACAACACATATCAAGCGACGATTGGAATCGACTTCCTCAGCAAGACCATGTACCTCGAAGACAGAACGGTGAGAGAATCATCGAAAACGCATTTTCTCAGCTCCTTTTCTCAGATTCGTCTCCAATTGTGGGACACCGCTGGCCAAGAGCGCTTCCGGTCGCTGATTCCATCTTACATTCGCGATTCGAGTGTAGCTGTCGTTGTTTACGACATTACAAGTGAGTTTCGCTAGAAATTTTTAAATGTGTTAATTTTCTAAATTTGAAGACGCGAATTCGTTCCACCAAACGACCAAGTGGGTCGACGATGTGCGCAATGAGAGAGGCGGTGACGTCATCATTGTGTTGGTTGGAAACAAGACGGATCTTGCTGACAAGAGGTTTGATTTTGTGAAATACTGAAATGAGTGTGTATTGTTCAGACAAGTGTCCACAGAAGATGGCGAGAAGAAAGCGCGTGATTTGAATGTGATGTTCATCGAGACATCTGCTAAAGCCGGATATAACGTCAAGCAGGTGATACGCTCCAAGTAGAATTTTTTATACTAAATGAAAAAATTCAGCTTTTCCGCAAAATCGCAACTGCTCTTCCGGGAATCGTTCAAGAGGAGGCTCCAGAACAGCGTAAGAAGTTTCAGGATCATTAAAGTTCCCCATTTTTCAATTTCAGCGAACATCGTCATCATGAACGCACCAAGAGACTCAGAGGAGAGCGAAGGCCGTCAGTGCCCGTGCTAATTGAGCCATTAGTGTACCATTAATGACAATAAGTTCTATTTATTTTACAATTATGGGTTCAAAAATCGAAGAATCGTTCGTTATTCCCACCGCCTAATTCTTGTGTTATCGGTCCAATCTTTTGCTTTTTTTCAAAACCCCGTCTATTGCTTCTGAAAATAAATGTTCGCTAAGTATCAGGGATTTATGGGAGATGTGAAAAAGACATCAAATAATTTATTAATGACTGTGTGAATCGGGAACCGAACTACTGACATACAAACTGTTAAGGAGAAAATAAGTAGTGACTGGGTGCGAAGAAATTTGTACAAGACATTTCAGGTGTTGAAAAATTGTGGTGGATTAGCTAAATACATGTTTTCCGAGAACCTCGAAAAGAATACATTATTAATTACTGATTAAACTGAAAAATACAAAATAATTATTAAAATGAGTCATGCAATTATTGTCAAATTTCTGAGAATTCGGTATGTTCTCTACCCGTTGAACGGGGATCATCCTCTTCTTTTGGAGGCTCTTTGAGACAGCACGTTGTGTAGTAGTATGCTGGATCTATCTCCACGCATCCGGAGAGCGCTTGCATACATTTCATTTGGAGTGTGGGAGGTTCAAAGTACGGCAATTCACAGAACCGCATTCCTGAAGAAATTCTAGAAATTGGAGAGAAGTCCAGACATACCGTAGTCTTCTTTGTAGCGGAACATGAGCATCGAGCCATTCGGATGAGGAATAATCACATCTGTCCTGAAATTTTCAGATGAGCAGAGCCCCGAATTCTGATGTTTACCCTAGAATGAGTGAATCGAACTTTCGGATTTTCTCGGTATCCAAGTCGATTGTACAAAATGAAAAGTCACGCTTTCCGTGAGCACAGCATTCCAGGCCGCGGGTTATGGAATCACAGACTCTCTGAAAAAAACCATTTAATCGGAGGGATATCGAGAAACGTACCGTGTTCAACTTCTTGCTGAGTGACATATGTATAGAATACGGCTCCCATCTCAGTAGCACAACCGTTTTTCCGTGCTGACTGATACATTCGTGCGCGTGCCAGCTGTCTTCGCTGATCTTTCTGTAGAGTTCGACGTCCGTTCGCTCGAAGACCGTCTTTATCGTAGACGTGTCCTCCACGGGGCCTGCCGCTTTCTCCCTCTTCTCAATGACGTCTTTCAAGTTGATGCGGATCTGATACATGCCACACTTCTCCTTCGTCGTGGCGTCTGCGATTTCTTCATCCTGCCCATAATCACGGTCTTCGCAGAACGAGTATGCATCGATGCGAATGAAGAAGTTAATGTCGTTACGGTAGACCCACGGCACAAAGTGTGAAGAGATGAACGGATCGAGGAATACTCGCTTGCCTGGAAATTTCCGAATGAGGAAGAGAATCTCAGCAACTACAAACCAATGAAGCTGCCCATTATCTCGTTCATGTCAAAATCGACGCACTTGGCTTCCCAGCACGTGGGAGTTGGAAGAAAGGGTATAAGAATGAGGCTGTCTTTTCCGTTCGAGAACACAACCCACACGTCTTTGTTGTGGTCGATGAACGGCTCTCCGCGGCGATTTTCGAAAATATGGTACCAGTACGAAGCAACAATCGTTTTCTCAGTGCGATATTTACTGGAAAAAACTCTAATGACACATAAATAAATTGCATACCATTGCCCAGCATGATCCAATGTTTTCGCTTCGTGGGATACGAAATAAAACGATTGTCTGAACTTGAGAACTACCTCATCGTCTGGACCTGCCTCGGCGTCTTTCTGAAGAAGAAACGAGTAATTTACGTTGGAGATTGTATGGCAAATACCACTAATGAAACGATGGCAACTAAATCGTTGCGTATCCAGTAGAGGAAGCAGACTCTCGGAATCTGAAAGAATAACACATCAATTCATTGCATACAACCTAAATTTGAATACTTCAGAGGGAACTACATTCATAACGTAGAAGGTCCAGGTGTTCGTGTGCAGATCAAATACGGCGACGCGGTCTTTCAGCTGCTGATTGATAACATCTCGGCCACCCTGAAGTATGAAAAATTAATGAGTACACGTGTTCGGAGCCCTACCGGCATATCGATTCCGTATCGTCCACACGGGGACCACTTCCACACGAAAGATTCGACGTCGGATAAACGTCTGAAGAAATAGTTTTCGGCTGAAAGTGCCAATTCACTTACAAATCGTTTTCGTCCAGGAAATCGTATTCACCGGATTCTTCAAACATCTGCAAACAAATATTTTCGAATGAAACGCTTTCCATGTTCATACCTGGGGCACCAACTTCCATGGAATCTCGTTGACGCAGAATCGAGGGATTGTATTGGCGGTGCACTCAGTTGCCGAGCGAACGGCGCCTTCACCGTCTTCTCTGGAAGAACCTGACGTGCTCGCTGAACATATGACGGCGCTGGCAGCAGGATGACCCTCGCTCATACCGACTGCAAAAATCATTTCTCATTTCTACCGTAGTTCGAACCCTTTCCATGGAAATATTAAAGTAGGCGAAAATAGAACGGACAAATAAACATGACCAGCAGATTGGAAATCCGTTGCTCCGAGCATGCTCTACTTTCGCTCACCGTCGCGACTAGTGTAATGATCTGGGTATGGACGTTACTGAGAGATCCCGACGAGGAGCCGATGCACCTGATGGCACGTCCAGACACACGTGTGTATCACGCACTACGATCGCCCGGTTCGCATAGGACTCGAGCGGCGTTTAAAGGACGCGGATGCAGCTGCAAGCAGATAACTTACAAAGACGGCTGCCGGCAGGTTCTAATTATCGCTTGGAAGCTTTCCGACGCGCCAATTTTCAGACCATGAAGAAGAACAAGTGGAAAGGCAGCGATGAGGAAGAAACCGACACCGACGTTTGTTTCTTTACTGTTCTAGCCACTTTCACTATTCGTTTTAGACAAATCTGATTCCGAAACCATCTGCAAAATCGAGGAGATTCGTACTTCTCAACAGATGAGGAGGCACTTTTGCCCTTTTTCGTATTATTATGTCATAAATAAAAGATCGCGTGTTCTGGATTATCACGTAAAAATGTAGTTCCGGTTTTGCCACGTGGCATCGTGTCGGACAGAACTCATCAGTTTCAACGATCATTTCGATTGAGTGCCGCACTTTTAAAGTGAAAGGCTAAATCATGTCATCGACTCCAATCACGTTGAAGGCTGTTCAGAGTGAAGGTTAGTTCCATGCAAGCAGTGGTTAGAACAGAGAAGACACATTGAACGGAAGAGAGAGAGAGAGAGGCAATGGCGCGGCGGCAGGCGGCAGACAGCGGATGGATTGATTCGGTTTTGATAAAGAGAACGTTTTTATGCGAAGCAAAACGAGAAAGTGGCGCATGAACGGGAGGAAGAAGCGGCGCGGAGGAACGGCGATCGGGAATTACTTTCCTGCTTTCGAATTCCCGCAACAAAAATAACTGCGCGACGAGACCCCCAATGAAAAAGTGTTATGCGCCTTTGAGAACTACAGTAGTTGTTTCAATAAAAACTGTCCCGAACTTTTATCATTATTGCTTTTCTAAATTTCATTTTGATCTCACATCAGGACTTGCGAAACTCTCGAATCTTTGTTTCTTGAAAAAATGTTGTTATTTTAGTATCTAGACAACACGCTAAATCAACCGAGGCGGATGTGAAAAGATGTGAAGACCATATTCTGAACTACTCAAAGCAGCTCTCCAAGGAAAAAGATATCTCGGGTTCGTATCACAGGATTACATAGTAAGACATCAATATAATTTTTTAATTCAATAGGAATCCGAACTCTCGTTGAGTCAATTCGCAACTTCTACGATCTTATTGGCAAAGCCAAGGCCAGCAAGCTCATCAGAGATATCGTTGAGCACGCTCTGTCTATCGATCATGGAAAGGAAGAGAAAATCGACTTACTGAAGAACTGCATCGAGTGGGCTGTCACGAACAAGAGAGAGTTCCTCCGACGCAGTCTCCAAGCGCGTCTTCTCCGTCTTCTCAATGATGTACGGGAATTCACGGAGGCACAAAAGCTTGCTCAAGCTCTCTCGAAAGAACTTAAAAAGCTGGAGGACCGCGAGTTGCTGATCGAAGTGTCGGTCGAAGAGAGCAAAAGCGCGTTCAACCTCAAAAATTTAGCGAAGGTTAACGGCATAAAAAATGATTCGAATAAAATCGCATTTTAGGCGAAGACTGCTCTCGTAACGGCCAAGGCAAGCACCAATTCCGCATTTGCGTCTCCGCAACTACAAGCTGCTGTCGACATGCAGTCGGGCGTTTTGTACTCGGCTGAAGAAAAAGACTACAAGACATCGTATTCGTATTTCTACGAAGCATTTGAGGGCTTCGTGAGCATTGGAGACAAAAAGAGTGCTACAGCCGCGTTGAAATACATGATTCTGTGCAAGATCATGTTGAATGAGACTGATCAAGTCGCATCTGTTATGGCAACGAAGGTTTCAAAAGCAAGAAAACGTCGCGGAGAGGGTAATAAAACATTTCAGGAAATCCTGCCCTATCAATCAGAGCCGCGCATAATTGCAATTCGTGCTATGGCAGATGCGTTCCGCAAAAGAAGCTTGAAAGACTTCATGAAAGCAATGGAAGTGCATAAGAAAGAGTTGGTTGAAGACAAAGTTGTAGCCGTGCATTCGCAGAATCTCGAGCGCAGCATGCTCGAAAAAGTAAAACCATAAAATACGCCATAAAACATGTGTATATGTAATTATAGGAAATCTCCCGTGTCGTCGAACCCTACTCGGAGATTGAGCTGTCTTACATTGCTCGAGTCATCGGAATGACAGTTCCGCCTATCGAGAAAGCGATAGCGAGAATGATTCTTGACAGGAAGCTGTTGGGGTAGGTCGATGAAATAATATAAATGCGATATCTTCCAAATCTATGAATAACAATTTTCGTTTGTTTTCAGAAGCATTGACCAGCACGGAGACACCGTTGTCATCTACCCGAAGGCCGCATCTTCGAAACAGTTCACCCGTACTCTCACTACGATTAAAGAGCTCACCAAAGTATTAAACAAAATTATTTAGACACGTAGCAAATGTCTTTTTTTTCAGACCGTCGACGTCTCCTACACTCGTGCGAAACACATCAAATGAGAGCTTATTACGTTCATAAATCTACCAACTTTTTCTCTTTCCTTTTCCTGAATCCCTCTGGGCTTAGTCCTTCCTCCCATCGGCTACGGTTCGTGAGAGTCGATGGAATCACATCTCTTGCTTATCGTATCTGCGTTATTTTGTTTCACTAGTCGAGTTGCGATTATTAAAAGTCGTCCGTTCCCTATCTATCTGCTCGAGCGTCGATCATTTCTGATAAGATAGTACCATCCCTGCCTCTTCGGTTCTTAGTCTTGTTCCCATCATTCACTGGCCACTTCTGTCCTGTGCATCGACCAATGCAACGCGTCAAGTTTCGCTCCGAATTGCTCTCCGACCCGCAAATAGGTTCCAAGCTGCTACAATTCGTGAATTGCTTAGTTCTGAGAAGCGACGGACTCAAGAAGGAACACGTTTGGATTCGGAATGGACGTATTCTCGATGAGAAAGTTGTATTTTTCGAAGAGAAGAAGTTAGCCGATTTGCAAGTGAGTCAGAACCAGCAATAGTTGTTATGTTGGGTTTCAATGTAAACAATTTCAGATCGATTGCGAAGGTTTGATTCTGTCTCCTGGTTTCATTGATGTTCAGTTGAACGGTACATATTCAAATCAACCTCCCAGTTAGTGATGAATATTTATTTTCAGGCGGATTCGGAATCGATTTCTCAACATATACGGCGAACGATGCTGAATACGTATCGGGAGTGAAGTCGGTTGCGAAACATTTGCTCTCCCACGGAGTCACGAGCTTCGCACCGACAGTCATTACAAGTTCTCCGGACATCTACCACAAGGTATTCGCATTTCTCAGCTTCCGTGTGTTGATCCACCAGCATTTGAACACTGACCGCTGACCATCTCTCATTTCCACTATGTCTCTCCGCCCGCTTCTCTCTCGCCGAGTTTGTTTTCGTCTCTCTCGGCCAGGCCTTTTCATTCGCTTGTCCTCTCTTTTTTTCCGCGCGTTTCGTTCGTCCTAGCGATCTGTTTTCTCTCATTCCACACAATGGAGAAAGAATCCGTGTCATTAGTTCATTTTGTATTTCTCCTCAGAGCGAGGGCAATCATTTTCTAAAAGCAGTTTTCTTCCCTGGTTGAGTAACATTACAACTTCTAAGTCCACTGCTCACCCACTTTTCTCTACGCGTCTACGTCTCTCTCACTCAACTGCACTAATTTCGTGTCTGCAGTCGTTCACAGACAGTCACAGTCTGCATGTATATGTTGCCCCAACCGCCTCCTCTCACCGCACTCTCCACCCGCGCCCTCGTCGAACGTGGATTGCATTCAATATGAAGGCGAGAGAACAATCTCTCCCTAGAGATACAGACGACGAGACGTCTATGGGTTCAGTTTTCCGCCTGATCGATCGTCTTCCATCATGAAGCTGAATGACACATCGCCCCACCCCTGCCCCCAAATGTGTGATATGAGTGTTTGGACTCGGCCTGTTTTGCGCGTCGCTGTTTGTTTTCTCTTTATCCAGCCGTTTTCTTTGTCCCTAGACTTTTTACACTATCTCCCTCTTTACAGGTTCTTCCTCTTCTCAAGTCATCTAATGCGTCTCCGGAAGGCGCCGGAATTCTTGGTGAGTCATGAAACTTCATTGATACAGCTGAGTAAACTTTTAAAACAAAATGGGGGAAATTTTCGAGAGATATGTTGGACTGAATCGCAATCCAAAGTCTGTCTCTTCATTCTATATTTGTTCTGTTGTACGGCTTATCTTCAAATTGATAAGATTCTAGTGTACTCGGAAGACTAATTGTCGTCTTATTCTGTGAAACTTTCTCTCCTACACACTTTCTTTGTTCTATGATTCCAATATTATTTCAGGAGCACATCTCGAAGGTCCGTTCATTTCCGCCGAAAAACGAGGATGCCATCCTGAGAAGCTTGTCATTTCGTCTTTCGGAAGTGACCCAATTCAAACGATAAAAAATGTTTATGGCAGCACGGAGAACATAGCAATTGTAACTGTAGCTCCGGAGCTGGAAGGAGCAAAAGAAGCCATCGAGTACCTGGTTACTGTCGGAACGACCGTGTCAGTCGGGCATTCCTCAGCGAAATTAGGACCTGGAGAAATGGCCGTCACTTCTGGGGCTAAGATGATTACTCATCTGTTCAATGCAATGCAGTCGGTGAGTCATATTTGAATCAATACTTCCTCTCTATATCATCCGATTTTCAGTACCATCATCGGGATCCGGGACTCATTGGTTTGCTCACTTCATCAAAGTTGCCACCAAACCACCCTCTCTATTTTGGTATCATATCTGATGGAATCCACACGCACGACTCAGCTCTCCGAATCGCCTACCGTACTCATTCCGCCGGGCTGGTTCTTGTAACCGACGCAATCGCAGCACTAGGAATGGCTGATGGCGTACATCATTTGGGAACACAGACAATTCACGTGAAGGGACTCGAAGCGAAGTTGGACGGAACCAACACAACTGCTGGAAGGCGAGTTGCTAGGCAGTCAATTCGGAAGCTCATCCTGTGATTTTCAGTGTTGCCAGCATGCCATACTGTATTCGTCATCTTGTGAAAGCGACTGGTTGCTCCATCGAGTATGCTCTCCACAGCGCCACACATAAACCTGGTATGTAGATAATTAAAATCCTAAAACTTTCGCAAAAATTCCAAACGTTTGAAGCCGAACTGCTTGGCATTACGAGTGAGAAAGGAACATTGGACGTGGGAAGAATTGCCGATTTTGTGCTTGTCGACCCGGATGTGCACGTCAAGGCGACTTTCTGTTCGGGCGTTCGCGTTTTCCTCGAGTGAACCTGGAGGAATCGAAAAAATATTCATGTGTATCTACAACTTTTAATATATCTTATTTTTTAAATAAAACAGATAGAAAATGTGTTGTTTCCGATTTGCTTGTCGTATTGGAGTCAATTATCTCCTCGTTTATCGTTGTAATATTATATTATTTATTTCAATAGAGTTGCATATCTTCTTTCAGGTTATGAGTGAGGAGGAAGGCCGCGAGAGAGCAGTGACCGTCGATGGGGACGCCGATTCCATCAATGACGGGCGTGCTCTGGTGCAGCCACCAGCTCGCAGTGGAGATGTTATCAGGTTGGAAAGAATGAAGTTTTCATAGAATCCCAGTCTCTTTCAGTCCAACCCGTGCTGTTCTGACACTTTCGAAATCTATGTTCAATGCCGGATGTTTCTCTCTTCCATACGCGTGGAAACTCGGAGGACTTTGGGTAATCTCGTTCATATTACAAGTGTATCCAACTCATCCAACTGCCTCAGGTCTCCTTCGTGATGTCCTTTGTGATTGCTGGATTGAATTGGTACGGTAACCATGTTCTCGTTAGAGCAAGTCAGCACCTCGCGAAAAAGTCGGACAGGAGTGCGTTGGATTACGGTCACTTCGCGAAGAAAGTTTGCGACTATAGTGATATTCGTTTTTTGAGGAACAACAGCAAAGCTGTGATGTGAGCTTCATACACGTGCAACCCTTCATGTAGTCCTTTTCCAGGTACTTTGTCAATGTTACCATATTGTTCTACCAGCTTGGAATGTGCAGTGTGGCCATCCTTTTCATTTCTGACAATCTCGTCAATCTGGTTGGAGACCACCTTGGAGGCACCCGCCACCAACAGATAATTCTGATGGCAACCGTCTCGCTGTTCTTCATCCTACTCACCAACATGTTCACCGAAATGCGGATCGTTTCCTTTTTCGCCCTAGTTTCCTCTGTCTTTTTCGTTATTGGCGCTGCTGTCATTATGCAGTTTACTGTCCAGTAAGTTTCTCCAACTTCCAGAAACTGGTAATGGGTTCTTTTCAGACAGCCAAATCAGTGGGACAAGCTTCCCGCTTCCACCAATTTCACAGGAACAATCACAATGATCGGAATGAGTATGTACGCATTCGAAGGACAGACCATGATACTGCCAATCGAAAACAAACTTGACAACCCGGCCGCCTTCCTCGCTCCTTTTGGAGTTCTTTCCACCACTATGCTCATTTGCACTGCCTTCATGACCGCCCTCGGCTTCTTCGGATACACTGGTTTCGGAGATGCGATTGCTCCGACTATCACGACAAACGTGCCGAAAGAGGGACTATACTCGACAGTCAACGTTTTCCTCATGTTGCAATCTCTACTTGGAAACTCGATCGCAATGTACGTCGTCTACGATATGTTCTTCAACGGTTTCCGCCGTAAATTCGGTGCAAGATTCCCGAATGTCCCGAAGTGGTTGTCCGACAAAGGATTCCGGGTTTTCTGGGTTCTCGTTACCTATCTGATGGCAGTTCTGATTCCACGACTGGAAATCATGATTCCTCTTGTCGGAGTCACCAGCGGAACTCTTTGCGCTCTCATTTTCCCACCCGTTTTTGAGATGATCACATTCTGGACTGACTGGAAGGTAAGTCGCAGTCACTTCTATACCTTCTCACGGTAATCCATTCTCAGGGTCTCTTGACATATCGTCAGCGGATGACAAAGATCGCCATGAACTGCGTCGTCATCACAATTGGTTGTTTCGCTATTGTCGCCGGCATGTACGCAAACATCCATGCGATCCTCGAGTCATTCGCTCAACCGGAGCCCTAATTGGCCACTTAGCCAATCATTCATCCTCATCTCATCCCGGTTGTCACCACTTTCAATACTCTCACTTTTCGATCATTCCACCTCGAATTCTGTCCCATCACCGGTACTTTTAATCTATTTTCTTCTTCACTTTGTGTACATTTTGACCCATTCTCTCCTCCCCCTAGTCCATTTGTCTTGCGAACTGGTTAGTTCGGATCGCATTTATTCATACACTATTGCATGTTTAGTTTATAAAATTTTGTCTATTCTTCAACGAAGGCCACAAAGTGAGTCTTGAATGCGGTAAACTGGTCTCGATAGGTTCTCACGTTGCCAACAATAGGATTGCAAGCGAGAGACACGTCGTCGCACGGATAGTACTCGGAAAACTTCAGTGTTGACTTGGAGTGCACTGAAATCGATTGAATCTAATTGTGAATTCTACCGAGACCTACAGTATCTGGCTCTCATTGCTCCTCCGAGAGCTGCCGATCCATCAACTTCAATCGTATAGACGGGCATGTCGAAGACGTCGGCCAACATCTGGAGCAGAACGGCGTTTCTGGAGGCGCCGCCCGTCACGAGAAGGCGACTGTTCGCCTCTTTCTTGTATCCCATTCTCTGTGTGTAGAGCAATTTGAAAAAGCATTGGCTCTCGAAAACGGCGCGAGCGAACTTCTGAAATATCCGCCGTCACGTCTTCTGAGAAGTTCGCTGGTTCTCCTCACCGGCGGATCGTTCTTCAGTTCGTCAACGCCTACTCCTCCGAATGCGTAATCCCCCTTTGGTTTTCGGGGCACTATTTCGTCCTCGTCGAAGAAAAATCCGACGATTCCGTCGTTTCCGACGTTTGTTTTGTTCATTACCTCTTGCCACTGTTCCCACGAACACTTATTCAGCTCACGGGCTCTTTCTCTCGTCAGAGAGCCGTTCTTGAAACTGAAATGAGCCCTCTCTAATGGAGCAGTTTTGCGGGAGAAATCCTCACCAAACCATGGCCATGTAGCCGCTGTCGGGGGCGAAATGAGAGAAGACGTGCGCGTCGACGTTCGGTTTGAAAGACGGAGAGAAGAAGAAAACAGTGTCGCTGGTGCCGAGGGAGACTCCGACGTCCCGGGGACGGAGGGAGAGACCAGCTAGCGACGCTGCAAACATTCTCGAGTTTATGAGAAAGAGAGATGGAGACTGACATGGATTGTCACCGAGGAACGGAAGAACGCGGCAGTCGACAGGAATTCCGAATCTCTCCGTCCAGTATCGATTGATTGTTCCCTGATTACGAATTGATTGAAAAGGAAACTATCGCACTTCTTATTACAATGTTGGTCATTGCCGGCGAAAGCGGTCCCAGTTTCTCGGCGAGATCGGGAGAGATGTACTCGAGAAGCGGCCGGTGCCACTGTTCTGTCTGAAACCAAACGGAATGAACATCTCCTCCGAGTAGTTTCCACCTTGATATCCATCAGATTCATTCCACTTCCATCCGTCAGATCGATCGGAGCATAACCGCCGATGAGCAACGAGGCGAAGAAAGACGAAACGAGTGAGACCCGCTGAAAAAGGGAATGTCTCTCTCTCTCTCTCTCTCTGACGACTTCTTTCCCTTCCTTTCCAAAAAAACAATAATCGATTCAAACTACAGTGAAATCTCTCTCTATCAGAGAAATAATAGTTGGTAATTAATTCGAATTCAAATATTTGAATTTCAAATTGAGCTCTATAAAAACCGCCACTGGACACGTTGATATCAGTTATCTCATTCAATATTCTCTACTGTCGCACTTATTGGGAACGAAATGCGCTCTACTGCCAAAAATCTAGGAACCGATGATCGCTCGAAGTCACATCAAGGTAAGTGAAAAAATGATATAGTTTTGTACTGACGCCTTTGAAAACCAAATTCGGTACCACATGAAGTTAGCGAGTTTTTTTCGCAAAAAATGACTCTGATTTTCAAAGAATCGTATGGCGTATCTCCAACTCAGATGCGAATTGTATGAATGCTTTAGAGTCAAATGCGCCCTGTGTTTCCGTGTTTTCTGGTGTTGGCGATAGAGCGCACTCTTTTCCACCCAAGTACCTCTGTATCGTTCCACGCATCGGGTCTCTGGTCGACAATCTTCTTAATCTGGGCGGCACTGAACCGATGATGTGCCCGTGATCCAGTCAACTGTGTCATTCGCTGAAGTGTTCTCGATATTTGAAACCCCGCTCTTTTTCCCCCGAAACCTCGGCCCCTCCGACGAATGTCTCGAGCGCTTGACACTCGTTTTCCGTACTTGAATCCATCCAAACAGGGCTATTTTCGACAGAAAAACACGACTGAAAACAGAGAGATAGAAGGACGGCGGAAGCCAAGTTGATTAGCCTCGTTGGCTAGGTGTGCCCACTTCCCGCGAATCTCGTCTAATCTCCGACTGATTGTCTTCGAGAAGAGATGTCAAAACAAGGCGATGCGAAGGAGAGAAAGAGAGAGAGAGCATCGTCATCTCTCGAACAAGAAAACTCACTTCGAGCTGCTCGTTGAGGCTCTTCTCGGCGTCCAAACCGCCCAGGACTCTCTCGGCGCCGCGTTTCCAGTAAACAGTGCCGTGTTGCTGAGCACAACCGGATATGCCTCTCAGGCGGTCTGTCCATTCAGCCGATTTGAGATCTTCGAACAGAACATCGATGGCTTCCACCCACATTATGACGGGAGAAGTGATGAGCGGTCCGTTCTTCTGGACTCCGTTCTCAGTTCTGAATGAGGTGCTCTCAAGTGCTTCGTTTGTTTCGGAAGAGACTCACTTGAACTTCCGCAGCTTCTCATGACTCGAAAAGTTGACTGCCGACCGGTGAACCGCCTTCCCATCCTGGTCAATGAGCACTCCTTTGATCTGAAACAGCGCGGCGGCTTCTTGGCTTTCGGCTCTTTTTCTCACCTGTTGAGTGCTCAAATCGATGCCGAGAAAACAGTGTTGCGGTGATTGCATGTCGACTGAGTAGACACTCACACACCTCTGAAAGAAGAAAAGATAAAAGACGTCGAAGCGGCCGCTTTTGGAATCAGAGATCTCTGTCATCATCGAAACAAAGAACAGTTTGAACAACTGGCCGACGGGTTGATTCTTCCAGAAATTCATCGAATTGGACTTTGATCCCCGCGGTGGGAAAGAGAGAAAAAACGTGTGCGGAAGCCATTCGTCGTGCTCTCTAGATTGGCTTCGTAATGAGAAAGAGGAGCGTGACATTCAGAATCGCACGTTCATTATCATCTCCCGTCTGCTACCGTATCCTACATGATTCGCTTCCTGTTTCGCCCTCTCACGTAGTGAATCGAGCACATGTGTAACCTTTGAAACGCCGAATCTTTCAACATGCTCTCCCGCCTGTCTGTTCTTTCCGGCAGCAGCTGTCCACACACACACTCAGACACCAGCGTGTCCTTCGAATATCGTCGTCAGTTTCCGTGTCCCGCACACGTCTAGACACGTGTAAACTAGTTATTCAACTGGCAACGTGAGATTCGAACAGAAACGTGATTCCAGGGCGGTGATTCTTAGAGCTACTCCTAGAAGGACTCCTAGAAGCACTATGCCCGTGAATCTAGCAGATTTCCGAGTTACTCAATCACAGTTGTCTATCTCTTTCGAACTCATTCATCTGTTATCAAAATCAGCGGATGTGGCGTAGCCCTTGGGCGGCGATCGCGGGTCTCGCCACGGAGATGACAAATTACTGTATCTAACATTTCAATTTATTTTTTCTCATTTCATCGCTTGCTGCGTGTTTTTCATGTTTTTCACCGCCTTTTCGAAATTTTTTTTTTCAAAAAGCGAACTGGAAGTGATTTTCCGACAAAACATTTGTAAAAAACGCGAATTTAAATTATGACAGTGATTTGTTTTTCCCGTGGCGAGACCCTCTGAACGCGGCCAAGAGTCATTTCCCCTGATTTCGATGATACCTACGAAACTAGCAGCGCCAAACCCATCGCGTGCCAGTCTCGCATATACGCCCCTCAACTAAACACTTCGCGGAGTCGTCGCGTCGAGTACATTCGAGTGTCATCGAAAGAGCATTCAAAGCCCAACCAGTAACTAATTTGTCCCATCTTCTTCTTCTTCTTCTTCTCATTTCTCACCGCGCCGACCCTCTCGAAGAGCACACACTCACCTCTCTCTCTCTCTCTTCATCCATCTTTCTCTCTTATACACACGTGTGCTCCCGCTGCTCCTCTCGTCCGTTTCTCTCGCCTCCTGCTGCTCATCTCCGTTTCCGCCTCCGTGTCGTCTACCACAAATGGGCTCAATCATGCGTTGTCTCGGTTGTTTATCGATTCGACGACCGACGACGGCGCCGTGTTTTTCGCGTCCATTTCTCAATTTTTCGCCCCGTAATCTCTCTGCGTCTCGTACTCTCTCGGCCACTCCAATTTTCTTTTCAGTCAAAACTACTTCTGTTTTTTCTCCTTGCTATCCCCCTAACTCTGTTCTTCTCGTCTTTATTCCGGTTTCCCAAATATTCAAACATGCTCGTCGAATGAAATGCCTATAGTGCAAACACCGCAAGAACTACACTACAATCAAATTGTAAAAAACATGTTTCATTTTTACTAGGTGCGCGCGCGCTCGCGAAGATCACTTTCAAAAATCAAACTATTTGTTCCTTGCCGCCCCTCCTCTCCCCCCACGTGCATATATTTGATCTCCAGTCAATAAATATCAGATTACACTGTTTCTACTAGTCACCTCGAAAATTCCGTGTGGAAAAAAGGCGATTCGAATGCTAATAAAGCGCGAATGAATGTGGAAAACAAAATGGTAAAACGTGTGGTGGGATAGTGGAGAACGAGAGAAACCGAGAAACAGAAAGAAGCGAATGATACACTGATAAGATAAGTGACGCGTTCGCCCTCCGCGCGACCTGTTGTATTATGCGCCTTTCCAACGACATGTGTACTACAGCACTTTTTGTTTAGGTCGCCAAGTTCCGCATTGAGTGACGAGTACAGTATCTGACAGACAGAAGGTCATGAACGCGACGCGTTTTTTCGGATGTTTAAGCTTAACACTTGCAGCGGAAACTATATCTCTGTGCCACAGTTTGTTCCTGATCCGTAATAGTTGTCCGCTTTGTCATATTCAAAAATAACTCGGCCCGCTGTGAACATCTCACTGTTTTCGTCGCATGAGCGCTAATCGGCTCACCGTCTTCGAGAACCTCCCCCTTCTTTTTTCTCTTCTTCTTCTTATGCCTATGCGATTCTTCATCCGCTTCGAAAACAAGTAGTCGCCGTCGTCGTCGTCGTTCCCAGTTCTCTCCCGCTTCTTTCTCCCATATATTTTCTTCTTCTTTTTCTTCTCGCCTTCTTCTTTTTCGCCTTCATTTTCTTCATCTCACCTTCACTCCTTCCGGTCTTCTTGGCGCCATCAACCGTTGTTACTTATCAACTCTCGCATATTTCATCACTTGGTCATGTGCTCTCGTGTGCTTTTCGCTTAAAACTCCCTACTTCACACCGTGCTGAAGCAGAAAAGTCGAAAAGAACAGAAAGACGACCAGAAATCAGTCGAGAATAACACCGACACCGTCGGTTGATTTATGGTTGTCGACACCCGCGCTGGTGGTGGAGAGAACCAGCAAATTCATTTATTTTGGTGATAACGGAGAACCAGATTATAGTCCTCTATGCACACGCCCGCCAAAATATTTTCATGGAATCACCCCACCGCTCTCGGATTCATTCACCTTTTGTTCTCTTGAACCCTGAGCACATGTTGTTGGGAACGGCTGTTCCCCGACTCTACAGTAATCGAAGCTTCCGGGCTGGCAGCTGTTGTGCCGTTGAACGCGCTTGCTAGTGCAGCTCTCGAGAGCTATTTTGATTGTTTTCTATCAGGTTATCGACAACTCTCATCACCCCCGCGAACTCATCACACTGCTCCCACGGGGCCAGTCCAACTTCTTCCGCCAGTCCGTTCATTCTTGTCACTTTTCCCTCTTCCATCTGTTACTCTCACTGTCTGCGCCCTCCGCTTTCGGCTCGCTTTCTCTGCCTTCTTCGTCAGCTGGCAACCAGCCAAACGCATTTATTCATCATTTGTGTTTCTCTCTTTGCCTTCCCTTTCCGCCTACGTTTCTTATCCGTCCTTCGTCGCCTTTTTGCCCCTTTCGCCTCCGTTTCCTTCCTCATTCAACATTTTGTCATTCGTCACTTTGTTCGTGTCTCGAATGGATCCATTCGAAAAAAAAAACGAGTGAGAGAGCTCGTATTTTGACAGTGCAGGCGAAAAAACAAACAAAAAGCGCTGGACGGGCGCAAAATGGCAGCCTTCTCGTTGCTCCTGCTACCCAAACTGGCCTTTCTGCGAAGTTTCTTCGGGCGGTGACGTCACGCACGTTCGGTTCTCTCGATTCCCATGCCAGAGTGCTCGGTTTTCTCCCCCGATTCAGTCCGTTCACTAGTGAACGGACTGAACTTACTGCGTTATTTTCTCTCAGAATAAAGTCTGTCATGTTCAATCTGTTATTCATGATTTCTGTTCTCTCTCCCTCCTCCCATTCACTTTCACAACGTGAGAATTCTGTGTCGAAATTCGATGTTGAAGTCAAATCGACGAAACGTTTCCAATCTTATCAGCTGATTTCTGTCAGTATTGTTGTGATAAAGGGTGTGTGTATGCCCAGTTCTGTCCTGAGAGTATAAGAATACACCTCTAATTACTCGCGTTATTTCGCTTCTCAACCAACACACCACTGCACTCGTTGACATCTACATTTCGTGTTCTCTGGAGTCGACCGCGATGAGTTGTGTTTCGTATTCAATTCATGCGTGAGACTTCCCTGAATTTTTAGCGAGAAATTCGATTCGCCGCACACGTCACGATGAGCTTTGAAGCGGCGCGATCTTCATATTTTGTAGCCGTTGTTGCCGGATGGCACTCCCGCTGGTTACTAGTGTGTTCGTGCCAAGAAGTGATCCCCGGCACGTGTAGTCTATGTTTGTACGCGCATTCCTCGCCGATACCACGTCATTGAATCATCTGGTCGCGCGGGCGCCAACTTTCCTTTTTATGGTTCATCTTCGCTCGAAGAAACCTGCGGCGCCGGTCTGTGATATGATAGTTGGTCACTTTGAGAAAAAAAAAAGTAGGGGATCGCGTGCGCACAGCGCTGTCTGAATCTCCTCTCACCTCCAGTTTTCTTATCATACTTCCATTCAGCCGTCATCATCATATCGCATGTGATGGAAACATAATGAATTCATTCATGGGCAGACGAGAAGTGACTTCGTTCTGCGCTTCCACTTCTCCCATAGTTGGCCCCCGGTCGTATTCCTTTTTGATAAGAAGCCTATCGTCCGATACCTCGATCTCTCGGTCTCTTCTGTTCAAACGATGTATAGCGCCTCTCCGAAAACACGTCAGTCGGGCACGGTTTCCGGAAAATAAGTGGACAAAAACCGGACAATCCTCTGTTGTGACCCTAACGTGCACTTGAAAAGCTGCCTCATGACAGAACAGAGAGGCTGCAGGAAAACAGGTGACCGTGGGAATCAGGGTCGAGTTTCTCGGGTCGTCCTTGAGACGAAGACGTTTTGGACTCGAGTTTCCGGTTCGGATCAGAAGGACACGTGGCTCGCCTCGCGTCTATAGGAATTAGGATCAGCGGTGTTTTGAGCGGAAGCGTTATGACTAGATTATGTCTCTCTGAGCTACGCAAACAAAATCCGACAATCTATACTTGTGCTCTTATCTCTCTCTAACAACACTTTTTGATTTCCAAGCTCAGATCCGATTTGTTGGCCACGCCCCCACCCCTCACTCCCATTAGTCGAAAGAGGTGTTCTCGGTTTCGAGTTGGGAGGAGACACGCCCCTCCGACCGACCCCATCTCGAATTCTGTCACTTGGCGGTGTCGACCGACAACGTCGTCTATCAGTGGTTTTGATGATGTATTCGTGCGGAATAGCTAATGCATCTCGCCAGTGTCATTCATTTTTAAACGACTCGCTCCGTCAAAAAAGCGATGGTGCAGTCGCGTCCCAACGCTGCGTACCTCACTTGAGAGGCTCACTTATTTATTATCTTGCTCTTCCAGTGTCCTTTCATCTTCTGACCATGAAAGTAGTGGTTGTGGTCACCGCCCACCTGCGAAATTTTCTGAATTCAATTTGTATTTCCCTCGATCCTCCACCACCTGCCATACTCTTCCCATGTTTGTGTTTGTCACTTTTAACTTGTTTATCTGCACCACGACTTGCTTTTCGGCGCTTTCCTCATTCAGCTCAAAGAAAACCGTTGGAATAAGTCAACCGGGCGCATTCGGTTCTGACCGACTCTGCGTCTCTCGCCGGCCGCCCTCTTCGACAAAACACAGAAACGATAGAATAAGAATAAGACGAAGCTGTCTTCTCCGCCGATCCAATTATTTAGCTGCCTCTGCGCCTCCTCCACTCTCGACGAACCGCATACACGCGTTCATTGAATCTCTTCGAAACCCGCACCGTTTTGGATGTTTAATGTTCCCGCTTCCCTCTTCCAGAGTCTCCTCGCTCTCATTGCTCCCTATATTTCCGTTTCCATTTCGCGCGACCTCGTGTCGATATTTTCTTCTTCATTCCTCCCTCTCTCCTCGACACCAAACACGCCTAGTCACCCCAGAAAACGCAAGAGAAAACACCACTGGGAATTGAGCCCAGAGCTTTTTTGTCGTCGTCGTTGTCGTCCCTCCTCTCCGCGTTTTCTCGACCTTTCTTCCTAATCTATGTGAACTTTCAGAAAAGAGGAAAACAGCCGACGAGAACCGGGAGCTGCCTGATTGCTGCGTCGAGTCGACCTCTAACGGATTTACCGAACGACGATCGCATCCCGCATGTTCTATGCTAGGATTGCGCCGCAACTCTTCACCGACCACACATCTTCCTCCGACTACGAGTATACATTCTGCGTCAGGTGAGTCATCCGGTTCTGCTGTTAAAATTCGGCTCGAAAACACTCGATTTTCTCAATGAATACGTAACTCCCACGTCGTGAAAATGAGTTCGTATTCACAGTTTTTGTATTTGTCATCCAAAATTGGTGAAGACTATTCTCGATTTCTCTAGCGAGAGGTCAATAAGTTCAAAAAAATTCCCGACTCTTTGTAATTAGTCACGACCACATTGTCATTTTTCGTATTCATTCTTGATGACACATGAGTAATTCATAAAAGAGGGTTCAAAGTCCAATGCGTAGTTCTGATCGAATGGTCGTCATGAAGAAGCCAAGTACGTGCCGTTTTCAAAAAGAGCGGAATGGTTCCCATAACATTTTTTTTGTGCCGCCAAACACTGTTTTGATTGTTTTTTTCGAATGGAATGATTCCGCGGGACGAGCGGCTATAAAACACCGACAGATGTGTCATTCACCATTGTGCTTCTTCTTCTTCTAGGTGACGGTTTTCATCATCACCATCACGAATCAGCGGCAAGTGGATCGTCGTGTAGCGGCGGAGCTGCAATGACCGGTGAGTGCATGGATATTTTTTCGCATCCGACAACAAGGTTCTTCAGTATTTACAGGCGTAAATGCGGCTAAGTCGTCCAGCGAACCGGCTGGATCGGCGAGTCCCACTGTTTGGCGGAAGACGTCACACCCACCGTTGCACTTCAACAACAACGAGACTCGAAACCGGAATCTACAAATGCAGTTGAAGAACCGTGGTACTAAGGATGACTGGGGAGCATCGCTACGATATGATATCGAAGAGCCGGTTAGTTTTGATTCGTCCAATTGTCGCGTGACCCATTCGAACGCATGCTTAAAATTAGACCCAGCTCATTGAAATCGAAAAAAACGACAGATGTGTCATAATTCTCGAGAGTTCGTCAACATAATCTACTTTCCCATCTGACCAAATCATCTTTCTGAATGAGTCTTCAAAAGTACAATGCATTTGTGTCTCAACACTAGCCACTCTCCGATCATTACTCATTCATTATTATTATATCACAATTTCTTTTGTAGTCGTGACGCTAGAAGTCAATCAGAATTCAGCCGATTCGTTATACATTCTCTCTCTATCTCTAGTTTTCTCATTCTTCCAGTCATCGTCCAGTCTCATCGACTTTCCCATCGACGTGCCGATTGTTCGCAAGTTGAGCAGACCGCTTGTCGCAATGGACGAAATCGCGGAAACTGCGTCAATTGCGTCGACCGATTCGGATCGCACTGTGCTCTCGCCTCTAGTTCCTATGTCTGTGTTCGACAAGTTCCTCTGTCTGACAAGTAACCTGAGCGCCCTTGTCAGCTGTATCATCGCGGAAGCCAAGAAGAACACGGACGCTGAAGAGTGAGTTCATCTCGTCAGTCTTTCAAAATGTGATCCTTTCTTTTAGTTACGCCGTGTTCTTGTACGATGAGGATAACAAGCAGATAGTTCTGTTCAATAACGAAACTATGCTCATGACTGGAAAAAGGTTCGAACTTGGCTACGGAATAGTTGGGAAAGTGGCTCAAACTTTGACTACAATGAATATCCAAGATGTCAACCGCTGTCCGTTCTATGATCCCGAAATTGACGAGCAATTCGGCATAAAAGCTAAAAACATGATCGCCTTCCCTCTCATCGAGAGCTCAGGTTAGTTTTTTTCCTCCGGTTTATAATCACTCGCGTGAGAAAATGTATCTGAAAACGCTTGGGTATCTATTAGAAGTCATTCATTCACATTAATCTCCATCGAATGAACCTCCCATTCGATGGAGATATCAGAGGCTGAAGTGAAATAATGAGATGACAGTTGGCGTGTGAAACAGAAAAGAAGATGAGTTGGGGAATGAAGATAGTGTGAGAGAGAGAGAGACCGGAAGAAAGAAAAAGTGTAGTAGCCCGAAAATAAAGAGGCTGAAATTCGGAAACGTTCTGGAGCGTGTCGCATTTTCAAGAAGAGGATTATGTGCTACGTCCCGGTTTTTTGGCGACGTAGTTTATGGCGGTTCTTCGAACTGTTAGTAGATGAAAGTTTGAGAACGTTTCACAGAGACGAGGAAGAATTGAGAAGTTGAATCATAACTTGTGGAGTGTCTCACTTCCTTCTGTACTTTTTAATTTCGCAACACTTCCGTTCTCGACACCTGGGGAAGAAATGGTAATCCTCAAGGGCGCAAACATTCTTCGAACTCGCGTACTTTCGAATGTGTGTGTACTTTCCGGTGGCAGGTGTTCTTCGATGTGTGGACACTTGCGAATGTTTCCATCGACGGCAGCGTTGTCACCGGATGTTGTGCCACTCGCATTGTGAAAAATCGAGAGAAAAGAGATAGGGAGAGCGACTCATCATTCTCCTTCCCCGCCTCTTCTTTTATTATTAATGAGAAAACGGAGGGGGACCGGCAGTTCGAAGGTGATGTAGCGTGTTTCTCTAGATGAGCACATTCTCACAGTTGTTCTCTTCGCTTCTTTATCTCGAAGGAGAAAATGAAGCACGCGTGGGAATGTTTTTGAACCTGATCATTTTCAGCCGGAGAGAGAAACATAGCTGTAACGGATAACTTTCAGGCTCACTGATCGGCATAATCCTCCTCTACAACAAGGAATCGGGATTCTCGCGTCACGACGAGAAGTACATCAAGCGTTTCTCGTACTTTGTCGCCAACAGCATCGCACACGTAAGTGCACTTTGAACTCTTGAACCCGCGGCGGAAATCCACTTCTTGATCTTCTGATCGTTCCTCATTCCACACGGTTCCGCCCCTTCCGCCATGTTTCTACAAAGTCCTCTTTTGTTGGTCAGAATTCTTTGTTGTAATGTGTTTGACCAGCTGCGTCGGTCCGACCATGTCAAACGGAGAGTAGATCAAGTTTCCGGTGTCAGTGCGAACGTTAACAAACTACTTTTAGGCAGTCCTGGCGAAACAAATCGACGAAGTGCGTACTCGGATTCACATGGTGGAGGAGTTCAAGATACAAGGCGAAGATGCCGTGGTAGGATATCAACTGTTTGACACAACAAGAGCTTCCTTTTCAGATTGAGGAAGTTGACATAATGCGTCTCGTCAACGATCCTCTCCGCGACTGGCGTTACTTCAGCCAGAACTTCGCCGACTTCTCGTTCCCGCCACGCTCGATAGGCGAAAACCACTTCCATCGGGCCTCGATGATGTTCTTCGAGGACCTCGGATTCTCGATGCAGTACAAACTCAACAAACGGAAGCTTTCGTATCTTGTTCTCCGCGTCTCTGCTGGCTACCGTCCGGTGCCTTATCACAATTGGTCTCATGCGTTTGCTGTGACCCACTTCTGTTGGCTCACTCTACGAACTGATGCCATCAAACGGGCTCTCAGTGACATGGAGCGATTGTCGCTTCTCATCGCTTGTCTCTGCCACGACATCGATCATCGTGGGACGACTAACTCGTTCCAGATGCAGTCGCTTCAGAAGACACCACTGTCCGTGTTGTACAGTACTGAGGGAAGTGTCTTGGAAAGACATCATTTCGCCCAAACCATAAAACTTCTGCAACAGGAAGAGTGCTCCATATTGGAGAATTTACCAGCGGCCGACTTCCGAACGATCGTGAACACGATCCGCGAGGTCATTCTCGCCACTGATATCTCTGCACATCTCAAGAAACAGGAGAGAATCAAAACTATGATTGCTGAGGGGTACAATCCGATGTCATTCGATCATCGATACCTTCTGATGTGCCTTGTGATGACGGCATCCGATCTTTCCGACCAGTCGAAGAATTTCCATAACGCGAAGCGCATCGCTGAGAACATCTATCTGGAGTTCTTCGCTCAAGGCGATCTTGAGCTCCAGTTGGGTGTCAAACCGCTGGAGATGATGGACCGGACGAATGCATACGTTCCAACAGTTCAGATCGATTTCCTCGTGAAGATCGGTGTTCCCGTGTTCAAGTAAGACTTAGTAGGCGATGCGAAACTTTAAAAGTCCAAATTTTACAGCCTTCTAGCCACAGTTCTTCCCGAGGGCCGATCGACAGCTGAGGCAATAGAAGCAAACCACATGTGTTGGCTGGCACTCCACGAGGAAGTGAACAACAATCCGGCGGCAACGAATGAACTCGAGTATCTTCGCGACGAGAATCTGGAACGGAGAGTGAGTGAAAACGGTGCAGGAAAAAGAGTGAACTTCATAAATTATAGATATACGACCGCGTGCGTAAACAGGATCCGAGAGCCGCTGAAATCGCTTCGAAACGGTTCGACCCTGTGTATGCTAATGGAACTGTTCCGCAGACTCAAGACATTCTTGACCATCGTTTCGATGGATACGATAAGAAATATCAGATTATCAGTACTGGGAATCAGAACAACGGAAAGCAGCAGCAAATCCGTTCAATGCAGAAGCTGAAGTCAAAAGTAAGCGAATGGTATTTTGTTTCCATATTCAGTGGACTGCATTTCAGAACTCTGAAGACATTGCACTTCTGAAACCGATGGATAACGGTGGCGCGAACTCTTCCCGTCGTGGCTCAAGAACTCCACGTCGTCTGTGGAGACGTGCACGTCAACTGATTTCCTCCATGTCTTCTTCGTGCGCTTCCTGTTCTCCACTTCCGTCTCGCCGTCAAGTTAGCGAGGATTCTGAATCCGGCTGAGCCGTCGTCTAACCACCTATATCCATCTATATCCCTCATCACATTCATATCATATTCCTTCGAATCCTAAGTCAAACAAACATTTTTTTCTTGTAACTTTCATGTAACTCTTTGATTTTTCTGTCCAAATCGGTCACCATAACACATATAACACACCTCTCTGTACCATCTCCCTCCTCTTCTTCCACTCTCCAAACACTAAGTTATAACGCATATGGGTAGCCATCTAAATTCCCCGTCCCACTCGAGAAGTACCGAAGAATCCGATTGTCCTGTACTTTTTCGTCTCCTCCTCCTGTTCTTCCCCCCAATTGCATACATTCCTCCGTCCCTCTTGAAACCACACCCACCAACCACACAACGATGATCGACTCATTTTTGGAAGACAAATCAAAATCTAGTCGCTTTACCTCGATTTCTATTTTGCGTATTGTCACATTACAAGAAACGAAAATCAATGAAAAATTTATACTTGTGTACGTGGTAAAGCAGATAAATTTGATGTGAGATGCATATTAGAAGTATTAGAGTCGCGGGGTTCAATGAGATCTTGTGAGTGATATGACACAGTGGATTATTATTTCGATTTTAGTACAGACACGTCTTCTTCATGATTTCGAAGAACTGCTGCTCGTTGATCCCGGCCTTATTGTCGCCACCGGCTTCCCGAATCATTTCCTCGAATTCCGAATCGCTGAGAGACTCGCCGAGCTCTTTGGCAACCTGTCATTATTTTTTTATGAGCAGCCACGAGCAAGAAACACTCACCATTTTCAGATTTTCCACGGTGATAATCCCTTTGCACTCTGGGTCGAAGAGCTTGAACGCGGACCTCATCTCCGCAGTGACTTTGTCCTCACTCGGAAGCTCTTCGTCTTGTGATTGCAGAACACTCCACAACTCCTCGACATCCATGTAATCCTTTTCTGAAAAAAATTAGCGATTTGAGAAAAAAGAGCTCATCTCAAATCACCTCCGTGCCACGCGATCAGTTTGCTGCGGCCGTCTTTAATTTTTCGAGTCATTTCTTGGACAGTCGTGTTTCGCGGATCGTAGCCGAGCGCTCGCAGAACCATTTTGAGCTGCGTGAGTTTCAGCAAGTTGGGACGTTGCTCAGTGCACATGGCTGCGAACGTCACCTCTATTTCTTCACGAGTCACTGGAGTCGAAGGGGTCGGGGCCATCTAAAGTTTTTTGTGAATTACATCAGAGAGATCAAGATTAAAAGAGAGATAAGCGGAATCGGATTGACGAACCGATTGCAAAAGTATTAAATGAGATGCAAAGACAGGGACGGAACGTTCATTTCGGCTGAATATTATAAAAGATAGTAGGGGTCTTGAGAGAGCTACGGATTGGGAAAATTGTCGGATGTTTGAAACGACCAAACTCATTGATTCGATATTCGCCATTCTCGTACTCGATCATTTCAACTACTTCGAGGTTCGCACACTCTGAAGGTTTGTCTCATTTGGGCATGAAGCACATGATGAACTCACTGAGATGATGCTCGAAACAACCGAGACTAGCGAGGTTGCGACGAGTGCACGCGACTATGGCCGCTTTCGCGTTACGGAGCAGGAGACGGAGGACATTACAGAGAGAAGGGAGAAGAGCTGTGTCGTAGACGACGTCTGGAAAAGAAGCAAATGAGGAGACGCAGGTCTGAAGGCTAGTGGCAGAGATAATGAAGGATGCAGTGGGAAAGGGGTGAATTGATGCGTATAAATGCAGATGATTTTCTGTTTTTGGGATGAAGAGCGCTTTTGGAGGAGGCTATTTGGGAACTCACCAGCGGCAATAATAAGGTCAGCAGGGTCTTCCCAGTCAGTGGATTCGAAATCACACCAGTTAAGACAACGAACTTTGACATTGCCATGTGATATATTTTCTGCAAAAAGGAAGCTAATACTGGAATTTATAACACAAAATGAATACCATTAGATTCACTCATCAACCCATTTTTGATGGCGTTAGTTTTGAGCAAATCAAGAACATTGTCGTCGTAATCAGTGAGAACTACTTCGCAGTTATGACTTTTGGCGACAGAGATTCCGCTGACACCACATCCTGCTCCCAACTCGATGATTCTCGTGAACTGCTTTGATGGAATCAGTCTGAAAAGGTTTGCCAGATCGCACGATGCTTGCCACACGGATAGGCCGGTGGTCCCCAACGACAGCTGATGGAAACTCTCTGAGAACTGCGCAAGTACTTCGTCTCCAGCTTCGTTTAGATACAGCTGAAAGGTTTTCTTATTTCCATAGTTTTTGTGAGCACTCACTCTTTCTACAAACTCTTCTTGTCTCATTCCCATCAGCTTTCCGAGCCGATCGTATAGTGAATCGGGAACGATAATGCCGTTCTTCTCAAGCTTGGAAATTATATCTTTGAGGACATTTCTTTGGAACTGATATCTTATTTTGTGGCCAGTGACGATTTCATTGTTGAAGACCTTAAATGAATTATTTGCTTTCTAGGTAGACTTTCGACAGTGTTCACCTCTTTGGACAAGCGCTCCAAGTAACCTTCCTCTTCATCACATTTGACTAGAATCTCTTTCATCAACTCATCTGGAATTTGGGCTCCACTGCAGAAATAGCGCTTGAACCGGATCTCAGTTTTCTCTGCGGTAAGGTCCGTCTCTTTCAGTTCTTCGTTTTCTGGACATTTTCTGGAAGTTTTGCGATTGGACGCGGACACTATAAGCGGTGTCAGGAGGAAGGTATTCTGGTCTGGCGTAAGGGATTCCATAGTGTTCCGCTTGAACAATTCTTTGCTCTGCCTGGTAGATCAGTTTCCCGATGACGATGGGATCCGATTCCTGAAGATCTACGACTGGTCGAGCAGTTCATCACAACACAAATACCTGTTTGTGCTCTCGGAAGGTCCGGCGTGCTTCCGTCAAAATTTGTTCCCTTTCAGTCACGGTGTTCACTTCTTCCTTTGCTTTCCAGCCCTTTGCAAGTTTCAGAATTTGTCTGTATAATTGAATGACGCGAACTCTCTGTGGCACCGTATTCATCAAAATAGACCCGTGCCTGAAATTTGGCAATGTCGTTGAAAAATCAATTGAAACGAGTGCGAGAGTGCGCAGGCGGAGGCTCTCGGCGAAAAACGGGAATTGCGTCAACAGGGTTCATGACGCGTTCTCCGCAACCGCTGGCGCGTTTCGCAATCTCCGTTTTTCTAGTTTTGTTTCCACGCGTTCTATCGGTCTTCCTTGGGTTTTAAACTAATTTGTTACGCTTTATTCGAAATATAATATTTATTTTCAAAAAATTATTCTAGTTTTCTTTTTTGTAAGTAACATCATTCCTAATGATGAGACACCTTGCCGCTCTACACCTGGCCTAAAATCATCAATTTTTTATTTTCTATTATTGATTTTCAGATATGGCTCTACCGAAATTTGAGCTCTTATCTCTGGCTGATAATTCGTCCGGATGGGGGCCGCTTGCGAACTCATCTTCAGATGAACCGGTACCATTCCAACAATTCAACAAAGCTGACCGTATTGGACGTGTTGCCGATTGGATTGGAGTCGACCGCTTCTACAGAAGAGGAAATGAAAGGTATCGATCGTTTATGTGAATATAACAAATATTTGATTTTTTTAAAGATACAACGAACGTGTCTACGGATCTGCTGCCAACGCAGGAAGTCAGTTCGACTACATTCATGGAATGGATGAGCACAACTTCCAACTCGTTGACACATCCAAACCTATGGCTCGCAACCCACAGCGCAACTTCCGTGTTCGTCAAATGCACCTTCGTAAGCTGATGCAGAAGGAAATGGAGAAGCGCGAAATGGCGAATCAGACCACAAACATGCGCATGAAGAGGAGTATTGCTAAGGAGCAGCAGCGTGCTTTCAAAATGTGGCAACGTCGCGGAGGAAATGCTCGTCAAGGACAGCGTGGTCAAGGTGGCCGATTCGGTGGTGACCGCCCGAAAGAGCGTCTCCCGTCTGTTCAAGTCCGCCCAGAGTGGGGAGTTCTGGAAGAGATGAATCTTAACGCTTTTTCGAAGCTCGCCCTCCCGAACATTCCCGGAGGAGAAGATATCGGGAACCATCAATACGGAACTCTTCAGTTCTATGATAAGACAACTGATCGTGTGTCAGTCAAGAACTCTATGCCTCTTCAACGGTGTGCTGGGGTCTATTACAATGTGACGACTACTGAAGATCCAGTCATCCAAGATCTTGCACAAAGTGGAGTTGGAAACGTTTTCGGTACCGATATCATTCTTGCTACTTTGATGACCGCTCCGCGTTCCGTCTACTCGTGGGATATTGTGGCCTACAGAGTCGGTGACAAGCTTTTCTTCGACAAGAGGAACACGAGAGATATCCTAAATCCGGTTGAGACTCTCACTGTTTCCGAAACAAGTGCCGAGCCACCATCCTTTGACGGAAACGGAATTAATAATGCTAAAGACCTTGCCACCGAAGCGTTCTATATCAATCAAAACTTCCGCCGTCAAGTAGTGAAAAGAAACGAAGAGGGACACAAGTTGAAGAATGCTCGTCCTCCATTCGAAGAAGAGGAAGCTGGAGAGTCTGGTACTGCCTACAAGTGAGAACCAAAAGCATGTGGTTATATTTTAAGAGTAATTTTTAGGTATCGTAAGTGGAATCTCGGTAATGGTGTTGACGGAAAGCCGGTCGAATTGGTGTGCCGTACCGAATTGGACGGAGTTATCGTCGGACCGAGCAATGACCTCCAGACACTCACCATCAAGGCTTTCAACGAGTGGGATAGCTCGCAGGCTGGAGGAGTCGACTGGAGAACGAAGCTTGACGTTCAGAAGGGAGCCGTTATGGCTACTGAGATAAAGAACAACTCCGCGAAGGTCGCTAAATGGACTCTGCAAGCTCTCCTCGCTGGAACTGACACGATGAAGCTAGGATACGTTTCTCGCAACAATGCTCGTAGCACCCAGAATCACTCCATTCTTTTGACGCAATATGTGAAACCAACCGAGTTCGCAAGCAACATTGCTCTCAACATGGACAACTGCTGGGGAATTCTCAGATGTGTCATCGACAGGTAGTTTTCTTGAATCGCTTCTGTTCTAAAAGTCTTTTTTTTACAGCTGTATGAAGCAGAAACCTGGAAAGTACTTGCTTATGAAGGATCCACAATCACCAGTGATTAGACTCTACTCGCTCCCTGAGGGAACTTTCGAGAGTGAACGTGAAAGCTCCGAGGAGGAAAACTCTGATGATGATCAGTAAATATTAATCAATTTCCCGTGCTTTTCTGCACCCGTATTCGATTTTCTAATTATTTTTTGGTTAATTCAACTTGTTCGGAACATGAATTTTTTTTTCAAAATCTTCATTTAATTGAGACTTTCAAATTTAATGAATGCAAGAATACTGGAAAGCTCTGTTGACTCGATTCCACACAAGTCTGAAGCTGCTGCAGAAAGTTCCGGGGAAGCGTTGTTTTCATTGAAGTAATCATCGCCGAGTTCTACGTCGATTAAGCACAGTCTGAGAATGAAAAATTCGTCAAGTTTCGAAACCCATCAGTCTTACACAAGAAACAGAACGAGTGAAATCGCCTGATTTTCATTCTTATTCCAGCCAGTAATGTTCTCCGAATCCAGATTGAAAGTGGCTGCGACGCGGCTGAGGAGGTCTCTGCGGGTAGATGTCACTTGAAGACGAGATTCGAGTTCCAGCCAGCTGAGAGATTACTTATGAAATTGGGACGTTTCTGTCAACTCACTGATGTCTTATCGAGTGTAGGAAGATGTTGAGTCGCTTCTCTTTGATGTTGTATTTGTCAAGATTCGGTAGCTTGACAAGATTTTCAGTATCAACTTTGTTTCCGGACAGGAAGTCCATCATAATTTGTTCAGCGGTACCTCCAGAGGGCCTAGCACCTTCCAGAATCATCCGCCGAGTCTCAAGAGTGAACCACGATCTTGAAGGCTCAGTGTGTGAAATTCATATCAACTGAATAAAACTGACTTTACCAAACTGAGAAGCCAGATGTGCTTGCTATTTGTTGATCTGTTTTCCGTCACGGCAGTCTTCTGATTCATTGGTGGAGCTTCAATGAGAATCGGCGGTTTCTTCTGCTGCGCATTCTTGTTGCCGTACTTGGCCCTGAGTTTAGCCAGAATTTCGTCTTCTTTCGCCTTGTCTCTCTCCGTTAATTTGACTTGTCTCGGTCTAGAAGGCTTTTTGATGTTCACCGCGGGAGCAAAAGTGGACGATCTGAACTGCCGAATCGACTGGATAAAGTCTTTATCGTCTTCCGAAAGTTTGTACGGCTCTTGTTGCGGCTCCTCCTCCTCTGTTATTTTGGGCTCTTCGATCTCTTCGTTCAATTTCATGTTACTCACTTGCGCAATAATCTGGAATTCCATGGTTGAGAATGTGAATCACTTATTAGACTAACCGAATCTGCGACAAACTCAATTGATGGTTCCTGATCCATTTTCAAATCAGAGGATTTCTTAACTTCGGGAGCTGGACTGACGAATGTATCGTCTGGCACTTCGTATTTCTTATCTAAATTTGGTTTCTATTCATTAGACTCCAAGTCGCTCGAAAGTACTGACCCATTCTCTGCTGACATTCTCCTGTGATCCAGAGCGGCTGCTCATCCAATTGGTTGCGAACGAAAAAACTTCGGTGGTAGCAGTGCTCGGAGCAGAATTTGTTCCGCTGTTTACAGTACTCGTAGATCTGTGATTCGATGAAAGATTTTTTTTGATAAAACAAAGTCAATTCTTACTTTTCCTTCTTTCTTGTCGATTTGATACATTTGGGGTTTCGTATTCTTCGGAGGAGTGCGGGGACACGTTGGGAATCCACATTGCTTGTTGACGAAACGCTCCTCAATGACTTCATCCCAGCCGAGACCATGAAGATGTTTCAGCTGTAACATTGCGCCTGCTTTTAGGATACATTTTTCAGACGAACGTGACTTTCCAGTCCAGCAATATTCTCAACATCAATCAGATTTTCAATAGTTGTCAGAACTATTCTCCGGTATGAAGTTTCTTTTTGATCTTGCTCTGCGGCACTCATTTTCGGGAACTCTGGAATAACAAGATAGTGAACATTCGTCTCAGTATCATTTTATTTTTAAAAAAACATTTGCGAAAAAAATCGTTTTAAAAATATATTTTTCAAAACACGACGAAGTGACGAAATGGCCGAGGTTTTTCCCTGTTCGGCCACCAACATAATTTTCGAAATTTCGTTTTTTGGTCACATTTCCTTCTTGTATTTGATTGATTTCCGGAAAATTCCTGATTGTAACAGACATTTTCAGATGACATCAAGAGAAGAATACCTGCAAAAGTATTTATCGAAAACTTCCGGTGATCAAGAAAAAAAGAAAAAGAAGAAAACCAAGGAAAGCAAGCAGAAAACGAGAGGAGGGTAAGTTCACCTTTTTCAAGAACAGCATTAATTTTTTGAAAACTCTCCAGGTTACGCCTAATCGAGGAAGATGCGTTTTTGTCTGTGGAAGCAGCGAAAGTGAAAGACATTGGATCAGACGAGGAGCGCGAAGAAATTGAAGTTCTGAAGCAGAGCGTGAAAAAGGCAAAAGTGGTCCATGGCTTCAAGAAGACATTCGCAGAAGTGGATGCGCCTAAAGAAATAAAGTCAGAGCCTCTGTCCCCCGATAGCTCCCCGCCGAGAAAGCCACGTCAGCGTCACGACAGTGACAATTCGCCTCCAAGAGTAACTAGAACGAGGCACGACAGCGACAATTCGCCTCCTCGTGCTTCGAGAAAAAGACACGACAGTGACGGTGAGCTTGAATATGCTGTAAATAATTCTATTCAAATATAAATTTCTTTTCAGATTACTCCCCGCCTAGACGAGGTCGTCAGAGACATGACAGTGACAATTCACCACCAAGGCTAAATCAAAGTCGCAGAGATAGTGGTCTGATTTCAAAAACATTACGTAGAGAACATTCTCGTTTTTGTCCAGATAACTCGCCAGTTCGTCGTCGAACCAGGCACGATAGCGACAACTCTCCACCGAGAAGAGGAGCTAGAGGTAATAGTCATTCTAATCAACACGGTCGATTTAAAAAATTTACAGACGAATCACCTCCGCGACGGGAACGGACTCGTCGAGACAGTGACAATTCACCTCCAAGAAGACGACAAAACGATAGAGATTCCTCACCACCTCGGCGTCGTAGAATTGATGACGACGATTTGAGTCCACCGAGGAAGTCTAGGAAGATTGAAGAACCCAAAAAAATCAAGAAAGAAGAGCCCGAAGAGGAAACTTCCGGTAGGACCCTTGAGGGAAAAAGAGCTGGATTGCAATCGGCGAAGGATCTCCGAGAAGAAAGTGACAAGTTGAGAGCAAAAAATGCAAAAGTGAGTATGCATGTGCATACATTATTAACTGAAATATTTCTTTCCAGCTGTTCGACGAAATGGATAGTTCCGTTAGCGGAAGATTTGCTGATACTGTCCATCGTCAAAAGCAGACTAAGAAGAAAGGAAAGGACACGGAAGAGGATCAGGCGAAGAAAGAGAGAGAGGCGAAGAAAACTGAAGAGCTGAAAGAAAAGTACAAAACGTGGAACAGGGGAGTTGCACAGCTCGAAGAAAGAAAAGAACAACTGGAGGAGATGGCGAGGGTTGCAGCTGAGCCGATGGCAAGAGCCAGAGACGACGACGCTATGAATGCCCACATGAAAGAAGTGCTTCACGCTGCTGATCCGATGGCTGTGATGATCCAGAAGAAGCGGAGGGATACTGCTATCGATAGAGGAGAGCTCGTTTATCCAACATATCATGGCCATTGGACACCGAATCGATTCGGAATTGCTCCTGGATATCGGTGGGATGGAGTAGACAGGTAATTTTATTTTGTGAACGTTGAGAGTTAAAGTGAACTTGATTTCAGATCGAACGGATTCGAAGGAAAACTTGCAAAAACAGCGAACAACCGGGCGGCTAACCAATCCGAATACTACAAATCAATCGCCGAGTACGAGTAACCGGTAGGACTCGATTGTTTTCATCACTTTCAAGACAATAATTTATTCGTTTCTCACTTTAAATATTTAACCATTTTGTCGGGAAAACAATTAAATAGGCGATGGCACTCAAAGCGCGCATCTTTGTCGTGTTTAGGCCTTTCGGAGTACGTAACAAGCGAATGTGTCTGTCTTGATGAAGCAGTGCTCACGGTTCTCTCCTTCGATCGGTGAAAGTCCTTGCTCACCGCAAGCCACGTAGAATTCGCCGCTCACCAGTCGTGATTTGACGCGTTGCGCCAATCGCTGCATCGAAGATTCTGGCTCCTCTGTCAGACTCTGAAAGAAGTTAAGGCGTTTTAAGAACAGTTATCCTGAAAAACCTGTCTGATAAGTTTTCGGAGACGGACAGAATTACAAACTGGGGTGTCATCGGCGGCACCTCCTTTCGAGAACCTTCTGTTTCTGAAACCAGCGTTGCCTCCTTCGTACTCCTCAACCTCCTCTTGTGCTTCATCGTAGTTTGCGCCACTTGGTGCTCCTCCGGCTGCTCCTCCGCTTCCGCTGTATCCTCCCGATGATTCTCCGCCCGATGGTGGAGCTGGGGCCGCAGCGGCGTCTCCACCGCCTCCCGAGTAGGTCGGGGCTGGTGCTGGTGGCGGTGGTGGTGGTGGGGCCGCAGCAGCAGCGGCGTCTCCGCCTCCAGAGTAGTTGCTGCCTCCAGCAGCTGCTCCAGCGTCACCTCCTCCTCCAGAATAGCCTCCAGAAGGAGCAGCTGGCTCTGGTGCGGCGGCGGCAGGAGCGCTTTCGGCCGCACCTCCTCCTGAGTATCCTCCTGTGGGGGCAGGGGCTGCAGCAGCTGCGTCTCCGCCTCCGCCGGAGTATCCGCCAGCCGATTCACCGCCTCCGGACGACGAAGATCCCGAATATCCTCCAGACGAGGAGGCTCCAGCATCGCTTCCACCTCCAGAATAGCCTCCAGCTGAGGAGGAGGAGGAGCTCGACGATGAATCACTCCCAGCAGAGTATCCTCCCGATGCAGAAGACGAAGAGTCTCCTCCGCTCGAGTATCCTCCAGAAGACGATGAAGATGAGTCCCCTCCGCCGCTAGAGTATCCGCCGGATGACGAAGAGGAAGTGTCTCCGCCGCTAGAGTATCCGCCGGATGACGAAGAGGAAGTGTCTCCGCCGCTCGAGTACCCTCCAGACGACGATGCGGGTGCAGCAGCAGCAGAAGCGTCACCTCCGCCTCCAGAGTACGATGATCCTCCTCCACTGCTCTGAAATAAAGCTAATTAGAGAGAGTAGAGAAATGGGCGCGCGCCTAGAACTGTTCTGACATCAAGTGATGTTAGTGACGGGAGGAAACTGAACGCATGCACTGAATGTGTTAGATTGGCACTCTCGACCCTCACTACGTACCAGGTCACACTCGTCGCCAACACTTGCTCGTTGCTCGGCGGCTCCGATTGCTTCAGGTTGACTGCTGTTCGTATGTGTGTTGTGTTCATGCAATGCGTTAGAAAACGACGTACACGTTCGGAAACATTTATATACAGGACACAGTTTGGTTGCTTCGGTTCGACGAGAGAACACGCCGGACACAAAACAGAAGAGAGAAGAGATGGTGGAATCGTCTTCGGGGGCATGTGGGTGGGGGAATACCAACTAACACTTTCGAGAATGACAACTACTACGTCCTCGTCTTCACAACAACAACAAAACGGGATCGGGATGGGGTGGTGTGTGGGATTACTTAGATTATGCCTTGTTGAAGAAGCGCGAGAATCTGGCGCGTCCCGGGTAAGAAGAACCACCACTTGCTTGTTCAGAGTATCCGCCTCCACTCGAGACTGCTGGAGCTGGAGCCGGCGCTGGCGGTGGTGGCGGTGGTGGTGGTGGCGGTGGTGGAGCGGCGGCAGAGTATCCTCCGCTGCTTCCTCCGCTCGAGTATCCACCGCCGCTGCTGCCTCCTCCGGCGTATCCTCCTCCTCCGCTGCTGCCTCCGCCGGCGTATCCTCCACCTGAAACAGTAGATCAATGAGTTGAGGGCATCACTGGGATTCGACTCTACCTCCTCCGGTCGAGTATCCGCCACCTCCGCCGCCGCCTCCTCCGGTAGCATATCCACCGCTGCTTCCTGAAAATTGTCCAATTTAGGACGATCAATAAATTGGAGGACTCACCTCCGCTGGTAGCGTATCCACCTCCTCCAGAGCTAGCGTACGATGGGGCTGGAGCCACGGCGTATCCTCCGCCTCCGCTCGATCCTCCTCCTCCGCATCCTCCTCCTCCGGATGGGGCAACAGCGTATCCACCTCCTCCGCTGGATCCTCCTCCTCCGCAGCCTCCACCGCCGCCGCCTCCTCCTCCGCATCCTCCTCCGCCGCCTCCTCCGCATCCTCCACCGCCGCCTCCTCCGCATCCTCCGCCGCCTCCTCCTCCGCATCCTCCTCCTCCGCCTCCGCATCCACCGCCTCCTCCTCCGCATCCTCCGCCTCCTCCGCCGCATCCTCCGCCTCCGCCTCCGCATCCTCCGCCTCCTCCTCCGCATCCTCCTCCGCATGGTGGTGGTGGTGGTGGAGCGCATCCGCCTCCACATCCTCCACCGCCTCCTCCGCCGCATCCTCCTCCGCATGGAGCTGGTGGTGGTGGGGCACATCCACCGCCTCCTCCTCCGCAGCCGCCACCGCAGCCACCTCCGCAGCCTGAAAGACTCATTGGTGGATGAGGTTCCGAACTTCCGACGTCACTCACCTCCGCCGCCACCTCCGCCTCCGCCGACGCTAGGGAAGAGGAAAGACGATACGTGAACCGTCAGGAGCAGAAGAACTACCAACCGAAGGTAGGTCATTCTGAAAACAAAACGGCATGCGTGAGATAGAGCAGAAGAAGGAGAAGAAGATAAGGAAAGTCTTGAAAAGATGAGAAGACTGGTCGAATGAGAATGATGCTTATTTAGGCGAAAAGCCAATCTTATATACTCGTCGCAATTACTACTGCAGCAGAACAAGAAGTGTGCGGAGACACACGGACGCCGCCCACTTCTTGCGCAAAACGTCTGGTTTTGGCAAAAACATATACACACACGCATATATTGTTATCACAGAATGACACTGGTTCTCTTTCTCACTTACCAGTTACGACATCTTTGACGCGTCTCCCTCCCCAATCAGATTTCAGTCAGATCAGTATCGGGGGAGGGGGCCGATGAAACCGTTTGGAAGCGAGCGACGAGTGAAAGTCGAGACATCCTTTGCAGAGAGATACAGTAGTAGTGACTGCTGGAACGTATGTGGCTGTAAATTGAACTGCCGTGGAGTGGACAAATGAAGGTTTCCGAACGAATCGTCGTACTCGTCTTCCAGCTCAGAAGCCACTGAGCCCTCCATCCATTCCACGTTCAACCGATGTTCCCTCATTCCCGATGTGCCTTTGTTCTGCCGTTTCTCCAAATGACGCAACAGATTGTTCTCCGACCATCCGCAACTAGTTCTCTCCATTTGCACTGATTCCGCCAGCTTGTCGGCGTCCACTGGAATGAATATCCGCGCGCCTTATCTCCCGTTCACTCCGTCGTGTTTATACTAGACGCGCCTGTGCCAGAAAGGATACAGAAAACAGTGAAAAACAAAACAGAATCGTCGCTGAAATGTTATTGTTTTGCGGCGCCAGTGTCGCCTGTTTGAGCACCTGGCTCCAAACGTATAAATGAGGGTCACCGGCAAAGTTGGCAACAGAGAAGACAAATGCCACGTGCCGCACTTCTAGCCGTCCTCTGTGTGAGTCTGACATATTCCGATGCGGTGCCCGAGAGCTGTGAGCAGTCGAAACGCGAAACGAGGTGTTCGAGCATCTTTGAAGACCTCTCCAACTGCTACAATGCCACGTTTCGGCCTATGTTAGGGGTGAGATTGGTTCTGAAATCCCGAAGAGGCACTCGCTTTCAGGACTGTTTGGTCACTTGCAACGCCTGCGAATCATACAAGTGCTCGAATCCGCAGCCGGACACTGTACTCAATTGCTCAGCGCTTGCTGCGCAGTGCGATTCGGACACTTTCAGCGAATTCATGAAGGAGAAATGTCCGGCGACGTGTGGAAAGTGCAACAGAAAGAATGCGAATTTGTGTGCCGACAAGAGCAATTCGGATGTTTGTGCGACGATGGCGGTGAGTGGGGAAGGAGTTTAGCCTTATCTCTCGGTTTCAGTCCTTCTGCAACACAATCGATTACTACGATCTTCTGTCGACAGAATGCCCTTCGACGTGTAACAGGTGTCCTTTGAACGGAACGAATGGAAATGGGAACGGAGGGGGAAACGGAACCAACGGTATTCAATTTTCTTCCAGAACACCCATCCAACTGTATGGCTCATTTACAGTTTGTGTCGACGTGGCGAATGATTGCATCGCAAACCAGAACCGTTGCTCCGATTCTCAGTATGGTCCGCTGATGCACCGGTTGTGTGCGAAGAGCTGTAACGCGTGTGCGACCTGCGAAGACTACAACAAAATGTGTTCGCCGTGGGTGGCACACGGCTTCTGTAGCAAATACAATCAAGCGGTAATTATGAAAAGTTGTCCTAAAAGTTGTGGTCTTTGTAAATAAACGTTTTTCAAAATATGGCATAAATAAATTTATTAGTGAAAGATCGTTTGAGGAATGGATTCCAAAATGTACATGTGGCAAGGAGATCACAGTTGTATTACATACTTTTCGGCGGGCATGACGATTTGTTCATAGGGAAGTTTTGCATGATCGAGCATCTTTTTCGAAGATCGGAACGCGAGCTCGTCACGATCTTCCAAGTAATAAACTTTTTTGACTCGAGACTGGATCAGCATTTGAGCGCATTTATTACACGGAATCAGTGTCACATAAACTGTACAGCCATGGAGAGTTGCACACCGCTGTAAGAAAGGTATTCGATTGAATGTAAAATACAGTAAGATCTCACCTTGTTTATGATTGCATTCATCTCCGCGTGCACAACGTACAGATGTTTGTTGTCCTCCGGGTCTTCTTTGTCCCATCGGAACACGTCATCGTCGACTCCGATTGGAAATCCATTGTATCCTATTGACACAATACAATCGTCCTTGTCGACTATGACGCAGCCAACCTGGGTCTTCGGATCCTTGCTCCGTAGCGAAGTCACTTTTGCCATTTTCAAAAACCTCCGATGCTTTTCGAGTAGACGATCAGCTGCTTCGACTTTTTGTGGCTCTTCGTTGAGATTTATATCTAGCCTGTTCAACGTTTCAGTGACCGTATCTACTCCTTCTTCTCGTAGCGTTTTCATCTGAAACAGAATGAATATAGAATATAGGAGCATGAAAATTAGAAAGAACATGTATTCAGACACTGAACAATACTGAAAAAAAACACCAGGTGGGTGCACAATGCACCATTAATGACCATGTGGCGATATGGTGGTAGTGCACCTTCACATTTTCGCTCTGACTACGGTCGACATTGGCACTGTGTGTTTTTACGTCACGGTGTGCGCACACATCGAAAGCAGACGCATTCGCGCGCGCGTCGCCTAGTTTCTGCACACTTTCCTCTCTCATTTCCTTCCACTCTCTCCTTTCTATTCTCTATTCTCTACTCCACCATTTTACATTCTTCGCAAGAAACTTTCTCATGTCTTAACATATTATTTTCAGAACCGTTCGAAATGACTACCGTCGAAGAGGATCTTTTATTGAACGAAGCGGAAGGAGGAGGTTTCGAAGCATTGACGGTACGGTGGAAATCGATAAAATAAATAAATATATACAACGCCATTTTTTAGGCGATCGACGAAGATTTGCTGCTTGGTGCAGGCGACGTCGCCCGAAAGCAAACCCAGGAATCCGTAGATGACAACTCTCTCCTAGACTCTTCCGATCCTGTTCCTGAGCAAGTAAGTTGTTACAGAATGTCGCCACTTTCCGTATCGATCAATTTCATTCGTAGTTATTTTTCGTAGTGTTCATATCGCACCTTTTTTTTCATTATCAAGCACAATTCCAAGATATTGATGTGTATCTGTATTTGCGAGCTCCTATCATCTGTGTTACCCCTTCTCTTCGTCAGTCTGATCTTCCTAACCCTGCCCCGAACTCATCTTTCTTTCGTTCGTTTTCCATCGTTTTCTCTCTCCAATCGGACGATCATGTTGCCGGTGTAGCCGCTTCAGAATCTTTGCGCCCAAATCGATAATTTCTTTGCCCGTTTTATAATCACCCTGTCCCGCCCCTTTCGATCACCCGTTCCTTATATCTATTTGGCCCTATTCACCACCCCAAAAATTTTCCAAACTCTCCTGGGATCTATTGATATATATTCGATTGCCATTTGATTCTGTTCCGGGTGTCATACGGCGCCTTTTGTATAATTGACTTTTTACTTGACTGTTCCTAGTCATGATCGGGTTGGTTTGTCGAATTATTTATCGGCGGATAAATAAATATGAAGTCAAATAAAAGTAGTTAAGAGAAGCCCAAATAAACTTAGATGTTCAGAGAAAACAGGTAAAGCAAGTTGATTGTCGTCGATTGGAAGTTGACAAAAGATTTGCTGCAATTTGCCGATGCTTAAAAAAGCTTCAATGGAACGACGACTGATAATTTCCGTATTAGACTATCCTTTTTTATTAGCACTTTTCTCGAAGCATCCCTATTCTAAAATCGAACAAACATGGACAGTATCTGCATCTTTTCATTTGACTTCTTTTTCAAAAAAAACGAGTGCTATTCCTTTCCGGAACGTTATTTCTTTTCATGAAACGTAAAATCTTGGTAATTTTGCTGTAATCTGTATCCTATCACTGAAGAATTGTGTCTCGTTGTTCATAAAATTCATAGATGTCAGATTTTGTGGAGAGCCGGTTCCGAGATGAGTAGTTTCGCGTGGTTCACATTTCATTCGCTCAAAATGTCTCTCACTTTAACTCGGGTCGAAGGTGAAAGTTAATCAGAGTGTTTCACAGAATAACGTTTCCATTAGTCACATAATATTGCAATTACTGTGTTTTTATCTATTTTCTGTTCAAGTTTATCTCCTGTCACTAGGGAAACCCGCAAATTTTCAGGTCTACGAAAGCAATGAGATAGATGAAAAAAAGGAAGATGATGAAGAAGACGTCGAAAGTGAGAAAGAAGAGTTGGACTATGATGAGGAAGAGGATGACGAAGAGCGCAGGGAACGAACAAGTCGATTCGCGTCCGAGAAGAAGGGAGGAGCTCGTGCCGATGTGAACGAAGGCGACGAAAACAAGAAGGAAGGAAAGGGAGAATCGAAAGTAGGAGTTCGAACAGCGTCTTCAGACTGCAATCGTCATTTCTTTCAGGGCAAACGCGCTGGTATTCCATCTCTTTTCGATAAAACCATCACAAGCAATCCACTGAGAAACGGAGATCAGCCTATTGGTGTCCGCCTTCGAATGGAAGGAGAACAAGAGCGAGTTTTCTATCCGCCCCCGGGATTCATGGAGGGTCCTCCCACTATCGTACCTCGACTTCCAAATGGAATTCCTCTAATCGGAATGCCAACGAATCACGGTCGTGCAGGCTTTGGTCTTGGTTATCAAGCGCAAGCTCGACTTACCGGAGGGGGCGGCGTCGGTGGGATGCAAGGGGGTGGTCAATGGGATCAAGCAGTGGCCATGTTCTTGAACGGTGGCAACCCAGCCAGCAATTCGTCACGCAGTAGAGGAAACAGAAAAAGGAGAAGCTCGTCGTATTCCACTGCTTCAAGTTATTCTAGTGACAGTAGATCGAGATCGAGAAGCTCGTCCAGAAGCGATAAGCGACGCAGGGATAGAAAAGAACGAAGACGGGATGACCGCGACAGACGAGACGACAGAAGAGATGATCGGAGAGATCGGAAACGTCACGATGATCGCAGACCACGACACGAAGGTCATCGTGATTCGGAAAAGGACAGCAGACGCAGGAGAGAGCAATCGAAGAATGCGACGATCGAAAGTGTCAAGGCTTTGGGGCTCACTAGTGAATACATAGATCGAGTCAACGAACAGAAAAGAAAGCGCGACGAGATCATTCGCAAGAAGGAAGAGCGTCGGCATGGACCTGCAGTAGAGCGGAAGGAACACTCTTCTGTCAGCAATACCACATCTTCGGTCGCCCCACCTGCACCCACTCCTGTTCCTTCAGGCAAAGAGAAGATGAAGGCGTTTTTGGCAGTGAATGTCATCGGCGTTCAGCAACTTCCAACTGCTGTGAAAAAGATAGAAGCATTGGCAACTGAGCTTGGCCCTATCAAGAAGTGCTGGCGATCGGCTGATGACGTTGTTTCCATAATATTCAACGCTCACGACAAAGCAAAAGACTTCATGATAAAGTATAATGGGTAGGTGTCGTGATGCATTCTTCTGGGGAGAAAAGTAATTTTTGTTTCCAGAAAAGTACTCTCCGGCCTGAGGATCTCTGTGTCTCTGGAGAAGAAGTTCCTGAATCTGAGCGAAGTGAGCTGATGATCTTAATAAAAAGGAAACATTTATGTTTTATTTTTGTCTTTTATTTGTACAAATAAATCTCTTTGAGAATGCATTCTCTCAATTTTTTTGAATGATAGCGAAGGAGACGGGGGGTCACAAATAAATATACAAACGGGCGGAATCATCGAATTGAGAGAGGGGCAATAGGAAGGAAATGAATCACAGAACGACATGCTCCGTTGGCTGCGAGGACTTGAGGAGCAGTTTTCCGCTCTCCTGAATGCTCATTCGCTGACGACACTCGGCTCCAAGAGCACGTTTCTCCTGGTGGGAGTTCCAGAATTTGGAGACGCACTCGATGACGGAACGGTTCGTGTAGCAGACGATGAAAGCGACGAAGAGTCCCTGAAGGTGGGGGGTGTTCGGGACTGACGGAGGACGGTTTTGATCTACCTGCAGTCCGTTGAGCGACTGGTCGGTCACCTGGTAGACGGTGTTGTTAAAGCGGTAGATGGTGAGCAATTGCTGCACTCCGAACACCGGAATCAGCATCAGCGCTCCACGGACGGCTTTTCTGAAACAAGCGAGAGTTCCCGTGCTGCTATTCCGGTGTGACGTCGGACGCTCTTTGCGTAATTCGATCCGGCTCGGTTTCCGGAGGGCCAGTCGGGAATCTAATTCCGGTATCTCACCTGTATTGAATTCTCTCCAAGTGCGGGTCGCAGCGAAGTTTTTTGAGCAGAATGTAGACGATTAGACCGAGGAGCAGAAGATTGACCTGAGACGAAGAGGATCATAGAGATGGGGGCGGAGCACAACTGACCCCCATGGCGAGGAGAGACGGCGCGAAGATCATCCACTCGACCCACGCGACCGACGAGTTTTCGATCCAGCAGAAGCCGATCTCGTCGTTGAGACCGCGCAAGAACATGTAGACGAAGGTGATGAGACCAGGAGCGCCTTGAATTGGAAACGGTTCTGTGCGCCGACGTTCAGATGCTCACCCCAACAAATGAGTTTGTAGTCGCGGAGGGTTTCTCCTTCGGAATGCTGTGCAGTGTAGAGGAGTCTCCACAAATAGACGGCCTCTGCGAGCATCCACGAGAAGTTGGTCAGTCTCAGATAACGCAGTTGGACTGAGAACATGAGCCGGCAGAAGATCTGAAAGAACGCGCACTTGGTTCCCTGGGGGTGACGGGGGGAGAGTCTCTTCTCCTTCTTTTGCTGCCCCCTTTTAGAAAATTTGAATAATTCAGTTTCGCGGGGTGACCGCAATGGTCAGCGGATGGGCGGCTCACATGGTTCGAGTAGATCTGCGAAGAGAGCGGCGCGTCGTCGGAAACGAAGAGAGCCACGTTGATGAGATAGAATGCGCCGTAGGCGAGACACGAAAGGAGGAGATGGCGGTGCAGAATGAACATTGGTTGGCAACGGATCGGTCTGAAGAAGACAATGAGCACAACGGGAGACTATTTTCGGGAGAGAGAGAGCTCACCGGAGCAACGCGAGCATGAACACTGCGGGCACGAGAAACACGACGCTGATCGAGTAGGTCATCACTCCTGCGATCATTTTCGCGTGCGCATCCTGAAAACGGCTGTGAGGGAAGATCAACACCGCCAGAGCTCACGTGATTCGAGGAGCATCCGGTGTAGTCGGTGTGCTCGCGGAACCCCTCCCCGTACTTTTCCCATCCGCGAGTGGTGCACTGTTGATACGCGAGTCCGTCGCTGTCCGTTTTCGCCTGTCCCCCGTAAATGTAGACGGGACACTGGCGAGCCACACGCCCCGGGTTCGCCCAATCGAAGCAGTTCCATCCGTCCCACGTCGCCGGACACGTCGCCTCGTTGTGTTGGCTGTCTGAAACGGGGAAGGACTCTTCGACTTTCGGCTGATTCCTACACTTGACAAGAGTGTTTCTGCAGCAGTAACGAGCCGCCGAGCAGCAGTCCTTGACGACGAGATCGAACTGGAACGGAAGCGGCGGATCGAGTTGAAGGCGACTGAGCGGAGTTGTTCGCGAGCTGAAAACAGATTTTAAAAAACAGTTTTCCCCGTCTTTTTCTCCGCGAAAAAGGTCAATTTAAGGAGAAAGAAAGTGTGATTGAGTTCACAAAAGACGCGAACTTTTTGTCCATTCAATTTCCGTTTTCGCACATTTTTTCTCGCCCTGGCGTCTTTTTTCTGCTCCGGAAATCTACAAAAACGTTTTGGATCCGATTTGCGACTGAGAGCGGCTGGAACGTGATCTACTTTTCGACCCCAATTTTGTTATGTGCACGTCAGACGAATAACAACGGCCGATTCTGAATCCGACGACGGCGAAGACCAATTTGTGCGTCAACCGACGAAAAATGACAATCGGTGCTCTTTGCGCTCTGCCGTGCAAAACTATCGTGTCCTTCCTTCCTCTCCATGGAGAGGATTACAGCAAAGAGAGAGAGAAAGAGAAAGAGAGAGTCCTTTCATTTCAGTCCGCGTCTTCCCAGACATTCGTCTTCGAAAGTGCGCATCGCCTAATCCGCGCCGGTCCCTTGCCCCGATGTGTTTTGCTGTGTTCTCTCCATTCTTCGCCGCGAGCATCCGTGATGAAATGTTGCAAACCTTTACACTGTCAACTGTCATTGCGTCTCGTCATCGTCGCCCCACCGACCGATCCGTCACTTTTTGCTCTTGACTCCTGGCCCCCGATTCCTCTTCCCTGATCGAAGAATGACCAGACCAAGGGTTACTGTCCTTTCCCGTACACATCGATTTCTATTTCACATTCACATCAGACCCCGTGCCTCGATTCTAGACGATATCGCATCAATGTTGGTCGGGAGAGGTTTTCAAAGTGTTTCTTTCGAGTATCATGTGTTGCGATGGAAGAGAGAGAGAGAGTGTGACAGGAGTGGAGACGCAGACGAGCGGTTATGATGGGAAGAGACGGCTCTTGCGGGCGAAAAGAAACAATTTTTCAGAACATGAGGGCACAAAAAGTCTACGAGAATGAAGCGAGAGAGAGGGAGGAAGTGGAGACGCAGACGGCGTGCTAGGTGTTACGGAAAGCGGTTGAAATGCTCGATTGAGCAAGGTTTGGAAGTGCGCGCGGAAGGAAATAAATGGGAAGTACGTCGCGGCGGACGAGAATAGTCGGTCAGAAGAGCAACTTTTTATTCTCTTCTCCCCCTGAATCCTCCTCCACTCGGTCCCCCTTTCCAGCAGTTCTTCTGCAGTTTCCACCTCGACTTTCCCGGCCCCTTTCGTGCCCCTTTCGTGCCCTCTCATCCGTTTCTTCTTCGTTCAAAAAGCGCATCGGCTTCCACAAAAAACGAGCTGCTCGTCATGCAGTTGCACCCCGTCCCTGACAAGTGCCTGTTCGACGATGAATGATCTTCGCATCTCCTCCGGGAACGACGGCTCTCCGGACCTCCTGTCAATCGAGCACTGGCGCGAAAGGAGCCACGTGTCGAGTTGGGTTCCGGAATAGAAAAAGAGCTCCCCGCTTTTGCCGTCGGACATGGTCAGGAAATGAGAGGGCGAGGCGGCGGTCAGCGAGTCTGCGTCTCTCCGCACCGCGCACTCTCTCCGCGTCAATCATGCACACGGCGGGGGGAGAAACAGACATTCGGGTCCCGAATTCGTGCGAAATGTTGCGAGAGTTACGAGACGGCGCCCCGCAATTTGCTGCTCGTTTCCCTCCTCAAAAGTGCGGAGACGACAGACCGAATGGCACCACGAAGAAAAAGGTAATCGCATTACTCCTCGACGCCACCGCCTCGTAATGGATATGTTCTTTTTTTGGGACCATCACCCGGTGCAATGTGTGTGTGTGTGTGCTCAGCGAGCAGGGCCCCCCGTTGAAATCCGAGATGCGACAGAACCCTGCTCCAAAAGACACAAAAGAAGAAGAAGCGAAATGAAACTGTGGTGGGTGGGAAATGGATGCGTGTGCAAGAAGAGGAAGTGGGGACATGTTTCGATCTCTACAGTAATCCCTTTATCCTTTTTCAATTACACTATCCAATTCCGAGGCTTAACGTCTACTTTTTCGGGAGAAAACGAAATAAATTGAGTGGATTAATGGGGGGATGAACTCACGCATTGAGGGCGAATTCGGGAATGTTGAAGACGTGCGAACTGTTGGCGCAGTTGCATTCGGCCGGATCGCTCCCGACCGGACACACGAGAACTCCCGACGTGTCGTCGCACAGTATCGTCTGGTACCTGGAAGAATACACGAGGGCATCCGATTCGTTCACGCTCCACAATCAGCCGCGTTCTGGGAACCGCACAGAGCGAAGCGTTGTTTTCGGTGTGGCTGTGGCTGTCTAATCCGGGCGGTGCTTCCAGGACGACGACAAAGAGAATGCGCTAATTGAAGTGAGATGATAAATAATTGAGAGCGACGCACGACGCAGAGACACCTTGCGCTTTGTCGGACGAGGAAACGAACAACTCACTTCTCAGAGTAGGGCTTGATGAGCATGAATATGAAGTAGAAGCAGGCGGAGCACGAGATGGAGTCGAACGACTCGGGAACGAAGTCGCCGTGATTCGAGAAGCGGCACGACATCTGAAAGTCGTCGACCAGCGACGACGGAACCTCCATGAGCGATGTTTCGAGGCGAAAAGTGGGTGGGGCGGAGCCTGAAAGGCTGCGAAGAAATGAGAGAAGGCGAGAGAGGGAGAGACGCAGAGAAGGAGGAAGGGGAGGAGGGGAAGAAGGGATTCGGGAGGAGGAGGGGATGGGTCAGTTCTGAAAAAGTTAATGGAGTGGGAAAGTACGGAAATGGAATGATGAGAAGCGAAGGAAAATGAAGGATGAGTGAGCGGACGAAAGGACGAAGAAGAGGAAGAAGAAGGAAATGACACAAAGAGCTTCTTCGAGATAAATGGGCTTTCGGATGGAAAATTGCATCGAAAACCAATGATAAAAAGCATTAAAAATAGAAGGAGAGGCGGGAAAACAATCGGCCAAAAGGCTTCCTTATTCGGTCGAATCGTAAATTTCGAACTCTTTCGAGGGGGTGTCATCCACCATTTCTCATAAACACCGTCTCGTTTTTGATCTCTTTTCCTGTTTTTTCCTCCCCCCGAATCAAAAAGATGGCCGTTCGTCTCTGCTAATTTGCGTTTTTTTGGAAGAGGAGCAGCAGTAGCAGCTGGAATGCGAATCAGCATTCAGTCGGTCGGGAAGCGTCTGGAAAACATTGCCAACCGTCAAGATAGCCGACGGGGCAGGTGGGCAGTAATGAGGCGCGCGCGCCCATGTCCTGCCTGTTTTTCATTATCGGCGATTCCCCGGCGGATACAGTAGTCGATACGGCTCGAAATAGAGTTGTATAGTGGTGGGCACGGGAAATTGGAAGACAGATTCGGAAATTATGAAGAGATTGATCACGTGTGTGCGGGGAGAGAGCTCGTGACTGGAAATCGATTAAGACGAGGGGACAGTCCGTGTTGTGCTGTCGTCAGCCATCGGAAGAGACCGAATGAGGTCTCGGGGCTCCGTGTGCCGCCCGTGCGGCCGCACTTAATTATAGTTTATATATCGAACAACCTCCTCTTCTCTTCTCGTTTCTCACCTCTCCGCCACCCCCACGAATCGGAAGATGCTCTCCTTTTTTGTGTTGGTCTTTGAATGATTCCGAATATAGTTAACATATAAATGAAGACGGGAAGGAAGTGAACACGAGGGCGCGACGAGCAAAGACAATGAGGAGCAAACTGTAAGAGTATCGGGTGTCAACGGGAGGAAGGAAGGAAGGCGAAGAACGGTTGAAACAGAAAGGAAACAAACGGGAGGCAGAAAGAATGACTGGTTGGAGACGGGAAGCGAGAGAGAGAGAGAGAGCAATGCATCGGAATGGGCGGTCTCTTGAGAGCTTGGAACTGTGTGAGGTGTCAACAATGTGAGAAATGTGGGTGGAAAGAGAAGGAGGCAACTCGTCGTATTCGCCGAATCATGTCTGAACACATCCAAAGAGACCGCCTACGAGGGAATTCCTTCTGAACTTCGGAACGATCCGTTCTGAACTTCTATTCGTTCTCTCCTTCTTCTTCTTCTACCATTGACTGATGTACTTACCCCACCAGTGTCATTCAGGAAGTGGGGAACGAGGGAACGTGAAGGGAATATGACCACCCGCAGCACTTCTTATTATACTTTCGCCGTCTGGGGACGTCTTGTTATCTATAATTGTGATGGGGGCAGCTAGTCGAACGTCTAAGTATGTGTTCGCTGCCGGCGAGGGAGCCTCGATTTCGAAATCTCTAACTGTCTGCGTCTCTTAATCAGCGCACTGTCTTCTCCATTCGCTGTGGGACCTACACCAAGTGTAGGACACTCTATTACACGCATAATGCACTTATGCATCGTCGGTAAGATAACCGAACACTGCCCTTTCATCGAATGCCTATAGAATTTCAGTATAATAGCTGAATGCACATAAATGTCTTGAAATTGTCCGCGTCTCCCGACTCTGCACGCTGCCTCACCCTTTTCGCTGCGGGACCCAGCGGAAGTAACGGGCACTTCACACGCATTATACAAGCTTCCCCCACATTGAAACTATCTCGAAGCGGAATTGCTGAAAGCGTTATGGGTCTCGCAACGATCAGCTCATGAATCTAAACAGAGGCCTTTTTCGTCTAGAAATGCCCTTGAAACTTGAGAAATTAGGTTTCTGCTCATGAGTGAAAAATGAAGGAAAGATGGGGAAATGTTTGGATAGCTTTGAAAAAGTGCTCGACACAGTTCGATCCGGGTAGGCGAAACGAACGGAACACAGTGATATTCCCCCTGGTATGCAGTTGTTTGGGCACGCAGATGTGTCTATTTTCGCGAGTGAGTGTCTTCTGATTTGCACTCGAAAGTCCGTTATAGTGAAGGGAACAAGGGACAGTTCAGCGAGGGGAGGCGGGCGATTGAAACAAATCTCGAGAAGTGATTCTACTCGGTTCGAAAATATCCTCCCCCTGCGGTGCTCCTTCTCGTTTACACAGCTGCCCCGTGAGTGAAAAATGAGAACATTGAACTGGTTGGAAACAAGTGAAAACTGACTGACAGAGAGGGAGAGAGAGAGAGCAGTTCCTTCCGCATAAACATCTCTCTCTGAAACGAGCTGCTCTTCTCACATCAAAAAGGTCGTTAGGTTCGGCTCGTTCAGGTGCTCGCGGAGCTCTTATCGTCCAGTCCATCTTTTGATACAACAACGGATTGGAAACGGAGCAACTGGGCGTCCATTTCCATCGTTTCAGCATGAGTGCACATGGGAAAGTGCACAGCTCGCCGGAGGAGAAAGGGATGCTCTCGGTTTGCGAACTCCGAAATGCATGACTTGAAACGACGTCAATCTTCATCAGATTCTGCGCTTTTGAGAGCTCCGGCGGGCACAATTTCTTCTTCAAAACGTGCCGTTTTTCATCGACGACGAGAGGCGGAAGAGGAATTTTTTTCGAGAAAAAATGGTTATTTTCGGAGGGGAGAATTATGAACAAAATGACCCATTTCGAAAGAAAAGAAGATTACGGGCGGCCTTAGAGAGAGAGATAGAGACCATAAAAACGATGAACTGTGAGCGGATGGCAAGGGAAAACAAGAGAATTAGAGATGTGGAACTGAGTTTCATTCATCGGCAAAAATGCAAATTCTCATAAGCTCCGCCCCTTTTCACGTGGAAAGTACGACGGCGCGCGGAACCCGCGAGGTGTCGGCTGCTTCCAGAACATACAGTTTGGCACGGTGTCGCTAGAACTTCCGTGCCAAGTTGCTGCCCATTTTTGGTTCTCTGACTTTTGGAAGTCCTCGAGCAACGAATCTTCTCTCCAAGTGTCTTGTTTCCTCGATTCGTGCTCTCGCACTTTCAGCCTGTTTTCAGTTTCCAGACAGTTCCAAAAGTCCATCGAATCGAATTTGGTTCTTTTTTGAGAATTCTCAAGTATTTTCGAAACGAGAAAGACACATTTCAGACGGAAATCAAAAGATCCTGAAACGCAATTCTGGAAAAGGGACTGAAAACAGCGACGCGTAAGGCGGATCAGATCAACAGACAAACGGGGCGGATAAACGAATTTGAGATGAAAATGACGTTCGGCTCGCTCTGCAAAACATGAACGAAATTAAAGGAAATCGCGAGAAAGGCAATGTATGATTGGGTATAGACGCCACAAAAAACACGCGGTCTGTGGACAAACACAAGCGGTGGGAAAGAAAGAAACTGTTCGACGGCACATTTGCATTCTCGGGAACCGCCCACTCGCAGTGATTCAGTGCTCGTCGTTTGACGTCGTTTTCTCCTAATAAAAACGCACCTTTAAAACGGCCAATTCGTTGTGAATCATCCGCGGATATTGTGTATAGTGATGAAAACAAGAGCTTTGGTTCGAATGTGTCTTGTTTTTACTTGTAAATATGTAATGAAATTAATTTCCCGTCGGTATTCGAGTGGAATTCTCTGAATAATTGGCAAAAATGTCTGAACCACCAGGTGATCATTAGCTCATAAAGGAGACTAGCAATTGTTTTTAGGAACAGATAGCAATTTCCGCTCATTGAAACGCCACACTGACTGAATGTTCGTCTAGCATGGAGCTGGAGAGCGATGTCGAACCCGCGGCCTGTCCCCCGCCGGCCGTGCGCGCAACCCACTGCGCCACCGGGCATTGACGGAGAGAGGCTGAGAGGGGCGCATAAGAAGGGTAGTGTGTCTCGGCAGCGGCAACACGGATTGGTATTTGGGAAAGTTGCGTTTATTATGACGTGGAAGTTTGAAAAGAACATATTAAAAGTATTGAATAAAGCTATTGTGATCTTATAACCACAGAACGCGCTCTATCGCTAAAATCGGAGGAAATGTGGAAAGCAGTGAAAAGGCGTTTTTAAACGTGAGTTCATGTTAGAATTTGAAAAAAAAGAGCGCGTTCAGTTGCAAAAAGAGGTCAAAGAATAGTGTGAAGTAAGCAGGAGAACAACTGAAACGACCCGATTCTCCTCGAGTAGAAAACGAGACAGAGGAAGCGGAATGAGGATATTTCATCTGAAATAAGGATTTTCCTCGACAATGTTCCGCGTCTTTCTTTGTTGTTGCTCGGCCTTGGATGTTTTCGCTTTGGCGCGGTTCAAATGATGCTGGAAGGCGGCCTGCTTGTGCGGATCCATATACCCGCAACTCGTCACGATCAACGGAACTTCGCATTCGATTCCTGCAACAGCGAGCTGTTATTTCCAATTCATCTCATCACGGGGACCAATTGCTAATCAAACGTGCTCCTATGAGAACCGACAATTTGGCGCCAAGATACGGAAAGAGGCAGTGAAATTTGAATTTAATGCGTACAAGAACCTCCGTATCACTGAGTCGCTTCGCAGTGGGACGTGCGAAATGCCTATTCCAATTGTTCCGTTTGGTCCCCCGTGCCCTCTGACTGACCTGGAAGAGCTGTCAGTTTCAGAACGTAGTGTATGGCAATGATTGAGCTCTCTCCGGAGCCCCGATTATAGTTCTGAGTGGGCGGCGCGGCGTCCGGAATGCGGATATGGCACTTTTCGAATTCCTGAATTATCTCGTTTGCCGGTTCCATGCACCCACGAGAAGACAAACCATTCGACAACGAGATCTCACTGCGCCCAATGGGACCATCTCGATGAGTTGCTCGGCGAGTTTCTTCTCATTCACGTGCTCGTATCGACTTCTCGCCTCGAATTGCGTCTTCATTATCAACTGAACCGCCACTTCCTTCAGGCCCTTTCTCGTTCTGTTGTTTATTGTCACGACTGCTTCAATCGACTGAAAATGAGCAATTCAAATGAGTCGTCGGGAGGTCTTTCGAACCTCTCCAATTCGATACGCCGTTCGGGGAAGTGACATTATGAGAGAGACGCATCCGAACGGGAGCGTGCAACACGTGAAGTCCACCTCGTCCTTGAAATCGATCGGAGACATCACGTTGAGTGGCACGTCGTCGAAGAAGGAGCGTGTCAAGATGACCAATGGAAACACTTCCGAGCACGACGCCTTCAATGCCCCTTCCCGTTCATAAGTGGCCAAATCGGAGTCTGTCAACTCTTTCCCCTCACCTGCTCACTGCTTGCCACCAAATCAACTTTTATCTGATATCGAATGCTCCCGAATTGGCTCTCGTAACTGCTCGGACAGTTGGCCGGAATGCGGATCTGGACCGGAAACTGGTGTTTTCCGACCGGAAGACACGTTCCGGGGTCGCAGAGCTGCACTTGCGTGTCGATGTAGGCCTGGAACAGAGAGGGTCTTCCGGACGGAAAGCCACGCACCTTCTCGGTCTCGAATATCTTGTCAGTGTGGATGTTGACCCATCCGGTCCTTCCGATTCCCTTGATCTCCGCACTGAACGAATGGATGATCGTGTCGGGATCCGACGAATCGAGTAGAACTTTCGCGTTGAAGAACTCTCCGGCCATGCATCTCGGCTCGGCGAGCACAATGTTAATTTGGGTAGTGGGCATCTGGAATAGAGGTCGATTGGTTGATCTCGGGAGCTCTCTCTCTCTCTCTCTCTTCTCAGTGCTCTCTCTCCTCTCCCGTTCATGAGCAGTGGGGGGAAGAAATGATGAAGGAAGGGGCGAGAAGAGATGACACAAAATGAAAAATGAGCAGTAATATCCAGGGGCGCCCATCCATACTTTAGCACGAGAGAGTGTGCGAGACGTGGGGACGCAGACAAACGAGTCTGCGTCTCTTGTTCTCTCGCGCCCTTCGGTTCATGGCTTTCGGCTCCCGGAACAAAAACTCTCGCTCGCCGACGCAAAATTTATTCATTTTCTAGAAATACGACGGAGACGGAATGAAAATGGTGCCGTCGGAATTGAGGCCGAGTGAAAGCGACGAGTTTTCAGGCGGAGGAAAAGTGGAAATCGGAGAAGGCGCCGAAGATTAGTGGCTTAGCTGCAGATGGACGCAGATAGTCTTTCAGCGGCTAAAAATAATATATAGTTGCTCCTTTCCTCTTTGTTTTCCACCGTTGATTCCTCTTTGTTTTCCCCGTTCCATAGAAAATACATTGGCCACGAAGGGGACAATCTGGGAACCCGCGGGAGCCTGTGAATGTACTCGAACAGTTCTCTCGAACATACGATCAATTAACATTGAGAGAGAAAACGTGATTTTCTTTTACCGAAGTGCTACACCAATCAAGAATGATACGCAAAGGAGTCCAATTTCGAATATACTCAAGTTGGGTAATGTGGGCCATGTAATGGAACTACCGCTGCTGAAAGTTGCTTAGCATTCCTGCCCAAAAACTGCGGAATCTCGTGTCTCTGGTAGTATATTCTCAATTTTCTTCGACTTTTCGATATTTTCCTGAATTCAAGAAGCAAGAACTTTGACCTCTTCACTGAAATCTCCAACTTCAGATACTCAATATCTGTTCACAGCTCCACCCTAATTGATTTCACTGGAGAACCATTATTGGGGTAGGATGGAGAAAAAAAGACACTTTTTAATACTCGATCCCACTTAGTGGCTTCCTGCGCAAACTTAACTTCTATAGAATTCTCGTTTTCGAGTAATTTTGTTTCAGAGTGCTCAAAAACGCCGAAATTCGTGAAAAAAACAGGATTTTAAGAATTTTGAGACAAAATATCCGGAGAACTAGAAGTTTGCACAGGATTCCCAGTATCAAAAAATGTACCGTTGCAAGTTTATAGAAAAATCCAGATATTTGTGTAAAAACACTTCCCTTGTCAGCTTCATTGGTGTTTTACTTTTAGCACGCTGATTCGCAGTTTGAAATAGTGCGAGGAATTTCAGACGCAGACACGAATCTGGCGGCGAAATTTGAATTGAGTGCATTAGAGCCAAAAATGGGATTGATTGGATATGTGCGCATCTGTGATAGTCAAGAAATTGTCCTGCTTACTTTCTCAGCGAAACACCCTGGAAACATCTTACTTACTTTAGTTTGGATACTTTGGAGTGTTCGGAAACAGCTCAAAAACAAAGATCCATTGCAACAAACACAAAATACGTTTTTAGAGGAACCTCAATATTCAAATGACTTTTTGAAATATTCCATTTTCGAATGTCTCTATAGAATATACAATTCAAATCCAGTGCCTCATTACCCTTTCCTCCAGTTGATATGTGAATGAACGAGACTTTCTCAGAAGATGCGACCCCAAAAAACAAAGATATTCTCTCATTCTCTCGTTCTTCGGCTCTTTGAGCTCTTCTAGTGTAGTCGTTCCGGATTGTTTTCGTCAAAATCACAAAAAATAGATAGTAACGACCGACCCACCGACTGTTTGACGTTGACCAGCGGAATGATCGTCGAGGCGAATTGGCGAAGGAACGTGGCGACGGACGGCCGACGAACGGTCGCCATTGTGACAATTCGAAATCGCGGGCGGCGGCTGACTCGAAAGTTGTGCCTCGTTTGGGCAATGAATAGAGTAGTAGGTGGCGGTGGGGTGACACACACACACACAAGTACTTATCAGAGACCACCTGCTTCGGCAGATCACCGAGTGTATGTATATTGGCGGCGAAAGCACACCACCAGAAGGGAATAAGAAGGGCGAAAATGTTTTGGAGGAGAAAGGAAACGGGCGTCCGGACGGGCGGGAAGTGCCACAAGCGGGCTCATCTGGACTCCCTTTTCTGCCTTTTTCTCTCATTTTTTCCTCTTCAAGTATTTTGTTTTGCTTTATTATTATTATTATTATTATTACTCTTTCCATATTTCAGCCCCCGTGTTCTCTCTCTCTCTCTCTCTCTCTCTCTCTCTCTCTCTCTCTCTCTCTCTCTCTCTCTCTCAGCCCCAACCAATTTGATTTCCACTCAATTTAGCACATTCCAGTTGATCATGCTCGTTGAGGCTTGTGGACCAGAGCCGCCCAAAAGATCTGTGTTCTTCCAGCCACTCATCTCTTTTCTCTCGTTAAACCATACATCCTCTCTTCGGATCGCTGAAGAGAACTCTCACAACAACAGCCACATTTATGGTTTCTTTCTCTGTTTTCTCGACATATTCCCAGTGAGACAGCGCGTGCGTTGGTCATAAATTACGCATTAGCGGAATTAATTTCCGTTTTCGTTTCTCCGATTGAAAGAAACCCAGACACAGTTATCAATGCACAATGAAGAGACGATGCTCAATAGACAAGTTAGAAAAAATCATTGCATAAGTAAAATAAATCAGTCTTTGGCAATTCAAAAACACGGTCAAACGCGCTCCGCCGAAGTCATAATCTGTATTCACTGAATCGCGGCTAGACCGTGACGTCACAGAAACTTAGTAGACTGGAGAGGAATTTTGAATAGGTCCATTACTTTGTGCCCGCTCGAAACCACGTTGCGAGTCCGTCGATGGATTTCGGCAGAACACATTTTACTGAAGCTCCTGGGTTTTCCGGGACTGGTAAAAATAAATGGATCGCATAGTGATTTTACAAGCTCATTTGGATTATAGACACCGCTCAAATCGACATTACACGAAAGCACGGGCCTGTGTCGCAGACAATCGCGCTTTTTGGCTCTAATGCATTAAATTCAAATATCACTTCGTACTTCACGTCCAAGTCTTTGGATTCTTCTAACTATTTCAAGCTGAATATCCGAAACCCACAGTCTCCATCCGTTTTTGGTCCACAACAGATTGAGAACCTTGGACTCCGCAGTCGCGGTGTCGGCGAAGGTCCCGCAACGAAATATCGAGGCAGCACGTGAATTTCAGAGACGCAGACAATTTCAAAACTTTTCGCGCCAAAAACGAGGTCCACGCTGACGTCGAAGTCATAATACATGCTTAAAGGCGGAAGTTGGGTTCCGATGTTATCGTTATTAGATCCAATTGGAATATTCAAACTCGTTCTCATTCATTTTCAGCATCTGACTTACGATAGAGGTGACTGGAAAGTCATGTTGGTGGAACAGCGCCTGATGGAAAGACTCGGAAATGGTGAATCGGCGGATGAAGTTCATGGTTGTTGAGGAGAGGGCAAAGACGACCACTCGACTGATCTATTTCTTGCTCTAAGTTTGACGTTCTCGGAAATCCGAGACGACTCTGTGCGTCTCTCGTTCCGACACACTATTTCGTGGTGGGAGGGCCAATGAGATTCAGTTGGATGGGAAGAAGGAGGAGGAGAAGGAGGAGAGAAAGGTTACGACTCACGTCTTCCCAGTGGAATTGCGGCATGCAGTTATTGGCGATGAACATGTTGTTTGACCTGAAAAGAATCGGAGGATAGTAGTGAAATGCGTTTGGATAAGGAGAAAAGAAGACAAGAAGGTAGGTTGGGGGCACACGAAAAGCAATCCAAGTTGCGTCGTCCATGTCTGCGTCTCTCTGGCCCGCACACTGTCTCTCGGATGGACATCTAACCAAATTATGTGACTCAGAAGAGAGAAGACAAAGCGAGGAAGTGCTGCAGCGGCTTAAAGTACGCGAGGCTGCACGTGTTACACTGTCCCCCTGATATCTGCATGTCATCTTACCCGTCATCTCCTCCGATCGCCTCTGAAGATAACTGCCGATAGCTCATGTTGAATATATATATATCGAAAGTGCGTGTCTCGTTGTTTCTGGGCCGAGTGACGGGGGGAGAGGGGAGCCGAGGGAGGGCAGGTACGACGACGCATCCAGAATGACCTCCATTATTTGCACTCTGCACGTACCTTCTTTTCTCTTACATTCATCATCCTACTCGGAACTTTTTTCTCTTTCTCGACGATTGGAAGAAGAGAAAAGAGAGGCAGAGAGAGAGAGAGAGAGAAGGAGAGAGAAGAGAGAAAGAAGAAGGAGTAGAAAACAATTAGGTGGAGTTGCCGGATTGGAGAATTTCTGAATGAAAACGATAGTATTAAACGAGAAAAAGGCCATTGGAACCGAGAAGACCAAAGTGAAGCAAATGTTCCGATATCTAACCAATCTGCTCATTCGGAAAATGAAGATGTTTCCCACGATTTCCCTGTCGTATTCAACAAATTCTATTTTCAGCAAGAAATGTCTCCGACTGCGCTTCAAACTTCCAATCGAACGGACATCATCAAACTCCTTTTCGATCTACTTTTCCGATTATTTACTTTATTCAAACACTACAGAAAAAGTCGCAAAAGTCGACTTTTCCGCCGATTCAAAAAAGCTTCGATGTACGGAAAATGACGGAAAATTCGACCAAAAAGGAGTTAGGAATAGGTCCATAACTTCCCAGGACAGAGATATCACGGTTTTGGTGAAAATGAAATAAGCATCCGTGAAGTAATTAAAAACAACTTTACAGTAGATCACTATAATGATCTTCAAAGTCAAAAAGTTTCACTGGAAACCTGAAAACTGCTACTTTTCTCAAGAACCACTCATTCCATTTACAACCGAAATGCGATTATCCGACCAAATAAATAGAGGAAATGCTCGTGGAACGTCGAGAATAACACATCAGAATCCGTATTCCACCTGTTGTTTTCAAATGAGGAAAGTGGCAGGAGAAGAGTTGGGGACGACAAATCAAAGTGGATCTCTTTCGGATTAGTCCTCCAATTGTCCTGAAATGCGCTCGTCGGTTGTCCTTAATCCCGTAATTCTACATTTATCTCTCATTGTTCGCATGCTCATGGAGTCTTCAGAATGTTCAATTGGAATAGTTTCTTTCACAAAACGAATTGGATCCAACTCTTCGAGTTTCCGGTGGCACGTTGCGTAAGGATTGCCGAGCACCTTCGCGTTTCGAGACAATAATTCGAATCCGTGGAACATTTGAAAGTCACTGGTCACTGGTCTTGAAGCGTTCGTTGTTTACATGGTCATCGTGCGTGCGTGCTGACCCTGAACATGATATCACTGATAAGATCTGAATGTATTCAGAAGAGCTCTCCATCAATGGCTCTCTCTCTCTCCGACCCCTTCCTCTTGGTAGTTTGAACTCACTTTCGCTTTCGCTCCTAATCTGAAACTCCTCGCCCGTTTGCCTCCCATAAAGTGGTCAAATTAAGTTCTTTTGTGTATTCGGAAACAATTAGCGAAATACTTTTATCCGAAATTCACAGCGCACGTACACATGTTTCTGCTACAAAATTCACTTTCCTGCGTCTCTCCGCGTTCTCCGCTCTCTCGCGCCAAGTGTACTCGAGACTATGACGTCGCGAGAGACTATTTAAACCGGAGAAACTCCTCCGGAGGACATTGTTGGTCCCCAGCCGTTCTCCCTGTTTGTTCACCCGCAACACTTCCGGACCGGTTTCTGCAATTGCACGCTAATCATGTTGTCGAGTGTTATTGTTTTGGACAACCGCAGTCAGTAAGTGCCGATTAAAGTAGCACTCGGACAATCTCTTCATTCGGCTTCCCTTTAGTTTCAGAAGCCACAGGGGAGCTTATTGAGTAGTTTTTTTTTCACTCGAATGTCCCCTGTCTCCCCTGTTTACCTCTCCCAACAGAACGAAAATCCGTTTCTGACCCGAATCGGCGGCCTCCGAAAACAACGCCTGTCGGTAGTTTTCGACCAGTTCGAAACGACAAACAGTCTATTCTGTTTACCGCGCCAAGGTCTCTAATCGAAACACTATCATCTCTGCCCCCTATCTCTTCTCTCCGAACATCACACCTCCCACGTGTGTCTAGTGTCACGTCTGATCTTTTGATTCCTCTTCCGAGTGTTTGAACCCTTTGTGGAATGAGCTCTCGAGTGAAATTGCCCAACTCTCTGCGTCTCCCCACTCCACACACTCACTCTCTCCCCACCGATTACTCCGTTATTTTGGTTGTTGTTTACTCGACAATTGCCTGTTTGTGACCTTCGTCTCGCCGCTCAATGCCGTTCCTCTCAAAAATAGAGTGTTGGAAACACAGCGTCGTCGTTTCCAAAAGATCAAAAATTGTCATCATCATCATCTCAAAGGGCGGGGCTTCGGGACGTTGGTCAAAAGTCGGGGGACGAGGTTGCCCCCACTACTAGACTCTCCTCTCCCCATCATTTCTCATTCCTCACGCACTCACCGCTTCATTTCCATTCAAAACTAAACCAACGTCTTCTAGAAGAGATGTCGTTGTCCCGTGAAGAGATCCGTGATCTGTGTGTCAAGTCGCTCGACGAGAAGATGGTCGGCACCGAGGGAAAGAATATCGAGAACGGCAACGGCTTCTACCAATACTTCTTCGCCAACTTCCCGGATCTCCGCGTCTACTTCAAAGGAGCCGAGAAGTACACGGCTGAAGACGTGAAGAAGAGCGAACGCTTCGACAAACAAGGCCAACGCATTCTGCTCGCGTGCCACCTCATCGCCAACGTCTTCAACAACGAGGAGGTGTTCAAGGCGTACGTCCGCGAGACCGTCAACCGCCATCGCATCTACAAGATGGACCCCGCTCTGTGGCTCGCGTTCTTCACCGTTTTCACCGGATACCTCGGATCGACCGGAACGCTGACCGACCAGCAGAGAGCCGCCTGGATGGCCCTCGGCAAGGAGTTCAACGCCGAGTGCCAGGAGCATCTCAAGAACACCAACTTGCCGTACGTCCATTGAACCGCCCACTAACTACAGTATTCCGAATGCTTCTCTTTTTGAAAACATTTTTATCTCATGTACAATATAAACATTATTACATACTAAACACAACTACATAAATACCAGTTCAATTTCTTCTCGTTTCGGGTAGATCAATTAGACGGAACATCTTGTCAAAGCACACTCTTCTGTGTTGTCTTCCCAATGAAACTGGCCTTTGCTCCAGGTCCATATTCCTCAAAATCGCATAAGTGTCCACGAATTCGTCAATTTGCAGCCGAGGGTTCGCCAGCATTCTCTCAAGGGAACTCGAGTCCTGATACTCGCGATTCAGCACCTCCAGTTGGCGGTAGAGGGGCGCGAGCTGGGCGGGCAGCTGTTCGATCCGTTTCCTCTCCGGAAACCGTTCGTGCCAAACGAAGAAGTGAACAGCCGGGTTGTGGAGATCGTATGTGTAGACGAACGTGGCCAACAACCCGTCGTCTCTCTCCAGATCGTATCCACGGGAGCAGTTGATCCGCTGACGGACACCGTCGTAATTCAGAATATACGACTCCTCGCGCTTCTCCGAATCCCATCGGATCGCGTCCAATCCGACGAGTTGGAACGGCATCTGTGTGTTCCAGCCGATGCGCACGTGTTCTATTCTCGTGTTGTCGCCCGATTTCCATTTCCGTGCAAAGTGCTCGAGGTCTTCGCAGCCGAATCTGTTGAATCTGATGTCGGCGGTGCGGCAGTCGATATCGAGAAGGTGCTCGCGACGCATCCAAAGAGCCACTTCCACATACATCGTGTCCACTTTCAGAGCCTGAATTGGGTCAACTGTCATTCGTCTGGACATGGTGCTCACCTGGAGTATCGGGTACTTTTCGTCTGTCTCACACCGCACTATCAACTGTTTCTCGACTGTCACATTATCGAAAAGCTCGGCCATCAGTTCCGCAGGGACAGTCCTTCCGGTCAGCCGGAGGAATTTGCATCGACGCAAGTGCGGCCGACTGAACATACTCCGCATGTCTTTGATCATTGTCGGATTCATTTCGACGACCAGAGGACCCGGGAAAATGTAGGAGAAGTGTTTGGAGACGGCGATGATTCCCTCTTCCATGTCTGGCGCATTACAATAATACTCATCGACGCCGATTACACTTTGGAATTTTCCGCTGAAAACGGAGAATCCAATAGGCAAACGCTCCAGCTGTTCCTACCACTTTTTGAACAGCACTCCGCTGATCGTCCGCTGCTCTTTCAGATCGTCGTCCACAAGAAACCCCTTGAAGTCCCACCACACCGACTTCTGTTTTTTGTTCTCGAATTTGACAGACACCATCCACTGACCACTCATCATTGTCAATTTGAGCTCTTCGGCTCGAATATTCAAACTTCTCACTATAGTGGCCATTCGAGAAGAGCACAGGGAGAGCTCGAATCTAAATGTACTGGTGGTCACGAAGGAATGCAAACGACACAATCTTACAATTCCGCCGGACTCAGGGTTCGGAGTGCCATGTCACGTGGCACACACGGCAGATTGAGCAGTGGAACAGCGGACATTTCTTTGGAATTGGCAGCCGAATTGGCAGAAAAGTAGAACAACGTGACGCCGGATCGATAGTCACTCTTTTACATATGCGTTGCGATGGGAAGACGCGCTTCGGAAGGAGAGACGCAGAGAAAGCGGCGACTCCGTGGTACGGGGAGAGAAAGCGGAGGGAATACTAGGGGGCAAATGACCGAAGGGTATATGTAGAGTGGGGGGCATCTTCTCGAGTGTATATGTGATTACGGCTGGTCGATAAGAGACGAGAGACAGAGAACACCGATTGAGACGCAAGAGAACTAATAAGAGGCTCCGGTATCTGTGAGAAAAAGGACCTGTTCGTCTACGTTCAGAGTACGGCATTCAGAAATCGTATGTGTTTAAAGACAATATTATCAAAATCTTGTGGCGAAATGGCCTCTGAGTGGCGCTCGCTAGTCTCGCTACGTAGAGAGACCAGCGAGCGCTATTATAATTACAGTAACATTTTAATTTCTCTTTTTCGCAGTTTACCGTTTTTTGTACGTTTTTCACCGACTGCTTATCCGAAATTTCATTCCAATCAGCTTTTTGATTGAAAAGTTCGGGAAAATGTGGTGAAAATGTGCAAAAAACGGTACATAGCTTGAAAAGAAAATAAAATGTTACAGTAACTTGTTTTCTGCGCGGCGAGACCAGCGGGCGCCGCCCAAAAGCTATTTAGCTACATCCGTTGATTTTGATATTATCATTTTGTCTTACGGTACCAACCCCGGTATATGATACCTTTGAGATCGACTCCGATCCACTGCCTTCCCTAGTGAGTACAGTGTTCAGAGCCTGTTTAATAGAATACATTGATAACGAGAGGAACGCGAGAGTATTGATTTATTAATCAGAGACCGAGGAGAAGTGAGTTCGGTAAGTACAACTTAAATACACGCCTCTTCCACAAAAGAACAGGATAGAGGGTGGATTCCTTCTGGATGTTGTACTCGGAGAGAATATACATATACGTCCGTCTTCAAACGGTTTTCCGGCAAAGATCCCGTACCGTGTTCTCGCGAATCCGCAGATCACAAAACAGTAATCAAAATCGACGTAAAATCGGAGCAATCAAATATTGAAATGACACTTTTATTCGTGTTTTATGGACTCATCCACTCATATAAAAAGGGGCATCCCGGGGGAATGTTCCATCACGGATTCTCGATGACGAGGATACTCGCATTCTCCTTACTCGCTCTCCTTCTCTCCGCCGCGATCGTCGACGCCAGGTTAGTCTCGGTTTGAGAATGAAAAAGCGGAAGAGAAAGATTTCAGTTCTCGCGGTGGATCGAAGAAGCCGTGCAAGAGTCGGAAGCCGTACTCGACGGAAGGAGATGGAGAAGACGGTCAGAATGTGGGCAGTCTGAGCAGCGACGGGAAGAACACGAACGATGTACTCGATGAGCCGAACGGGAATGAGAGGAACGGAGGAAAGAGTGGAAAGCCTCGGCGGAAAGGAGCTGATGGACAATCGGAGGACGACAGCGGAAAAGGTGACAGCAGAAGTGGAACAGGCAGAAATGGACACGCGTCCAATCGAGGAAGAGAAGAAGATGCGAACCACAGTTCGGAGAATCAAAGGTCCGTCGACGAATATGAGAGCATGAATCAGAGAAAGAGAGGCAGAGACGGTCAGAAGCCGAGAAGTGGCCGCTATGAGGGAAGCAGCGGAGAAGATTACGAGAAGAACGACTCGGAGAGATCGGGAACGTCGGCGGAGGGCTCCGGAAGAAGAGGAACGTCGGGAAGCCACGACAATCACGAGAGCTCGCGATCGACCAAAGAATCGAGTAGCTACTCGGAAAAAAGCACTTCTAAGACGTCTTCCTCGAGCACGAGCAGCAGAAAAAATGGAAGACGTGGTGTACGAGGAGACGAAGAAGACGTTGATAAGAAGAGGAACGGAGAGGAGGAAGGATTCCATCGAACGAGAGAAGCTGTCGATGAGAATGAGAAGACGAGCAGAGATATTGGTAAGAGATGGTTTCTCATAAGGAGATGATAATATGATACTGCTTCAGAAGAGACAAATACGAGAAGACGTGGAGAAGAAGAGGGTGTGAAGAGGAACGGAAGAAGAGAGGGATTCTATCGAACGAAAGAAGCCGTCGATGAGAGCGAGAAGACGAACACTGGTGAGAGATGGTTTCTCGTGGGGAGATGAGGATGACGTTGTTTCAGAAGAGAGAGGAACAAGAAGACGAACGGATTCAACGGAAACGTCCAGAGGCAAGGGAAAAGAAGAAGGTTGGAATGGGAAACGGTGAGAACCTACGGGAGCCTTTTTTCAGGACAAGAGACGGAGGAGAGTCTCGCGATTCTGAAAAGAACGAACACTCGGAAGACCATCGGGAACGGAAGTTCGGAGGAAGGAGAGAACTACGAGAAGGCAACGAGGACGAGGAGCCGAGGATCGAGAGTCGATGGGATGACGGATAGTCGCCGTCCTCCGAAGGTGAGAATCGAGGAGCTTCCGAGCAGAAACACTGGGGGACCTTCGGAGGATAAGAAGACATCCGAAGTGGATTTGGATGCGAACAGTGGCGAAGATGTGGTGCAAGAGACAAAGAAGAACAGCAGAGTCAGAAACAACGGAAGAAGAGGTGGAGAGCATGAGAATGGATCGGAAGAGGTTCAGCATAGAAGACGTCACGAAGAGGAGGAGGAGGAAGAGAACAGAAGAGAGAGGAACAGCAGCAGGAACAGAGGAAGACATGGAAGACGTGGGAACTCTGAAGAAGAAGATGAGCAGGAGCAGAGATACAACAGAATAGACGGACGTCGTGAAGAGAGAAACGGAAGAAGAGGTCATTCTTCTGGAAGATTCGACGGAAGAAGAAGAGATTCGTCGGGAAGAAACCACAAAAGATGGGACGGAAGTGATGAGAAGGAGGACAGTCAGGAGGACAATTCGGTGAACTATGGGAGAGACTCGAGAGGGAGAATGGTCAAGACGGAGAACAAAAAGTCCAAATCGCACCATGAGGACTTTGATGAGCGGGGACACAAGAAGAAGAAGCATGTGAGTGATAACTGCTCTCTGAGACTTTGCCCACGATTCCCTCCTTTGCAGCACATCAGTGACAATGGATCCGAAGAGGAAGAGTTTTCGTCGTCGTTCTCGTCCTCCTCCAGAAGCGACTCCTCGTCGTCGTCCTCCTCCAAAAAGACCACTTGGGACAGTGAAAACGACTACTAATTCTGTTCTCTAAAGCATCTTCTATAAATGATTTTCTTTCCGTCCTCCTGCAACCCGTCTCCACCGACTTTCAGAACATCGATGTGCAGCCATAAAACGGAACCCCTCGCCGATGCAAAACGGAGTTTTGTTACTGTCGTAAACTCGGATCGTTGTCGCGTATAAAAGTGAGTTGGCCGTGCTTCGAGCGCATATCGCCGCTTCTCCGTCGCCACCCACAGTACCTGTTTCAGGAATGATTTGCCGGAGTGTCGCCGTGGCGGCGTTTCTGATCCTTGGAGTCCACTGCTCGCTTCTCGACGACATCCGTGCAAAGTTCGGCTCTTCGTCCAACTCACTCAGCGGCGGTCTTTTCGCAAAAAATGGTTTGGTTCTGCTCTTGCATCCGGTCTTTCATCTGAGTCCCTCTTCAGCAAACTCGGCGTTCTCCTCCGGTTTCGAGATGCCGACGATAGATGCGGGAGCAGGAGCGATGGTGCACTCGAGTAGCTCACACAAGGGACAACACCACAGCAGCGGATCCTCGTCCAACACTCACTCACTGGTGGTTGTTGGGGCGGACGGTAAGAATTTGACAGAGGAATCGGCGAAGAAGGCCGGCTTCAACAAGGATTCGAAGGTCGACGAGGCACAAGAGAACCTGACGATCAAGTCGAAGGACGGATCGGTGGTTCGTTTGGAACTGAGGACGCCTCTGGAACCTTAATTCAGGTCAATCAAGGAGTCAGTCACAACAAATCGTCTGTAGATGAAGGCGATTACCTGTTGGACAGCTCGAAGAAGCAAGAAACCGACAAGGATGGACACCAGATCAGCATCGACAGCAACAAGATCGCCAACCACACGAGGTGGCGACTGGCTCTTCTCATCAACTGATCATCCCTTGAACTTCAGATCGGCCGCCCTTGACGAGGCAAACCAATTCGCCGAATTGAAGAACGCCGACGGCACCTACGTCCGCAACAACACCGGCCACAAGAACACGGACGAGCACCTCGGAAAGTACGAACTCGAGAACAATTCGGCTTCTGAAATCGGAGCTGATGGATCGTCGCACAGCGTCTCCAACGTGAGTTTTCAACTCTGAACATCTTCTGAACGGAGAACTTTCAGGTGAAGGGATCGATCGGAGAATCGCACAAGGCCAACCAGAACGTTTACTCTGACTTCGCGAGTCTCGATGCCGCCGGAAACAGTCAGGTCCAGAACTACAGCAAGAAGGCGTCGTCGGATTCTGGAAGCAGCGCTGACTTCGCTTCCAACTCGGAGGCCATCAAGAACGCCGACGGCACTTCGTTCTCGAACTCCACCGGAAACTTTGCCAACAAGACTTACGCGAATGCGGCCGCCGAGGAGACGATCAAGAAGTTGAACGTCTCCGCCGATGGAACGTCTTCATTGGACGCCAGTCGTGTTGCGAGTAACAGCAGCAAGATCAACGCCGCTTCCGGAGAATATTCCGATGTGAACGCCGTCGGATTGAACGGAACGAGAAGCCACCAGGTCAGCAACAAGACCAACGACTATGCACTGGATGAGGCCAACCAGAGCGCTGGAAGTATCAAACAGATCAAGGGACTGAACGGAGTCGGATCGATTAGTGCGTCGAGCATCGAGAGCGGAAGAAAGGACGAGAGCAACAACAACACCGCCGTCGACAATGTGGACGTCGTGGCCGCCGACGGGTCCGTGAGCTCATCGCACGCGAAGTCTGCCAGTGGAACGTCTCTGAGCCAAAGAGGAAACAGCACAAGTCAACTGGACAGCAGTGTCGATGCAGCTGGAAACAAGAAGAGCCACTCTGTGCAGGGATCGTACCAGAATAAGAAGACGGGAGAGTTCGGCAACTACGACCAGACAGTCAGCCAGAAGAACGCCGACGGAACGATGAGTCTGGCGACGTACGGGAACGATACGAACAAGAACACGTACGAAGCGGAGAAGAAGGCGATTGAGAACACGGTGAGTGGAGGAACCACGGGTGTGAGGGGGAGAAAGTGTCTTTTCAGCTGGAGCAGAACGCGGATGGAACCTACCTGAACGAGAGCAAGGGGTCCAACTCTCGAGTCAACAGAACCGACGGAGCATCCAATGTGCACGCTGGCAACTATGTCAAGGGACTCAACGGGGCGCAGTCGAACGAGACAGTCTCTGCCTCGAACGCCTTCAACACCTCCGACGCTGAGTCCAATCAGTTCCACCATCTGAGTCAGAAGAGTGCCAACGGAACCGAGAGTTCTCTTTCAAAGGACAGCAGACAGGCCGCCGCCTCTGCCAACTCCAAGACCTCCCTCGACAGCGCCTCTTCATCCGTGGACAGCGCCGGAAACAAGAAGTCTCTCGTGAACAGCCAAGCGGCCGACTCGCATGATGCGGCCAGTTTGAGCAGCGACACGGAGAAGAAGATCGTGAAGCACGCCGACGGATCTGTTTCGCAGTCCGATGACAGCAGTGTCCAGACAGCCAACGAGCACAACGACTCTGCGAAGAACAAGACCCATCTGCTGGTCCAGAACACCGACGGAACGTTGTTCGATCATAGCAGCGACTCTGCTACGAAGAATGCGCAGAAGGACGCGACGGATCAGAGACAGAATGCTTTCGTCAACGTGGACGCCGCCGGAAACTCGGTTGCAGAGCTGAAGAAGAGTCTCGTGGAGAACCATCAAAAGGACGCCGTGAGTTGGAGAGAAAGCACTTTGAAGAGTCCCTATTTGTATTCCAGGACGCGTCGTCGAACCAGAAGACTCACATCAAGGCCAAGGACGGGACGGAGATCAACGCAGAGACGAAGGCGAACGTCTCGACTTCTGCTCTGACGGAGGCTCAATTGGCTTCTAACCAGAAGAAACTGCAGATGGCCGACGGAACACTCGCCATATCGGACTCATCGAGTGCCATCACTCACGAGAAGAACCGCAACGACGCAGCGTCCTCTAACAAGAAGGATATCAACAGAGCCGATGGATCGAAGGTTCACCTCGACGAGGCCTCGAATACGCACGGAGATCTGGAGACACGAGGAGAGTCGGCTCAACAGAAGAAGTATCAGAAGTTGGGAGATGGCACTGAGAGCTCGATGGACACCGGATACGAGAAGTCGATGGCCAAGGGAAGTGACACTTCCAACAGCCACGTCGATTCGTTGACCGACGACGGAAAGGGGCACTTCACGAAGGAGAACAACGGAACGGCCACGCATCACGAGATCGACAACAACGACGTTCGATCGCACTCGAACAGTATCACTGTCTGAGTTCTCAAAAACAACTGAATGAAGATTTCGAAATTATATTTACAATAAACTTTATTTATTGGTCATGACTGTAACAGCCCGTCGAGGGAAAAGAACAGAGATCATCGAGAAGAGTTTATGCTCAGGGACTCACTGAAGGCGGCTCACACGAAGCTGGTGCCCCTCCGGAACTCTTTCAACGGCATTCTCTCGCCGACCATCGACTGGCTGCTGTTGGCCCGGTGCGTTCTGTCGGCGCGATTGCCTCCGACGAGACACGAAGACGCCGACGTCCTGCGCTCGATCATCTCGACGGTGGTGCCACGGCTTCGTTTCCGCGAGTCGGCCAGACTGTCGACGACCACAGTCGATGAAGTCACCATCGAGACGGTTCTGCGAACAAAAGCTCTTGGTTAGCTGGAAGTGTGGAGGTGATGTGGCTAGAGGGAGAAGAAGGAACCTGTTGAAGCTTCCATGCGCTTTCAGATGTTTCTCTTTATTTACAGTTTCAGCCAAAGCAAGCAGTCACAACAGAAAAGAGGCGGTCGAAAGAGAGGTATTGGCGAAGGAAAAATAGGAGGAGAAGCCATGCGCTGCTCAGCGGATACACGTAATCGGGCAACGGATTGAGATACAAATTGAGTGGAGAGAAGGAGGGAGGAACGGCAGGGGAATGGCAACCCGAGTTGGTGGAGATCTTTGCGGGGGAGCGGCTCTCGCGAGAGCTCACACGTGCGCCGCCACGCTCGTATACCTCGTCGACTTGCGCAGGATGCCCTGTTTCGTTTGCATGAGAAGGCGTTGGCGGAAGGAGGCGGACGAGAGGCAGAAGAGCACGAAGTTAAGCGCCTTGCCCAAAACAACGAGGATTGTGCAAATTGCACTCTGCAACGGAAACTGAGAAACTGAGGCAAGGGAGGAGTGACTCACCAGAGTGACCCAATCCTTCTGAATGTAGAAACTGAGGAATGTGACGAACGCAGAGGGACTCTGGAACGCGGGGCTTTCTCTGGATCTCTCCTCATTCTCTTGTGTACCTGTGTGATCGTGAAACAAGTGACAATCGCCGTCACCGTGATCGTGACCTTGTGCTCCGTCTTGGCCTGCGATCCGTATTGAGAGTCTCCGCGGATTGTTTTCGACGGCTCGAAGAGTTTCTGTCTGCAAGCCCCCTCTCATCTCAGTTTTGTTGATCTCGCCGCCCACCTCTGTCGCAGAGTCAAAATGAGCATGACGTTGAAAATGATGACAAGCACGACGGGAATGAGCACGACGAAGATTGCGTTGACCTGTGGCGCGTATCTCACCAACGACTTCATGAACTCCGAGTTGGGGTTCGGCTCGTTGCGGAACCAGCGTTCGGAATCGATGCCAATGCACGCCACGTGGTACTGGGTTCCGTTGCAGAAGAGCTTCTCGGCACACGCATGGCTCACGTGATTGTAGGAGGTGAGGATGAATGTGGTGAGCACGATGATGGTGACGACGTTGAGAGGGGTGAAGAACTTGAACGACGGAGGAGAGATATTAGGGAGAGAGAGAGAGAGACTCACTTTGGCTTGTTTTCTAACTGATAACGGGTACTTTATAATGATCAATCTCTCGAGACAAATCACAAAAACCAGCCTGAATTGTTGATTGAACACTCGGAACGCCTCGATCTTCACTCACCACGTGGCAGTGGCAATCGACCAATTAGTCATTGCGATAATTTGGAATTTGTACTTTCCGTAGAACTTTCGGAACCAGATCGCCGTCTCGAACATCTCGTAATGAGCCATCGAGTGGGGCAGAATGACGATGAGACTGACGATGTCGGCCACCGCCAGACACGCGAGCAGCTGGTTCGATCTGAAGATTCTAGAAGATGCGGGGGGACGATGGAGACGTCACGCACCGTGTTCTCAGATTGGGGGCGAGGAGAACGGTGAGATTCAGAATGTTTCCGGATATTCCGAAGAGAACAAGAATGGGAATGATCGCTCCGATGAGGACGCCCTCGGTGGAATTGACCGACAGCGACATTTGACGATCGGTCAGACAAATGTCAGTCGCCGATTTCGGCGGCATCGAAGAGTTTGTCATCTGAAACGAAGGGAAATGTGAGAATAAGACGAGTTTGGAGCCAAAACACGTTTGTGATAATCAGTGAAACGGAAGGGTTGCCAAGGAAATCGGCAGGAAATTAGCAGACGGAGCGGACGAACAACCCGTCTACCGTATCCATCTCGCCGTTATCCTAATCGTTTTCTCATTCGAATGTGGTGGTTTCGCAAGCGGAATGAGCAGCGAAGAGAGCGAGAAAAAGAGAGAAATTGGTCGTAAATTATCGCGGATGGCTCATTGGCAAGCACCGATTGAGCATCCGACGGAGCAAAAAACGGATGGATACTGCAAGTATTTTGTCATCTCTCTTCCCCGCCTCGGCCATTTTTTTCGCGTTCTCACCCACACATCTGTGTGTATGTGTGTCTGCCAGCATGTATTATTCGGCGATTTTGAGCAGATCGCTAAGGATGACATAACACGAAAGATGTTTGGGAATGGCGGCGGCGACGGCGGCTTGGGATGAAGAGGTCGTGGGGGGAGGGAAGAAATCGGCGGATAATTGAAAAGTTGATGCGTGTTTGCAGACGTCCTTTCGACGACGCGTGACGGGCGCAGATGCCGGGGCCAAAATGACGAAAGTTTACCGGAGGAGCACACGGGAGGAGGAGCATCTCGGCGCGCGCTTTGATTGCGGACGGAGGTTCGTGAGAATTCGGACTGTGCTGAATTATGCACGGGCGGCTACTTTTTGCAACTTATTCATGTCTGTGGCGACTAAAAAAAGAAGAAGGTGGGAGGGCGAGGAGGCGGCGGAAAAGTGCAATGATCTGAGAATATTAGTAGTCGTCTGATGAGTTTGAACCAAAGGTTGCCGACGCTACAGTAATCAGACATCGGAATGAGAGGGAGGGCGCAGAGTACTAGAAATCGGTTTCTGTGCACACTTTGATGTGCAAACAGTCCGAGAGGTGTATTCCCACGTTTCGCACTTTAACAGTGCCATCGGAAAAGCGAAACGTTGGACGGAATAGAACAAGTGTCTTGACTTTCGACCCTACTCGATATGCAAAGTGAAGGGAGAAGAGAAGAGGAAAAGAAGAAGACAGAGATGAATGAGGAGGAGAAGAGGAAAATAAGGGAAAGATCGGCGACAATCTCCCTCTCTCTCATTCGAAATGAAGGTAATTTGAGTTCGGAGAAGTGGCTGTGCACTAGAAGAGTCGGCTCAAAAAACAAAAACGAGAGTCGCGTGATGCGCGCGCTGACGCTGTGAGCCACGCGCGCATTCATTCGACTAATTAGGACATCAGACGAACCTCTCCGGTTTCACACACAACCTGAAGTCGTTCTGTCCCCGCAGCCCGAGGGGCGGAGCTGTTTAACGGGGGGAGAATGAAATTATTGGAAGGGGGTTGCCCCCGTGAGCTCTCGGTTTGGCCCTTGATGCTTGTAATCGGATATAAGTGGAGCAGTCAGAAGAAGTGGAAGGGGGGAAATCGAGAAGAAGTGGGGCACATTTACAAGTTGGGGAAGCGGGGGGAAGAGGAACTGAAAACGGGGGGCGACAGAGCAAGGATAGGTCAGCGATATTGAGAAGATGATGGGAAGCCGTTTGACGAAGGAAGGCACCCGCCGAGCGAAATGAGAAACACAAGACAAACAATTGGAGAGGGCAGATTGAAGGATTCGCGAGTCGCGAGGTCGCAATCTATTCTCCTGATTCGGGAAGAGAAGACGTCGAGAAAGACAAACAAGACCACGGCGGTCGGAAAGGAAGAGAGCAAAGTGATAACGGGAGGAAATATTTACGAGAGAGAGAGACTGTGCACGGGTGCATTGACGTGAAAAACGAGAACGGAGGCGGAGGAGGAGAGCACGCGGAAGAGGTGACGTTGGGGGGAGATTTCGAAAGAGATCACATCATTGACTCGATTACAGCTCTCGCTCAAATATCATTGCGAATAGTTACTCTCTGGCCGACGGCATCCAATCATGAACTAGAGTGTGTCAACTGGGTCTCCGGCAGTCGGATGAGTAACTGATCCGTGTAATCCACGCGTCAATCGGTGAGCTTTGAGCACTGTGTTCTTCTGCCGAAAAACAAGTTTCCTGGAACAGAGACCATTCGGTTTCCTCAATTTCCGATTCCAACACATCAAGAGAAGAAGAAATTGAGAAAGAGAACACATTCCAAAGTCACATTGGGTATTGTGGAGGAGAGAGAAGAAGGAATGTCCAAAAAACTGTCCGAGGAGAGAGAGAGCACGCGAGGCGCGGAGACGTAGAAACAACTGTTCTTTTTTGGTGGGATGTCATGCCGAAAACACCTTATCTCGGGTGCCGCATCGCATTTTCCCTCCCTCTCTCTCCTCCCGCCCCTCCCTCACTCATTTGTTTCAGTTTTCCATTTTCGCTGGACATGCAATCTCGCTAATGGTCGGTGGTTTACGATGCGAAACGCGGAAGGGCAAGGCGACGATCAGACGAGCTCTCGCTCACGATTCGGGGGGAACTCCTCAAATTAGGTCCGATTGATTGATCGGAGAAAGATCGCGGATGACTTCCCACCCACAGAGAAATGAATCATTTGATTGAGGCCGACACGAGAATCGTAAAAAGCGCAGGCACACGGGGCAGGAATGGGGCGGATTGATGAGCGCATCCGGACACCGAGAAACATATGCGAGAGACGGGCGGGAGCACGAGAAAGCAACAACACAACGGCGCCCAACCTGACCTTTCCGCTGAACGATGTTTTCGTGCCGTGAATCTCTCGAAGATTTTCTCTCAAGTGGGCGTGAAATTGAATGAGAAGGAGGAGGACTTGAATCGAAAATAGATGAAGGTCCCGAGGTGTTCTTCTTCTTCTTCTTCTTCGCTGAACTTGACGGCAAACATCAAAGGGTACGGGGCGATACGGATTGTTCCGGAGGGCCGACGAACAAACAATTACTACTATGTGTGTGTGTTGTTTTGTTACAAAACATGTTTTCTCTCGAAAGCGATACGGCCTACTCATTCGAGACTCATTGAGCCACGAAATTGAGAAGCGAGGCTTTCGCCGTCGAATTGACAATAACCTACCGAGAAGAGGGATTGTAGGAATCGAAAGAAAGCGGAGAAGGACTACTTTCCGCGTTGTAGTGCCCTTCTTTTTTGGTATTTGTCTCTAATCCTCCTTCTTCTTTTTCCATTCGTTGCGATGATTTACTATCTCGTTTCCCGAAAAGGGAATGGGAAACAGTAGATGAAAGATTCATAAGACCCTATTATCATCCTCTTCTTTTATCAGTGTCACGCCAGAAAACAGAAGGAAGAAGTCTTTGCGAAATGGCACGTGCCATCGAAAGATGAGGGAAAGAGATAAACAAACAATTGTGGCGCCTGGAAAAGCGAAAGGGCGAGTATGCAAATCCCGCTTCGAAATGACCGAACAGCAATTTCGAGTTGAAAACAAGAAGACGGTCGGTCACAAGCGGCGAGACGGGGGGAGCAAAACGACGATAAACTCTAATAGGGTTATCGTCGGTGGGCGAGAGAGCGTGTTGATTGGAGAGACGCCGACGTATAAGTGACAGTTGGCTCGATGAGCGGGCACGGGGAGCTAATAAAAATCTCGATGGTTTCGATGATAAAACTACACGAGTGTGGTAGAAGATGAAACCGGAGAAGTGGGAGGAGGAGGAGGAGTAATTTCCGGGGGACGGAAGAAGAAAAGTTATGCGCGGGGGAAATTCAAGGCTTTCTGAAATATGATTCTGGAAGAAGAAGGAGGAGGAAATTGGACGAAAACTACGGTAGGAATCGAATGAAATCGCGGAGAAGGAGCGACGAAAACAGACACAACAGACGGATGAAGCGTGAGAATTGCGACGGCGAACGCACAGTTCTTCGTCGCCTTTCCAATGGTAGACGACGTGGACTTTCGAAAATCAACGAAATTCAAGCCGCCCGGAATTCGTCGCGTACCGAAATAGGACACCTTTCGGCGTTTTCTTTACCTTGGACTCGATGAACTTATTGTGTCCGCGCCTGTCTAATCCTCTGAATTCTGCTCATTCTGTGTGGAGGATCTATTGTAGTCAGAAGACGTCATCTGACTATTCTCGAAAGAACAAGCAGAAGAGGATTCGGGATTTGATATGGATTACGGAAAGTTTTGCAGAGACCGAGAGAGAGGAATAGAGAAGGTTTTTTGATCTCGGAGAAGCAGCAGCGGGAGGGGGTCTGAAACCGGAAAGTGGCGTCTGAATTCATATTTGTTTGGCCTAGATTTCTCGTGTTTCAATGCCCGTTTTTGGAAATTACACGCGCGAGAATGAAGGAGGCAATGGCACCGCCGGATGACGTATTGCCATGTACAATCGTAATCGAGAAGAGGGGCGAGGAAACAGCCGGGATGGGGCACGGAAGAGATGATGAGCAATCTGCACACACGAAAGTTTTGGTGTTTGTTTAGAAGAAGAAGAGCGATATGAACTCAATCTGCCAGACGATATCGCTGATATCGTGGGAGTATCACACACTTCCGGAAGCAACCTACGGACGGGATTGATCTTTCAAACGAGAAGGAGAGCACCCGAAGATCAAATGGACCCCTTCAGGAGGTTGCACACAAACCACGAACCTTTCGAAAGGAAACAAACGAAACGAACTCAAATTGGTGTGCTTTGGACCTCTAATATAATAGAGGTAGGCCGAGGGGGCAAGTTGAGGAGGAGGGAAAGGAAGGCGTGACGTCCAAGGTAGCCCGCGGGGCGGTGGGGGCAATAAGAATTGATGTGATGGGGCGATCGGAAGAACTGGGAACCGTGTCATGTGTCTCTCGGGAGAGACAGTTTTCGAATTCGCGGAAGACGTTCTGGAAACTGGTAACTGAACGGGACACCTACGCAAACTGGACGAACCGGACGTCCGGAGCACAGAAGCACCATCGAAGCATCAGTCGGTTACCACGAAAATATTTTGGTATATAGTTTGGCTGGAACGATGAGCGACGGGGGGAAGTCTAGAGGCGAAACGCAAATATTATTGCTGTGTGGAAAAGCAAGAAAACAGAAGAGGAGTGACCTTTGAATGGATGGCAGGGAGCACAGGAACAAGTTTATCCAGCGAACGAACGGACTATTTCAGCAGCAGAGATCTGTTGAAAGCATACACAAATAGGGAGGGAGGGGGACGTTTTGTACAGTTCACAAAATGGTTAGCAGACGGGGAAGGAGGCGTTTGTCGATGGGACGATGGTCTCCGGGAAGGTGTCGAGGGAGAACACAAAGTAGGTCCACGTGTTCATGTTCAGCGAAGTGAGCACAATGCACATTATGTTGAGCAGGAAACCGCAAACGATCTGTGGGAAAGTGTTTGAATGCCGCGCGAATGTAGATCGCCTACCATTTCAACCATCGAAATGACTTTTGTGTCGTAGACGATGGCGTTCGGAGGGGTCGAGATGGGCAGCATGAAGGCGAACGAGCACGCGACCGTCGTCGGAAGCGCCAGGTACAGAGGATGCACTCCCATCGACTCCGCGACTCCGAGCGATATCGGAATGAAGATGCTTCCCGTGGAAACGTTGCTCGCGAACTCGGTCATTATCACGATTGTCGTTGTGACGGTCACTTGAAATAATTCGGGTTTTTTTTAATACGAAAAGTGATCAAAAACTCATTTACATTGCAGCGGGAGGGAGCTCATTCCGACGAAAACTTTCCGCATCGCACACGAAATCAACCGAGAAAGACCCGATTTCTGGAATAAATGGGGGGTTTTTGAGTGGTTCCATCGCGAGTGTTACTCACGTCGACGCCTTCTGAAATCGCGTATCCAGCGCCGATGAGCAGTGTGCACGACCACGAGTACTTGGTTTTCATATCGGACCATTTGAGAATCGGAGCGAACGGATCGACGGAATCGAACGGACTCTTGGGCCAAATGAAGAGTGTGCATGCGATCAGGATACCCGTGACGCTGTCCGAGAAGTAGTTTCTCTGCGGAAGGAGGTCTCCCCATCCGGGAGCGAAACCCGGATCACGAGAGATCCAAGAGCCGATGAGGATCACGAAGAAACCGAACACCGACTTCTCTCCCCACCTGCCAAAGAGTCAATGTGACTTGAACGAGTAGCGGCCACTCACGTGATATCGCCGAGTTCTTCGTACATGAGCTGAATGTTCTTCTCGACGACTTTCTTCAAATGCGCCTCCTCCTTCGACGGCTTTTCGAACCAGCGGAGAAGAGTCGATGGACCCATGAAGTAGCACTGGAGATACTTTTTATGATATGGGTCGTTCGGCGAGAGAGCAATAATACCACAAGGATCACATAGGAAGCCAGCAGGTAGAAGAACATTGGAGGTATCGCGAACACCATCCACTGGAGGTACGTCATCGACACTTGGCCTTCGGGATATCTCCTGAATATTGAGAGTAGGGGGTGGGTGAGCAGCGGGGACTAACTTCTGAATGTTCTCTCGGAACACCAAATTGGGCCCTGTCGATGTGATTATCGCAGTGCCGCCGATGAGCGACGCGTGGGCGCACGCCAGGATGAGTGCCTTGCAGAATCCGGCGTCCTGCGCAGTCATCTCGTCGATTCGCAGTCTCTCTGCGACGCTGGCATCCTCCGCCACGGGCTTTCTCTTCCGATCGCCGTCCTTCACGTGCTGCACCGCATCCGACATGCTCATCAGAAGAGCCACAGCCGTCGGACACATCAATGCAGTGCACGCGGTGTCGGAGACGAAGAAAGAGCTGAAGAGGGGTGCGGTGAGAGGTGCGGGGACAGGGACACTTACATGAGACTCGTGATGCACATGAATCCGAGCAGCATCCTGAAGCTGTTACTGTGGATATTCTCTCGGTTGGCTCACTTACACTGGCTGTTTCGCTCCGACCTTCGTGAGCAGTTTCAATGCGATCCTCCGATGAAGTCCAGTCGCTTCCACTGCCATCGCCATGATCAGAGTACACATGAAGAGGACGATTGAGTCCTGATGTCAATGGATAGATCGATATCACATATCCTTTACTTACTTTGAAATAGACAGGACTGATCTGCTTGGAAGGTACGATCTGGAGCATTGGGTAGAGTGCGAGGGGCAAGAGAGAAGTGACTCCGATCGGAAGAGCCTCTCCAATCCAGTAGGTCGAGAGGAAGATGATCGAGAAGAGGCATCTGTACTCCTGGAAACAGAAGAAGAAGAAGAAGTGAAGAAGGACACGGCGAGAAGGTACTCACTGGACCGAAGAATAAGAGAGGAACTGCGACCAGAGGGCCCAGCAACACGAGGATCTTGCGGATGAGAAGGCGCTGCGTCGGTTTCATACCCATTTCTGAAACTAACTGAATCGAAACGGAACAAGTGAGAATTCATTCGATTTAACGAGGAAGTAGAGTGCAGAAAGATCGAGAGATCTTCCTCGAATGTAGCGCAATCAGCGTTGTGTCAACTTGTCAGTCTCTATCAACTTCTTCTTCTTCTTCTCCCAAAAGGCATTTGAATGGAGACGTGGCACTCCTGCCGAGTACAAACAGAAGAATGATACCGCCCCGCTGGTCACACAATGACAATGCACGTGATGTTATGCAAATGAACAGAAATGTTTCTGGCGTTTGTAGAGAGAACTCTGTGTCTATGGTGCCATTTTTTGAGTTTCGATGCATGTTCTGGTTGTACAGTGGAGCGAAAGTGCGAAGAAAACGAGAAGATGAAGAAGGGAAGACGATGCGTTCGTTGAAGGGAAAAGCAGATGGGGAGGTAGATAAATGACCAGTTTTGAGGAGGAAGATCCCCTTGAACATCACTAAATATAGTCATCAAGTGGGAGGAGACCGCACACTTGAGAGCAAAACATGATACGAAGGGGGCTGCGGAACAAAAATTTGATAAGCAAACAAGATTTGCGGCTGGCGGAGAGAGATCGTTTCGATCCGGGCGGGGCTCTTCCCCACCGACTGCCGGCTCGGTTTGAATTTATAGGTGGAACGGTATTTATGCAAATTCCATCAACACACATCACCGCCCTGCCGCCGGTTCAGAGTTCTTTGTTTTGCCGAAGAGGAAGTGAACGATGTTGCTACTTGTGCTTATCAAATCACGGGTACAGTAGGTTACAAAAGATGTCCTACACGTATTGGTTTGCAGACACATAGAACAAACGAAAGGGAGACCTTGTGATACTAGATCAGAAATCAGACGGGGGAACCCCTCCGTCTGGCCTACAATGGCCCTATCGCGGCCATCTCGGACCCGCCTTGTACATGCACCACGAATGTACCTTATATACACTAGTTTATTTGCCGATCAATCATTCAATGTTTAGAACTGTCGGTGTGGACGGTGTCCTTCAGTTCGCGAGTCTCCACATCGCGCACCAATTTCGGAATCTCGTCGAGCATCGACGGCGTGTTCATCGACCGACCGTGCTTCTCGAACGCTCTTCTTCCCGCCGTTCTCACCAACCAACTCGACGCTATTCCCGCTTCGTGGTGAGCCGACGTCCAATCGTCGCCGAGGTTTCTATACAAAACGTTGTTCTCATTTCCATTCACTCATTCAAATACCTTTTAGCCCAGTAGAGGAAGAGACCGAGACTTCCGGCAGTCACGTCTCCTTGTCCACCGCATCGTCGCAGACTTGAGTCCGTCGAGCACTTGGACACTAAAAGCACAGAGAGTTATTACTAACGGAGTACCCCCATCTCATCCATACCTTCACCGTTCGGGGTTACCACCAAGTCGACCTCTCCTTTCATATAAATCGTGACGTCCATCTTTCTGCTGAGCTCGGCGGCCAAGTGCTGCAATTGGCTGTGACTCCGCACATCGATGACGTCTTCTTCGCCGAGTGCTGACTTGCAGAGACGGGAGAACTCGACGAAGTTGGGGGTGAGAACGGTGGTGACCATCTGGCGAGGGAACTTTTCTATGTGCTCCGCCACGAACCACAGACCATCCTGAGTGCTCGCAATGAATGAAATCAGAGTTGTTTCCTACTCACCCCATCGATGACGAACGGCACTTGTCGTTCTTTGACGAAATGGAAAATGTCCTGCAGCAACGGCCAAATGTTCGCATTCCTTCCGAGTCCGGGTCCAATGACGATGGCATCCATTCTCGCGAGCTTCGGAAGAATCGCAGAAGACGTCATCCCGGGATGCACAATCAAGTCGGGCGAGTAGCCTTTGATGACTGGCGCTGCGTCCGTAGTGCAGAAGACGTGGATCAAATCGGCGCCGAGGCGAGCGACCGACGAGGCGGCAAAGTACGGGGCGCCCGTGTACTCGAGAGAGCCACCGATCACCGCTATTTTCCCACAATCACCCTGAAGAAGAAAGGTGATTCATAGAGGGAGAATTGTGTAACAATTTCATTTTCGAATTCTGGAAAAAGAGCTTCCGAACTAAACAATTTTCATTTTTCCAATAGAAAAAAGTGTTGTTTACTTCAGTTTTCTGCTCTTGAATTCCTTCATTTCATCCATAAAACGGGGAGGCTCTCACTCAAATTAGCTCTGTTTCCCAGTTCAGTTTTCCGTGAAATTGCTTCGAAATTGCACATTTCATTTTCCACGTCACAATGATCAACAGAAAAAAATAACTCACCTTTCTCAATTGGGGAGTGAGCTTTGGCAGTAGTTTTAAGAAGTGATCCATTAGTCTAGAGGTTCTGCAACATTAGTAATGGGAAAGAGTTCAGACGAGAACGAGAGAAAGAGAGCACGGCTTATGCCGTTGAAAAGCGAAACAAAGGCTTCCTCAAGTGGCGGAATAATCCGAGTAACTCTTTATCCGGAATGCGCGTTTTCAATTTGTTAGTACGGACAATACTAAACACTTATAAATTTTATGTACAAGCGAAACTGACAAAATAGAGACAATCTGGTGGAGAAGGAGAGTGGAACTACTTTCTCGGTTGTGAGATGATAGGAGAAGATGGGTAGGAGAGGGGTGAAACAGAACTGGGAAATCAATGTGGTTTTCAAATTTCCGGTCGGTGGGAATGATGATACGACAGAGAAAAACAAAAGTTGACTAGTTGCTGCCACCGAAGTTTGCTATTTACAGGAAATTATTCACATTTAGGGCATTGGTTTAGTGAAGAACTGCATGACGGCCTGCAAATAAGTTTGGTGAGAGTCGAGCAGAGAGAGATAGACAGAGAGCACAATATGGGCGGAGCCAACAGGCGGCAGAAAGCAGAGAGAAAAGAAGAAAGCGCACCTGAAAATACTTGGAGCCGTTCTCTTGTGAAGGAGATGATGGAGGTGTTGACTCGAAAGAAGTGGAAGTGATCTCGGAACTTGAGTACGTGAGAACACTACTCTCACTGTCTTCCGACGTCGTCACTTCTCTGCAAAAATTGACGTTCGACTGAGTATGATAGACAATGATTCGAACAGACGTAAAAATAAAGTTAGGAGAGGGGCAAGTCAGTGTTTTTTGCCATAGGATTTTGTCTTCTTTTCTTGTTCACAAATTCGGCAAACGCCTCCATTCCCGTTTTCGCGCTTCTTTCTCATGCTCTCTTTATAAGAACTGAAAGAAATGACACTGAAATGTTGTGACATAATGCGTTTGTGCACTAAAGCGAAGCATAATCGAAACATCTACGCGGAAGGGGGGCTAGCGCTACGGACTCTATCTAATCACTACCCCGGCGTTAATCACATACACGCTTGTGTCCCCAGCACGTGGCTCTGATTCTGGCTCCAGTGGTTGACTGGCTTTGCTCGTCGATGAACATGGTACAGTCGATTCCGTCATCTCGTTTCTCTGATAACGCAAACTAACAGTTTTAGCAAACGATTAATTTTTAGTGCATAACGAAAATCCGATTACCTGTCGATAGCAAATTGGCTTATCACTTCCTACAGACGCGAAAATGAAGAGTACATCACTCACGCTGTCAGTGGTTGCAGCATTCTGATTAACAAGTGTTCGATCACCCGAGTCTTCTCTCAGGAGTGTGTCGCCAAGTCGAATGAAGTCGAGCTCTTTAAGACTTTCAAGTTCTCGATTCAACTGGTCGACCAGCTCCTTGTTGATAAGAGCTGTTGCTTTGACTTTTTTCTGGTCATCATGAAATTCGGATTTCAATAAGTGCATGGAACGTTCCATCGAGTTACGATTGTGTCCTTGCTCTTGAAGATGCTTGTTGACAATCTGCTTCATCTCCTGGAATGGTTTCTCGAGCAAATCGATGCATTCGCTGATTGTCTGTTGCAGTTTTTTATACTCATCTTGAGATTGTTGAAGAGATGCCGTCAGACTGATTGCTTGATTTAGTTTCGATTTGGTGATGCGGTCCGGCGACTGGAACATCTGCTTCAGAATGTAGTTTCGTCGTTCCAGGCAATTCTCAACCAGTGATTGAGAGTACTCGCTAGTCGCAAGAATTCTTCTCTTGTCGTTGAAAAAGTAGGATTGGAGGTCATCCCGAATGCCGGGCAGGTCCATGTCGTCGAGTCGAAGATTTTTGGCGTCCTTGGCGAGTTGCTTTGCGGTTCCTTCGAAATTCATCGCCGCTTTCATGTGTCTTTCCAGCTCTTCACTCGTTTGCTTTGCTTTCTGGATGCACATTTCCGTGAGATTTTTAGCTTCAGGATTCACAGAGTCAAACAACATCATCGGAACACAAGCGATATCCATGTAAACAGCAAATCGAGACGTCGTTTGAATTCGATCGAAATGACTCAATTCATCGGCAAGCTGAATGTGAGAGAAAGTTGATTACTTCACCTTTTTTTATTTGAATACTCACCAAAGTGAACTGTGTGGAAAGAATCTTGGAAACACTGTTGAAGAGTTCTAAAAACTCATCACTTTCCGCCAACATGCTGAATCCTTCGTGGCACTTTTTGCTGCGAACTTCGGTCAGTGCCGCGTCAGTCATGTCATCGGATTCGTGGAACACAATGTTTCTAGCGAGAAGCTTCCGTACAGCTGTGAAGCTTTTCTGTGGGAATACCAGGTAGTGATCATCATCCAATCCATTGAGATGCTTTCGTTTCGAGTCAATCAACTGAGAGGATGTGTTCGAGATCAGATGTAGATTGGTGTTCTCCGAATAGCCCATGCAAACAGAGAGGCTCGGGATACTGAATCCAACATATGGAACATCCGACATGTCCGTGTGATCGACCACGGAGAGCTGATCCAACGAGAGGAAAGTGCGCCTCTTCGCAGTCTTCATCGCGTTCGCAATCTCGGCATATTTCTTCACTGACGGATCATGGAAGAACTGCTTTATCAAACATGTCATAGTACGGATAAGCCACATCGGATACCGGTTGTTATTGTTGGGTACTTCAGTGACAGGCTTGAATTCGTAGATTTCTTGATTTCCTGCGTTTCTGCCCTTCTTCATCGGAATCATTCCAATCGCATCCGGTTTTTGAGTCAATGCGATTACCGCCTCACAGTACAACTTGGGATTTCTCCTCTCCGAGTCGAACGGCAGAGTTCCGGTGGCGCAGTAGTAAAGTGTGCAGCCAAGAGCCCACAAATCACATTGCTCCGGAGTGTATGACTGCTTTGTCCTCCAATCGTGACAATTTCGCGTCATACGCGTGTCGATCATCTCTCGCGCCAGATGTGGATGCTAAAATTTGAATCGAGATTTGATAAGCAAGCAGGCTAGACGCTCACCAATAGGTTGGCAGTTCCTACGAGAGTGCTCATTTCGTGATTGTTTTCTTCTAGAAGATCTTTGCTACACCCCATGTCACACAGCTTGAACAAGAAATTGGAGCGCCGTCCATGAGTCGGCGTGCCAGTGAATACCAGGATGTTCATGTGCTTGATGTCTCTATGGGCAATGTTCATTGCATGGAGGGTAGACAGCGCCATGGCTGAATAGTCAACATAAATAAGCATTTTTGATTGAAGGGAGGAACACTTACAGCAGTCTACGACCAAATCGATGTACATGTCAGCTGGGAGTCCGTTCCGATTTGCTGGTTTCCGCATCTCGGCCTCCAAACTGCTCTTCGCGTACTCCATGGCAAATGAGAACGTCTCTCCAGGCACTGAACCGGGAGGCATTTTCTCGTTGTGGAACCCGATCAACTGAACTATGTTAGAAGCGCCTTTAAACTTTTGGAGAACTTCGACTTCAGTTCGCATCGCCTGTATCTCTAATCGTTTGCATGCGCACTTCACAGCCACCAATCGACCGGAAGCAGTGCGTCCTCTGAACACTTCCGAGTAGGCTCCTTTTCCAATCACGTCATCTGTGTCAATTGTATACTGTTCCCCTCCCATGATCACTCTCGAGGTAGCCATTCTGAAATTAGAAATATAATCTGGGATCTACCAGAAAAACGAGAAAAGTTTAGAAGAAGTGAAAACAGGGAATGAGCAATAGATAATCGATCTTGTGATTAGCAAGAACAGTCAACAAAACCTCAGAAACAGTAGATTGACCATTTCGCAATTCTATAAAAACTCCCGGTTGCTTGTGTTTTTCAGTAACCGACAGTGCTAGGAACTTCTTTTCGTTTCTTCAAAAACAAAATCAAATTTCCAACTGGGTCTGTTTGTCGGAAAATGGAAACTTTCTTTTCTTATTCATGTGGAAAAATATTTAGTCGTTGATTTTTGTATAGAAAGTAAAAATACATGTTGCCACACCCAAAAACGATGAGTCGCCAATTGAAGGACAGAAATCGTTTGGTTCGGAGAGATGAAATAATGAATTCTCATGGAACCATGTGAAATGAAATCAGTGAAATGAGAGAAAACCTCTTGTTATCAGAGTAGACTGAGGAAACGGCAACGCTTAGCAATACTCGATGACGAAATACTGCCTGTTTACGCGGGAGAGAAGTACGAAACATGTGATGGAAACGCAGACGGCCATCGAAGAACACACAAGTAACTTCAATAACGATTAATTTATGTAATAACCAAATCCGAAAGACAATAACTTGGAAAATACATCGAAAAAGAAACAGTGAGCAAACAAACAAGATTATTGCTACATAACAAGACCCGCAAGAAACTGAGATCAATCGTCAAACTCCATCATCTCTTCATCACTGACACTGCCATTAGTCAGACTGTTTGGAGACGAGTCAGCGTCAAGTTCGACAATTTGAGAAGTCCCTGTTGGTGATGGCACCGGAGAACTCCACGAAGAACCGATATCACTGTGCTCAGAGCACGAGTCGAGCTCAACTATGCCCGTGGTTACTTCATCCGCATCAGCGTCCACCATTCCCTCGTTTTCTATTATGCGTTCTTTGATTTCTTCGTTGACACGTTCCTCCTCTTCGTCGTCGATTTCTTGAATTCTCCCGGCCATGTTGAAGTCATTTTTCGGCGAAATCAGTAAACTTGGTTGCCAGAGTACCATTTCGTTTCCTTTTAACTTGTCGGGCCTGAAACAAACAAGTTCGAAAATTTTACGTTCAGTCGGAAACTCACTTTGGCAGCAACATGGTGCGGTGTTGACGGCACTGCTCCAGATATCGTTGGATAGTCTCATCAAGCCGAATCTTCTTTCCGCCTGCCGGTTCGTCATCTGGTTCAACTACGAGTGGCGCAGAAGTTGACGGTTCGTGTTCGTACTCTAGATCGGGAACGACCTCTTCCATTTCCTCATCGGACGAAGAGTCTCTGGAACTAGTCAACGATAGTTAAAACTTCTTCATTTGACGTTTACTACTACTTTGAAGCTAGGTAGAGAAATAGGCATATAAAAAATCGAAAACACTTACAAATTGACTTGCGACGGCTTATCATTGGATATTGAGAAACTTTCTAAGCAGGCGCTGATCTTATCGAATCTTCGTTTCGTTCTCGGCACATATTCCATGTCCTGAAAGTAAACAGTTGAAATTAAGAAAACACAGAGTATCAAAAATTTTAACAGCACTGTCGCACGAGGCTAGGAAGACGAGGACTATTTTCTTTTTCAACGGCTTCAGTTCAGAAACAGTGGATCAATGTTCGACTGGTTAGGGGGCGGTAATCTGCTTAGAAGCGGAGAGGAACGAGGCACACGAGACAGCCGAGGCGGGCTGGTCGGAGGGACACACCCGATGCTAGGAAGCATAACGGGAGCAGAGGGCGCAGACATTTAGTGAACCTCACGAACGACGTCACATTTGACGACATTTTCTCATGGAAACTATCAGTGGACTAATGGGTGAGTGAATGATTGGTGATCGGAGCGTTCGGAACGAGAGAGAAAGTCTGCTAGGTTGTGAACGATCGAAGGGTGAAAGCAAATATTTGATAACGGTTAGAAGACGGCAAAATTGTCAAATGAGAAAGAAAATTGAAAACCCGCACTTCGCTTTACTATCTAGAACTGACAATTTTTATCAGTGAGAAGGCTTTTTCTTCGATTGGAGAAAAGGGAAAATGAACAGGCAAAGTATTCAATGTTTACCGTCGCAAAACAGGTACTTATGACGGCACGAGGCATGTTTTCCCCACTCGGCCCACTATTAAATTAGCTCACACTTGATTTTCGCGGGCGCTGATCGACACAATTCATTTAGTAGAAGAGATATATTAAAATCGAATGACTGACGATTTAATTTTGGCGCCAAAAGTTTTGCAAGGTTTTGAGGGTCACTGTCAAATAAGGACGCCAACGCGAGGGTCAAATTGATCTCTTTTGTTCGACAGATGTTTGAGATAGTAGAGAAAATGGAGAAGGAAATGCAACCATTTCTCGGCCATCTGCCGTTCACGCTCGAACGGGTGAAAGTAATTTAGGAAGCATGCACGAATCTAGCGCATGGTGCAAGATTAATTCTATACTGGGGCTTCTCGATGTCCTTCTAATCCGGAACAGTTTGATTTTTGAACACGTAAACGTTCCCCCCCCCCCCATATTTTTCTAGTTTCTGATTTTTAATAGAGAAACTAACCGCTTCGAATTCGACCGGGAATGGTCGTTTTCCATTGGGCTCTTGAACATAATAGTGTGGTTCTGGTGGATTTTGAGCTCCGAAATTGTAGAATGTGTGGAAGTTGGCGTTTTGGTTGGAAAATTCGTTGAAATTTGTAAGTTGTGTCATTTCTGCAAACAAAAAAAGGTTTTTACATGATAAGTGAATAAGAAAAAATTGGACAGACGCGGAAAAAAGGAGAAGAAACAATAAGACCGGTCTTTCGATCGAAAACGTCAACAAAATATGTCAAAAATGCAGAATGCCGGAGGCGGAACGGGGACTTATGTATGGAGAATGAGGTCTTCGGGAAGCGAGCGGATTGTTCTAGAAGGTTCGCGCAACAAACCAATCGACCACGTGGAGGAGAGACCGCGGAGCGGAGCGAGACGCAGATGGAAAGACGCCCCCAAGCACTATACGTCCGAGAGACAGCCGAGAAGTTTCTGCAGTGAAGCGATGAATTTCCTCCCGACCAGGATCGTTTCTCACAATGAAAGTGAAACACTTGATAACGGGAATATGGTTGCAATGCGAAACTTCCCGATCCTAGCCAATTTTTGCCGTTTTGTATGAACTAGGCACGGTTTTGTTTTGGTCGGGCGTGGAATTTTCGAGAAACGGAATTGTAAACACCAGAGGGAAATGAACAAAAACAAAAGTCTATGTTTAGCTTGTCTGGTGAAGTTCTTGGTTACCAAGAAAATGATTATTTTAAATAAAACTTTGTTCTCAGAAATCTTCAAAAAAAAGTGAATTACATGTGTATAATGTTAACTTTTGAATAAAAACTCTGTATTGCTTATTATTTTATTTTTCAAAAATTGCTTTCCAGAATCTTCCTTGTGTTTTTCGAAAAACGTTTTTATGGCAGATGCAAAAGTGCTTCATTGTACTTTCAACTCGTTTGAATCAGGCGCGAAATTTCGAAACTTGAACTCGATATCGCTTTCCAAAAGATGCATTTCGGCGCAATTAAGTTTTCTCTCGTTTCAATGAATTGTCATTCTTATTCGTTCGCGTCACCACAACTTTTGTCATCATTATGATGCCCACGTTGCCTCGTCTCTCCATTTTCCATGCTCTTCGTCCCGTCTGTCTGGCGCCTCTCAACCCTCCGCTTCGCTATAAAAGTGCCCGTCGCGACGACCAATTCGCACACTCCTCTTTTCGTTCGTTCAGAAAACAACACCCCCTTGTCTGTCTGTCTTATATTTACTTTTGCAGGTCGAACAACGCTCGAAAATGGCTCTGAAACTCTCCTACTTCGACATCCGTGGACTCGCCGAGCCGATCCGACTGATCTTTGCCGATAAGCAAGTCGCCTTCGAAGATCACCGTGTCAGCCGCGATCAATGGGCAGAGCTCAAGCCGAAAATGGTGTGAACGATTATTGTCTGTTCTCTTTGAACTTGATTTGTTTCCAGATCTTCGGACAAGTTCCATGCCTGTTGTCTGGTGACGAAGAGCTTGTTCAGTCGGGAGCCATCATCCGCCACCTCGGCCGTCTCTATGGTGAGTGGGATTAGGAGTCATATGATGGCGAAATATTATGACGACAGATTGTTGATATTAGGACATCGTGATATTTCCCTTAATCTCCATCGTCTTTTTCTATAAATATTTTTCAGGTCTCAATGGCTCGACCGAGACTGAAACCACTTTCATTGACATGTTCTACGAAGGACTCCGTGACTTGCACAACAAATACGCTGGAATGATCTACGGCAATTACGAGAATGGAAAGGCGCCGTACATCAAGGATGTTTTGCCCACCGAGCTTGCTCGCCTCGAGAAACTCTTCCGCACTTACAAGAACGGAGAGCACTTCGTCGCTGGAGACAAGGAAAGCTTTGCCGATTACGTGCTCTTCGAAGAGCTCGACATTCATCTTATCCTCGAGCCAACTGCTCTCGATGCGACTCCGGCATTGAAAAAGTTCCACGAGAGATTCGCCGAGCGGCCGAACATCAAGGCCTATCTGAACAAGAGAGCTGCTCTCAACACGCCAGTCAACGGAAACGGAAAGCAATAAACACTCGAATTCTCTTTTTAATTGAAACTTTTTTCATTAATCTGTCAAATAAATTGTATGGAACCACACTTTGTGTCCTTTTCACACTCGCATGGAACGCATTCTGAAACATGTTGAAGAGTTTCTCGTTGAAAAAAATCATATAAATTCATTCAGAAAAAAGACCACATGCAATTATTATAAGGAAATTTGGTTATTAATGGAGGAAGAAGTAAGTAAAATGTGTGAATCAGATTCTCATGGAACACGAATGGAATAGATGGCATTTGAAAGAAGAGCCTGAATGTGCACGAGGATAATCGAAACCGAGATGACCCGTAGGAGATGAGGAGGATCGGCGAGGAGCTGCCAGTCAGTAGTACTGGTAGGCGGCTTCCGAATGATGCCGCATCATCGGCTCGTTCTGCATCGGAGGGTACGTCGGCGACGCCGTATACCACATTCCGCCGTTCGGAAGCGCACTACACTGCGGCTGAAACTGAATCGGGGATGAGGAAGAGTCGCCGATGACAGCAGAACTCACTCCGTCAGAAGCTCCCATCTCCGGCTGGTACTCGGGACTCATGTAGTTCAAACTCGTCGGCGTCGTGTGCGTAGTCGTCATGAAGTGCTGTGGAGAAGGAGAAGACGTGGAACCGTCCGACGGTGGCGGCGTCAAGTGGGTCGAGTCTCGCGAGTTGGAAGAAGTCGTCTCTTTCTTCCGATTCGTCTTTTTCGCCGGTTTGAACGTGGACGGTCGCGCAGTTTTGCGGGCTCCAGAGGCTGCGGATGGATGATGTTGCTGCTGCTGATGCTGGTGTCTCAGCGCCATTTCCATCGAGAAATCGAGTTCGGGACGGTGTCTGTCGAAGATGTCAACTATCTCATGATGGTTCTTGTCGAGAGCCAAATGACGTGCAGAATGATCCTGAAAAAGGCACATTGACGAGGGAAATAGAAGCGAGATAACTGACCAAAGCGTCGACGGCTTCTACACTCGCTCCACTGCGAATCAAGCAAATCACAATTCTCTTGTGTCCCTCCTTCGCCGCCAGCATGATGGGCGTGTGTCCCGCTTCGTCCTGTTTGTCCTTGTTCGCATTCTGATCTACCAGGAACTGAACCATCGGAAGATTGTCATTGAGTGCCGCGTAATGAAGGGCAGTCCGTCCGTGGTAGATCTCCGAATCCTTCCTCGCCGCTCCATCCGAGTCTATCTTCGCTCCCTTCGAGAGGAGCAACTGGGCCATTTTGATCTGATCGACTCCCTCGCTCCGTGCCACTTCCATCAGAACCGTTCTTCCGCATCTATCCAACTCGTCAATGTCTCTCACGAGTCGTTGATCCGTCAGCAGCCTCTGCATCATCAGCAGATCGCTGTTCACTGCCGCTTCATGCAGAGCACTCCTCTCCGATTTGTTATAGATCGTCGGATCGGCTCCTGCTCGCATGAGGACCACTGCCAGTCGGACCCTCCGTGACTTCACCGCCAACATCAGCGGTGTGTTCTCATCGCAGTCAATCGCATTCACATCTGCGCCCGCATTGATGCACTCTTGTGCTTCTTTCGGGATCACGTCTTCTGGTTTTCCGTTCGTATTGGCTGCGAGCCAGTGGAGAACCCGTCTCTGGTATCTCGAATCCTCTTGATTCACGGACTCATTCGTCAGTGGTATCGTTATCATTCCGGATCCTGACGCTTCCAAATGAAGAGGTCTGGAATAGTTTGAATGATTAGAGAGATGCGAATTAAACGAATACATTTCTTCAGCGACAGGCTCCATTTTCACATGATTCGATGCACTGGCCAGTGGCTGATGGGCACCGAATTCTCCGACATAGCCGTTTCCATACGAGGGATAGACGTGGTGATACTGTCCGCTGTTCCCTCCGTACTCTGCTCTATGTCTCTTCTGATCGTAGTATCCATTCGGATCGAGAAGCGAGTGCTGACTCGAATTGATCGACTGACCCTTGCGAATCTTCTCCTCGTTCTCCATCGGCGGAATCCAGACGGGCGCGTTGATCATCTTCCGCTTCCTGCTTCGGTTCTCGCGAACAGTCAGGACACCGGCCATTGCAACACACACAACGCATCCCATTCCGATGATAATCATAAAGTTGTTCCACGTGGTTCCATCGGAAGCGCCTGGTTTTCTGGGGGTGGCAATCATCGCTTCCGATATGGGAACTCCGAACGAATCGGTTCCTTTCTTGGCCAGTCGGGCGGAGATGATGTCGACGACGCTCTGAGAGTCAGTGTAGAGGCACTTTCCCTTGACACAGTTCTCCTGAACCTCCAGGTAAACCACGATTCCCGTCTGCCCCGATCGTCTGATTCTTCTGACGAGTGACGTCGACAGGACCCTCTGCTCGGCGAGCCTCTTCACATCCATCTCGACTCTTCCCAATTCCTGCTCCCCGTCCCATTCGAACACCAGCGGTCCCTCCTCGTCTCTCTGGATTCTGACTGCTGCCCGCAGCGCTGAACTCAGCTCCATGAGTGTTTTTCCGCCGCTCATTTGGAACTCGGATGACGCCATTTGGATGTTTATGCGGATGTTCGTCAGAAGAACAGCTTCCGTTCGATTGGAACAGTCTCCTCCGTCGAATCCACACCCGTCCGTGTTGCATTCCGAATCGCACACTCCGTTGGCAAATCGAGCCGCACAGTACTCGCGGATCTTCGCCGGACACCGCACCACAGCCGACATGCAGTCCATGCCGTCGTAGAGACAATCCTCGTTGTTGCACGCCGGATCGCAGACGCCGTTCGAGAACAAATCGGCGCACATGTTGCCGTAGTTGCACCGCGAGAAGGGCTCTCTCTTTCCGGAACAGTCGCCTCCGTCGAATTTGCATGCTGCGTAGTTGCAGTCGGCGTCGCAGTTGCCGTCGTTCGCTCTCTCCCAACACTTTCGTTTCTCACAAACCGATCGGAGAAGTCTGAAATTGACCGTTTGATAGGACGGATCGATGTGTTTCACTCACGTTTCTTTATCGTAGAACACTGCCAAATCGACCTTTTGTTCGCACCGCTGACCAGTGAATCCGTAGGAACACACGCATTTAGCCGATGTGCCGTCGTTGTGACAGTTTCCTCCGTTCTGACAAGTGCTGAAAAGGGAAGGTAATGAGTCGTTCTCGGCGTTTGAATGTACCTGCTCCGGCACACTTCCTCCTTCTCCTGCTCGCATCGGTCTCCCTGGAAGCCGGCAGGGCAGTTGCAAACGAAGGATCGTCCTCGTTTCTCGCACTGTCCTCCATTTGCACACGGGTTTTCGGCGCAAAAGTCTGAAATAAAAGAAAAGAGTTGAGGGCGATCGACTGTGCCTCTGTACCTTTGCGTCGTTCGCAGATGTCTCCCTCAAAGTCCGGTTTGCAGATGCACGCGTATCCGATGTGAGCGTCGACGTCGATGCACGTGGCGTTGTTCATGCACGGATCCGTCTCGCACGTGTTCTCCGAAGCCATCACCGCCGCGTCCTTCCTCGTCAACTCGCACTGATTTCCAGTGTAATCGGGCGGACAAACGCAGAATCCGTTGAGACATTTCCCGTTGTTGAAGCACTTTCCTCCGTATCTCGAACAGGCGGCCACTTCGAGACGAAGATCACATCTAACACCTCCGAATCCGACGGGGCACTCTTTCTCGCAACGTCTTCCGATGAATCCGTTCCGACACTGACAGACTGGCGAACGATTCGAAGTGTGCACGCAGATCCCGTCGTTCTCGCACTGCACATCTCGACACGTGTCCACGAGCTCTTCACACGTCTTCCCACCGAATCCACGGGGACAATCGCATCGGAAGGAACCGGGGATGTTGACGCAAGTGCCGTTGTTCAAGCAGGCGGTGTTCGAGAGGCACTCGTTGATGTCCATATCACACAGTTCCCCGTCGTACCCGGATTCGCATTTGCACTCGAACGTCTTGTCGGAGAGCGGACTGTGGAGACACGATCCGTGGTTGCAGATTCCGGGGATCGTTTCGCAGTCGACTTTCTCGCAGTACTGTCCCGTGCGGCCCGGCGGGCACGAGCAGAAGTAGTTGTCGACTCCATTGATGCACTCGGAACCGGCCTCACACTTGTTGGCGGCACAGTTGTCTTGTCCTTGTTCGCAGAACGATCCGCCGTATCCATCGTCGCAAATACACTGGAATCCACCCGGGAACGAATAGCAGCTTCCATGTCTGCACGGGTTCGCTGCGCACGGATCGTTCTTCTTCGGGCCCACCTCACACGTTGCCCCGTGGAATCCGGGAGGACAGTGACACGTGGGAGTTGCCTTGGAGAACTTGTCGCAGAAGCCACCGTTCTGGCAGTACATGCTGCGTCCGTTCGGATGCTCGGGGGTCACTTCCAGGAAGCAAACGGCCGGTTTGAACTCGACAGCGCTGTGATTGCCCTGTTTGAGACAATCCGGTGGGAGGAATCCTTGGGGACACACGCACAGATAGGTGCCCTCCTAGAAAACGGAAGGATTAACAGTTGCACAAGAAAGTCAAGAGAGACAGTTGACACTCTCTTCACACCGTTGCGTCATCGTTTACTCTCAATCCCCGTTGCATTACATAATAAGCCATGTCCCGGAAACGCTCTTCGTGTCCCCCCCGCCTCAATATTTACCCGCGCCCGCCCTTGAATCGCCACAAAATCTGAATCAGACACACAAGAGCGGCGGATCTCTTTGTCGTCGCCCGGACGGCTGCCCCCTCCCCCTTCGTGTCTCGCTTCGCCAGCTGCACGGGACTACGGTATTCGATGGGAAACTCTCGACCCCCGCGATTCCAGAAGACTCACCGTGTTCATGCAAGTGCTCCTCGGGCCACACGCATTCGGATCCTTGCACTCGTTCACATCGCTCTGGCACCTGTCCCCGCGGAATCCGTGGGGACACACGCAACGGGCTCTGCTGCCACTTCCAGTACACTGTCCGCCGTTTCTGCACAAGTCCGGGTAGCACCATCCGGCTGTTTCGCATTGGTTTCCTGGAATAGAGTCATTCGTTGCGGTCATCACTCAAAAACTTTTGTGTTGTCTCTGTTAATCCCCGGCGCGGTCATTCCCACAAGTATCAAATTCGCAACACACTCAAAGTCGCCGCCGCCACCGCAAACTCATTGCCGCGCGGAGGACTACTTTGACGCAGAAGACCGCTTAAGAAGAACCGTTTCAAGGGAACACCAGTTGATGAGATACCGACCGTTCGAAATTGGATACAAGAGGACACGGGGGGTCTAATCCGTGTGCACACGCTCCTTTACAACAACTTGTCCCTCTCTCTCTCCCCCCGCCCGTAAATCCTCATCGTGACGTCACGGTACTTGATGCGCATGAGAAAGTGTCTCATTTGAATTCCGGCGGAAGTTTGTTTTTTGCCGCTGGCCCACTTAACGCTCATTAACCACCGAAACGAGATGGTTCCTTTGAGATGTGAGGTGTCAATCTCATTACCCAAACAACGCAACACTTTGAGATCTCATCTGCTCCCGACACCATATGGAGCAATCGCGCTCTGCGGGGGGTTTTGCATTACTCGTCGATGCATCGAGGTAAAAAGTTTCCCGCTGCGCCGAAAGACCTCGAATCGTCTTGTTCCCTGCGCCACACGTTCCCACGACCTTTATCAAGACGGTCGCCAGCGGGAGTAATTATAGACTGATGCGATGCGAAGATGATCGTTGTTGACGTCAAGAGTGTCATGCGAGTCACGGTTGTTTTGAGAGTGACTGCTACAGTAACCCGTGCCCCGTCTAATCCTATGACTAATCGTGCCTCTCGTGACAAGTTTGCTCAGCCACTGATTACGCAATCGGAACTGGTAATTACAGGGCGCTATTATATGCGAATGGGGCATTGTTTGCGCTGCTCCTGTCAATTTCTTCTCTTCCCACTTATTGTTGCGTCCCCCCACTCACCTCCATAACCGGATGGACAATTGGGCTTCGTTGGATGGCGTCGTCCGTCTTTATCACAGTCTGCAAAAAGAGATGTTCCCATGCATGTCCAGATGTTCCGTGGCTACTGTATGCTTGTTTCCCACGGGTGCCACGCCTTCCGTCGGACTTCTGCTTCGACGGACACGTCTTCACTCTCATCTGCTCGCCTTTCTAGGTCACATTGGCAACAGTGGCGCCACCGGGTCGCCCGTCCCCCTCCCCTCACCACAACTAACATCGGTCATAAATCGCACGAAAAAGAGGCGAATCCGCATGAGATTCGGAGGAATGACCAGGGCGTCGCGACGAGCAGCCATCTATCAGCGGTCACTTTGGACGCCGCCAACAAGACAAACGAGCTGTGCGACACGGCGGTTCAGGCGGCCCCCTCGACCGCCACATACTGTTCAATTTGTCCTCGCCGTAAGAAATATTGAGGTGATGGTCGCGTGCGAGGACAACTGTTAACTTTTGTGGCAGTTTTCAAATTTGCGGGCGGTACGAAAGAGAGACGTCTTGAAGAGATAGTTATGATAGATCGCCTCCATGGACAGCCGCCAAAAGAGGGCAGCTGCTGCTGCTGCTGCTGCCGCTGATACTGGAGACATTTTGAGGGGAAAAACGAAGGGCGAGTGACCGCGGAGGGCTAAAAAATGAGTGATGGCGCGTACGCGCGCGGGGGGTCCCGATGGGAAAACACGAGTGACCAGGGCTCATTGGCTCCTCCGCGAGATGGGCTCATTCCCACTCGGAAATACAACCTTATGGTGCGCGAATGTGGCTGATTAATGGGGCGCAGATGCTCACCTTGGCACACACACGTTGGTTCCAGGCGCTCGTTGAACACACACTTTTCCCCCACGTGGCACTTCAGATCGCATCGTTGCTCGCAGGAGTCGCCTCCGAATCCTTCGTCGCATCTGTAAAGAAGTCGTGTGTCTGGATTAGCACCGAGAGCATCGTATATTAGCGCGCCGACACAGTAATCCTATTGTTTTATGAGGAGGTCGATTCGCCGACAAACCTGGGAACATGGCTGTAAAAGAGAGGGAGGGGAGGAGGCAACTTGCCCTTTCGCTGCCTGCTGATAAGGCGATAAAGTGGTGGCGGTGCGGGTGGCAGACCAGTCCTTTTTGACAGCGATTTACGAGCGGATCCGCCAGCCGTTCCCCCCTCCTCGGTTCCCAGGCCTATAAACTAGCGATTTGGCGATTTTTCGTCCGAGAAAAGCCGACTGGCGCATTCTAATGAGAATCGCGCGCGAACGGGTTAATTGGGTTCCTTGCTTGCTGGGTGCGCATGGCGAGAAGCTTGGGAACCGCCGAGATTCCCAAGTTGCAGGTGTTCTCTCGCCGGACGGTCGGTCGGACGGAATCTGCATCTCACAAAGGAAATGTTTCATTCGGCCGTGCGCAGGTGTCCACTTTTTTCACATTACCCACCCATTTCTCTTTTTGCGCAACTTTTTTTCAATGGTGGGAAACGGGGTACGATGTTCGACTAATTAGCGATAAATCAACCGAAAACGATCATCAACTCCGTCATTCTCGGACACGTGTCTCGAGTCGAAGAACGACTCTTCGCTATCTTATCAGAGCCAACTTGGCCGAACTATCGAGCAACGCGTGCCGCAATAAATACAAATTGCGTAATCGGGGGGCTAATCAGTGGTTGATCCGCGTTGTGCTCAACCGACTTACCTGCACCAATACGTCGGTTGGCTGTGGTTGGCGGGTCCCGTGTGGCAGTTTCCGTTGATTCCGCACACTAGTCCATCGCAGTAGCCGTTGAAGAGGGCTTCCAGCAGTTGAGCAAGTGTCAGAAAGATAAGAGAGGAGGAGAAGAAGTGCATCTTTGTTTTGGATCCAGCAGTTAATGATGAAGGTGACAGATATGAGTCATGAATTCTGAAGAGAAGGTGATGATGGCACGAGAGAAGCGATAAATCAGAATGAATGGAGAGCTCGAGAGAGGTGGTGGACTCGTTTTCGAAACAATGACAAAAAACCGATGGGGGTGTCTTGAGGGGTGGTGCAGGGCGGACAAAAAGACGAACGAAGACGGACGGGCAGACCCGCCCGGGACAGGCCCCGCCCAACTTGTTGCGGTCGACCACCGAGAGACGAGGGTTTTCTGATGAAGGGGGCGGGCGAAAACGATGATGATGCAGATGAAGTCGATGATTTTTGAAGACGAGAAGGGAGAATCAAAGGGGGTGAGATGAAACGAAGGGGCGGTTTATGATGGTGGGAACGAATGGTGATTAGCGGCGGATTGTGCCTTTGAGACACACGGTTTCAGATCATTTTCTGTTTGTTTTTGACACGATACCCAAAACGAAAGAGAGAGAGAGAATGAGAATGGGAAATTTGAGAAGACGATTTTCTCGAAAACGGGTTGCTCTTTTTTCCTCAACGAACAGAGGTTCCCATGCCAATAAATCAAGTTGAGGTGGGGGGACTCGAGACTAATCCGCGAAAACGGCTCAAAGATGGTTTCTGACGGACCGTCACATCATCCACCACACCTGTGTGTCAGCTCTCAACGACGACACCCGTCCACCTGTATTCATCTGGTGAAGGGAGAGAGAGGAAGAGAGTCGGACGACGACGCTACATTCGAATTCGGCTTGCAAGTCCCCCACCGTCGTTTTGTTTGCAATAGTGTGTGCTGCTGCTGCTGCTGACGATATTTCAGTTAGTCACCCGCTCTGTTTTGATCAAAAATATTTGAAGAAGAAGATAGAAAGCGAAAGTGATCACGATGCCAATTTGTAGAGGAATTCGGACAGAGTGGGCGTTCAGGATACTCGCTGAGCAATGATAGGAATGGGCGAAAGAGAGAGAGCGAGAGAGACAGAAACGACTTCAAACTGACAAAGAGAGTGTCTCTGGAACAACAGTCGATACGGGCGGCAGGGAGGGGGGAGACCCGCCCGGCACACTGTGCAATCGATGATTGACGACGGGGTTCTGAGCAGACGCCACGGTGTTCCTGTTTGTTTTCCCTAATTCGATTATGCTTTATATCGACGTCGTAAAACTTTTTTTTCTCTCGAGGTGTTAGAAAAGGTTACTGTACGCGCGATGCGGAGAGAGTTTGCCCTCGAACGACTCATCAAATGGACACCGCTTCTGAAGACATTCGACGCAAATGACACACACACTTGCCATGCAAACGTTTATTTTGGCGAAGAAAATCATAAGTTATTCGCAAACGAACATGTTTCTTTGGGGAGGAAAACACCTCGCGGACTGGGGAGACAAGGGGGGAGAGGGGGAAGGAGATCATTTGTGACAGGCGGTTGGAACAGAGGAAACTACCATCTCTGTGGGGGGAAAACCGATGAAAAACAGTTAGAAAACTACTCCACTGTGATGATATTCATTCAGATTGCCGAGAGGAACCCAATCCTTCTCCTTCTTTCTCTTCTCTTTTCGACGTCATCACCAACTTATCGTAACTCAACGGAGCCTCCTTCTCATTCCCCTGCAGCCCTCGTTTCAGGTAGTTGTAGAGCGCCTCGCCGGCTCCGCTCAAGAGCATAAAGAAGAAGACGCCGGAGAAAATGAGACCGTACGACCATCGGTTGACTTGCTTTCGGTAGTCGGTCCGAGTGGAGTCCACGTGGCATCGTCCTCTGAAATGAACTGAAATTGAAGTTGGAGAGGAACCGAACACTTACTCTGGACAGAAATAGTGGCCGATGATGAAGATGCCGTGTTGTTCGAAGTAGAACGTCTTGTTCTCGTGACTCACCCACTCCATTTCGATGGTCGTCGTCTCGAAGTCTGTGGCGTTGTGGAAGTAATCGAGTTTCACTTTGACTTCCGGAACGGGCTCGTCAAAGTGTCGGGAGATCCTTCCGTGCCGTCCGTTCAGCATGTAAAACTCTTCTTTCTCCTGATGATTGACGATCAGAATGCACGCTGGCTCACAGGAAAACGCCAGAAACAAGTGAAAGTCGGAGGTGAGGGCTGGCGAAACGGCCAGAAGAAGGAGGAGAAGAAGAGAGATTCGCATTTGGAACGGTTCTAAAATAAAGATAATTAAGAGAACACATTGAATATAATTGAAGAAGATACTGGAATATAGGTGGAAAACCTATCGGGAAGAAAGACAACGAGTCGTCCTGTGAATATAATATTTATATAAATTATACATTTCGAATGAATTCAAGGCGACGAATCGGTGAGACGGAGCGTGTCTCGCAGTTCGATCTCTTTGCGGCTGCGTCGGAATCCGAGGAACGATACGTAGACGGTCTGAAGGATGAGTCCGGCGAGCACGCAGAGGCAGAACGCGGCGAGTGAGGCGATGACGGTGAATCGACAGTTGCCGTCGCACAGCGGACTCTGGGTGCATCCGTAGCTGAAAACATTTGGTCCCATTCAACGTTGTTCCATTGAGCACATGTTCCCATCGAAAAAGTTGGTGGCATCCGCAAGGTTCCCTCACCATCAATTTTCGATGATCATCACAGAAAGTGACATACATATGGGACATAGAGTGTCGCCCCGAACTCACTTTCCACATGGCATATTTCCGACGACTTGGAGAGATGGCATCGTGTGAAAATAGGATTCCTGAATGTTCAAGTTCCACACATCCGTCTCTGTCTTGGTTCCGTTCTCGTCGGGAATGGTGAACTCGAATTGGATGACGTCGACGTCTTCTGCCACGTCCATTGTGGTCTCTCGCAGAGTTCCGTTGCTCGAGGAGAGCTTGAAATCGAACAGCACCTGCGTGTTGTTGCTCGACAACTCATCCGCCGCCCCGAAGCTCTGAATTCGAACCGTCCAGAAGCAGTCACAAGAGAAATCTCACAAGGAAGCGAACATCAATCTCGCATTCGTCCTGGCAAACCATCGCGAGAAATAGGGGATCCGATCTTTTGTTTGTCGCCAACACACCACCGGTCAGGAGTAACACCAAGAAGACGAATGGCTTCATCTTCTGGAAGGAGAACAGTTGAAGACCATCGAAGAGAGAGAGAGAGCGAGAGAACTTGAGAAAGAGAGGGATGTTTTTATAAGAGCAGAGGTGGATGTTTCCCCTTCGGTCGCATGTTTGGTTCTTATGTTTTCAACGCGAAAAACGTCGTCTCGGCCGGACAAGGTCACGAGTGACGAGAACTTCGAACTAATTGATGCTGCTCTCGCAAACACTTGGCAGCGTGTGGAACTTTATTCGAAAATCAATAAAAGGGCTTTTTCTGCAGACGAGGCACATGATTTCCGCGCGGAAAACCAGCTGTTTTGCAGCGAAAAGGTCCTCAGAGAGACTCTGCCGTCTGACACGTTTCGCCGCCTCTTATGGGAGAGAGAAAAAGAGTTCGCAGAAGATGCCTTAAAGCGAAGAAGTGGTGGAGGCTTAACAAAGGACTGGAAAATGGGAAACGAGGAGGAAAACGAGGAGGAGATGGAAAAGGAATGACAATTCGGGAGAATATCTCTCTCTTTCTTTAGATTTATGACTTTTACGAGCTCTCAGAGCACAATGCACACGGAAAAGAGAGAGAGAGAGAAAGAGAAAGTGATGAATAGATGAGAAAGAATTATACGAGAATAAGCAGCACCTGAGACAAGTTTATGACCTCCATTAGGCATTCGGAACGAGAAAACTCTTGCGTTACGGGGAGGAAAAAAAGAAAGAGAGAGTGAGCCCGAGATGTGCACGGAAATAGGGCCAATACACGGGGATTATGGAGACTGGAAGTTGGAAAACAAGCACAGATTGACGCCCCCGATTTGTACGTTTTCTGGAAAAGACTTTCGGCAAAGAAGACGTTTTGAGGGATAAGACACGTGCACATGTGTGGACTGGTCTGGAATTGAATTCCGAACAAGTGTCGTCAAGACGCCAAGAGCTCTTTCTCTCTCTCTCGAGAAAGAAGCCACTTGTGGAGGAAAATGTATCTGGAAAGAGGCGTTTGTATTCCGAATGCGAAACGAATGAATCACGGTAGCGATGGATACAAAGAGAAGAAGTGGATTGTTGGCAGCAACGAGGAAAGTCGTTGCGAAGAGAAATAATACGAGAGCGAATGAGAATATTATTTAGAAGGCGACCAGGAAAGCACTCAATCCGCGAATTCGGCATTTAAGAAAACAACCGAACAGGAACGCCTTGCTCTATTTTATTTCACGTATTGGGACTCAACGGGTTCCCCGAAATGGAAAAGTCTGTGGCGGTTCCTTAGTCGTTTCGTTCTTTTTTGACACAGTTCTCTTCATTCCCGATACTTCTCAAAGTGGGCGACGTTGACGGAAATGTGCTGTTGGTCCGTTTGTTCTCTCTGAGACAAATGAATCATGGTAACGATGGATGCAAGCGGTGTGGCTTGTCGGAGAGGGCTTCACTTCACTGAAAACTTCAAGCCATATGGAGTGAACGCCGACTATTTTGACATCTAACACAACGGAAGTACTCTGGTTGCAGCCAGCATTCGAGGGGGTCACTTACAAAAGGAAATGAAGTCGTTTCGGAATGTTCTTCATTCTTTGCAAGAATGGACTGCGGAAGCACTTGCCTTGTCTTGCAATGAGAAAATCTGCAAAAAGGAAGCAGTTGGCTGCCAAACAACATGCAAACATGACACGTAGGGACGTGGCATATGCAGGGAATTCCAAAGAGATTCCGGGCGATTCCAATGCTGTGGATACGAGGAACTCTCAAACTGTACAAAGAAGCCATTTTCCACATAGAGGACTCAAATTGTGATAATGGTCAGCAGCTTCATTCGAATGATGCAATCTCATCGATCTCTGATAGTTCAGACTCTCTGAGAACTTTTCGCCACGCATCAAAGTGTCCTCCAGGTACTTTCCCGCATCTGTTCAGATTCGTCTACCGCTTACCACGGAACAATGAATTGCGTGGTCGAACACTTTTGCGGAATTCTGAAGAAATTCCATTTTTAATACAATCTCCAGTACTAATTTTTAGTTGATTTCTGAAGCAAAACTCCATTCAATTCTTCATTTCTCGTGAATCCTGCCTTCGATCTTATAGCTCGAATTGTGAAAACAGATTTCAGAGCAAACTTGAAACCTTGAGACGTCATTTTATCAAAATAACGCAAAGTGGCGCATTTGACAAGAAAAGTGGAGGCTAGAATTTGCCGAGTACATTCAGAATGAGCTCTTCTATACCCAAGTAGCAAGAAGTTCTGAAATCTTGGGTTGCTCCTTCAGAAGTTCCATCAGAAGTCACTCCACCACACACATGCCCCCGTGGGATTCTTTGATCGAATCGGTTTGCAACGCGTAGCCTCCAGCTCCTCTGCTTGCTCGGCTCTTCCGATGATCAACTGTTGGCCGTCGAAACGTTTTGCTCTGCTGCAAACGGCTCAAGACACTCTCGCCGTTTCCCTCCTCAAACCGGGGGTCATTAATCGTCCGAATGTTGTGCCGCCGCCGCGGCACGACCCCTATCATCTTTCCCTCCCCCCGGGAGCTGATTCATCGTGACTTTTGATAGAGAGCAGTTGTCCATCTTCTGTGTCTCTGGCTGATCTCTCAAAACTCGGGCGCGGTTCCGATAAAAGAGTTTATTGCAGAAAGCGGACGAAAAAACAGGAATTATGCGTTATGAGAAGAAGAAGAAAACATAATTGAGAGGGAGACGTTGCGGGAAGTCATCGCTTAGTTGATGTACTGTCCGACGATGGACTGGACCTTCTCGTCTGAAAATGAGAGAATGAGTTGGCGAGACTCTGGAAATGGACGCTTACTGTTGAAGAATCCGGTGAGGATTGGGAATTCCTTGGCGATCGAGTCCTTGGCGTCCTGGGAGAGTCCCTTGTAAGCGTCGATGTGGCTGAAAGAAGAGATTCAGAAGACGTCGTCGTCGCCGTTGTTCTCTTACGTCTTGGCGGTGGCCTTGAGGGTGTCGAGCGATGGCTTCTCTCCGGCCAAGTACTGCTGGTGGATCTTGCGTCCCTCGGCGATGGCCTTCTTGACGAAAGCCTTGGCCTCGTCGTTGAGAGCGTTGACCTTGTCCTTGACGAGCTGGTGGAGCTTGGCGGCCTTCTCGTAGAGAGCTGGCGACTTTTCCTTGAGGGCGTTCAGGAACTGAAAACCCGTCTCTTCATCTGGAATGTCTTCTGAAACTCACGTCATCCTCGTTCTTGAAGCTCTTGTATCCCTGGGCGACCTGCTTGAGAATGGCCTTATCTTCCGGGGTGATAGCCTTCAGGTGCTCGGCGACCTCAGCCGGGATGAGCGACTTGTACTCGGCCGGGATGTCTTCGTAGTTCTCCGGAACCTCCGGGATCGGAGCGGAGAGGACGGCGACGGTGGCGAGGGCGACGAGGACGACGGCGCGGATCATTACTGCAATGATTCAGTTGAGACTGGGCAGGGTGGGAGCGGGAAGAGGGCCGGCGGGCAAACTGATGAGAATGAACCGTCGGAGGGTCTCTTTTATAGACAAAAGAGGCGGTCCCCGAGCGGCCCGAAGGATTACAATGCAGACGAGAGAGTGTGTGACCCACGGAGGATCAGACACCGAAGCGGTGAGGAGCAGGCAGAAGTGGGCGGGGCGAGCGAGAGAGCACGCGGGAAGCGGAGAGGAGAGTGTATTTTTGGAGCAATGCTGGTGCACAGTTGCGGCAGAGGAGCCGAAACAGAAAAAGTTTCTAAACTCCATTACACTAAAAGCAGCTTTTTTTGCGCTGAAAGGGAATCTGCGTCTCCGAGGAATGCACACTATTTCACAGGGGTTAGACGAACGTCTCTCGAAAGTGCGGGGTCTATCAATGGAATGGGAGAGTTCAAACTAGCAGCATCGGAGCCGTATAAAAGAGGAGCCGATGGCAAGGGAAGGACAGTCTCAACCGAGCATCTCCTCTCTTCTTCTGCCCCACTTCCCCCCTGGCTCTCTGCAAATTGTGAGTTTTTCAGTAATGATCCGCGCCTTCCTCCTCGTCGCCCTCGCCACCGTCGCCGTGCTCTCCGCTCCGATTCCGGAGGTTCCGGAGAACTTTGACGACATTCCGGCCGAGTACAAGGGACTCATCCCGGCCGAGGTCGCCGAGCACCTGAAGGCTATCACCCCAGAAGAGAAGGCTGCCCTCAAGGAACTCGCCCTCAACCACAAGGACTACAAGACCGAGGAGGACTTCAAGGCCGCCCTCAAGGAGAAGTCGCCGTCGCTCTACGAGAAGGCCGGAAAGCTCGAGGAGTTGCTCCGCGCCAAGTTCGACAAGCTCGACGGAACCGCCCAGGACCTCGTCAAGAAGATCATCGCCGAGGGACGCAAGCTCCACCAGCAGTACCTGGCCGGAGAGAAGCCGTCGCTCGACACCCTCAAGGAGCTCGCCAAGGGATACATCACCGAGTACAAGGCCCTCTCGCAAGCCGCCAAGGACTCCATCACCGCCCAGTTCCCGATCCTCACCGGATTCTTCCAGAGTAAGCACTTCGCCCCTGTAGGTCTTCCAATAGAAAACACTTCATTTTCAGACGAAAAGGTCCAGGCCATCGTCGGACAATACGTCAACTAGACAGCACCTCTTCGCAACTCTTCTTCTTCTTCTTCTATATGTTTTTCCAATTATATCCTAAATAAAATTGTTTGCATCCCAAACCGCTCTCTCTCTTGTTAACTTTCGAAACTCTGAAGTTTGGTCGTCAACTTGATGGCTCCCAGATGGGCGACACGTTGGATGCACATGGCCGGCCGGGCACAAACCACAATACAAAGTGTCGATATGACACAAGAGACACATGCGGATAGTTAGCGAAGAGATCCAAAGAACAATTATTCGAGATAAATCTCGAGATAGACGGTCCAAAGTGCACGGCTACAGACTACAGTCTGGTCCAAAGGAGGCATTGGTCGAGAGATTGTTATCCAGTATCCAATGCAATCGGCTCCTATGCAACGTCGGTCAACTATCCGAATGCGGTTATTTCAAATGCAAACTGTGAAATAAGAAGAGATGCACTAGTCCACAGTGTAAATTCACGATTGGTGTCTGCGTCCAAACACAGCGCGAACTACCGTATTTCACCGCATAGAGCGGCATCCCAAACACTGCCGGAGAATCATCATATCTCGGGATCGATGAGAGATATCAAAAAGTTGTCAACAGAAAATTTGTTCTCCTAATTATGATCTATTTCGACTTTCGCGTAGTCGAAACACCGTGCCAACAGAAGAGACGCAGACGGGTCCGAAGTCGACGATCTCAGTTTCTGCTTTTTACACTCGATGAGCATTCCTCCGATCGTTACTAATTGATCGGAAACTCTTTCGCTTGGATCCGCCCGTCTTATCTCTCAAGTTTGATGATTTCATCAGCTCCTCTCTCGTCGATAACGACCACTCAATTACACTGGTCCGAGGGGCATCCTGTGATCGGTATGTTCTATAGGCGCATTCTAGTCGTCTTCTTCTTCTTCTTCTTCTCCTCTCATCTTTTCATAACAAACTACAAGCCACAGAGTGTTCAAATGGCTCCATAATGTCACGTGAGAGCTCTCGTCCGACGCGGCTCTTTCTCTTTATCGGCGGCGAAAGAAGAAGAGGCGAGAAGAAGGAGTGTAATACACAAAGGTGAATCATGGATCCAAAGTGCAATGTTATCTCTTGACACCACTTGCTCTCCGCCGGGTCAACGGAATGCTCGAAGAGATGAAACCCCCGCCGCCGGCTCTCTCAATCGCTTTCGCGAGAGAGACGGGCGGCTCGGCGGTGCCTGGATTGACGTGGTACAACGTGTTTGTCTGAAAAGGTCAAGTGCCAACTGACGGACGACACTTTTCGTCGGACTCGATCCGAGTTTCCGACTCCGCCACAGGTACAGTATCCTCCCGTCATGATGATCAGAGCGCACTTCGTCCCGCATAAACAATTCGCTTCCAGTCGATATATACAATTTCAGTATCCGATTTCTCTCTCACTGTTTATAAAATCGCCAATTCGGGATCTTTGCGAAACTTATCAAATTTCGCCATTTCCAGTAAACAAAAAGTGTTGCTCTTCGCTCGGCTCCCGAGGGAGCTTCCTTGCATGAAACCGCCAAAAAGTGCTGTTATCAAGGGGTCGCATCTTGCTCAGCGGAGCCGCCCGTCGTCGCGAGATGAATGGAGGCATCTGGTCCGGGCCCGGCGCGTCTCATTTATCAACGCGAGGAACAAAGAGCAAACGAGATGGGCGAAACGGAACAACATCACGACGGGGTCGCATTATGGATTCAAATTGAATTCGAGATGTTGTGGGAGCGTGGCCAGTGAATGAGGATTGATGTGGGTCGTAGAGCAGAATGGATTAGTGGCCAAATTGGGAGTGACGAGTAAATTTAAGGCCACTTCATTGAGCACTCATATACAAGCGAAGAGGGAAACAATAGAAGAGTAACAATCGAAAAGGGGAATAAAACACTACTCACTAGTGAACAGACAGCGTAACGAAAAGCTAAAGAGTGAATGAGAAGGAGAACATTTGATAAGGTTATTGATAAGGTGGTTTCAAGCAACCGTGTACGGCTTCGGCTTGACGAGATATCTGAATGAGCGTTTGGCGAGGGAACCGCGGGAGAACTTGTGTCGGAGTCGTTTTGTGTAGCTTTTTCCAATTTCTGCGTCCACCACATTTCGGTATCGAAGCACTGCTTCGATTATATTCGTTGGCGACTCAACTTGTTGCGGTTCTTCGATCAAACTTATATTCGTTCTGAAGAAAAATGAACTTTAGTGCTTGAGATGAGAAGAAACTAGTTACCCAGACGAGCACTTCTTTTCCAATCGGAAATTCGGCGTCGAGAAATCCTGCAATGGAACACTGGCTGCACGGTCGCCGAAGAAAAGGACTCGATCAGAAGTGATATCCCAAATTCTAAGCAGAGCTTCACGAGCGGCCATGTCGAGAGCGATAGTCAATGATTCGCCGGCACTTTGTCCCACGATTCGCTGTTTGTCTGCATAAATGGCAACCACGTAGAGTGGTTCAGCACTGTTCTCTCCGGAAGAACGAAGAAGTCGTGGTTCAATCTCAGTCACACCATCTGTCTTTAGCAAATCGGACAAGACAGCCATCGGATCGGCGAGCGGGTAGATGTCTGAAATATTTTCTGTCGGAGGAGCACTCTTCGTGAAGAACTTTTACCAGCAAAGTCGATATCGACGAGTTGTGGCACTATGAAATCGATAACGACGTTCTTCACTTTTTCTTCCGAGAACACTCCGGCCAGGGCGCGGAAGGCATCTGCACAAGATTCTTGACTCACTGGGAACTCCTTAGTTCGCACCAAATGCTCGATTCCTGCAATTGAACAGTTTCAGATGATGAACAATAGTATTTATCCAACCGAGATGATTTGCGATTTCGGCGAGACACTCGTCAGCGAGAAGATGAGCATCTATCGCTTCGATCAATTCTTCAGGAGCCTTCGACAAATGGAACCGCAGGTATCTCTTGAGCCAAGCCGAAAGTTTCTGTGATCCGTTCTTCACCAGCTCCGCGTTGTGCTCTGTTCCGACGTCCGCACCTGGTTGAGCGCTCTGCACATTCTCTTCCACATCAGCTCTCTCGAAGAACGACTCGTTCGTCAGCGCCTGAAACTCTTCGAATCCTCGAATTGGAATATAGCCTTCTCACCTTAATATACTCGTTTTCGTTCACTTCCGGTGCTCCAATTCTGTGTCCGAATGCAAAAACCTCGCTGTTGTAATCCCTGAAAACAGCAATTTGTTCTGTTCTTCTAAAATACTTTTTTTCCTCTTTTCCCCTCTTTTAAACACGAAAGCCATTTCCCATGCTCCATCTAGTGCACTGCTGGACAAATAAACATGGGTGAATAATGTGAAAACAAAAATGCAACTTTATTCATTCGGAGTCTAGACAATTTTCCTAAAAACAAAAAGGCACTCGAGATTAGAGGTGACTATTTTAAAAAGTTCTGGAGACTATTACCATCGTCAAAACAAAAAGCTCTACAATTGAGAAGGTGAAAATCCGTAAAATCTCACAACAAGAGTTACATGAAGGAGGTGCTGAGTTACATGCGGAAGACACCAAACTTGGTGTCTGGAATTGGTGTCTGAAGGGTGGACTGGAAAGCGAGCCCGAGAACCTGAAATGAGAATATTCGATCTGAAACGTGTTAGTCGCGAACCTTTCGAGTATCTTTGGGGTCGATAACTCCATCGTCCCAGAGTCGGGCAGAAGCGAAGTAAGGATGTCCTTCCTTTTCGAATTTCTCTTCAACAGGCTTCCGCAGATCTGAATCTTGCTGATCGGTCCATTCAGCCCCTTCTCTCTTCTTTTTCTCTTTCTGAACTGTGGAAAGGACGTTGGCAGCTTGTTCACCTCCCATCACAGAAATTCTAGAGTTTGGCCACATGAACACGTATCTGAAAAATAAAGATAAAATAAAATATAAAACCATCGGAATCCGCACCTTGGGCTGTATCCTCTTCCGCACATTCCATAGTTTCCGGCTCCGTAGGATCCTCCAACAAGAACAGTGACTTTAGGAACATTGGCACATGCGACGGCAGTGACCAATTTAGCACCATGTTTGGCGATTCCTCCCGCTTCAGCGTCTCTTCCCACCTGAAATTTTATCGAATTGTTGCTAAATCACCGAAATCGAGACGACAAACCATAAAACCAGTGATATTCTGCAGGAACAGAAGAGGAATCTTCCGCTGGCAGCACAATTCAATGAAGTGTGCACCTTTCATAGCACTTTCAGCGAACAGAACGCCATTGTTGGCCAGAATTCCGACGCGTTGGCCGTAAATGGTAGCGAATCCAGTAACGAGTGTCTCTCCGTATCTCTCCTTGAATTCGTGGAATCTCGAACCATCCACGATACGTGCGATAACTTCGCGAACATCGTAGGTCTTCTTGAGATTCGATCCAACGATTCCGTAAATTTCCTCAGCCGGATACAGCGGTTCATCAGCTGGAAGTTCATATATTGGTAAGAACGAGAAGGGTTTTCCTACCATTCGGATTGAACGTCATGTGCTCTTCGACTGGCGGAAGTCCAGCGACACAACTCTTAGCCAAATACAGAGCATGCGAGTCATTGACTGCGTAGTAGTCAGTGACACCCGATTCTCCACAATGCAAGTCGGCACCTCCGAGTTCTTCAGCTGAGATTTCTTCTCCAGTAGCTGCTTTCACAAGAGGAGGTCCTCCCAAGAAAACTGTTCCTGTTCCTTTAACGATGATAGCCTGGTCTGACATGGCTGGCACGTACGCTCCTCCAGCTGTGCAACTTCCCATGACAACCGCGATTTGAGGGATTCCTTGGCTGCTCATGGTTGCCTGATTGTAGAAAATACGTCCAAAATGCTGACTGTCGGCAAAAATATCCGCTTGACGAGGAAGGTTGGCACCGCCAGAATCGACAAGGTAAATGCACGGCAATTTGTTCTCACGAGCGATCTCTTGAGCACGCAGATGTTTTTTGACAGTAATGGGATAGTAAGTTCCGCCTTTTACTGTTGCGTCATTCGCGACGATAATACAGACACGTCCAGAAACTATTCCAATTCCAGTAAGGATTCCGCCAGAAGGTACTTGCTCTCTTCCGTACATCTGTCAAACCCAGAGAATGAACACTTTTTCGAGATTTTAGGAACATACCTCGTAGCCGGCGAGCTGACTGAGCTCGAGGAATGGAGATCCAGAATCGATGAGGGCGTCGATTCGTTCTCTAGCCAACATTTTTCCACGGCTCCGGTGCAACTTCACAGCTTTTTCTCCACCGGCTTCTTCAATTTTGGCGATCTTCGCCTTCAGATCGGTCACCAACTCCATCATTTCCTTTTGATTGGCGGCGAAATCCTCCGACGAGTTGTCGATCGAAGATTTGATTGGAGCCCATTGGAGCGTAGACTTATCCGCGGCACAGTGATGGTTACGTTTTTGAACCGAGCTGCTATGGGTTAGAATAGGTTTGACTGGCGGCAGAACCAATCATTCAAACACAAAACTATAGAATGGGGGAGCAGGGAATGGCTTTCGTGTATGACGGTAACCCTGTGAACTTACCAGTTAGGATATGACGACCGCGAAATTGCTGGGTCGGCTCCGAGAAGCTGACGGCGGTGATAGAGATCCTTGAGGTATCCGCGCTCCCAGCGTGTTCTCAGCAACCGACCTGAATATCTCATTTGCTTTGGTCTTCCAAACTCTTCCTTACATGCTTGAATAGATGTATTTCTAGAGCCCAAGTTTTGAGCTACGTGACGGAACATTACTGAAAAGAGGCTTTGAAGGAAAATTGAAATGGGAGCTTCACAACCGAGAGAGAGATTAAAGGTGGCCTATAGTACGGTTTAAGATGATAATGCATGAGAAATAAGAGCAAAAGAACACATTAAACGACAGATCGTTTGATCGAAAACCAAGAAATGCCAAGAAACGTCAATTATCGGAAAAAGTTTCACTGATAAACGGGAAAAAAAGTTGTTAAATACTGTCAGGTAAACACCGCGAAGCCGGAAGAATGGAGCATCGTAGCGGCGAAAAACGCGGAGATTCAAGTGCACTTCCACTAGTGGATCGCTCGGAAAAAATGTTGAGAACTTGCAAAAATTGTGTTTTATCGATCATTTTTCGATATTTCCCATTCGAAAAAAGAAAAAAAAACGTCTAAAAAAAACAAAATAAAAATAAAATTTGAACAGAAGTAAACATAAGTATAATAATCAGGGGCAAACAAAACAAATTGTTCTTTGATTTCGTAGTATATGATACGAATTCGTGCGTAAAACGGAGCATAACACAAGCGAAGAGGAAGACAAAAACAACGAACGGACCAGTTCCCCGGGGAGTTCGGTTGCCGCGGATACGTGGGTTCTGAGAAACGAGGCGTCCGTCGGTCCACTGATAAGTTCACTTCTATATTAGTCTGTCTCTCCTCAGAAGAATGACGTCTTATCTGAAACAGAATCCGTTCCAAGAGTGGATTTCCTATTTGATCGGCGGCGAACCCTACAGGTAACACTCCGAAACAATCGCTTCCCATCCCGTTCCACAGGTATCACTGCTGGCATCGGAGTCTCGATCAGTGGTACTCGCAGGGAAGGGTTTACAGAACATATGGAACCATCAACCTGACAGCTGGAATGTTTTTCTTCGTAAGTTTCCGTTCTCCCACCAATTGTCCCCCAATTTGTGCATCATCCGAGGGTTCATGACCCCAAGTGTCCCCGCAGACACGTTGCCTAATGGGTGGGAATCGATGGGACACCTCGCACATCTCTCCTGCTGCCCAATTAGTGCCCCCTGCGAGTGAGGTCATAAACTCTTCCGTCGTCGCAAAATGATCTGCAAATTGTGAGAAACTCTCGTTTCGCAGATCTCGTCGTCGCTCGTCCTGTGGGCCTTCCGTTCGCATTCTCTCATGAAGTCGTCGTGTTTCAAAATTCTCTTCTTTCTCGGTGGGACCTAAGTAGAAGTGGAAAATGAAGCGGATCCGGGCGTTTTCAGGTATCGTCGCCTGGTTCGAAGTGCTCACAATGTGCATTTGGCCTGCGTTTCTCTTGTTCCGCGGCGCCATTTTCTGTACTCATCCGAGATTCGGAACAATTGCGGGACGGGCGCTTACAAGTGGGTCGCACAGAGAGCAGTCTCGCTCCACGGGACTAAATGAGATTTCAGTGGAGTGGGTGGCTGGAAGTTCTGCGTGCGCGTTCTTGACACTCAACCGATTGGCCGACATGACAAGGAGGAAGAGCCTCCTCAAGTTCTTCGATGTGAGTATGAATACGCGCATTAGCTTTTCCTTTTTTTGAAAGCGGGAAATAAAAAAAGAAATAATAGTTCCGAAACTACTTGGACCACGGAGACAACAAATTACTGTGATATTATTTCAATGTATGTTTACGGAATTCGTCGTTTTTCGCACGTTTCTTATCGGCATAATTATTAGGACGCGTTTGAAACGCTATATCCCTAGAATAAAAAGTAGGATCAGCATGATATTTTGCAAAAAGTACACTCATATTATTACAAAACAAATGGCATTAACAGTTTTCGGATTGCTCTCTTTCGCCTCGCTTCACAGTCCGAAGTCTCTGTTGGAGTCGACGACGGTACGCAGGTAGTTTGCGGCGACATCGTCCCATTTCTCCAGAAGCGATTTCTGCAGAGCACCCAATTTTGTATAATTTTTAGTGAAAACCCTCTGGGTCAAATATCTCCACACGACAGAGTCTATCGGATTTAAATCCGGCCAAAAAACGTGTCATTCTGAGGTGGTGATGGACTCGGGAAAGTGGTTTTTGCACCACTGTTGAGTGGGTACACTATCACTGAAGCTGGATCTATAGATTGATAAGAGATATCAAAAAGTTGTCAACTGCAAAATTGTAGTCCTAGTTATGATCTACAAGTTTGCAGTTGACAACTTTTCGATATCTCTCACCGATCTCGAGATACAATGACGCAAAATCGCGTCCTAAATTATGCCGCACCCTGTAGTACATGTCGGAAATTCACTCAAAATTAGATTTTTACCAATGGCGCGGTCCTATTGGCCATCTTCCCACATCCGCTGATTTCGACAATAAAAACAATTGAAGTCGCTGCGAGACCCTCTCCTTATCGAAAGTTGATGCTCAGAGAAAAAAGAAAGTGACGATCACATTCGCCGTCATCCTCATCTACTCGTTCCTCATGGCCTCGTTCACCGATCCGTGTCTCTACAATTCGAGCCGTCGTGGGTTTTCCATGGACCCCTACAACCAGATGGAGGTCCCAATCCAGGCCATCTCAACCCTCTAGATTCCTCTATTTTCAGCCAGAACTCTTCGAGAACCTCTTCATCGTCGCCCACAACGTCTGTTTCATGTCTTTTCTCATCGTCGTTCTCTCAATTGTTCTCTTCAAATTGCTCACCGAATACGAGAACTGCTGGCGTGGAACGAGTGATCTACAGCGGAAGATCATGATGCAATCCTCTCTCGCCTGCCTCCAGTACGTGGCTCCGTGCGTCGTCTACCTCGTCATCTTCCTCTGGAACACCTACGAACCGCCAAAGTGCTTTATTGAAGGCACGCACGTCTGGTTTCAGATGATGTCCGGACTCAACGGCGTCTTGTGCATCGTGCTGAACCGACCGATCCGAGTGAGACTTCTGGAGAAGATCGGCATGAAGCACTACATTGTGCAGCCGAAGAAACGCATTGCCGCTCCGTCCATTACACGGAGCATCATGTGACTCTTCCATAAACATTCTCCTGCTGAACCCACTTGCCCTCGGTCACCCAACAACAGATGCACCACCAGATGGACAAAACTTCGCCACCGAAAGTTCAAATTCGTCTGCCAATAGTCCCTTATCCAGCCAACAATGTGCACTTCGCCACATGTCTCCCCGATATTACACCCCCACCTGATGGTGACCCGGAGGGGGGACCAGGCGAGGTGTAAATACGGGGGAACAATGCGACGACGGAATGGCTGAAAATGAATGGAACACCGCTGATCCCTATCAGTCTTAGCACTTCTTTCTCTTCTTTCCGCTTCTTTTTTTCATCTGATTCATGTTTACCGCCAATATGTCTTGTATAAACATGTCCGGAAACAAGCACGAATGTTTATTCCAGACTCGATTCAAAATGAAATCGACTTCGAGGTGTACTGTACAATTCCTCCCACTCTACAAATACACTGAAAAAACTCAACGAAAACAGCTTATTTTTCCCCTTTCAGACTTACCGGGTTACGGTAGACTACGGTGCGCAAACTAATTGGACTTGCGTACTGCAGAACCGCGAAATTCCATTTTTTGAACGAACAACTTCTTGACCATGTTTTTCCTCTGTTTTTTTCTAAATGGCTGTGTGAATCGACTGAAAACAAGCACAGAAGAGTGTTTTTTTTTCTGTTTCATGTCTTTCCCTTAAATCCACAGTCTCGTTATCTCATTCCTGTTCGAATCACCCAGTCGACGGAGGAATGATAGATGGAAAGCCCATAAATCGGCGATTTCTCCATTTCGCAACCCACAATGATCGCCCAATGAGTTTCGCTTTCCTGCCTGTTCTCTTCCCGTCTTGAGAACAACTTCCCGTCCAAAAAAGACCTGCACTCGTTCGTTCATTTCCATTTCCCGTACCGAGAACCCGCACACCAGCCTAGAAAAGGGGGCGGAGCTTGCCACCCGTCCTTCAATTGACGCTCTCTCGTCCAACAGACCCCTCCTCCTCTCTCGTCCCACCTTTCCCCCATTATTGTTTCGCCAATGAGTTACGATTCTCTCGTCGCATACCCATCGCTTGTTTTCCCATTTACCATTTCGTCGTATAATTTCACTCATCAATCGTGTTTCAGATTCATGTGCAATAACAATACGACGAATTTCTACTAATAATTCACTTCAAATCAACAGAGATGAATCATTTCACTGTTTGGCTCGTTCTGCTGTTGAGCATCGCTCCCACTGCCGTCGGCCAGCTCTTCGGCGGAACCTGTGAAGATCCGAACAGTTGCGCGTCACATGGAAACTGCGTCGACGGTCCGGTGGAGAACACATTCTGGTGCAGGTAAACATATCTCTTTCCCATATCGCTTGAACACATTTGCTTATAACAAATACATGCGAGTCGCCGATTCCCATAGACCGTGACACACGACAACAAAAAACTTTGGACAGGTGGCTGCCCTGGGAAAGTGGCGACGCGCCATAAGAAACACCTGTCTGTCAGGTTCCCTCTGTCATGGGAACCTCATTTCCGGCTCTCTTTGTGAAAAAATTTGAATACATTTTGAGGTCCAACGGCTCTCAGTGTTTTATATATTCGTGGTCTCGATCAAAGAAAGTCGTAAATTATCTTCCCAGCGACAAAAAACTTTACGATTAATTTCCCGACTTTGGCGGCAGATTGACCACTAGCTCTATAAGGCTTGCGATTGCAATCAATCAAACAATGCATTTTCAGATGTTTCAAGGGATTCGGAGGCGATTTTTGTGAGCAAAAGTGCGAACTGCAGTGCGATGAAGGTCAAAAATGTGTTATGGACAGAAATAAGGAGCCGAAGTGTGTGTGCCAAGGTATGTTATGTTTAATTAGATACTAGAGGCGGTAACTTTGGAAGCATTGCACGCGACCGTAGTCTCCATATTTCTTTCGGTGAGGACAAATTGAACAAAATGTGGCGGCTAAAGGCTGCCTGAACCGCCCGTCCCACAGCTCATTTGTCTTGTTGGCGGCGTCCAAAGTGACCGCTGATAGATGACTGCTCGTCGCGACGCCCGACCATCCGCAACCCGTGTCTCATGCGATGCGCTTCTTTTTGATGCGATTTATGACCGATGTTCGCGCGCAGAGAGACGGCCTGATGGCGCCTGCGGTCTTGTTGCCATTTGAAAAGGATGACCTAGAAACAGATGAAACTCGCCTTGTAAGAAGAGAAACAACAATTCTCGCGTATTCCTTTGCAACACTAGTCATTTAGCAATGGCTACTGTAGACTCAATTCTCACCATATCTTGACGCGTTGACGCATGGAAATCTCACATTCGCTCAACGTCAACACCGATCATCTTCGCATCAGTCTATAATTACTCCCGTTGACGACCGTCTCTTCTTGATAAAGGTCGTGGGAACGTGTGGCGCAAGTAAGAACCAGACGATTCGAGGTCTTTCGGCGCAGCGGGAAACTTTTCGTCTCGACGAGTCGTTTGAAGTCCCCCACAGAGCGAGATTGCTCCATATGGTGTCGGAGCAGATGAGATCTCAAATACACGGTGTGTTGCGCTGTTTAGGTAATGAGATTGACACCTCACATCTCAAAGAAATCATCTCTTTTCGGTGGTTAATGAGGGATAAGTGGGCCACCCCAAAAACAAACTTCCGCCGGAATTCAAATGAGATATTAGAACGACCGCACTCTTCGAATGACACTTTCTCATGGGCATCGCCTCAATGAAAGTTTACGGTAGTGAGAAGTGTTTGTGAAAGAATAGTTGTACAGGGGTACCAGGGAACCGATTGTGTTGTTGTAAACTCAGCCAACTATGTAATCTTGGTTCATGTTTAAAAATCTAGCGGATGTTTCTTTTCAGGTAACAACTGCATCAACATACTGCCAAACACCACGAAGAACCCGTGCTCTAATACTCCATGCAATCACGGAACCTGCCTTCCGTTCAATGGAGGATTCCAGTGCATCTGTCATAATGGTTACGGAGGATCGTATTGCGAAAACGGAAGAGATCACTGCGCCCCAAACCAGTGTCACGAAGAGTCCCAGTGTATAAACACACCGGACGGCTACTTTTGTGCTTGCCCACCAGGTCGTACTGGACAGTTCTGTGATCGAATCGACTGCCAACAGACGCCGGGAATCTGCAACAAGGGAAGATGCATTCAGAATCCGTTCAACGACAAATCGTTCGAATGCCTCTGTGACAAGGGATTCGAAGGCGAACTGTGCAACAAGGACAAGAACGAATGTCTCGAAACTGACATTTGCGCCAACAACGGAACGTGTGTCAATCTGGCTGGCGATTTCCGATGCGACTGCAAGCTTGGATTCAGTGGAAAACAGTGCTTAGAGCCGGTCGATAGATGCCAATTCATCGACTGCGAAAACGGCGGAACTTGCGCGCACACTTCGAAACGCGAACCTGTCTGCATGTGCAAAGATGGCTTCATTGGAAGACGATGCGAGAAAGAGTGTCCACCGGGTTTCACAGGAGCCCGATGCGATCTCCGAAAGGACCGACCGGTGTGTTCCCAAACGATTGACTCGTGTTTCAACGGAGGAACGTGCTCCAATGGATTCTGTACGTGTCTTCCGAACTTTCTCGGTAACAATTGCGAACTGAGAAGAGAAGAGGCTTCACTGAATACTTGCGAATCGGATCCATGCTTGAACAACGCGACATGTGTGAATGTCGATGCCGAAATCGGATACGTCTGCTTCTGCCCGCCAGGTTTTGATGGAGACATTTGCGAAAGACCAGCAGGTAACTATTGGAGACATGGATTGATGTAACAACTAGATTTCAGATGTGTGCTCGGAAAGGCCTTGTGCCAACGGAGGCAGATGCCTGAAGCGTGGCAACTCTTTCACTTGCGGCTGCCCATCTGGATTCTACGGAAACCGCTGCGAGAAGAAAATCGCGTTCAGTTGTCTCACCAATCCATGCAAAAACAAAGGAGCGTGCTCGACGAGCGGAGGCATCTCCAAGTGCAACTGTCCTTATGGCTTCACCGGTCCAATGTGCGAAGAGAGAATACACTTCATTGAGCCGAAAGAAACGTGAGTACATTCTCAATTGTTCAATTCATCATAATTGTTTTTTCAGATTGATTCGCCAAATATGTGAGCACAGAAATTGCTCGAGACTTTCTAGGAACGGAGTTTGCGATGAGCAGTGCAATCAAGCCGCGTGCGATTTTGACGGAGGAGACTGTTCCGGAGGACAGCAACCATTTTCGAAATGCAAATACGGAATAAAGTGCGCCGACGTTTTTGCGAATGGAGTCTGCAATCAGGAGTGCAACAACGAAGAGTGTCTCTACGATGGAATGGACTGCATGTCGGCGGTACCTCGGTGCCCTCTGCGAGTTCGCGAACACTGTGTTGCTCGATTCGCCAACAAGGTGTGTGATCCGGAATGCAATTCCGAAGGGTGTGGTTTCGATGGTGGTGATTGTGCGAATAGGACGGAGGCATTTATTCTTTCGGATATTCGCATCAAGATTCAAATGGACCCCGCTGAATTTAAAAAGATTGGTGGAGATACACTCATGAAAATCGGATCAGCTCTCCGCGTCGCAGTTCGTATTCAACAGGACGAAGGCGGACCGCTTGTCTTCGAATGGGACGGAGAGCAGGAATTGGGCAGACTTGAGATGGACGTCACGAAGCTTGCGGAGCAGCATGTGCTCTCGCCCAGAATCCGGAAAACGCGGAGCGCGAATCTGTACACTATCCGCGGAGTGGTTTTGTATCTGGAGGTGGAGGAAGTTTGCCAAAACGAGTGCCGATTCACCACCGCTCAAAGTGTTGTTGATATGATCGCTGCCGGGCTTACAAAAACGAATGTATGTTGTTATTTCGCAAAAAGCAAAGCTATATTTTGTTTTTCAGGGGCGTATGTCTCTCGGACTTCCTATCACTGAAGCAATGGTTGCCGCGCCGAGACGATCCGTAGGAGACGGATGGACGACAAATCAAATCATCTTAGTCGCTATTATAGCGTTTCTGGCATTCGGAACTGTTCTCGCTGGAGTCATTGTGAAGGCAAACGATCCGGAAAGAAGTCGAAAACGGAAGATAGTCACTGCGCCTGTCTGGATACCGCCGATGGACCCATCCGCTGACAAAACCCGCAGAAACCAGTCGACACACTCGAGTCAACGCTCCCTTCTGGATACCAATGAGTATATGAGTGCAAAGAGACATTGTGGAGAGTACGGAATGGAATACACCGGACAGTATCAGCAAATTTACCCTCAAGTTTCGAATTCTGCTTACACTGATGCATTCGGAACACTACCGCAGGCATCTGTCATGCCACAAGAGCCATTCCCGGCAATCGAAATTCCAGCCGTTCAGATGTAAGTCGAAATCTTGCAATTCAGCATTTCATCATATTTTTACAGTCCACTCCACGTTCAAGCAGAAGGTCCAGGCCAAATCTCCGTGCCGCTCACTATTGAATCCGTGAACCAAGTCGACTCGACATACAAAAGACGCGTTCTGCATTGGCTGGCAGCGAATACAAAAGGAAAACCAGAAGACGTGATTACTTCGGAAACCGTTCAATGTCTCAATGCTGGCGCTGACGTGAACGCTCGTGATTGTGATGACAACACTGCGCTGATGCTGGCAGTCAAAGCTCGTCGCGTTAGACTCGCTGTTGTTCTGCTGCGCGGTGGAGCGGATCCGACTATCTTCAACAAGTCGGAAAGAAGTGCACTTCATGAGGCCGCCGTCAACAAGGATTTGCGTATGATGACGAATCTTTTGACCGACAAACGACTTCTCAAAGAAATCGACGAGCTGGATCGAACCGGAATGACTGCTCTCATGCACGTTGCTCGTTGTGAGGGTGATCAGCAAGTGGAAATGGCCAAACTCCTGCTCGCGAGAGGTGCCAAGATTGATTCGGATGGGGCTTCAAGAAAAGATTCGGAAATATACCGCGGAAGAACAGCTCTCCATTATGCAGCTCTCTCGGACAATCTTCGAATGGTCGAGTTTCTGGTCGGAAAAAATGCGTACAAAGACAAGCAAGATGAGGCTGGAAAGACGCCTATAATGCTGGCTGCCAAGGAAGGACACGAGAGGACGGTCAAGTACCTGGTCAACGAAGGTGCGAGCTTGACGATTGTGGATGCGATGGAAAAGACGGCTGCACAACTCGCCCAGGCGAGCTACCATCACGGAATCGCCGAGTACCTGAGAGAAGCAGTGATTGAACGCAGTCGACACGAGTCGGCTCGTCGAAACGCACCTGCCAATCACTCTGGACATCCTACGACGAAGACTGGCCGGCAGACGTTCAAGGCAGTGAAACGTGCTGGATCTCGCAAGGCTTCGGCACCGTCTACATCTTCTCGTGAATCGAACCATCTGACGCCACCGCCTTCCGACGGATCGTTCTCTTCTCCATCGCCACTCTACTTCCACACAACGTCATCAACGCCAACTGCAATGGAGTCCAGTCCAGAATACGGATATCAGCATCCCGATATGGTATGTTTTAAATGACTTGCCGGTTTCGAATTTAATATGTTTTCAGAAAAACGTCAATCCCATGTGGTACTCGACGCAGTCACCGTTCACCGACCCGGCGTTCCATCAACCAATGCCACCGAATCCGATGTACAGTCACCCCGAACAGATGAACAACTCATTCTACTGCTAGATCTCTTTGTATCCATAACCACTCTTATCACACGCCTCTAACACAATCAACCTCGGTGCTCTTTCTTAAAAAGATCCAATCACATCTCACCTCCCTCCCAACGACACAGGTCCCCAAAATGTCAACTGAGTTTTAAGATTCTATATTTCGGGTTAATTTATATTATGATAGAATAATTTTGTTAACTTGGAAAGGTAGAATAATAAAAGTAGACTAGAGAACCGGAGGCGTAGTTCATTTCCTCCAAAATCTATAACGTTAAACAATTATACAGATTTGCTAACACTAATCATGTTCGTTCTTGCTCAACTAAACATATTTTTCTTTTAATATAAAAGTTCAACTTTTTCTCTTCATGATTATTTAGTATCATTATTTTATTACGTCTGGAAGGAACGTGGTAAAAAAAAGTAAGCGATAAAAGAAACGGCATGAAATACTCATGAAATAAGTTGTAAAGTAGTGAGGCTTTCCATGAAATGTCCAATGCGTTGGGCTTTAGGGCCGTTCAACTGCTCATTTTCCTTCGAAAGTCATCATAACCGAGGCCTTCTGTTTCGTAGATCTCTTTCTGAAAATCAAATCGAAACAAGACGAACGAAGGAACGGACCTCTGTCCCTTGCTGCGGCCGGTTCGGCTCTTTTGCTCCTGTGAGCTCTCCGGATCAGACGGGATTCCATCCGAACAGATCGATCTGACGGACATCTGAAAATGAAGAGTTTCGAAGGAAACGGAAGAGAGACGCAGACGTTTTTGGAGAGGGTCGCAGTCGCCTCCAAGGCGGCCATTTCGTCAGTGACCATCCAGTCGAGGCGTTCCCTCAGAGTCAAGTGCTCACTCCTCGCGTAGTCCGTTATCGCCTCACGGAACACTCTGACGAAAAGACACATTCGCAAGGGGGGAGGGGACCCACCCGAATTCAACGTCCGAAGCGAATTCCAATTTATTCAAATACGTGGCCATCACCATGAAACTCTGAGGAACCGACGTGAGCGTTGGAACTGAAAATCGATTGAGGAGCTTCACAATGGACGCCATTCAACCCAAAGGCTCAGAATTTGTTTGCTATTTGGCAAGGTGCAAGGACTTTTAGGTGTCATTTTGGAAAAAAAGGTCTCCGGCAAGTGTTTAGATCGAAGAGCTCATTCTGAATGCACTCGTGAAATTCTAGCCTCCACTTTTGAGGAATTCTGGAGATATTCCATTTCAAAAACAAATCCTACTTGTAATTTTTTTTTGTTGATTTCCGAGGCAAAACTCCATTCAATTCTTCATTTCCCCTGATTCCCGCTATCGACCTTATAGCTCGAATTGGGAAAATCAACAGATTTCAGCACAAATTTGAAACATTGAGACTTCATTTTTCGAGAATTCCGCAAAAGGATAGAATTGCACGAGTGGCTTCAGAATCAGCAATTCGATACCGTTGCCAAATAACAAAAAGTTCTGAAACCTTGGGTAAAATGACCCCCATGTCAGAGACTACAGTCTGCTAAATGACGGAATTCGTGATTTTTATGAATAATTTTTCATCAGATAGACTCACTGGTTGTGATCACAATGTCAAGAACTAAATATTTTTCATTCTTATAAGATTCTTTGTGAACTAATTAAGCCAATCATTTTCCGAACTCACTCCAATCGATATCCTCGAAGACGCGGACCTTCATATCGTGAGCGACATACTTTGCTCTCCCTTTCCACGGAATTCCTTTCTCATGGTCCAGCAAATCGAAGAACTGTAATTCTCTGTTTCTCTCTTCTCTCTCTCTCTTCTCTCTCTCACCATAAACAGCCAACTCTCATAGTCGTCTTTCCGTCCGAGCTCTTCAAATCGATGCGATGCTCTCGGACAGTATCTCGGCGTTCCGACCATTTTAGTTTTGACTCTCGGCGGTCTGACCGTTCCGTTCATCAATCGATACTTTCTGGCGAGTCCAAAGTCGATGAGATAGACGATTTCCGCCTTCGAATCCGCCCCGACACAGTAGTTGCCGGGTTTGATGTCTCGATGAAGAAAACCAACTTGGTGGAAATCGTGAATCGCCTGAAAATCGATAACTGAGCAGCAGAGAACGCGGCAACGAATGGCTACTTTCAGCGTCTGAAGGCCGCACTGAAGAGCCGTCGATTTGGTGAATCCGTGCTTTTTGAGTTTCTCGATCGACGGTCCGACAAGCGTCATGACGATCCATTTGACGGAGACCGTCTGTCCGAGATCAATGAGCTCTGGAAAGTGTCCCCGGTACTGCGGATCGCACTTCGGGAACGCGGCCATGACGTTCCGTTCGATCTTGAGCCGAGACGCCTGTCTGTGGATCGATTTGAGTTCCGTTTTCATTGCGAACTCTTTGTTGTTCAGAGCGACGCCCTCGCTGTTCACTTGGATCACCTTGTTGACCGTTCCGAATCCGCCGCGGCCGAGTTGCACGATGACCTTCCAGCTGAACGATTGATCTGCTCTTCTTATCCGAGGATTCCGCTCACTTGTAATCATTTTTCGGTCTCTTGATAATATCATTAGGCTCCAATTTAGTCTTCAACATCGTACTCATTTTTACAGGAAATGCTTGTTCCCCCTTGCGACAATCGGTCTCATTTCGCCCTCGGCCACCACGTCATTTACCTTCTCCCTCTTATGTTTTAAACCCCGTTTGCCATCCCAACGCCTTCTCCGTCTCCTTCTTCTTTTCCTCCTCGTCTCCGCCCTCTCTTCCTTTTTTCTTATTCGCTGACTTTGTCATTCCACCGGCTGCCGATCGGCGTGTCTGTGTGTGTCTATTTGTGTCCTCTTATCAAAAATCAAAAGTGACATCGTTCATCGCTTCGCCCTGGACTTCATGTTCCCCGCTTCTTCCCAATCCTTGATCTCGTTTCTGCCTTTCCTTATCGGTTTCACACTTGCCAACCAGTTCGACTCTTCTGAAGATTCCAGATCTATTTCGACGGTGAGTCAGAGCAAAACGTTTCGCTCCCGGGTGGGCTCGAACCACCAACCTTTCGGTTAACAGCCGAACGCGCTGCCTATTGCGCCACGGAAGCGTGGTTTCGCTCGCTCGAAAGTGCATAGATGTTGTCGAGTGTGTTTCTTCTTTTCAGTCGAGTCTAGATGTGGGGGAGTACTGTGTGTCGTTTCAAATGAACTATTTCTATTACTGCCGTGGAATCTGGACAGCGGAGAAGTTGCACAAGCATCGGAGCATCATGGGCAAGATCGGAAAGTTCTGTCCGAGTTACAAGGCGGCGTGTGTCACGAGATCGCGGTGAGGGGGAGAGGAATTGGGGGGAAAGGAAGAGTCGTGTTGCAGAATAGACCCCGAAGAGGAGAGGGAACGGCGGGAGGAACACAAGAAGGATCTGACGGACGGAGTGGGCGACATTCCGTTCGACGACCTCATGAGGAAGGTTCGTGCTCCTCTCAGTTGTGCTCTTTCCAACGAACACTTTCAGCTCGAAAAGATCGTCCCGTGCCGCCCGAATTGCAACGTCTCCGAACATCCGCATTGCACGCGGAGGTGTAAGGTACGGCTTCTCCACATGTCCCTCCGATCATTTCGATCCATCAATCATCTATTTTTCCCTTCCGACGGCAATTACGTCGGAAGTCCAAAGTGGTTCGATGCGAGGGTAAGAAGTTGTTTGCAGTGTGAATACGAATATCACCGAATGAGAAAGTGGTGTCAACCGTCGCGAATCGAGGAGAGATTCAAATACTTCTGCAGGTGAGGAGTGTCTGCGTCTCTCCGTTTCCCCTTGTCTCTGCGTTCCCGTGACTTTTAAAAAGAGACGCACCCGCAATCTTTCAAAGTCTTCTCCGTATCATTCGGTATCAATCGGCCTCGAAAAGATTCGCGAATCAAGTTTATTCGATCAAACGTTTTCGCGTACTTCAGCACTCGGATATTTTCAGAATTTGGTACATGTCCTGTTCTCAATACGTCGAGGAGCTCGATCCGGACATGGCCGAGCAGTTTGTCGAGCGTGGGTTGATTTGATTAGAGAACAACGCCAACGTCTAGAATTCAGAATATCGCAGCTACGGGTAACGAAACGAAATAATTTAAAAATTTATTCGACAAAGAAGGACTATTTTCGACTTTGAAGATAACCACCATTATATGAATAAAACAAAATGTTTTGACGTTGTCATAGAGATTATTCAGGTGGGAACATATACTGATCGACAAACGACGATGTGATGAGATCGTGGCACAAATATAAAACAATGTTTGAGAGAGATGTCTCAGTGGGATAAAATCATGAACGGGTGGTGGGAGCATCGTTTAGAAAAGCTGTAAGACAGCAGGGGGAGGGGATACTACAGAGGTTAAAAAACATAGGTAGAAAGGAAATAAGCGGATTTGATCCGCGGAGCCGATCACGGCGTTGTGGGGGCTATAAATTACAAAAGCAATTGTTACATAACGTACAAAAATAAATTAGAGCAACTTCAATGTTTTGACTATAGGAAAGACGGGATGCTACAGGGAAATGGATGGGTGCCTATGAATGCTTTAAAAATAAAAATTTACGTTAGCATGCGCTTTTTTCATTCTGGAACACGGACTCTTTACGGACTCTTTCTCCAAAGATACACGGAAATAGTTCCCGTAATTTATCAGAAGGTGCTGGCAACAGAGCGACTTCTTCTTGATCCCGCTCGCAATACTTGTTGAAAATCGACCTGTTGTCACTAGACGCTGCACAGAGGTACAGCCTAAAAGTTTGACGATGATGATAATTAACCAAAGTAATCTTCACCTGTGCAAGTCTTTGATGCACTTTCCGAATTCTTCTTTGGTGATCCCCGTGTCGTCTTCAATATTCTGAGGCCACGCATCCTTTCCTGATTGGACATTGGTAAAACAGATTGCTGCTGCCGCGATGCTTGAAGGCTTATACCGAAGGAAACCGATTTCAAGAAGAGAAAGATCGAGAAGGTAGTTCATGATTTTATTCATTTTCCTGAAACGGAAAGCTGTCAGTCGAAGAATTATGTTAATGTCTTCGTCATCTTCTCTGGTGACATTTCAAAACACTTACGGTGTAAGCTGCAATCGCTTGGAAAAGCATGTGCCAAACCAAGAGGCTGTCGGAGAGGAAATTTTGAAGTCCAGGGCTCCCAGCAAGTACCGTTCCATTTTCAAAATATCCGAAACACGATACGTGTTGTCAGTTATAATGGCGAATTCTTCGATCTCAGGTGGAAAAACCTCCTCGTACTTGCTGAAGCAAAAACTACTTGAAACTGGAAAGTTCGGGAGAAAATTACGTTGCAATCATCAAGGAAGTTGTCCCGACAAGCTGGAACTGGACTTTATCGACCGAGAGAAACGCCATGACACGATCGACAATGCTGACTGCCAGATGGAAAGTTTCCTTTTGGAGCCGATATTCAGTGACGACGTCATGGAACCAGTCAATGAGAATAGTTCGCATTTCTTTGTTTACGTCCGCCTGCCTCTCCATGTACCTATATGAAGGTCTAGTTTTCATTTGCCGACTAAACATGTATCTGAAAATGATCGAATTGAATAATATTAGAAAATAATAGAGGCATACTTGAGAATATCAGAAAAGTACTCTTCTGAAGTGAACATGCACTCCTCTCGCTCTTGCTTACTCAAAATTTGCTTTTTCTTTTCTTCTACACTTTCTTTCGCCGTTCCATCAAAGTGAAACGATGAAAACGACGCTCGAATAGTAGTGAATGTTGACGAAGCAACGGAGACTTTCTACAACAATCAAAATTTAATTATAAACCCTTACTGTCAAAATCTTACATCACAATCGTCATCATCGAACGGTCCGGAAAATGATATGGCTTCTGAAGGAGGTTCCGAGCAAACAGACATGATTTCAATGTTATTCCGAGTCAGAAGAAACTTTTTCCTTTCTTCTTCGAACTTTTGCTGCAATTCTGATTGACTCTGAAAATAAAGAGGTGACGTCAAATAATTATTTTTACCGTTACCTTTTCTTCCATCTTTCGTTCTAGTTCATGGATCAGGTTGTTGTCCGAGTTCTCTTCTTTTTTCACAATCTCATTCTCTGGCTCCGGATCTTCGAAAACCTCGAAATTCTCTTTGACATCAGTCTTGATAACAGGCGATCTGATCCTGTTTTCCGGGAGAGCATCTCGGTGTAAATTGCTAGAGCCAATCTGTCGAGTCAGCTTGCCTCCGAGCTGTGGGCCATTTTTTGAAGGTGGCTTGCTCGCCGCATTATTCTTATGTGCATTGCTAGGCTGAAAATGTGAGGACTAAGATTTAGAATTGAGCTGAAACTGTACCTTCAGGCTGAGTGCTTGCCGCATTTTCGTTCGCGTCGCGGTCTGTCTTCCAGTGACTCCGGCGCGGAGAAACTGATTCGCAGTCGATCCTAGGCGCGCGCGCGCGTTGAGCTTAAAACTGAAAAAGGATTAGGAATTGATCGTTTGAAAAGAGGAATTGAACGTAGTAAAAAGATCGGCGAATGTGTGTGAGGATAAGAAACATGTGGTAGGATAAGTCGGAAGTGAAACATGTGAGCCCGGCGAGTCCATCTATATTTCGATACTCTAAGAAAAATCGATCCAAGATAAGGTGGTGAGGGGGTGAACGGTTACGCAAACGGCGAACGGGGCCACTCGAGAGCAGTGAAAACGTTGAACGGACTATACACTCTGTGGGAGGAGGTCAGTAGTGTTGACTTCTCCGATTACGCAGTATAAGAAATCGAGAACAGTCACTTCTAGTAATATTGAGTTATATTTCCGTGAACCAGATTCCGGAAACCAAGAAGGGTGAGATATATTATCTCGTTCGATTCTTTTTTACCAGGACCATGAACACCAGATCACTCGCTTTTTACTGTGTCAATGAGGGACTTCCATGTGCCTAATCAGACGGGAAAACTTTTATGGTAGATGGAAAGAGAAAAACTAATGAATTCAATGCGTGAGGTAACCGACTGAAACGATGGAATGGGTGAAAGAGGCATAATGTGAATGGAAGGGTTAGGCCTGAGGTAGGGTGTGGAATATAACGCAACATATTGCGCAAGTGTCCCCTTCAGGAACATAGCACTCTAGAAACGTATTGATCCAAATGCTGAACAACGATATTGATTGGAGTGGGTGAACAACAGGTCCTGTTGCACCAAAAACGGCAATTATTGTTTTTTGGGCGCCGATGACGCATGGGACCTTTACCGTTGGTATGTTGCAGTACAATGGGAGAAACAAATAGATTGTACGACTGGGAAGGAGACGTAGGTGTGATAATATAAGTACTTCTAGATCTCAGATTACGGTATTCTACCTTGCTTGAGAGACAGAAATTTTCACATCAATCAACTATGAAGACATGTCTGACCGCGGCACATCGTGCAGGGCCAATACACGAACTTCGAATTCAAAAGCAAGGGAATTTGAGAAAAATAACGGAGGTCGGAATGAGATGTGAACTTGAGATTAGGTCTATTCGTCACGCTTGCGAGCCGATTTGGCATTGAGAGAGAAACGGCGGAGAAAATAATTCTTGGGTTTTAGCCTCCCAAGGTTGCGCCTGTCGTGAACCCAATTATTGCCGTTGTTGGCGGCAGTATAAGCTTATGTAAGACACCCTGTCGGGGAAAGTTAGCCGTAATGTGCTCGACCCACGTAGCCATTGATGGCTGTATTTGTAAACACTTACGCTCCGCGACGGAATGAAAGGGCGGCGAGTTGTATCACAGCAGTTATCAGTGGAACCAGAAACAGACAGATAGTAAAACAACGAGAGTTTTGCGGCATGATTGAGCGCATTTCGACTTTTAGAAACTCGATACTAGAATTGGTGGTTCAAATCGCGACAAGTTCATTTTGGCGGGCAAGTGGCGAGAGAAAAGTGTTTGCTCTCAATGATATGATACATAAAGGTGTGGCGCCGCCGTGGGTCGCCCGGACTAATGACTCGAGGCCATTCTCCAAACGAAGGTTTTTGGACGTGTGAACTCTCAAAGCGAAGAAGAATTTGAGACGCAATTTGTTTTCCTGAGTAATCGGTAGACCGTATCGCCTCCGTCGAATCAGAAACTTGTCAAAACCAAACCTTTTCAAGTTTCTGATCGTATCTATACGGAAAAGTGGCAGTAGCAACACGGCAAAGTTATGAGACGAGGTAAGGTGAATGGAAAAGATAGAAATTACATTGAAAACACGGGTAACTTTATTTTTGAACGGTGCCGGGCAGTGCAAGGTTAGCGACATTGACACGGGGGCACGGAGAACAACTTTCGCCCACCCTGGTCTCTATTCACAAATTTTGAAAGTTTGCGCGCCGAAGAAAAAGAGGGAGACGAAAAAGAAAAGGTGTGGGGTGTTCGGGAGAATCGAATTGAGAACTGAACGAGGAGATGACGGATTGGAGGGTGAAACGTGTCTTCCACACTGAAAATGTCAGCACGTCTTTGGAAAAAAAACAAAAAACCTATTTCGTTTCCGACAAATACGTGAACACAGTGCACCGTTCCGACCTCTACCGTAATCCTCATTGCAGTTCAAACTAGAAACGTTTTCAGTTACAGTTTTCTGGAACTCTAGCGAATATTATGAGAGAAGGAAGGAAATAAAACAAAAATTTACGAGCTGAAACAGTTTTGGACTGTGGCGTTACTTCAGGCTTCTACCGGCTCGATTCGGTTGCTCAACGACCAATCTAGACATTTTCTGAAACATTACTGTAAATTTGAAATTCTCCGGTTTTTATGACGCTATGAAAGGATGAAAAGCATTGGGACATGGACATTTACGATGGATAAATCAAGGAAACCTTTTGCGATTAGCCCCGGGGATAAGTGATGTTGTGAGGAAAGTGAAACGAAATGAGAAACGACAGAAGCCGATTTCGAATTCGAATTTGGCGGTTCGATATGGGACACGGACAGTGAGAGAGTGTGCGATTCGCGGAGACGTCAGAGTCGTTGACCGCGCGGAGGGTGGCGGAGAGGGCGATTGAATGGTGGGCGAGGGGCGTCTCCTGTGAGGAAAAGAGGATTGGTGTAGCAGAGAGGGGGGCAGCCGTCCATTGTCCCCCTCGGTAACGGGAGATCGAAACGGATCGACAGGCAGCAGCAGCAGCAGCAGATGAGGAGGAAGCGGGTGGATGGGTGGCTGGCGAAGCGGGAGGGCGCGGGCGAAACGGGTTGGCGAAATGAGATATCGGGCGCAGATGGGGACGACATGTCAACACTCGGAAACACCGTCCGAACCCATACATCACACACACACAGAGGGCATCGAGACATGACAGTTGCTTTCTGAAGTGGTTGACCCCCGGACCCTTGTGATAACACGACAGTAGTTCTTCATCCATTCCGATTCATTCCGATCTACCGTTTCCGCATTCAAGGATCGTCCCCTCCTCATCTGGCATGTTCGGCGTCTCTCCCAGTCAACCTGATTACCCATTAAATTCGAATCTCCGCCCTCGAAAGTCCATAAACTGCGACGGCGGCGGCGGCTCTCTTCTGTCATTCCCCATTCGAAGCAGCCTCTTCCACCGCTTCCGAATATCAAAAAAAAAACACAATAGCCTTGGACATCCTCGCCGTCTGCGTCTCGTTCCGCATCCGTCATCCGCGCGTATTGTTTCAGTCGAGCAAACAGCGTGTCCGCCCCATCGCCGCCCGCTTCTATTTGTCCGCTCTCTGCCCCTCCGAGTGTACCCATCCTACCTGCAGCCCCCGGGAACACTCTAATTACTATACTAAGCTGATTATTGCTGTTGATTCTGGGAGAGATTTATCATCACGATGACGAGGTTTGATTGATGAACACGACTCCAGACACGCATGTTTCAGCTGCACACACTTCCTCCTCCTCAACATGTTCTCCACTTGTTTTGCTGCCACATGGGTCAAAATAACTGTGAGTTCTGTTCTTTCTCTCAAAGGACCAAGTCGTTTCCATTATTCAGAAGCCGACGATAACGTGGGAAGAGATGGAAGTGTCTGTGGAGGGCGAACGAAAGTTCTTCTGCGGAGAGTTCGACTCCTCCTTCACCGGTCGCTATCACTGGCGTTTCAACGGCTCGTCGATACTTCCGGAACGCACTCAGATACATCGCAATCAGTTCGTGTGAGTCCGTTTGCCGGTCATTTGCCTAAGCGAAATGCCCTTGACTCGGGCTGACGAAGGACAACCGTTTTGTTGCTTTGCGGACTACCGATTTATTGCGGCCAATTTGAGAGAAAACAGGAGAGAGAGACAGAGAGAGAGTCCATATGGCGTCGGAGGAGCACGCATAATCAACGCGTTTCCAGGTTCCTCTCCGGATCGAACGCCATCCGGAATCAGCTGCCAGGAGAGTACGAGTGTTGTGTGAGAGAGACACTCGGCAACGCGTGCTACTCCCGAATGATTGTCGTTCAAAGTGAGTTTCTTCTTCGAGAAGACGTCAATATTCTCGAGTGTGTTCAGATAAAACCGACAACCACAACATCGACATGACCAACTCGACGTTGCTTTTGGCAGAGGAGGGAAACACGTACTACATCAGGTGAGAGACTGCAATTCTCCCACCACAACCATTAAGCTCTCTCTCTCTCTCAGAATGCACGACGTGAAGAGAATCGAGGGGGTGAAGTGCACCCTCGACGGTGCGAATGTCGACAACTTCAAGTACCCGGTGAGTGTCGTCGTAAAGTATCAACACATCATTTCGTTCGTTCAGTTTTTGGGACGGCAGACGAAGAAGACGGTGCCGTATCACTTGAAGATTGAGAATCTGGAAAGAGGCGGAGAGGTGAAGTGCGATCTACGTCTCCAGAAGAAGGAAGTCATCGAGAAGACGTTCGACGTCCGCCTACTCGGAGCATTCACTTCTGACTCCCGTGTCCCACTCTCCGCTCTCTTCTCCCCTTTGATCGCTTTGATTCTCGGTTACGTCTTCAGGTTGTGATTTATAATTTATTTCTGTACATAAACGATTGATTCATCTATCCATCTATATATTCGCTTTATTGTGTATAAAGGGCATACCCCCATCTCTGTACAACAAGCAAGTTATTCCGTGTCTAGAATGAATACAGTACTCCTGAGCGTGAGCCAAGTAGGAGAATGCGCACGGAGCACAGATGACACTCCACGATCCCTCAAAGTCGCGACGGGCGGCCGCATGGATCGCTCGCTTCGATTCCGACATTCCAGATTCAGTGATGTGCTGAAGGAGGGGAGAGAATGGGGAGTCGGAGGGCGACGGACGCTCACCTCGTTCATGACTTTCCTCAGAATCTCATCCGAACAATCGTCGTCTTTCCGTGGTCTGTTCGCTGGTTTCACTCGAACATTCGGGTTCTGGATGAGGGATTGAGAGTAGGTGTCTGGATAGTCACTCAGCGACTCTGAAAGATATCATCTTCTCATTTCCTATCAGTAACCGCAACATTCGGGGGGGGGGGGGCGGAAACATAAATCTTGTCTGCAGCCTCTCCACCCGACACACTCTCTCGCCGGTCCCTCCATGCAACCACCTGTTTCTGTGGGTCCGCTTCTGCTCCAAATGACCCACCAGACTCACCGCTTTTTCTCGTCTCCCCGTCTATTGTTCCGCGCACTTCCACCACGATTTGGAGGCCGATGAGGAGGGCGAATAGTCGGAAATGGGGGCTCATGGCTCCAGGCGACATGTTCTTCCGCTTCGAATTTGAAATCTTATATACCTGAATGCCCCCCTACATATTTGCATAAATCCGCGTTTTTTGACAGACCTTCTGTTTGCTCTCATCAGAATGGACCGTTAATCGGAGACAATACCTCCTCCCAACGTCTCTCTCTCTCGCACACTCTCTCGTCGTTCCTGAAAAGAACACCTGCTGTTCGCATGCTGCAGACCCTCTCGCCGTTCGTCCCATTCGTCCTTGCACATGACGTGGCAATTAAGATTTACACTGGATGAATGGGGTCCATCCCTCATGTCGACAGCGTGTTTCGCTTCCCCGCGTACACATTTACGACCCCCCGAGAGCTTCTTGACGATTGGCTCCGCCCGCGGGAGGTCTATTCCGACTGAAATCAGTCACAATCACCCTTCATCACGGCGAGAACTGGTTTGTGCTGCCATCGACACTAACGATGCGCGACATGTTCCCACTCGAATTATCACACTATCCATTCACACACACGCCTTCTCTGTTATCTATCGCCCCCACCGCTAATTGCCTTCTTCTTCTCCTTCTTTTTCTTTTTTTCTTGTCGTCATCGTGCGTTTCCGTTTGAACTTTGTCCTTTTATAGTCCTCGAGATGGACGAATCAGAGCCGGCCAACGTGCCGGACATGTCTCTCCTCCCCGACACGGTTCCCGTTGTCGTCTCTGCCGACGGATCAGCGGCCGGAATCCAATTGTGCCCCTCGTTGATCCTCGGAAGCCCTCAAGCACTCCCCGGAGCCGCGAAACACATCTACAGTAGGCTCGCGGCGGCCGCTTCCGAGGTGGATCAGGGAGTTCCCGACCTCATTATCTCTCTGATTTCCGACGGAAACTCCCTCTCCACAAAATACATGTCATCCGTCGAAAACGGATTGAAATCGTTTTTGGTCGGATGTGGAACGTGGATGATTTCCTCCGGCGAAGTCAACGATCCCCTATCTCGAGTGGCCAGTGGAGCTCTGAAGAACGTGCTGCCGCAGTTGGAGCATCAGGCGGAAGTGCTCCACATCCTCGTCAACTCGGATGACGTCATCGCCTCCGATTCGCAGAGTTCTAAAAACGTCGTCGACACGTCACTCAACACACTGATGCTGATTTGCCGAAAAGAAGGAACCGATTGTCCCGAGGCAGTGGCAGCGTCGATTGCGAAGTTGAGAGCGGCGGCCGCTGTTAAACTGGCACATCCACCTCCCGGTTTGTCGAAGAGACCACGAGAATTACATTGAACTGAAAGCTTTCAGCACTTCTGATCGGAGTTCCCTCGGAGCCGATGAGCCCTTCGACGTACGGAAACTCGGCAGCTATCCTTTTGTCCCCGTCGAACGACAAGAGACCGTTCCCAGTGGCCCTGTTTGCTGGCGCCTCGAAAGAGTCTCTCATCGAACTTTTGTTTTTTGTCGAACACGGAATCCCGGTAGTCATCCTGCAAGACAGCTGTGAACTGTGTGCTATTCTCCATTCCAGTCATTTACTTTTGGAGACTTCTAGCTTCGATAACGACAAGTTCATCAGTTGGTGAGTTCCGTATCTCTTTCCCACTGACTCTCCGATTTCAGGCTACGATCTCAACTATACCCGCTGGGCCTCGCGGACAGTTACTCTCTCGTCACGAAGATCCTGATTTCTTCGAATTCGGGCGATGTTCAACTCATCGAGTTCATCGACTCCAGTCAGCTCGCCGAGTTGTCTTCTGTAGTCGTCGATCGATGTCTCGAGTGCTACGCGACGACTGGCGAAGAGAGACAAGTGCTCTTGCTCGCCGCCAAGCTCAATTCTCCGTCTGTGCTCTCCTCGATGGATGTGGCTGCCCAGCTGGACGAGGAACTTCTGACGATGATCCTCTGCGAATGCATCACGAAAGACGATCAACTGCACTTCCTCTCTTCCGTCCTCCAACTGAATCCGCCGATCCGTGTCACGTCGAACATGTTGATTCGGATGATGCACCACGCCGACGAGCACTTTTTCTCGACGATAGTCCTGTGTCAATCGATGGGTTATTCGTACATCCCATCAGAGATCGACCCGCGATTCGCTCACGACATCCAGCGGTTGGTGAAGAAGTTGTCGTTCGGAGTGGACAATCTGTTCGATCCGAACGTCTTCTGCAACGACATCTCCAACCGGGACAAGCACGAATCGATCCGAATCCTGGCCATCTGGAGTCTTCTCCTCCACCGCCCCGGAATCGTCAAATGCCTCGCGGCGTTTGCCGACGAGCCGGTTGCGTTCTCTTTGGTTCTCTCGAGAATCGCCCGCTCATTGGCTCACGAGGTAACTGTCGAATGTCTATAAATGCAAAACCACAATGAATTCAGAGTCACGATTGGCACTTCTACGAGAAGTCGCTCAACGACCTTTCAGACACTCTCTCCGCCTCCGCCACGAAGCTCTTCGACTCGGTCTTCTCATCTTCCCCCGCCAAGGCGTATCAACTTTTATGTCAGCCGATGGAACACTTTTACGGGTTCAACATGACCCAATTGGCGTTCCACGTGAGTTCCTCCGACTCCTTGTTCCCTCAAAACATCCGGAGTTTCAGTGCAACGCTCGAGAAATCATCGCCCACGAATGTTGCCAACGATGGGTTCATCGGAAGCTCTACGGGAATCTTCAGGCGAAGAGTTTTCCCACAATCCTTCCCAAATGGGCAAAGTTCTGTATCTCGGCTGTTCTGGTGGTCCCTGTCAAGTTCTGGATGCTGGTCCGGCCGAGAAACAGTCAGAAACAAGACCACTCACTGTCACCGACAGTTGCACTTCTCGACGTGGGAAAGTTTCCCCAAAAACAGAGGGCGATCTCCACTTATAGGTGAGACATACTTGATCTTCTGCCGAAGAACACGTTCTTCAGTGTCATCTCATCGAGAAGCGAAGCGTTGACAGCCCTCACAGCTCCCCTCTCCACGGCCTTTGGGTTGAACTCGGCCCTCGGAGGAGCTGAATCGGCGACTCCCCAGTCGATGGTGTTCCCACTGAACATTGAGGACATTGACAAGGACTCGCGGCCGTTCGGGAAGAAGGTCAGTTGCAAATGGGGAAGAAGATAAGAGGAGAGGTGGTTGCAGAACCGAATCCGTCGAGCTCACGCGCCGTCTCTCACGACGTTCTACTCGACGCCGATCGTCAAGTACTGGCTGTCTCTGCTCTTCCGCATCATCTACATCTGCCTTCTTGCTTATTCTGTGAGTACTCCCTCTCTCTCTCTCTTTCTCTTCCGAATCAACCCTTCCTTCGATTGCAGGTGGTTCTACCCGGGTGCGGTTCGAGTATCTGGGACACTGTCATGTGGGTGTGTTCGTTCTTCTGGTGGATCGAAAACTGCTACGTGCTCACCGCGAGGGCCACAAAGATTCCGTTGTCTCTGATGCCGTGGCGGGTGTTCGATGTGTTCATATTCGCCGTTTTCCTCTTTCTTCTGCTCGTCATGAAAGTGTTCCCTGTGACCACTTTCTTGGATCCGATAGTAGGAGACAACAACACAAGCCCCTTCCACTCTGCTCTTCTTTCCAGGGAATCGAGTCGATATACGCAGCCAAAGTGGTCTCCGCGTTCTTCGTTCTCTACGTCTCCTACTCGACCCTCTTCACCTACATCCCCCTCTCAGACATCTTCGGACCCATGATCGTGCGTGTCAAACTGATGCTCCTTCGCGATTTCACCAACTTCCTCTTCATGATCGCCCTCGTCATGTTGAGCAGTGCAGTTGCCATTCAGGCGGTCGTCTTCCCCGATAGAGCCGTCACCGTAGAGGTTCTCCGAAAGACAATGTCGTGGATTTGGCTCAGTCTATTCACAACCGATCTCTCGAGTAAGCCATTCATTCAGTGATCAGTCCCAGCTGAACCCGGAGTTTTCAGATCTTTCCGAATCGGAAACCTGCCGGAAGTCGTTCCTCGGTGCTCCCAAAAGATACTGTTCGGCCGTCGGCCAGTACGCGAACCCTTCGTGTCCCGCACAGTCCCTCCCCGCTTACCTCATCGTCATCGAGTATTTTGTGATTCTGAAACTGCTCCTCTGGCCGATTCTCTTCGCGTTCTTCTCGAAAACTGCCAAGAACGTCGACGAGGAAGCGGATAAGATATGGAGATTCCAGCTGTACTCCCTCGCCGAGGACTTCAGGTACTCCCTCCCCCGGTTCCCTCTTATCCTCTTCCCCCCTTGCAGACTTCGTCCTTCACTGCCCCCTCCACTCACCATTCTCTGTCTGATATGCTCTGCGTGTTGCCGTGTTTCCAGCTCTTTCACCGGCCTCTTCTCTGATTGTGATCATCCGGATTTCGAGTCTCGAGACAAGAATCGAACCACGTGGCGCTTCGGATCCATCTACCGTAATCCGTCGGTTCCGTTCAAAAAGAACGATTTCGTGAACGCATTCTGGAGGAAACTGTCTATGGAACAGTGGAAAAGCACCTATCAGAAGCCGAAGAGCTCGACGAACAGTGCTGAAATTCAAGAGCTGCACAATATTCATGTGAGAGACGGAGAGAGGCTGGAAAGATATCTGAAAATTTCCAGAACCACATCCGAATGATGACGTTGAGAGACTCTTACGAGAAGTGCGGAACGAGGAAGGCGTCGGAGCTGCAGTTCTTCGAAAAGTATCCGGAGAGTCACATTCTGAAGATCAGCGTGAATCTGGTCACAAAGCCATGGGGTGTGCTCGTTCCGCGATACAATCCGCCGTTCTACTGCAAACCGACGGAGAATTTCTCGTCGGAAGTGCAGAAATATGTGGATTTGGCCACTGAACAGGTATGAAACGAAACGAGAAAACTCTGAGAACGCGCGATGATTCAGAATGTGGGCGAGTTGAAGAGAATCTGGAGGAGTCGGCAGGCGAACGACGTGACGAATAGCAGCGGAAAGTGCTGGAGACTGTCTGCCGCCGGGTTTCCGTTGAATCCGAACGGAAGAACCGGAATGGCCGGCAGGGGAAACCACCCGAGGTTCGGAGCGAATCGCCGATGCTTCTATGTGGTTCTGTCGGGAGGCGTCCAATCCACGTGCCAAGTTCTGGTGGACAGCCAGAAGAATATTCCGAATGAGTGGCATTTGGAGAACTCTTCCAAGGACGAACACCTCACTTCCATTCTCAAAATGATCGGAGTCTCGGATTCCGATGCACACGTAAGTGGTCTAATGGGCGAAAGGTTGAAAATTCCCCCGGCTGGATCTCAGATGTTCTCGATGCGACGTCTCGACAGTTCCATTGTCACCGCCGACAAGAGGATCCCTTCGAACGACACGAGTCCCGCGCATCTGGCTTCTGAAGTGGCCGAGAACGAGAACGACACTGACAACGCGTGGACAGAGCACGACGTCTGGGCCATTTCGCTGCGGGAACGACGCATTCTGTCGTCGATAATTGGCTACTCGTGGCTGCCGACGAGTGCTGTTCGTGGGACAGTCCCTCCGTGGCAAGCGGACCTTGTGTTCAGGGCGAAGACTATCTACGGGTTATAAACGTTTCCTTTCTACTCATGAATACAAAGAGAATCTCCTCGAAAAACCACTGTACTGTTTACGATTGTCTTGTATACATATTTTTCATATGAAGCAATTAAATATTTTTTTAAGATCGTGAATAAAGCACCTATTTTTTAAAAGTCTAACTTGAGTTCAACTCGGCGTTCTAAAGTATCGGCTTTTAAAATTGCGATTGGTTACTGTACGCTGTAACTAGTCCGCAAACAGTGAATCTGACAACAATTGAAATATTTTTCTTTTTTTTTCACGCGAGTTTTCCAACTAATTCCGCGTGAGAACTTCACGCCCGAGTGTTCGGTGCCACGTGCCTTCCGCGTAATCTACGTCATCAGCTCATCGAAATTTCAATTTTTAGAGGAACATGCATCGATATAGGGTACGTATTTTGCTTTCTTCAAAATTTTGGCGGTTTTATATTACATATAAACATTTCTAAACTCGTTTTCTATTAATTCTCTAGAGAATTCTCTCCAGACCAAACATACATTTATTGATTTTTTCTCTCACTATCAAATGCGGGAACAAAAAAACTAAACGATTATCGGCCATCTTCGTTTTTCTCACGATAAATTCGCTATCAAGTATTTCCGAAAACGGAACAAGTCGGTTGACTACCTGACCAACGCCCTACTCGTGCAATTTTGCGTCGCCGTGTTGGCACTAAAGTGACACGGTTGACCTCGATCCGTCTCCTTTTCCTTCTTCCGCAGTCTGTTTCTCCCCTATTTACCCAAGCTTCGAACTATTCGATACTTTGACGAATCGCCCGACTTTTGCAGATCAATTCGATGAAATATGACCACAGAACGAATTTGAACGGCGGAGGTTTGATAACGAAAAAAAAACAGTTCTTCGCTAAGAGTACAGTTTTCAGGTGGTGCACCGACCGATATGAACGACTGGGGTAAAGCTTATCCGACGTCTCCACCGTCTTCTAGATATGGAGAAGACGACACATCGTCCGTAACCCATTCAAAGTGAGAATTCAACTCCTCGACACATAAAATAGCCTTTTCCGTGAGAATCGTTCATCTTCCAGGCCTCGGCGTAGTCGGCTCGACAACGACATTTCGCAACCTCGAGGACCTATGCTCATTCAACCCGCTCGGCCCGCTTCTCGAAAAACCAACAAACACGGGAACGGAAGCATGAGCAATGGAGGAGCACGCGGTCACAATTCGACATTCAACGGATATGATCTTAACTATCAACGGTTTGTTTACATTGTCTCAAGCGGCACTGTTGAAGTTCTTCAGAGCCCACTACAATTCGTCGCGAGGTCCGAACGAATCCTTCTCTGGTCTTTATCCTCCGTCACGCAATGTCTCTGGATATGCCAGCGATTACCTCAACAACCGTAGCGGAGTTGGATTGTTGCCCAACAAAATGCGTGAGCCACGAAGGCCAAGATCGACTGCTGCTGAGAAGTACACAGACAATGTGGCTCATCACGGTAGCCATAACGGTTTTGGGGGCTATGAAAGTGGAGAGATCTCGACGTCTGAAGATGGTAAGCAGCACAGAAAACGAGATTCTGATGAAGTTTCTGAAGACGACGAAGAAGAAGAAGAGGAGGAGATGAGAAACTATTACATGCAAGCTCGCCGAGCTCAAGGCTCCCGCAGTGTGACTAACACATTGCAAGCAGAGCATTTCGACGGAGAAGACGAGAAGTACTATTATGGAGTAGTGAAGCTTGGATCGCACATTGTTGATCACGTTCTTCGAACAATGCCTCCTCCGGAGGATTACTACAAACTGAAACCGATCGAACGCGTCGCTTATCTTTTCTACTGTGCTGTTTATAAAAAACCGTATCAGAACATATCCGAGTTCCACAAGATATTCAATCGAGAGTTCTTCAAATTTGTCTGTGCTGGCGATAGCAATGATCTGGCGTTGTTCAAGGTTGCCGCTAATTTTCTTAATTTTCATCTCTGTTCTTGTTTGCAGATTTGCAAGTCGATGCAAAATCAGTACACGTTGAAGCAACTGGAAGCATCGAAGAAAGCCTACGAAAAGGCCCAAAAAGAAGCGGCTGAAAGTGAAAAGCTCGATTTCAATCAGTGAGTTCCACTATTGAACTTCCAACGAAAGACGAAAATTCCAGACATCGGATAGTTGATCCGGAGGACCACCAAGTCGCTATTTCTCAACCAGAAGAAGTCCTCAGTCACGGACCGCTCCACTACCATTCATGCCTTCAATTTGCCACCATTGGTGTTGGAGGAAAGCTCGTGATCATTCGTCCTGCTGGAACAGTTGATGCTGCTGGTCACATTCTGAGCACAACTAGCGTTCAAATTGATGACCTGCGAAGTTTACTTCATGCTGATGAACAGTCTAGCAAAGTGATCGAATCTGTCCAAAGCTTCAAAGGCCCACTTATCGCGGGACAAACTCCAACGCACTCTGTTCGTCTTTATATTCAAAGACAGATTGATTCGCTTCGGCTTGTCAAAAATGCGGGAGACGTAAAAAAGAGTGAAGTGGTTGATGCGCTTCTTATTTGGCAACTGCTTGAAATCATGGTGCAACAACACGGAGTAAGAAGCTGTTCGAATCTGCTTCAAATGTTTTCATTAAAATGTTTCAGAGAGTGACAGGGCCAGATGTTGCCACTTTGCTTACAAATGCATCTGAAGAACTTCTGGAAAAGACTGGAATCGTGGAGAGCGGAACAAACGAAGTGGTTCACAAATCAGAAGCTAAAGAACGTTTCAACAAGTTTTTACTTGGTGGACATATCAACGTAACTCCTCATTGAGCTCGTTTCCCTGACGCTTATTTGAAAAAATTTTCAGGAAGCTGTCGAAAGTGCAATCACGGACGGTCTTTATGCTGACGCAATGACTCTGATCCGGCGATTACATCCACACGATGCCAAGAAAATTGAAGAGATTGAAACGCGTTTCATGAATCTGCGGTCGATCGACGATCCGTTTGCCACTCTCGTTTCTGTTGCCAGTGATCAACCGCCTCCGATTTTGACCAATTCTGCGTTTGATGACGACAACAACTGGAAGCGACATGCTGCTATTGTTCTGGCCAATCTTAGCTCGCAGACAGCGATGCAAACGGTAAACTTATCGATGTTCTCTAATTCCACATCAAGATGTTTAGATTTACCACCTGGGACTGTTGTTGGCAAGAAGAGAGCGACACTGTGCGGCGGATTTCTGTCTTCTGGTTGTGTGCATTTTGGCTGGATATGATCCTTTCATCCCAGTCGGACATGCAGAAGGAGAAGAAAAGTCGCGAAAGCACATTGGACTAGTTCATAGCGGGTCTCATTTGTTAAATCGTGTCGACGGATTGTCAGGAACTGCTGGGTAGTGAGAATCATACAAAACAAGTTGAAACATTATTCTGCAGATTTTCTTTCACTGATCTGCACGCTACTGATATCTTTGACTACGCTCTTCGGCTTGGCAACAACAACGTTGATTCTCCATTGGCTAAATCGGTTGATTACCAATTGGCTCGTATCGAGTATGCCAAAAAACTATCTTCGTATGGAGGATTCGCGACAGATTCATTCAGGTGAGAAATGCCAATGCATTAGTTTCTCGTAATGCAACGTCCTTCAGGTACTGCACCGAAGTAGCTCGATCTCTCTGGATGTACATATCTGGTTTCGACAGTGACACACTGCTAGAGCTGTGCGATCTCGCTGAGAGTCTTCAATATGTCGCAGCCGCCACACCAACTGAGATCGAATGGATTGGAACTTTGAGGATGATGTTAGATGGTTCAGCACCCCCATTGCCGGCACAAGAAGTCCAAAGTGTTCAAGCTGTCTCTGAACAGCAAACAATCACTTCCGAAGCTCAAAAGTGGCACGACGATCATCAAGCACCGATAGAAATAAGAAACGTTGTGCAGCAACACCAAGTGGAACATAGAAACAAACAAGTGGAAACATCTGTACCACCTCTTTCTGAAATTCAACATCAAGAAGCACGGTCTACTATTTCTCAACAGTCGGTTCGTTCAGCTCTAGAGCCTCCTTCATCAAAATCGTCGGAGAGTGTTAGTACTACTGTTGGAACTGAAAGTTCTGCCACTATTGTCACTGCCACAACTTCTGTATCAGGAAGTTTATCTATTGTTGATTCTCTTCCACCATCTCAAGCTGAGAAGTTCGAACAACCAACGCTGGGACCCCCTCCTCGAACAATGAAAAAGATCGTACCTGAGACGGCTACTCCTTATGACTACCAGGCTGAAGCTATGACACCACCACCACTTCAGTCTGTCATGCCTGCTTATATACCTCCAGTCTCGCAACCGGAGCATGTTCCCATTCCTAAGCAGATTACTGCTGAAGTAGCGAAAGGCCCTCAGTCCGAATTTGAAGATCTATGGGGATCATCGCCTCCAGCTATTCCCAATCCGACATCAGTAGCTCCTGTAGCGATGCCCAAACCACCCACTCCGATGCCTGCTCCGATGACCCCACCGATGCCTGCTCCGATGACCCCACCGATGCCTGCACCGATGACTGCACCAAATCTCCAACATCCGCCATTAACAAATCAACCTTCTGTGCCAAACACCAAAACGGTTCCACCTCCAGCTCCTGAGAAAGTTTCGGATCAACTAAAAAATGATCGAAAAGCTTCTAAAGGATGGTTTGGTTCCATCAAGGAGAAAGTTATCAAGTCAATTCCTTCGGCAAACCAAATGATACTTCCCGATGACAAAAAACCAGGAGTGCGTAATAACACGAGTTAGTAGTTACTTAATAACAGTTTCAGATCGTGTGGGATCCTGTCAAACAAAGATACGTAGGACCTGGTGTAGAGGAGGAGGTCGTGGCTCCACCACCTCCAGTCATGTCTGCTCCACATTTGTCAGGAGGAGGAGCTGACTCAAATAAGTCTAGTACGAACAGTCTTCGAAACGCAAGGAGTGGTGTAGGATCGAGGTATCTGCAATCAGGAATGGCCACTACTAGTCAAGCTCCAACTATGAATACTGGGATGCCGTCTATGATGCCACCAACAATGATGCCATTGCCCACAACTTTTGGATTTATACCATCAGCTGCTGAAGGTGAGAAAATACCTATTTTGTCATCAACTTTAACATTTAATTCTTGTTACAGACGAATCGTCAGAATACGTTGATCCATTCAGCGGTGCAGCAAATCCTTCGGGCTCAACCGAAACGGGCGTGACGCCAAGCAACGATCAGTAACGCTCAATTGAATGTTTCGTGTCAAATAAGTGTTTCTTCGCAACCCGTTCCAATACCCCTAATTATTTTCCATTACCTGTTATCTGGTCAGGTCGTTCCCTCTAAAACTTCTGTGATTACACCCTAGTACCCTTTTCTTTGTTGTGCAACCAATTAGATTACGGTTTTATCTAAAAAAGAAATACATATATTAGATTTCTAAGCGAACTAAATGCAAATATATATATATACATTGAAATGTGCTTCTGCTAAACCCTGGCAAATAAATGTTCGTGAACTTTTTCGTCTTCAAATTCAGCAAGATAATTCATTTCTCGAGTTGACCATGTATCAATTGGACGTAAGTCTTTTCGATCCCTTTGAATCTGATCGTCTTTTTGAAGTCGTGGTACGCGGTTTTCTTCGAGCTGATCCTCGTCGGATTCTCGTTGTATAACTCGCTCAGTATGACCAAATGGTGGGATACTGTGACCGGTAAGACACCCCGTCCTCCAAAGAATGACTGATGTTCAGAAGGCGTCGCCATCGGAGTGAATGGAGCCAGACGCGTTCCCTCAGTTGCCGATTATTACGGAATTCCGACGGAAAACCGGAAGGCGCTTCGCAGCTGTGCCACGAAAGTGCGGGCGGTAATCAAGAATCAGAAGATATCAGGAGACAATCCGATTTCAGCAGAGCCCAGATGGCGTCGAAGCAGGAGACGGAATCGACGTTCGTTGAGCTCGAATCGACCGGCAAAGACCGCTGAAAACTTATCTCGCTTCTGGAATCAACTCTCGCACTCGTTTTGTGCAAATGAATTTTTATTCGATTGACTTTCGTTTTCGTCTCGGAACGATGACAAAGAATGCTGAAGCGGTCCAACTGGGCTGCGAGTGTCGATGATTCCGCAGACATTCTCACAGAGAAGGAGTGTAGGATCGAATTATCCTTCTTTCTAATTGACCAGTTTTCAAATCCAATTTCAACAAACCCCTTCATGTCAGTTTGGTCTATGTGGTAGTCGGGTGCTGTCTGAGAGAATGTGATCCTCATTGTCTATATTAGATAGTAATCACTGGAGACCTTTTCAGCATCTCAGTGAGCTTTTGACTCCATGTTTGGCTTCCAACTTTTGTGGAATGGGGAACAGGAACAGTAGTGAGAAGAATGTTGTGAATAGGAAAACGTATGTTTTCTGTTGGAAGCCAAACTTCAAATAACTAAACGATTGCTCGAAACAGGTTGAAATCAGAAAATGTTTGAAGACGGTAAAACATTTCATTATCAAAATCATCGGCTGTGACGAGATGGTCTCTGGGCGCCACTCGCTGGTCTTAAAAATGGTTTTTTGGATATAAATCTTGGAAAAAACGGTGAAAACGGGCAAAAAACGGAGAGCATTTCCGCCATATCCGATGATTTTGATAATAGAGGAACCCAGTCTAGCGTGTCTCAGGCCCATTCTCCGAGTCAGAAAACCGTCGAAACCAACCGACTCAAAGTCTATCTGACCTCATTCTGTACTTTTGCTTCGAATAACGAATTCAGTCAGGAGTGTTTGATGTCAATCGTCGAATGTAAACGAAAACCTCATCCTCCCCCCGTCCATTACCTCTTGTTCTCCGCCTTTTAATCCAACTTTCCACACAAGTTTGCGTTTTCTTTCTCTCCATCCATCTCCGATGGCCACTTGGCCACTGAAAGCACCTTCTCTCGTTGTCGACTCCCCGAGACTCCGCCCACTTGTGAGAGCGACGAGTGAGGGGCGAAGCGGAAAAACTGCTCCTTTTGTAAGAGAAGAAGTCTCTCTTTTTTGTTTTCGGGTGATAAGAGCTGCTGATCCGTGCACTTGTTAGTAGCAGCAGCAGTCGTTTCGTTGCTTCTTCGTCATCTTCAAAAAGCAAATTCTTCCCAGATTCATCCATTTCACTGCTCATTTTCTTCCGTTTTGTCTTACATTTCCTCTCGCCATTGTCATCGGATCCCCCTCCTCCTCCCTTCCCCCATCTCCTCCTTCGGCCAATCAAAACTATGTCCATTCTTTTAAAAAATAATTTCTCATTTTTGTGTGTCCAAACGGCAAAGAAGAGTGACAGCGACAAAATAAAAGATTACGTTGATATGGGCGAGCGAGAGAGGATACGCGCTAATCCGATCCGCGCCCCGGCGGAGCCTCAAATCCGTCCGAGCGCCATCATCTCTCCAGTCCACTCATTTCCACTTTTTCGACACTCTTTCTAATCCGATCGTCTCATTCCCTTCCCTTCTCGACAACGTCTTCTCGATTCTATCGTTGCTTAACGCATTCTGACATTGAAACAGTCCGTGACAGAGCGCATTAGCAGTCGTGCTCTGCGCGAGTCCACAGTCTTCCCCTTCGCCCGCCCTTCGCCCGCCCCTTCTCATTCTTATGCATCTAATCACCTACTCCTTTACGTCGGCGGAAAGTGAGCGAAACGAGAGTTTTGCGCCGTGCCAAGTAGCGTGCTAAAAGCCAAATAAATTATCGGCCGGCACTGCTCGAGTGTCGACGACGACTGACTGAATAATTTTATTTATGTGTTTCCTGACGTGTCGCAATTACTTTTTGTGGCGACGAGAGAAGGAGGCCGGGGGGGGAGCGAGTCGAGACTCGAGTGCCCGTAATTCAAAACTTGTTGAAAAGGCGCGGAGGGGGCAGCGAAACGGCGGCAAAAAGGTTTTTCGACAAGTCGCGAAGGTGACGATTTATGAGCGGAAACACGGCCATCAATCGAGCGCCCTTTTAGTCGCCGGGGGTTCTGAAAGAGATGTGGGGCCGAGGTGGGGCGGGCGAAGGGCACGGCGCAAGAGGAAGCGGGAACGAGCGAGAGGGAGAGAGGGAGAGACCCGCATATTTTGGTTTAATCAACTAATGAGATTTTCATGTTCTTTTCATTGTCGACTACACACCTTTCTTCTCTCTTTGTGCATGCCTGACAGAGTAAACACGGAACGAGAGATGACTTCTGAGAAGGAGGGGGCGGGGCTGGGGGTGTTATCGGGAGAGGTATGCTCCTGTGCTCTGCTGGTTGCTCGGCGGATAGTTCCTGTTTTCTGTGTGCGAGATCCAATTTCCTGTCTCATCTCACCTCCGAGGCTCTAGATTGATAGGGGCGGCGAGTGTTGCAGTCATCCAACTGACGTGGTGGCTGCTGCAGAAGGCCTCCTCCTCCTCCTCCTCGATTTTCTATTAATGTCAACTTCATTCGTGCCACTCTCCCTCCGTTTTTCCCTTCCTCCTCCTCCCACTTTCCTTCGCTTCCATTCGACCACCCGTTTTTGACTTGAAATCAGATCCTCCTTCGTTTCCTCGATGACGTGGCGGAGCTGCAGAGAACGATCGGACTGTGTTCTCGTTGTTTTTCTCGGGTTGAGAAGAGAATTGATTCGATTTGTTGGCCATTCCACTGATTCCATTATCACCTTTTGAGCAGCAGCAGCAGCAGCAGGTGGTTGATATCGATTCGAGGGCTGACTCGGTGGGGCACGGCTCTCTGAGCATTTCAGCTAATTCGAGCGGAAGACTACTCGCCCTCTAATGCACGTCATTTCGAATTACTCTCGAATATGGCGACTTTCCCTCCGCTCGCTCGCCCGGATGGCTTCCTCTCGCCACGTCATCCCGATATACATCAGAAATGCATTGAAACCATGATAACTCGGGGGCCGGGTGTTCAGTGTTCCGTTCTCTCCGTCCTCGATAACTCTCGCTGCGCCCCCTCCTCTCATCTATCAAAAACCGCCCCGTCGTCGTCTTCAGTCGCTCCAGGAGCCGCCCGAATAGAGACAAGTGCATGTATAAATAAGTAGTAGCGTTGTGTGGCTGAGTAGTAGATCATAAAAAAGGCGACTGGGGGAAGTCATCGTTTCCTTTTCTTTATTACCTTCCTCCTTCCCCCCTTCACCGCCAGTTTCCACTCTTTTCAGCGCCCATCATGTCATGGAACGACGCTTGGGATCGTGGCAAACAAATGGTCGGCGAGCCGTTGGCCAAGTAAGTTCCGCTCGCGCCATTTCCGGACACGAACAAAAAGGCACACGGCCGTGAAATTGCTCAAAAACTCCAATGAGTGCACTCATTCATCGCCGCAGTCACAACCATATGGACATTTTTTCCTCCTTCCTCCACCCACCACCACCACTTCTTCTTCTTCTTTTTTTCATTTCGTTTTCAGAATGACTGCAGCTGCGTCCTCGATGACTTCGTCGTCGGCGCCGGCGGCAGCTGTTCCGCAGCAGCAAGCGTAAGTTTCAGTCGAGAATGTATCCGCAACGGAAGTGTTGTGTCCAGGCAGGAAACGGAAGGAAGCGAGAATCCGATGCGGATGCACTCGAACAAAGTGCTCCAGGTGATGGAGCAGACGTGGATCGGAAAGTGCCGCAAGCGGTGGCTTCTCGCCGTTCTCGCCAACATGGGCTTCATGATTTCGTTCGGAATCCGCTGTAATTTCGGAGCAGCTAAGACGCACATGTACAAGAACTACACCGATCCGTGGGGAAAGACTCATGTGAGTGGTGCAAGCGGAGAGAGAGGGCCATGAACTCGATTTGCAGATGCACGAGTTCAACTGGACGATAGACGAGTTGAGTGTGATGGAGAGTTCGTACTTTTACGGCTACTTGGTCACTCAAATCCCCGCCGGCTTCCTCGCTGCCAAATTTCCGCCAAACAAGTAAGAGAGAGCGCACTTGATGGAATGTGTCGCTTCTGTTCTTCAGACTCTTCGGATTCGGAATCGGAGTCGGTGCCTTCCTGAACATTCTGCTGCCTTACGGATTCAAAGTGAAGAGCGACTATCTCGTGGCGTTCATCCAAATCGCCCAGGGACTTGTTCAGGTGAGTGCTGCCGCTGGGAGACCTCATAGAGTCTCCGGTTTCTAGGGAGTATGCTATCCGGCCATGCACGGTGTCTGGAGATATTGGGCTCCTCCGATGGAACGTTCCAAACTGGCAACGACTGCGTTCACTGGAAGTTACGCGGGCGCCGTTCTCGGTCTGCCGCTCTCGGCGTTCCTCGTTTCGTATGTCTCATGGGCGGCCCCTTTCTATCTCTACGGTACGTTTATTGTCTTTATTTGTGGGAAAGGGAATATCTAATGGAATTGTTGCGACTGTGCGAATGATCCATCGATCGTCGGTCTCTTACTCAAAGTCCACGACTCCAATTCGACGGCCTCACCGGTGCCTTGCCAGCTGTCAGAGACCACTCCCTCTCCCGTGAACGTGATCCTTGCCGGTCTCAATATCCTTCTGTACACCATCACCGGTTGCTGTTCCCCTGTGAGATACGCGGGCGTAGTCACTTCGGAACCGCCCAGCACGTTGACACGACTTCTGAAGTGACTGAGGTCATCTGGAAGTGCCAGTTGCTGAGCCGTCTTCTGAAAGAAGTCTTCCCGTTGTGAGACTATGTAACTAGTTAAACTCACCAGATCCACATTGAGTATCCTTCTCGCGATGACTCTCGGTTCGCCAGTGAGGACAACATTCGGAATTTGGTGTTGAGTGAAAGAAAAGGAGAAGAGAAGAGAAAGACCGAAAAGAACGCGCATCTCTTTCTCTCTTTCGGTTGGGAACTGGTTCTCTTTTAAACCAAAGTGTACGCACCGCCCCCTCGACTGATAAGCCCTTCTTTTGTTGTCGTTCCCCACGAAGATATTGCAAAAAGAAGAAGGAAACCTTTCACCTTGTCAATCAAACGAGGCTATCGAAACAAAGTAACAATGAAGTTCGAGGTCGATCAGTGTTTTTCTTCAGGAGTCTGCGGCGTCATTTGGGCCGTTGTGTGGTTCTGTGTGACTTTCGAGAAGCCCGCATTCCATCCGACCATCTCCCAAGAGGAGAAGATATTCATTGAGGATGCCATCGGACACGTGTCCAACACCCATCCGACTGTAGGTCCACTCACCCGATGAGACGCCTTTCCATCCGATTGTTCAGATCCGCTCGATTCCGTGGAAAGCGATCGTCACTTCGAAACCCGTCTGGGCCATCATCGGTTTGTTCATCGAGCATCAATTGCTCACATGAGTGTTTCAGTGGCCAACTTCGCTCGCAGCTGGACGTTCTATCTTCTGCTCCAAAACCAATTGACCTACATGAAGGAGGCGTTGGGAATGAAGATCGCTGACGTGAGTTCGCATCCTTCAGATCCCCCACTTCCTCATCGTGTGTTCAGTCTGGACTTCTCGCCGCGATTCCCCACTTGGTCATGGGATGCATCGTTCTGATGGGAGGACAACTGGCCGATTACCTCCGATCCAACAAGATCCTCTCCACGACCGCCGTCCGGAAGATCTTCAACTGCGGAGGGTTCGGAGGAGAGGCCGCTTTCATGCTCGTCGTCGCCTACACAACCAGCGACACAACTGCCATAATGGCCCTCATCGCCGCCGTCGGAATGTCGGGATTCGCGATTTCAGGTGAGCCTCTCCCGGTAGATCAGTGTTCCCCGAGTCGCCGATTTTCCAGGATTCAACGTCAACCACCTCGACATTGCTCCCCGATACGCGGCCATTCTCATGGGATTCTCGAACGGAATCGGAACTCTCGCCGGATTGACGTGTCCGTTCGTGACCGAAGCGTTCACTGCGCACTCGAAACACGGATGGACGAGCGTCTTCCTTCTCGCCAGTCTCATCCACTTCACCGGCGTCACCTTCTACGCCGTCTACGCCTCCGGGGAACTTCAGGAGTGGGCGGAGCCGAAGGACGAGGAGGAGTGGTCGAACAAGGAGTTGGTCAACAAGACAGGCATCAACGGAACCGGATACGGAGCCGCCGAGACGACGTTCACGACGCTTCCGGCTGGAATCGAGTCCTCTTATCAGACACAACAAGCGGCCGCTCCTCCAGGTGATACCGATCTTTCTATCGATTGATTGATTGATCTCTCTTTCAGCGTCGGCAACCAATCCGTTCGCTTCCGCTTGGGACGATCACGGCGCCGGGAAAGTGGAGAATCCGCATTATCAGCAGTGGTAGCGACCGCCCATTCAAACTATAGACTTTGTCTTTTTCCCCAGTCGACCCCGTTTTAGGATCTCCCCCAATACACGATTCTCTCTTTTCAATACATTCCGATTAGCCACTGCATTCACTAATTTGATATTTTTAAGTCCTATTTTGAACCATGTAATCCCTATTTATTTTGCATCCTCATATCTTTGAAATGAATGAAGAGTGAATAGTATCGGACACAATACGCCTGAGAGATATCAAAAATTTCATAAAATGGAAAACAAGAACAACAAAAACAGATAATGGTAAAATCAACAACAAAGAGAATAACATGATTAGAGTACATCCTTGATCTCCTTTTTGCTCAACTTTCCTCGCTTGATCTTCTTCAACAGTCGGATGTCGTTATGTGTATCGTCTTCTTCCTCGGACTTGCGTTTCAGTGCCTTCTTCTCCTCCGCCTTCTTGCCAGCAGCTCCCCGGAATCCGTTTCTTCCGCCCATCCTCTTCATTTTCCGAGCCTCCTTTTCACGTCGCTTTTTTTCCTTCGCTGCAAGCGTTTCCACTTTCTTTTCGTGTTTCTCTTTCATCACTGTTTCGCGATTGGCTTCTAGTTTTTGATCGGCATATTTGATCTCTGATGTCTCGATATCACTTCTCTCGAATTGATCCAGATCCTTTCGTTGAGACAGTTCGCGCATTTTTGGCAATCGAAGAAGAGCATAGGAGTTGGCGAGTCCGACAACATTCAGATCTGGAAGAATTCGATTTTAACGAGCACGCTTTACGATTGTACAATACCATCAAGTGAGCAAATCAAGTGACAATCGTGTTTCGCGTACGACTCAACATGACTGACGAACGCGCGTGTTCCGGCTTCAAGGATCGAACGGTCGGAGCACTGGATCTTAATCATCTTCTGTCGCAGCTCTTCTGCTTTTCTTGATGTGCTGGTTGGCACTTTCACTTCTTCGAGCTTCACTTTCTCGTGGTTGTCCAAGAATTTTACGTAGGCAAGCTGTTCAGTTGCAATCAGAATCAATGCATTTCCCTCCCGACCGCATCTTGCAGTTCTTCCGGCACGATGTACAAACCAACTGAAAAACTCTAGGTTCATTTAGTTTTTCATTGTCACTTCAAATACCTGGAGTGTTTCGGGAGATCATACTGAATGACCCAGTCAATGTCGGAGATATCAATTCCTCTAGCCATTACGTCCGTTGAGATCATGACACCGTTTGAACTTTCCGAGAATGCTTTGATCTGGGCGGCACGATGCGAGTTGGAACACTTTCCGTGAACTGCGAACAACGGTCTTTTCGTGAGACAGCGTTCGAAAATCTTAGACAGAAAAAATAAATGCTTGTTTTCTCATTAGTTTACCTTCTGGAAGTATCGGACGGAATTACACGATGGGAAGAAAATGAGGAACTTTTTGTCAGTTCGTTGACGGATGAACTCGAGGCAGATGCTCGTTTTCTCGTCGGCTGGACACTCAACGAAATAATTTTTGAGGGTAGACGGAGCAGCCGAGTTTCTTTCTTGAGACACTTTCACTTGTTTGGCATTTCGAAGTCCAAAGACCATCAAATCGTCCTCTTCCTTTACTTGGGTGGCTGAGAAAAGACCAGTTCGGCGCTGTTTCGGTACGCAGGATAAAATCTCTCGCATGCTAAAAACGAAACTTGTAGGAAGCTGAGATCATAGCAGTAAATCTTACTGGTCTTCAAACTGAATCTCATTGAACCGGTCGGCCTCATCGATGACGAGCAACTGAACTGTTTTCATGGCTCTGGCAATGAGGGTTTTTTCGTGCTGGATGATTTGGAATAGGCGTCCTGGCGTCGCAACTAGGATGTTGATACTGAAAACGAGCATTAAGAGCTAAAGCGGTTGATTATCTTACTTTTTGTTTTTGAACATCTTTATGTGTTTATCGACTTTCTGACCACCTGTTACAGTCTCGACTGTCAAGTTCAATTTCTCGGCAAATGGCTTGATTACGGTAACAATTTGGCTGCAAAGCTCTCTGGATGGTGATAAAATCAGAGCTCCAATCTCTTTAGGCTGGAGCTTCGCATTCTGAATGATTCGCATCATGGGTAGAACGAATGCAAGCGTCTTTCCGGAGCCAGTTGGGGATTCGACGACGACATCGGAGAGATTCAGGAGATGTGTACCAGCAAGAACCTGCAATTTATTTTTCAAACGCAGCTGTCCGTATTGTTCTTTTTAGGAGCGCTACCAATTTCCGTCACTCATAAATCACCAGCGACAGCTGAAGCCCCTCAATTTCCTACCGAGGGACAGGGCCCGCCTCTGGTCCCCTCCTCCACACTGCCGCGGCTCATCGGGCTTCTCAAGAGAGCGCGCCCTGCGTTGTCTGCGTCTACTATGTTCCCCTGTTATTCCTCGATCAATATCTCGCGTATTCTTTATATTTGACTTTACTTGCTCTTCCTTTTGAATTAGTGCACTTTTTAAATTGAGAAAAATAATTTCAGAGCAGAAATGAACAAGCCAAAGCAAGATTGGGGAGCATACTACTATCAGGGAAAACGGAAGAGCGGAAAGACACGATTAATGCTGGACGTTGTTCACCAAATGAATCAAGCAGTCCCTACGTTCAATGAGCTTTTCGATGAGGTAAGAAAATCTTTAATTAGTTTCCAACGGGGATACTTCTTTCAGGAAACATTCTATGTTTTCGCTGGTCTTGTCGTTATTGTGGCGGTGATCACTGTGATTATTTTGGCAAAGTGTTGTGGAGTGAAAATCAAAGAATATGATATCGACATCGACCGAGAATGGAGAGATATGACACCGGCAAACCCCTTCAGATTCCCATGGGATGACGCAGCGAAAGAAAAAACAAAACTTAAGAAAGAATGATCATGACTTGACTTTTCACTTTGTAATTTGCCATCACTTATTTTCTTCAATAAACTATGCATGGAAACTTACTTGAACATCCGTGAAGGATTTGAAGTTTTTGTCGAAAACTTCGAGAATTTCTGGACCAAGCTTCTCGCGGTAGGTTTTTGTAGCAACTGGGCCCACTTTCGAAGTCATTTTGGCCTGAAAGAAGAGGGTAATCGATGAATATACAATCAAAACGATCATCCGAGTATCAAAAAAAACGTGTTATACCTATTCAACGACTGAAATAAATAATAAAATTCCCTTAGACATTGATAATGCATCAATCCTAATTCCTCTGCTATGAGGCTAGAGAGTTGAGCGGCACAAAAACATGTACGTTTTTATCAGAATTATTTTTTCAGAAGTGAAATTCCTGTATGCAAAGTACTCAAGAAACAAGAAAAAAACAAAGTTTTTGCAAAAATGTGAAAATAAAGTTTTAATTCTACAAAGTACGCAAACACCGCAACCCTTCTTTCGCGTAGAATGTCAATAAAATTACGACATTTATTGAAAAAGTGATTTGGCAGTTTTCCCTTTTCACCTGTTTCGCGTTTGGTAGTTTATTACGTTTATTCAGCTTATAAAAGTAAAAATAATATTTTAAATATATGAGTTTTATAATCTTTCAATGTTTTATCTTCGCTTGATCACTTTGTTCTCCGTCGTCCAGGTCACATGTTTTTTCTCCAAATTGCTCTAAATTGCAGGAAGATGACGTTTTTTACGAGTTGGGATGAGTTTGTGAAAGCTGTCGAACAAGTGCACAGTGCTAATCCAGAAAAATGCCGGTTAGTCGCATTATGTTTCATTCTGAAATTGTTCTCCTCAAATTTCAGATTTGTTACAAAGTACAACCACACGAAAGGCGTTCTCGTCCTCAAGCTCACAGATGACAACGTCTGCTTGCAGTACAGTACAAATCAGTTGCAAGACGTCAAAAAATTGGAGAAGCTGTCGTCCACCCTGCTCCGTTCCATCGTCACTCAATAATAAAAATCCTAATACGCTTTCACCGATTTCAGTCAAAAATTCCATCCTCGTCAATGTTTTGCTGGCCTTATATGCACCAATATGCTATATTTATTGAATGAATAAGTCGATTGCTGAACATCGTTTTTAATATGACGAATAGGTGAAATTCACTTCTGTAGTCACTGTTGATGAACATAACTTCCAAACTATTAAAAAAAGTCTACAGGATATTTAACTCTCAAAAACCCCACAAGAAATTAGTGAGAACAATTCTCTCCGCGTGAAATAATCTACTTGTAAAACCGGATATTTCTATTTCGAGAGGAATTGCTCACAAGTGTGCTCATTTATCAGTTTCGTGCAGCGAAAAGAGGTTCAGAATGCCGCAGCAAGGCGACAGTTCGCGGAAACATCGCAAGTCGCGATCTATCAAGAAAGACGCAAACCACTACTTTCCGTCAGTTACTTTTGAAGGCGCCGAGGTTGATTTCGGGAAGAGTCCGTCCTCTGAATGACTTATTTCAGTCGGTTGACATTCCGGCAGATGAGGGTAAAAGTCCCGTGAGCACCCACATGTCGCTGTGTTCCAACCCGTCTGACTTCAAGTTCATGGACGAGATCGCTCTTCTGAAGCGCGGACGCATCGACAGAGACGCGCCGAAGCATCCGTACGATCGGCGTGGAACTCCGCCAGAAGAGAGCACTCCCACGAAGGACGCCTCGTCTTTTTCGTGCAAATCGATGGGAGAGAAGAGCCCGGCGATGATGACGCTGATGGGCGGTACGCTGGAGGGAGAGCGCACTTACAGCCTCGGAAACAACGGACAGCTCAAGTATTGGCAGATGAAGGAGGGCGGAGAGAGGTCAGTTGACGCAGTGTTCATTGTTGCTGAAGGGCGTTTCTCTGCAGATACGAAGTGTCGTCGGCCAACGAGCAGATCACTGTCTATCAGCAGAGCGAGGGGCAGACGTGCCTTTTCACGTTCAAGATGTAACTCTGGTTGCGCACTTTTGCAAATGAATATGCTCTATTTCTGTCGGCTCATAAACAATTTCCAGCATCAGATCTCACATCTGGCCAGAAAACAGCATAAATCCATAAATTCAGAGAAAATTTAACGTTAACGTTCCAGTCGCAGGATACCCTTCAAATTGGACATGTTCTGTTGATGGCCTCTCACAATCATCAGAATTCCAGGAGAGAGTAATAACTGTGAAATGAACAATAAATATTCATCAAGAAAAAGTGTTGTTTTTGTAATCGGAGAGGCGTTGGGGGGAATATAATACTTTGGTGTTTTGTACCTAAGTGCACTAGGTTGGAAGCATCGGTATCGTGAAGAAAAATAGAAAAGAGTGGCCCGGAAAAGGAGATTTAGAAGATCTGAATGCGATGATTCTCGCGATCGGTGACGACGATTGAGCCGTCGATGGTGACGCACACGTCTTCGACGCCCTTCAGCTGCCCCGCTCCTCCACCCCATGTGCCGAAAGAGGAGACGAATTGGCCCTGTGCGTCGAAGACCTGAATGCGATTGTTACCCGAGTCGGCGATGATCACGTTTTCCTGAAACAATTGGAATTATCGATTAGTTGTTGTGGAATGCAATGATTTTACTTGTGAGTCAATAGCAATTCCGCGCGGGAATTTGAATTGACCACCATGGAAACCCTCCTCGCCGAACGAGAACAAATGGACGCCGTGCGGGTCGAATACGCTGATTCGATGGTTCGACGAGTCGGAAACGTAGACCTGCGAACGGAAGATATGAAGCTGTGGGCAGTTGGGACTTACGTGGTGGGTTGCTCGGCTGACTGCGATGAACAAAGGACTGTTCAATTGACCCGGAAGATGCCCGAATGAGCCGAACTTCGCGATGAACTGGCCGTTTTTGTCGAACACTTGCACGCGGTGATTGTCCTGAAAACAGCCGATGAGCACTGATCAATCGGTTCCATCTGATACCTTATCAGCCACATAAATGCTTCCCAAATCGTCCACAGCGACGCCCCACGGGTTGTTGAACTTTCCGTTGCCCGGTCCGTGCCCTCCGAACGAGAACAGGTGATCTCCCTCCAAGCCGAACACGGAAATCCGATGATTGTACCTGTCGGAGACGACGATTCGGAGTTTCGAGCTGGCGAGTCCGGCCGCCGAATCGAGTTGTCCACTGCCCGACCCGTAGCCGCCGAACTGACGAACGAACTTTCCGTCCTTATCGAACACGCAGACTCGGTGATTCGACGAGTCACACGTGGCGACGAGACCGCCCGCGAGAGCACACACTCCACGCGGCCAGTTCAGTTCGCCCTCCTTGGCGCCCTTGCGTCCGAAGACGGCACGCGGTCTTCCGCGCGCACGCCATTCGCCTGCCTCGCGAGAAGCGCTTCGCCCGCGCTGCCGCATCACCGCCAACTTCTCCTTCTCCTCGTCGGTGGTGGTGGACGAGTCTAAACGAGATTGACGTTCGGCGAGTAGCTGCTGAACCCGGGCACTTGTGAACTGTGCCTGTAGGTCTGGATTGGTGCGCGAGCGCTGGAAGCGCTGCCTCCGACGCTGCAACCACGCCGGAACGACGATGCCGCCTTCGTCTTCCTCACCTGTGAAATGTGTGACGGGGATGGCGACTTGATCGGCGGCGGGGAGGGTGGGGGCGGCGATTGGGGTGGAAAGCGGTTGGGCGGGTTGTTGAGAGAGTTGCGAGAGGGGAGCCGAGATGACCGTTCCAGGGATCATGCTCATCAGTCCGTCGTCTCGATTGACCGACGCCGCGCGGCACACTATCCGAATGCGTCCTCGGTTAGCGGACACCGGAAAATCCTCTCCTTCGGATTCCTCACTCGAGACCGCTCTTGATGCGGCCTGACGTTGTTGGTGGGCTCGTCGGATCGTCTCCACTTTCTCGTTCAGCGACTCATCGTTGCTGGATTGCTGACGTGGCAGTGGTGGTTTGCGGATTGGCGTTTGCGGCAGCGGGGCGGCAGGAGACGGCTCTTCGCTTCTTTCGACTGGCGGCAGTGGAGGCTTGCTGGCTGGAGAGACGGTTCTCGGCGAGTCAGAAGAGGGGACGATGAGGCTTGTCGGCCGTGACTTGGTTGGTTCAACGGACCGTGAGACACGGTCAGCAGCCCACGGCGATGTACGAGCCGAAGTGTCGGAGGTGGCGATGGTGGAGGTGGTGAGGAGCGACGGGGCGGCGGAGGTGTTGCGGAGACGATTCCACGCTTCCTCCTCCAACTGCTGACGACGACGGTAGCGAATGGAACTCTCATCGGGTTCTGGATTGCGATGACTGAAAATGAAAGGGGATAGGAGAAGTAACATATGAGGGAGAGAGTGAGTGAGAGTATACATGAAAGTAACTGAGCCATTCGAAATGAAGAACAACAAAAGAATCGAGAGACTATTCTAGACGAATGATATATTGGAACAGTTGTCGACGACATGGATATGAATTAAGTGGAAACTGACCGGACACACTTCGAGAATCACAGAACCTTAACATGGAATTGTTATCATCATTTGGACTACACTACGCAGTTATCTATTCTAGCCACTCCATCTGTTAGTACTTCCACCGTCTCCACATACCTGTGTCTAGAAGTTGTTCTTTCGGCCTCTCGCTCTCTCAAACTGTTCCGTTCGTCCGATTTCACTCGGTAGTTGTCGCTCTCCAACGGAAGACGGAAAGGCCGTGGAAGGTAGGACTGTTCCAGGGGAAGGTATCTGGAAACGAGGGGATTGGAGAGGGATCGAGAGGGAGAGCTTCGCACCTTCCGGAGAACTGCGGAACCAGAACACACAGTTCTCCCGATGTCGCGATGGCCGCCGGAAGTTTCGCTGCGTCGTCTCCAGCGGAGAAACGCAGTTTTCTATTGAAAAGTTCATCGGCATCTGGCTGAAAATTCAAAAAAAAAATCGTTTTCTTCTACTTTCTCGGGGGGATACCTGAAAGTTTCTCAAGTATTCGAGTCCTTCTGTGAACGTGTTCTTCATTCGAACCAACTCGGCGTCGTCGATTGCACATTCTCCCTGGAATGTACGAGATATAAGAGGGAAGTCTCCGGATGACCTCACTTTGATGGCAGCATCGAGCCTGGAGACTGCCTCGCTCATATTCGAGCTCTCGATCTCGAGAACGTCTCGAAGATTGCTCATGGTTCGGCTCTCGGTCGCTTGGAATGTATCGATTTCGACGAGAAAGTTGTCTTCTTTCTTCTTCAGCTCTCTTTGATATCTGGAAACGGAACGCATTCGAATGAGTCATCTCCCCTCCAGTAACCTGTGAAAGTACTCCTTGACTTCCGCCTTCGTCGTCTCGCAGTTCATCGTCATCATATCGATTCCCTTCGACAGATTGTCCGACGCCTCCGTGATCCGATTCGCGAGTCTTTTCACCTGATTCAGAAGACGTGCCATGTCTCTTTTCAACATGTCCATGTGCGTCTGCCTGCACTCTTTGCACGCCTTCCGGTCGCAATGAGCACACGGCTCACAGTCGGCCTTCTCGTCGCAGATCTTGCACCGCTCCAAGTTGTATCTGTGGATGTACTCCTCGATCTCGGCCGCCGACTCCGGCGTCGCTTGCAAATGGATCTCGAGGAAGCCGGTGAGTGTGTAGTTCGGCTGGAAAGCCTTGACTCCGTCGTAGGGAATGTTGTGCTCTGCGCGGCATTCCGGGCACTTGAGGTTGCGGTGCAGAGTGTCGGCGCAGCTCTCGAGGCACGGATAGCAGAACGTGTGCTGACAGGGCAGAAGTTTCGGCTGTCTGCAATCGAGGGCCCATCATACAAAGTGTCCCCCGTCCCTAATCCATTTCTTTTCTACTTTTCCGATATCTTTCAAAGAGCACAGAGAGCCCAGGGCCCCCCTTTCCGATCGGTGTAATACACACACTTTGCAGCCATTGGGCAAGATAGTTGGCGATTGGCGGAGGATCCGATTGGCAAGAGAAGGGGAAGAAGCGGCGAAACGGGGGGTTGTAAAGAGAGGAGGGGGGAAAGGCCGTTCGAGATGGACAGCCTCGGGAGAGTGTTTCGAAATGCGAACAACCGGGGAAGGGTGACTCACGGAGATTGGGCTGTCACAACTTTCGCACGGTTCTCAACCTTCGTATCAGATCCCGAAGAGAGCTCAACGCGTGATCCGCATCGCCCTTGTTGATTTGTTGATCACTCATAACAGCGTGATCTTGTTTTGTTTTTGATAAGCCTACAGTGCGCAAATACGTTTTGTTTATGCCTCTAGGCCCCCCTTCAAGTTCTCTGTCGAGCCGGTCCCAAGCGGTACTCGACGCCTGTGGAGGGGGTCATGTGACGGCGACACTGGTCAGTCACACGCTCCCCCCATTTCGTTTCCAATTGCACTCGTCTCGTCTCGTTTTGTTTTGCCCGTGAACTAACTCTCCTGTTCTTCTTGCGAACGAACAGCTGGCTGAGAGGCAGCGAGAGACAGTGGTCGGTGGGGGAGGGACGAGAGAAGCGAAGACACCTACTTGTAGCGATCGAGACAAATCGGACACGTCAGCAACTGCTCGATCTTCTCGAGAGGGTTCACGAAATCAGCTGGCCTGCTCGACGGTGGACGTGACATCAGCTCGCGCATCTGAAAGATCACGGGATTGATCGGCGCTTTGATGGATAGTTTTGCTCCGAAACTCGGCCTGTTTTCGGCAGAACTTCAGCCAGGTGTTCAGTACTTTCCATCGGTGCACTTTCTCTGATTTGTTCCTCCCTCACCATCTTCTAGACTTCTTCGAAAATTGATGAGAGTCTCTCGACCAGACCCACATAATTCAGGAACGCTAAGCGGCTCCCACGATGGGAATTCGCAGGAGTTCTCGATTGCAACTGAGCTAACCGCCCCCGAGTTTCTCAGGATGTCTCACCTTTTCGCGGGCCTCTGCTTCATTTTGAGGAGAGTTACTCATCGGGGCAAAACGATTATGTTGGCGATTGGCAATTCAGAATCAACGAATGACAGTGTGTGTTGGGGGGGAGGAAAGGGAAGAAATGGCGGAACGAGGAATCGAATATAATAATAAAGTGGGGTGTACTTGGAGAGTGGGGATGAGTGTGCGGAGTGCTCCCGGGAGCCGCCGTCTTCGTCGAGGGATCGGAGACGGCGGGCGCGAAAGAAGAGCGCAGCAACAAGCCTGCTCGGGAGGGCCGCGACGCCCCCAGACATCCCCGCAAACACTGCGGCCCGATATCAATCGGAGGCGAGTGCGTGGGGTGCGCGGATCGGATCGACGAAGCAGTTCGCTGTGTTTTTTTGGCCTACTGTTTGACTATTTACTCATCAGTTTCGAAACCGACGCAAAAGTTGGAGGGATTGGGGAAAACAGCAGGGCAACTGGTTCCGAGAGAGCAGTGTGCGAGGATAGAGGATGGAGCCTGTGCTTAGGGTGTGCATTTCTACCGTATCTGGCTCCTCGCGGGATCCCAAAGAAACACACGAACTTGTGGATCTATCTTTGAAGAACGGACTGTATCGAACCGAGAAGGGATTTTCCGAGGATAGATTTCCATTCTCGAAACCTGTTGATGAGCATTTCGAAATGCTGAACTACTCATGTTGAGTAAGAATAGAGGAAAACATACATAGAGAAACAGTATATGATCCTTATTCCAAATTATGTTTGGGTGTCTTACAATCGGATGCCATCGAAATGGCCCCGCGGCCGAGGAGAGCTCTGCCGGATAATCATTATATCTCGAGATTGACAAGTGATAGCAAAAAGTTGTTAACAGGAAACGTGAAGTCCTCGTTATGATCTACAAGTTTGCTGTTGACAACTTTTTGATATCTCTTATCAATCTCGAGATATAATGATTCTCCGGCAGAGCTCTCTTCGGATACGGGACCACGACATTTCACATAACTGGAATTCCAAAGTTGTCACTGTGGTTCATTCCACTTTCTCTCCACACGTGCTCATTCGAACTCTCTATCAATCTCCAATTTCCGGTTCCAAAAGTCCCGTCGGGCGGGTGCATCGGAAGGTGTGTGTAACCCGTCGGTTACTATGACAATCCATCTTCTGTGGGCGGCCGGAGACACAAAATAACAGAGGAGGCACGAGAGCACAAGTTTTCTTCTGCCGCCTGCCCCACACTCACCCACTTCCTTCTCCATTTATGCGATGGCTACTCGTTTCTCTCCTTCACTTTTCGATTTCTACGATTGCGGATGGTATGATCTCTTTGGTTTCCCAATTGGGGTGTATTTCGTGTTCAAGACTGCCTATGTCCGTTGTGTCAATTGGATCAGTTACCGGACAACTGCACAACCATCTACGGACACATTCAGATGGGTCTCGAGTCGACGATGCCTCCTTTCGAAGTATTCCTGTCACTCTTCCAAGAAAGACCTTTCGTTTTCAGATTGTAGAGTACAAACTGGAGAACGTCACGAAGATCGTGGGATGTGTGACGATCGCCAATTCTGGCTTCACGAGCCTCTCTCTCTTCTCGAACTTGAAGGTCATACAGTACTCGCAGACCGGCAATGCGTCCACGTGTTCTTGTGAGTGTCCCCCGACGTCATCAGACCCAAACAGAAAGTTTTCAGCGTACGGAAACATCATAACAATAGCGAAGAACAGTTTATTGCGTAGGCTGTACTTGACGAGTTTGGAGAAGGTGAGCACACAGAGCCGCAATCCGATACCCCTCCGGGTCACAGGTTATTGTCGGGAAGAAGGCCGAGTACGGCATCTTCATCGTCGACAATCCGTCGTTGTGCATCACAGAGCAGGAGTTGGAGGCGTTCATGAACACTCCCAAGTTCTACGCGCCGCACATTCAGATTTGCGATCCGAAGAGTGGGAGAAAGAGATTTGTGATGTGGCAAGAGAGTGGTGTCTGTTTGCAGAAGTCTACTGCAGACTCGATAACTTTGACTTCTTCGATGACACGAATATAGCTGCCGGGTGTCAAGTGCTCACAGAATCACTGGTTCTCAATGCAACTCAGAACGAGAATGCGACCGAGTTTCAGAACAGGTACATCTGTGAGAGAAGAGATGTTCTGAATGAAATCACAGACTGAACGACGTCGAACAGATTCTCGGCTCAATAATAGTTTTGCAAACCGACATCGTCAGTTTGAAGTTTCCAAAGCTCTGGAGGATCTATAACTTTCAACGTAACCGCTCCTCCGTTTCTTTCACCCAATGGATCACCCGATTTCAGCTGATCTCCCCATCATTCTCTTGCAAAACAACGAGTTTCTCTCTGAAGTGGAGCTCGTCAATCTGACCTCTGTTCCCTATTTCGGCACGTGGCCAGACGTGCTCTTCGCCTTCCAGAATCCGCTGCTCACTAATATGTCAGCTGACACGTGTGACCACCTCACCAAACTCGGCAGCATAACTTTCGAAGACCCGATTAATGATATATGCAGTGGGCACGCGATGCTCCTCTTCCACCTGTCGCTCTATTTTCAGAGAATGAGCAGACGACGTCGACGACGACGACTACAGTGTTGCCAGTTGTGATCCAGACGACGGAGGAGGTGACAACAGGAGGCAAAACCGGAAACAATTCGACTGCGTTGAGCCTGGTGGAGAAGGTAATCTCGTGTTTTTAATCGGAAAATGCCATAAACAAGTTGTGTTTTTTCGAGGAAAACTTAATATTCTCTAATGTTGTTTCCCTAATCACGGGGTTTTCAGAGCAAACCGCCGTCGAGCGGCGACACGAAAGACAACTGCGGGACGGTGATCTGCCGGCCGGCACTGCTTCTCCTATCATTGTTAATTCATTTATTGAGATCATTTTGATGATACTGTTGTTTTGTTTGTGCCTATAAACCGTAGAGGTCCTCGTAATGATGCTGACTGCTCTCCGTTTCCTCTCGGTGATGCTTCGGCTCATAGGCGACCATGTACTCGGATTCGGGTACTATCGTGTCGAGGAGAACCGGAAGGAATATGAGTCCGTGAAGGATTCCGAGTGCAACGACAAAGAATACAGTGTTGACGAAGGTTCGGACGATGTAAGAGTGGACGAAGGCGAGGAGAGAGACTCCGATGGCAGTGGAGAGGGCCGATTGGAGGATCGGTTCCGTCATGACAAGGAGACACTTCTGGAAATGAGACACAGTTCAGAGAGTCAGGGGAAGAGAGAGAGACTCGCCTCCAATCGGTTTTCCCTCTGGATAACAAAGTGGAAGGTGGTGTGGGTGACGTAGTCGACGGAGAATCCAACACTCATCACAATCGTTATCATCGAAATGATATCGAGTCGAGTGTTCGTCGCCGCGAGGGCTCCGATGACTCCGATGTTTACGGAGAGGATGGCGAGGGCGATGCACAATGCAGACACTGGACGAGGCACCTGAAATGAGGATGTGTGAGAGAGAGAGAAACAGAAAGCGATACCATGAGAACACAAATCGAGAGCATTGTCAGAATGGCCGAGATGACGTCGACGACGACATTGTAGACCGTCGTCATCTGCTGATCGACGAGCAGGAAGCTGGTGTCGTAGACGAATCCGCCGAACGCACTCTCCTCCATCACCTTGCGCATGTAGTTCGCCCGCGGCGCATCGTTGTCTTTTCCGAGTTTCCGGACCCGGAACATCATCTTCATCGCCTCTATCCTCCCCGAAAGTGTGAATCGGATGTCGTTTCTGAACTTCAAATTGGGCTCCCTCGACAGAAATGTGTGCAGTTCGTCGAAGAAGTCATTTTGGGAAAACTTCCTTCCACGGAACTTCTTCTCGAATGGCTCCAGCCAGAACTCGGCTCGAGAGCTATACTCACTTCTGGAATGGAATATGAATGTATTCTGAATCATTTGTAGTCTCTCACCCGCCAAGTTCTTCATACAGCGACACGAGGTCTCTTCTCACAATCGGATCCGTCAAAGTGACGTTCTCGGTGAGTACCAACGCGAAACAGAAACCACCGTAGTCGGCGAACAGTCGTTCCTGAGCCTCGAGTTCTTTCGAAACGTACGAATCGTCCGGAGCCAGAAGTTTCAGATCGAGGCCTAGCGGAAGACCGAGAGCGTAGTGAATGGAAGTGAGGAGGTAGATGAGGAACACGAAGAAGACGCCGATTCGGGAAGGCCACGGGTTGAGGATCTTGAACAGCGCGTGTGCCACGTACGATGCGACGTCAATGTTTCGAGACTTCAAGATCTTTGTTTCGGCTGAATGACGATCTACTTTGATAGGTTGAAAGTGACGGAACTAACACGAAGGAACGATGTCGTAGCAGCAGAAGACGGGATGCTTCCCGGCGACTTCTCTCCGACAACACAACGACATGACTGCGTTGAAGAAGGTCACTTGGAACACGAACATGAACAGAATCGCCATTGCACAGTAGGTACAGAACACTCCTGGGGGGAAGGCAAATGGAAATCTTCTTATGGATTAATGGAAACTCACTGACTGCGTGGAAGTCTGAGATACTGCCGATTGCGAACGAAAGACCGTCGGTGAGAGAGGTGAGAAACAGAGAAGCGGCCGATTCGGTGAGAGCGTCGATGTATCGTTGCTCTTCTGAAGACGACGTCTTCGTCATTCGCCAACTCTTCAGCATCAGAAACATGTTATCCGTGCCGATTGCTGAAAAGAAACTTTGATTCCGAAGAGTGCCGGTTTCCCGTTGAACGACTCACAGACGACTAGGAATGGCATAATGAAGACGAGCGGAAGGAAGGGATACTGTAGGTAGATCAGTAGGGAAGTCGAAGCAATTGTGGCCATTGTCGCATTGAACATTGCGAAGAATCCGATGAATGGCTGTGATTTGACGACGTGGAAGGAGGAACACGCGAACATGCAGAAGACGACGAGCACCAGAGAAGTCCACGGCATCCACGGAATGAGCAACTCGCCGTTTCGCTCCATTTCCTTCGCCAAACTCTTCGAAGAGGACCACAGTATCGTAGAGTTGTCTTCTTTGTATCGTGGTATCGCTGTGAGAAAGACGTCGATCCATCTGAATGATTCTGATGACGAGGGAAGAGTGGGAACTGTAACCTCTCGGTGGACTCGCTCGACTCGAGAATGTATGTCAAACGGACTGCTTTCGAGGATCGGATCGGCGAGTTCCCTTCGCGATCTTGCGACTGAAATCTGTCTTTCTCTACAGTACACTGGAAACCGTGTACCTTCGGTTCGATGCTCACTCCACCGAACACCATCGCATTGTCTATTGTGAAGTCACCGAACTTCAGGTTCGGGTAGCGCAGAAGGAACTGAATCGCGAACTCCTGAATGGGAAATCGGGATTACAGACAGATTACAGGGGGGCTCACAGGTGTATCGTCTTCCAGTGCAAAAGCGATCGGATGCATTGTACATGCCTCGTCGTCCCGATTTCTCAAACAGTTCGAAGCCACAGTGTCTCCTTGTCTCGTCTGAATGTCTTTTGTTGCGGATCAACGCTTTCTCCCTCCGTACCTCAAGCCCCATCACGAACTTGTGAAGTCTTGCCATTCGGTGTATTCCTGACGTGGACAGAATGTTCCCTTCGCCGCTTTCGTCTTCTATCACTGTGTAGACGAACTTGGAACCGAAGATGCTGTAAGTGTCCCTTTGGGCGTCTCTCGGCGGGAACAGGTGCAACAGTTGTTTGAGGTCTCTGAGACTTCGCATGTCATCCGGAAGAAACACTTGCAACGTGTCATTTGTCACATTCAGATGGAAGTTTGTGACTGTCAGGGTCACTGAAATCGAGAATGTCCGAGTGGGAACATAGTCTCCACAAACCAATGGAAACTGTCAGAAGTGGCGGAATGATGAGAAACGGAAGGGGCCATCGGACGACGACTGTGCTCTCGTACTGAAAGTAGAACAAGAGTTACCACTGGAGAAGCGACTGGTAAACCTCGAAAAACTGCGAGACGACGGATTGGAAGTTGAGCGACTTCATCTCGACTGGTTTCTCAGCGCGTATTCTCGAAGTACGGTTCGGGTTCCGAGCAATTAGTAGACGGACGGTAATTGGGGGAGAAGAAGAAGAAGAAGAAGACGGAGACGCATAACTACTAGCTGACCCAGATTATTACGGAAGAACAGGTGTTTGGAGGGACACGGAACAGGGATGCGGGGCAAAGTGAAAAGAGTCAGGGGGGAGGCTGTGATGATACAGAACAGAACTCTCATGTTCTGTGAGCACATGGATTGTGAGTTGTGAAATCAATCTCACTTAACCGTAGCCCAGAGGAGACAGAGAATAATGAACAGTAGCATTCTATGTGGAGGATTCTTTGCTGTAAACCTTTACAACTCGGCCGAAGAGTATCCGTTTGAGCTGGAACTAAACGGGGCTCAGGGAACGCTCTCAACGTTCAGCTTCTGTCAACGTATTCGACGATGCAACCTGGAAGACATGGAGAGTGTTGCAAATGTTTCTACCTAACTCCTATTCGATTCCCAGGTCGAACAGATTAGTTGCAGTTGATTTTCAGATAAATAAGGTGTGCTGTGCACTACTGTAGTCAACAACCGCCGCCCATTCCTCAGAGGCTTCTTCCAGTGCATTCGTGTGAAAAAGGATCTGTGAGGTGTCTATTTCGGTCGGTGTCCAACTGATAACAGCTATCACTTTCCACCCGGCTGCCCTTTTTCATCACGAGCCGACGACTTCGCCCGCACTTTCAGCAAGATCAGCCGCTCGCCAAATCCACTTACAGTCGAGTTAACGGGGCGCCGGCTCAGCCCGCCACCCCTGACGTAATCGGTGCGGAAGTGTGCGTCAATCTGTGAACTTTCCCTCCCGCTTCTCTGCATAAACCGGCGATTCGACGACGCGTGACACTGCTGAAACCAACGAGGCAGGCTCTCCCCGCGTCCTCCCGAGACCGGCGGAGGATTATCGGCGTGGCGGCCAGAGGCAGCAGCAGAACCACTCCCCTTCGCCGCCCCGCGCGGGCTTTGCCGCTGTGCTCTCGCGCAGCCAATCTTGTCAAACGTATTAAAAGTGTATTTATAAATGTGTTAATATACATAATATCAGCATCGAGACGAGGGGGATTTGCTCAATCCTCTCCGCCTCTCGTGCTCTTCCCCTCCGCCTCCTTCGGCTCCTTCTTTCTCTTCTATCATCGATCCTTTTATTGTCTTTCCCCCCTTCCAGCTCCCCGCACACCTTTCCCCATAACACACACTCCGTCGTTTTTTGCCATTCCAGAATGCTATTATCACCTGAGCAGTTCTCGCGACTCAGCGAATACGCGGCATGTAAGAAACACCTGTGGGTGCCGTCCGAAAGAGAACATTCCAGACTCGCGACGAAAACTCAAAGACATGCTCAGCGACTTTCAACAGGACGGAAAGTTCTACTCGTATCTCTCACTCGACGGGCAGGTAATCGACTCCCTCTTCTTCCCATCTCGTCGTCAGTGTTTTTGTTTCCCACTCCTCGCGAACGTAGTCGTCGTCGTCGTCGGGGCAGCGATCTGGCGTGCAACGCACGTATCAAAAGTGAAAGAAGCGGAAATTGATGCGTTTTCTGTTTGGCGCTGAGGGAAGAGAGGGAGAGAGCTCGAACTGAAAAATGATGAGGTGACATGCGATAGAGGGGACACCAAAGGGAAGCGACGGCGCGGGAGAGGGAGGCTCCGCAACTCTGCAGATTCATTAGCAATTGCTCGTGTTTATCAAGTGGGCACCACCACAACGTTCAGAGCCCCCGCACGCGCGTTGGCTTCTTCTTCTTCTTCTTCTTCTCGATGATTTTGCACGACGTCGCTGTCACCGCCGCTTCTCATTTGTGTCGAGTGGAGGGGGGAGGGAGGGGGAAATGAAATTGTAGTCTCCGGAGAAGCACAGAACACGAATACACTACAATCGGGATTCCAGAAGACGTCGCCTAGTGATGTGGTGCTGACTAGTGATTGTAGAATTTGAACGTTCTTTGAGTTGGGATACTGTAGCAGGCGAGAGAGTGTGTGAAGTGAGAGACACAGGAAAAGACTGCACCTGATGCACTTTCGAATACTTCCGTTTCAGACGATAAACATCGATGGATTCCGGGCGTTTCTCATTGACTACTTCGGAGCCGACCTGCCCGGGGATCTCGTCGATCAGCTCTTCCTCTCCTTCTCCAAACCGCCCATCAAAGAGCGTCGAACGAGTCTCTTCGAAGACGCCATATCGACTGTGAAGGCAAAGTTCTCCGAGTCTCTGTCGGGTCGAATGGCCGGATTGACAATGTCCGGCGGATCGGGACAGCAGACGGACAGAAGTCAGAACAGTGAGCCGCAGGCACTCGTGTGCATTCCCGAAGATGGTGAGAACAGAAAGACAATCAGTCAGAGACACGGGAAAGCATTCAGACGTTGTGGGGTCGAAGCCGGCGAGCAGCTCGTCTCAAGAGCCACGAATTCCACTCAAACCTCTCATTTGCACACTTTCTCTTCTGGAAGCAGACACTCCAGAGAACAAGTTAGACGGTACTCTCTGAGCTCTTCGAATCCAATTCTCAAGTCCATACTTCCAGTTGTCTTCCATATTTACGATTCGGATGCGAATGGGTTCCTCGACAAAACCGAAATCGACGGGATCATCGAGCAGATGATGAACGTGGCGAGATATCAGCAGTGGGATACCATTGAATTGGAACAAATCATTCGCCAAATGATGGTCGACATCGACTATGATAACGACGGAATCGTATCGTTCGACGAGTGGAGGAGAGGCGGACTGACCAACATTCCGCTTCTCGTTCTTTTGGGCTTTGACACGGTGAGTTGTGTCGGGGAAGGCAGAGAAGGATGTGTCGATTGTTTTCAGGAAATGAAAGAGGACGGATCTCATGTTTGGCGTCTTCGCCACTTCACCAAACCCACTTATTGCAACGCCTGCTGCAGCATTCTCGTCGGATGGGGAGGGAAACAAGGACTTAGTTGCTCGTGTAGGCGCTGTTTCTCTGTGTCCGCCAATGAAATGATCTCTGTTCAGTGTGCAAGTACACAGTACACGAGAGGTGCGTACGGTCTGCTGCCACCAACTGCATCAGAACGTTTTCGAGTAGACAGCAAGGTAAGTGAGCCGCTGGCGGTTGCTCATTGAGCACTGCGGTTGTTACAGATAAACTCTATCATCACTGGCAAGATGCCAACGCCACGGCTAAGTGTGTCAAGTGTAGAACGACGGTGGGAGTGTTCCAAGGCAAGGGCTGTCGGTGGTGTCACAACTACGTAAGCTCTCTCTCTCTCTCTCTCTCTCTCTCTCTCTCTCTCTCTCTCTCTCTCTCTCTCTCTCTCTCTCTCTCTCTCTTTCCCACTCATCCCATCTTTCAGGTTCATCACCGTTGTATGTCTGCTCTCGCTCAAGAGTGCGATCTCGGAGCTCTCGTCCATCACATACTGCCCCCGACTCACATCTTTCCCGCGTTTCTCGAACGGAAGACATCGACGTCCATGAAGAACCACAACTTCGGAAGCCACAGTGCGAGCCTCTTGCAGGCGATTTCGCCGAGTAACGACTGTCGTCCTCTCCTCGTTCTCGTCAATCCGAAGAGCGGCGGGAAGCAGGGAGTGAAGATCCTTCAGAAGTTCGAGTACCTTCTGAACCCCCGACAAGTCTACGATCTGAGCAAGACTGGCCCTGAGCCGGGACTTCAGCTGTTCTCGACGCTCAAAAACTGCAATATACTGGTGTGTGGAGGCGACGGAACCATCGGATGGGTTCTCGAGTCGATGGACAAGTTGACGTTCCCGCACGGAAGACCCCCTGTCGCCGTGCTGCCGTTGGGAACTGGAAACGATTTGGCGAGATGTTTGCGTTGGGGAGGCGGTTATGAGAATGAGAACTTGCACAAGATACTGGAACAGATCGAGAAGTCGTCACTGATAGACATGGATCGGTGGCAGATCAAGATAGAGATCACAGAGAACAAGAACAATCGGAGAGCCAGCGAGAAAGGGGACACTCCCCCGTACAGCATAATCAACAACTACTTTTCGATTGGAGTGGTGAGGGAAGGGGGAGAGAAAGAGAGACCGATTCGTTCGTTTCAGGATGCTTCGATCGCCCACCGATTCCACGTGATGAGAGAAAAGTTTCCGGAGAAGTTCAACAGTCGGATGAGGAACAAACTGTGGTATTTCGAGTTGGGAACCAGTGAAACTCTCTCGAGTTCCTGCAAGAACCTTCATGAGCAAATCGATATTCTGGTAGGACTCTCGGTTATCTATTCCAGCTGAAAAGGAGAGTTTCAGTGTGACGGTGAGTCGATAGACCTCGGCCAGGATGCTTCTCTCGAAGGCATCGCCCTCTTGAACATTCCGTCCATCTACGGTGGATCGAATCTGTGGGGAAGGAGTCGCAAATCGAAAGGAAGGATGCCAGGCCTGTTTCCGATGAAAAACGCCGAGAAGATGCAGTTGCAGACGAGAGTGCAAGACATTGGCGACGGACTGATCGAGGTTTGAGCCCTGGTTCCTGGCCTATCCAACACAAACTTTGCAGCTGGTCGGTCTCGAGTCTGCGATGCAAATGGGACAAATCAAAGCCGGTGTCCGGGGAGCGAGACGTCTTTCGCAGTGCTCCACTGTCGTCATTCAGTGAGTCATCTCGTTGTGTTTTAATGCTCCCCACTCACTCTTCCAGAACACACAAATCATTTCCAATGCAAATCGACGGGGAACCTTGGATGCAGCCTCCGTGCATCATTCAAATAACACACAAAAACCAGGCGAAGATGCTAGTCGGTCAGTTTCCGATCTCTTTTCCGACACATTTAGTCAATCGTTCTCAGCTTCAGCTCCCCGAAAGAGGAGTTCGTGGATGCTCCTGAAGCGACAGTCGACGAACGACGACAATTGATGAGAGAAGCTCTGTTCATATCATGACTTTGTGTAAATGAAATTAATAATTTATCGATAAATGTTTCGTTCAAAGTGCTGATCAGCACTTTGAACACAAAATGACAGTGGTTTAGTGTCAAGTGGCGACTTGACAAAATGTATCGTGCCACGGCACCCTAGAAGCTACGTGTAGTAAAAAATTGCAACATTTTGCCGGGTTCGGCCACCAATCGGCAATCCTGAAACGTGGGCGACGATTTGAAAATCAATTTAGAATGTTTCATTTTTAAAAATTTGAAACTTTTTAGAAGTTTTTCGAGAAAATTGCGAAAAACCCTCGTGGACTAGGAAACGGTGTCAGGAGGCGGAGTTTCAAAACGCAAATATGGCCTGAATTTTCCTCTAACACGTCGCTCCCAGGGTGCCGTGCATGCCAAGTCGCTAAACTGTACGTGTAACTGACCCTTTGTTTTGTAGTAATGTTCACGAGCGGCTTGTTAGTTTTTTGCACCTTTTCCCCTTTATTCAAAGTCCAAACACCCCCAGTAGTAATCTGGATAATCGTGATAGTATTTGCTTAAAAACATGATTTGATGACCATAATGTATGGCATGATGGCCGACTTCGCGATTCTGTACTTTCTGTACTATGTGACTACTAGGAAACACTTTCAGACAAGAAAATCCACTAAAGTGCTGAAAAGCTCTGAAGTGATAATTGAGTGATAAGAGGTTTCGTGACAACGAGGGAGATATACGTTCACAGTTATCTTCCACTGTTTTCTGTTTAAGGCTACTCATTGAAATGAAAAATATCGCTTTCACAGCTATTATATATTTCAAAAATCTTGTCTGCGCCTCTCGTGGAACACATGAGACAGAGACAATAGTCGTGGCGAGACCAATACGGGTCTAGCGGAGCGCGATAATTCAAGATAGTTACTGATAATATGATAAGACAGTCACATGTGGAACTTAAACTAGAGATGATTAACTTACTTTTCGTTTTTTAAACAACATTCTACGACCATTTTCAACCAAGTTATAATTCCTCCAAGTTGAAGTTTCGGTTTTTTCAAAAACAATTTCGTTCGACCATAACTCGAGAACAAAGACCCGGGCACTAGTTTCTCATTATGGGTGATCATAACTCTTACTGTACTACCGATTGTCCCTACCCTCATCAAAATCCCCGCGTTTCAATTTGGGAGCATTTAGATTTCAAATTTCCTGGTTTTCAACAATTTCCTCATTATAACATAATTTTCATGACTTTGTAAATGGAAAAAATAATTTATTAGCACTTTGAAAACAAAATGGCACCGGTTTTAGTGTCAAGTGGCGACTTGACGAAATGGTATCGAGGGTCATGAGAACCAATAAAAATCAATAAATTAGCAAAGTGAATTGTGCGGGGAATTGGGTCCTAGAAAAAAGAAGAAAAACTGGAAACAAGTATCACAAACAAAACAAAAGTGAGTGAGAAATCACAGAGATCAGTGGAGGGTGAAGAGAGAAAAAGAAGAAGACGTGTGTCTAGAGGCCAGTGTCTGCCCACTGCTCCCGTTCGTGTCGCAGTTCCGCAGTGTACAGAGAGGGTTCGTCGAGACGATTACGCTTGAAGAAGCCACACTTGTAGAAGACAAATATGACGATGGCGAGGAGGAGAAGCCCGATGAGTGCGGCGACCGCGAGGATCCACCACGGAACGGGTCGCGTTTCGCCTGAAGGATTTCAGTTTGAACGGAGAACTTTGTGATGAGGGAAACTCACCGATGGACGGCCTATCCGGATAGGCGAGGGTGGCGACGGAGGCTTGGTTGTTCGACGAGTCGTCGTCGATGCCTTGCGACGAATCCACTTCGAGACGTCCAAACGATTTGATCTCGACGTACTCGACGTTGGTGTAGTCCTCGATGAACGTCGAGTTCCAGAGTCTCGCACGGAAATCGACGACTGGCGCAGAGTTCGCGTCGATGAAGTCAAAGTGGCAGACGACTGTGAAACAGCTGGCACTCTTCTCGGGGCAACTCTGAAACCATCTCGTGTTTGCACACTCCTCCTCTTTTGATACTTACCAAAGTGACCACTTCAATGTTCATTCCGTTCTCAACCTTCGTCGTCGTCATCCAGTTCCAGAGTTTAGCCAACGAGAACTTTCCATTGTCCACTGATGCCTGTGCCTCGGGAGCCACCTCCTCCTCCTCCTCAGTCGATCGTTTCACTCGATGCTCCACCCTGGCGGGGGCTGTCTCTTGGGTACTGTACTTGGTGTTCAGCTTGATGTCCACCGGATTGACGTACTCGTACTTCTGTTCGATCGAGCACTTTCTCACTTCACGAGTTCCGTCAGTGTTCTCGAGTGTAATCGTCGGCACGTCCAGCAGATACATTGCCCATTTTCCCTTTCCGAACCGAGAATGAACCTGATAGGGCCAATCGAACTTGGCGACCACATTCCGAACCGTCCATGGTCCGTGGTTGAGGATTGTGTAGTTGTGACGGACCATGATGCCGATGTCCTCCTCGAGTTCCAGTTCCGACTCCGCCTTCGCCTTGCCTCCGTAATGCACAATCTTCGGGTAACTGCTTCCGAACAGCTCGAGCTCTGCCTTCTTGATAATCGACACCTCGGCGTCCCACTTGTTGTCCTTCAACTCCTCCTCCGTCTCCTGTGACGTCGAATTCACGTGAGCGGAGAACTTCAACGCCTTGCCGACGCCTTCCGTTCTTCCTCTCGTCAGCTTGAACTGGATCGTGAACTGATGCTTCGATCCTCCGTTCATCGGGTTTCCCAATGGCAGATGGACAATGTTCTTGCCGACCGTCTGCGCAGTCATCCGTTTGTTTCCGAGCACTTGCGGCAGTTCGAGCTCCTCTTCGTTGAATTCGAGATAGAAGTTTGCCTGGTAAGCCTTCTCCTTTTTGTTCTCCACCGTAAATGTCACATCCAGATAATCCTTGTCTCCCACATTCGAAACATATCCTCTCTCAGTTCTGAAACACACATCATCATCATCATCAAACTACACTTTCGGGCTTACAGAGGGATGTCCTTGAAGTGCGCCTTCAGCGACAAATCCGTCTGGCACGTGTGATCCTCGCCGCACAAAGTGTTGAAGGGGACTTCGAACTCGTACGAGGCGCCGTACTTGTTCAGCACTGGAAAGTGCTTCAAATCGACCGCCTGGCTGCCTTGTGGCGGTTGCACGGGCTTCTTTTCGTTGCTGAAAGACAACATTTGATGCGAGAACGAATGCGAGGCAACTTACCGAATGCTCACAGTGAACCGGAACTTGAGGGGTGTTATCCAGTCTTTCGCCTCCTGCACCGGCAGGTAAATGTTCTGTCGGTAGGTCCTCTTCTGGACGTGACTGTTGCTTCCGCACGGCCACGAATAGTTGTGTGAGTGGCTTCCCTCGATGACTCCGCGAGCCGAAACGTCCGCGCGGAACGGAATGGATTCCAGATTGCAGATGAAGACGTCGGAGGAGAAGTCGACCAACTCGGCTCCTCTCGTCGTCTCCTCGTCCACGTAGATGAGCATCTCGAGGGGGAAGCATGTCTTGGCGCCTCGCGGACAGTTGACTCCCTTGTCAATGTCCACCATTCTCGTCTGCATCTTGTGCTTCGCATCGATACTGATTACCGGTCGAGCACGAAGAAGAGCAACGAAGCTCTTGGACGGCGAGCCAACGAGCAGATCCGGGTAGCCGTTGTCGTCCATATCGGATCCGCCGGAAAGCGAGAATCCGAAAGATCTCATTCCAGCCGGAAGATTCGGAAGATCGCTTCCTTTGATGATTTGGGACGGCTTCTTCCGGAATTTGTCAATGTTTCTGGTTCCTAGATAGATATAAACAGCTCCTGCTCCGTCGAAAGCGAACGGAGCGCCGACGGCAAAGTCATTGAGACCGTTCTTGTCTCCGTCTACATTGCCCAATTTGGAAATGGAGATTCCGAATTGCGAGTAGAAGTCGGGGTTCTTGACGACTTTCGGTGGATGGAACACGAGATGAGACTCGTGTTGCTGTCTCTCGACTCCTTGCGAGAAGTACACGTAGACGATTCCTCCAAAGTTGCCGTCGATTCCGGTTCTGTGCTCGAACGGAGCACCGACAATCAGATCGTCGAATCCGTCGCCGTTCAAGTCGACAACTTCAATCGAGTAGCCGAACGCCGATCCCATCGCGGTTCCGTTAATGATGAATTTGTCCTCGTTGAGAGTCAGTTTAGAGCTCGAGTCCTGGATGAACGGAAGGAAGATGACTGCTCCGTGCTCTCCGTACCGGGTGGCTCCAGACACCACAGTGATCGGTTTTCCCTTCTCGTACCAGAACCCGAATCGACCAATGTCCACCGAGTATCCGAGGTAGTCATGGGCGACGAGACGGCTCCGAACACTGTCTCCCGGCTGATTCATCGTGTACTTTTCGACGACAGAGTCGAAGATGCTCGCCGAGGATTTCTTTGCGAAAACACCACCCGTCCACTTTACAGCGCCGATGAGACCAGTGACTATGGTGTCCTGAAAGCTTTGTTATTGGTTTGCGATGCGAATCGTCTGGTGTGTCACCTGTGTGATTGCGGCCGAGAATCCCTCCATGCATCCTCCGTACTCGTTGTGTCGGTCTGTCGTCGGAAGGTTCTTCTGGGCACACGTCGAGTACGTGGATTGGAGTCGCAGATTGGTTTCGAGTTCATAGCACGCCCCTTGCGGATAAGCAGCCGTTTGATGGTATCGAATGAGAGGAGCACACACCTGGAAATTGGAATTGAGAGGGGAGAACGCAGATCAACAGAACTCACGAGTGCACTTCCGTTCTTGGTTCCCTTCGAGACGATGGTCGACGCGAGCAACTGGTCATTCTTTCCCAAATGATGCACAGCCCTGCCGCGCGTTTCGTTCGGCCTCTTCGCGTAGTCCTCGGGGTTATCATATTCGAAACGCACCTGTTCACACCTGAACGACCGCCCGTTATCATTTTACAACTCCGATTTCTGCTCACCAATGCTGCGATCCAGGATTATAGAAAGTGTTGATGTCGCAAGAGTACATGGCGCCCGCCTTCTCAGTGCCCGTCTGCCCTGATTCGCCACGTGGCGCTCCGATAAGCATTCTGAAGAAGGGAAGTGGATAAACGGAACGAGCTCTTTCGATACTTACACTGGTTTTTCGCCTCTGAAGTGCTCGGCGACCGAGAATCCGAAATTGGTTCCTTCGGGGCCAAACCTGTAGATGGGCGCATTGACGTCGAGATTGAACGACTTCACACAGCTCATGCACAGCAGCAGTATCCATTCTCTCATGTTTCGAATGAGCGCTTTCTCCCCCGTCGGTCAGCAGCTCATGTACGTTCGAGGAATAAAAACTGCAAAAAGAAACACGGATGAAACGTTGTGATGGGGGGGGGGGGGCGTTTAAGAGAGAGAAAGCGGATCTGCCATGAAACATGTTACACCGGACGACGGGGGGACGATAATAATAATGATAGAATAATTATAAAAGAGTGTGTGAGGGGCGAGCATCGAAGAGATGAGTCATATCAATGCACACGGGCTCACTCCGACTGATAGGAGCAAAAGAGACGCAGGTGGTGGGCATCTGTCCATGGTGCCCCTCATGAATTCATAAGTGTGAAAAAGAGTGACGAGGGGCCGTCAACCAGGGTTCATGCATGTGCACTTTTCCCAACTTTTACGAGCGAACAGAAAGTGTGCGGAAAGTGGAGGGAATGGGAAGATGGGGAAGAAGAACGAGGAGGAGGAAAGAAGGTCACTAACCTTGATATGATAAAAAATGAAACGACGATGGCGGCGGCGGGGGAAAGAGAGAGGAGCGAACGCATAAAATTGATGGGAGGAATCGAACATCAGTGACTACGTGGAACTGTGGGAAAGAAGCCACGTTGTTTCGAAATCGACTGTCTACCAGAGAGGAGAAGAGAGGGAAAAGAGCCCAGGAAGTAAACAAAAAGCAGTTGAAACGGGAGGAAATGACTGAAAAGACCAGTGCATCACACAGCGGCGCCACTCCAAATTAGATGCTCTTCATCTCGTCGTGCTCCTTTTTGCACACAGACACAGAACCAACATTTCGTGATATGTGATCCCCCGAGGGGTCGAAATGTGCCAAAAGAGAGAAAGCTGGGCCGGGAGCCGGGGCAGCAATTCATCAGGGGTGTGAACAGCGCCAAAGGCATTCAATTGCGAGGCTGAAGCAGCGGTTTCTCTCGTTTAGCACTCTTTTTCGTTTCGTACAAGTGGCGGACGGCGGAGAAGAAGAGCACGATGAATGTTTCAATTAACCAGTCCAGACGAGCCACACACATAAAGCGACGGAAGGAATGCGGAAAGGGTGGCGGAATGGAGGGAGAAAACGATGATGACAAGTTGACGAGAGAATATGAGAAGGCGACTGAACAATAGGACAAGAAGAAGAAGAAGAAGAAGAAGTAACGGACAGATTCCGGATCTTGAGAGCTGCTTGAATCGAGAGAGAGAGATGTATGCAAATTCTCTTGTAGGCACGGCTTTAGTACAATGGCGTGACCACGTCGTTGTTACGCATAAAAGAAACACAAAGCGACACCAAAAACATACAGACACCACCGACGCACAGACACCGACACACGCATACACATATAATATATCCGAGGAGGAGGAGGACAATCCGCTCGGAAACGGAGGCCTTGAAACTGTCGAAATGCATTGGTTTTGATTCGAAATGCGGCTGTGTTTGGCAGAAAAAAACGGGGCGAGTTGGGAAGTTATCGCGCGCCGAGAGAGAGAACGTATTCGAGCATTATTCAATTGTGGCCATCTTCCTTTTTCGGGTTTCAGTGGAGAGACGGAACGCAAACAGAGAGAATCTCGAGTAAAAAGAGAAAACTGGCGTGGCGCGGGGTGTGACGGCGTCAGGCTGTGGGGGGAGGGGAGGGGAGAAATTGCCGAATCTGCATATGAAAATTGGAAGTGCCGACGACGAAAAGAAAGCGGCCCGGCATAAATTACCGCCTTAATATTACCAATATGTGAAGAAAACTGGCGGGGGGAGGGGGAGAAGAAGCCGAAGAAGGGGGCGAGAATGCTAGGTAAGATGACCTGGCCTCGCAGAGGTTGCGGGTTTAGGTAAACAAAGTGGGAAGCTTTCGGGACACAAGAGGAGGCAAGGTGGAACCGAGAGAGAGTGGGCTAATTGAGGAGACGCAGACGAGGGAGGACGCGCCGAATGTGTGTGCTCTATGCTACATTCCTGATTAGTATAATGCTTTAATTGAGGCGATCTTAGAGGGAGAGACAGGTAGCAAAACAATAATGTTGTGAATGCGGGAAGGAATTGCGGGGGAGAATCAGAACGGAGATCTTATCAACTGTTCTTTCTGCCTCCGGTGATAGCGCAAAGTGTGGGAAAACGGGCGCAAAAACGAAGTAAAGAGAACGATCGGATCGTTTCGAACAGAGAGAGTTGAATTGATAGAAACCGACGACGGAAACGTCGAAAACGCGAAACACACACACACACACGCAAGCGGGCGACAGATGATGATACGACCGAGAAAGGGAAGAAGAGCTGTTGTGGCCAAACAGACAGTACGGGCCAGAACGGAGAGAGGGAGAGTGTGTGGCGAGAGGGAGAGACACAGAAGAACAGTAATGGCGATGTACAGGGTGGGAGGGGAAGGGCGGCGGGTGTCTTCGTGTCCGTATGGTATACGACAGCAGAGAGAGAGAGGGCTCCCGTTGATTTATAGTCCCTCCTTTCCGTTGCGGAGAGGAGGATATGTCTTCTCTCTCTCGCGCCCATTGAGGTCTACAAAACATTCTGTAGGTGGTTATTTATGAAGGGAACGAGTTGAAAGACGCCCGCCGACACGTTGTCTGCTGACTCAACGAGGAAGATACACTGCCACGTCATTCAAGAATGGAGAGAATGCGGGGGGCATGTTTCAAGGTTTTCGAGTAATTAGCGAGTTGAAAGGTGAGATTTGCGTAAGGAGAGGAAGCAACGGGGACGGATGAATGGAGTGACGGACGGATGGACAATGACTTGTACAGATGTTACTGCAAATACACACACACCTCCAAATGGTCAGAGGATCTTCTTCGCAAAGAAGCAACTCGAATAGTACTACTGCTTCTCTTGCCGTCGTAAAATCGGCGACATTGTTCAAAAATGGCCCATTTGGGAGACGAGCATCATCGACGGAGGGACGACTGCAATAATAACTTTTGTGGGGGGTGGCTCTTTTGAAGTCTTTGGAGACGCAGAACCAAGTGTCATTCATTGGGTGATAAATTAGGAGAGGAGGGGGAAGAATGAGGACGTCTCTTCTTCGGGACGCCGATGCATCATCCAAGAGCCCTCTCTCTCTCTCGGGGACGGGAAATTGGGTGTGAGAGCATGAGCTTCCTGCCTCCAAAAAACGACGAGCTCTCTCGAGCTACTGTGTTTGGTTGCCTCTCCGAGAGCCATCTGTCGTCGTGTTTATGAGGATAAGTATATACTTCACATCGGACGGGGGCATCACGGCTCACAAGTATGTAAATGTCATGTCTGTCGACCGCCCGTTCACTCTTTCTTCCTCTTCTCCTCCTTCTGATTGATGATTAATGGCACGGAAAAATTCGATGAGATTCGGCAACGAGATTGCGGGGGGTGGCCCTTCGAAGGCAGCCACTACACCAACAGTAGTACAAATGGGCGGTCGTGCGGAAAAATGGTCAATTGAGACTGTGAGAACTGACTCATTTGATCTACCTTGAGAGACAATTCGTCAGTAACAAAAACCCGCCGAGAACATTCATTTCAGTGATCCGGAAAGAGAAGTGTGACAACGAGAATCGGAGATCCTCCAGAGTTTTGAGCCGGATCTCGGTTTCCGGATTTCGCCTTCCGGATTTATATCACTTTTGCACACGCATTCTCAGTTCCGTTCACATTCGGAAATCGGATAATTTAAGACTTTTTTGATTTCCGGATTCTTCAACTACCGTATTTTCTTCCCAGTGGACCTTTTTATAAACACTGTGGGAACACTTTCATGAACTATCTGTCTTGCTCGCAGGTATGTCGGACGCTGGTGTCCCATGTCTTCAGTCACTCCAGATTCCATTGAGGATGTGAGCACGGCATCGCTCCTGTTGTCGAGTGGATTCAGATCCGACGAATTCGACGGTCGTTCCGTGAAGTGTGCCCCTTGCCGCGGCATTCGAGAATTTGGACTCAGTGTGGAAATGATCTCATCATTCAGGAACAAGACAAAAGGGAAAGTGGGATAATAAAACGAAACCAATAGTAAACATTGAACGATACCTCCGCACTCAAGCTATTCAATTTCTGTCCCTCGTATGTATACCCTTCTCTATCAAGCATTCTTATTACTGTCTATAATTCGAGCCGTATTAATTTAATTTCACGATTAAACATCGTATTAAATAAACAAATAAATAAATAAATAAAAAACGAAGCGTTTCGAAACAAAAAACTGAGTCAGTATAACACATACTGCTGCAACTGCGAACCGCTGAAAACCCGTGACAATACTTTGGGCCTTCCTGTACAAAAGGGAGTGAACTGTAGTGTAGAGTTCCGCTTACTTCCGGATTCCTTTTCCGGATTAAGAGAATCCGGTCAACTCACCCGATTGCAGTGAAAGGGAAGAACACAAAGAGAGGTGCATTCGCAGTCGCCTCCACCTCCAATATCCGTTCGACGGGGCAGCCCCCCTTCCGTTGCAGAGCTCACTACTCGACGCCTACTCCTCAATCAAGCCACATTCATCACTCGAAAGTTCATCTTCCCCTCGTTTTTTCCTTCTCTCCCTGCATCTCTCTCTCTCTCTCTCTCTTGCTCAAAATGCTCGAATGATGCGAAGAGAGGGAGGGGGATACGATGAAAGAAAACCAGCCAAATAGATGATAATTCCTTCGAAAAATGTGTGCAGTGGAACTGATAATACCTATTTAGCATGAGGAGTGATAAGCCGTCGCCGTCCCACCCGAATCTCTTTCTCTTCGTATCCGGCCGCTCGCATCGAATCTTTCATGCTCGACTCGTTTCCCAATTTCCACTGACCTGACTCTTTCGCTCTTTTTCTCGGTTTCAAAGTCTGATTCGAATGGCGTCAGAAGGCAGCGTCCCCGTGGGATCGAACAAAGGACATCGTCTGGCGGTTCTCGAGAAACTGACTCACGTGAGCGGAGGGGGAGGAGGAGAGCATATTCAATCTGTTTACTCATTCATTCGATATTAGTTATCAGTAAACACATTGAATTTCAACATTTCCTCCTCCTCCTGCTCTCAACGTCTTCTTCTTCTTCTTCTCCTTCGCAATTAGATGATTCCTCCTTCTTCGCTCAAACATCTCCATGGTTTCCCCTTCCGTTCGCTCTTTGTGTCCGCCAGGCCACCCGCATCTTCGACACGACGTCTTCATCATTCGCCTCCCGCCGCCTTCTTTGCGCCCACCGAGTCATCGCCCCGGGCAACGAGATAACTGATAGCCAGATGGAAGATAACTACGCGAGGAGCCTCTTCCCTGTGCGCGTCTGCGTCGCGACTCTCTTCCGCTCTTGCGTGACACCTTCCCGCCCGTTTCGAGAAGAGGAGACGACGCGCAATTTGCGCCGCCGCTCCAGACTCTCGTGTCCTTTTGATACGTCGACACGTCATCCTTCCGCTTTCCTCCGTCCACTGTCGTTCGTGTCACGTACACATATGTTTCATCAGAATTCTTATCATCTTCTTATCATCAACTCATCCACACATACATCAAAAAGTTGGTCTCTTCTCGAAGTTTCGACACTCGAAAAACACATAATCCCTGCCCCACCCTCGCCTCCTCCAATCCCCCTCTCCCCAATTTGCTGCTCTTCTGCGCATTTCCAACTCTCGAATAATGGCGTTCAAACACACAGAATGGCATCGGCCGCACCGCCGGCACCTCCGGCAGAGCCACCGGCTCCCGGAGCCCCGGATCCCGCGGGTCCCTCCACGTCACCAGCTGCCAACGGAACCGGCCCCACGCCTGCCCAACCACCGCCCTCGTCGGCAGCAGCCAAGTTCAGCCTACTCGCCAAGGTGCTCATTACACGAATCCTCCCCCTCTCCTTCCCCCACAAACCACTCACTTCTCATTCCACTTTTCAGTTTCTACGCAGAAAAAATCAAGTGCACACGGCAGAATCACAACAACAGAGCGAGTTCATGCAGGCACGTCTGACCGATTCCCTCGAGTGAATCAACTTCTTTTTTGCAGAAGTTCATGCGGAACGGAAACGCGAATGCCGCCGCTTCGCAGCCACCGAATCCGTCTTCCGATCCACCGTCCGATGCGAATGTTCCGCCGGAACCGCCTGCGCCGAAGGAGAACGTCTTCAAGAGAATGAAGAAGTTCGTGGCGAACTACACTCAAGATCCCTCCACGGACGGGTTTTATTACTGGACATGTGTGGTGAGTGTTTATGATTTGTCTGCTAAAAGGGAGAGAAAACAAGATTAACAGGGTCAAAATGTGAAATTTAAATGGAAATTTTCGAAAATGTGATCGCTCTTAACTTAGAACGCTCTTGACTCTTGACTTGCCAGTTCCACCCCAGTTTCCTCTTCATTCAAGCGTAAAGAGTCAGTGTTTGTTGCTCATAAGAACTAATCACCGCCTCTTTGAGCCCATCATCATCATTTTGTGTGCAGGTCACCATCGCCTACGTCTACAATCTGCTGTTCGTGATAGCCCGTCAAGTGTTTAACGACCTCATCGGACCGGCGTCTCAGTCGCTGTGCCGCTTTCAGAACGTCTCTCTGAACAGCACGACGCAAGTGGAATGCACCTACGAGATGTTGACGAACATGAAGGAGATGCCGACGTACTCGACGTATCCGGATCTCGGATGGTCGAGGTTCTGGGAGTTCCGACTGTTGTGGATCTTCTTCGACGTTCTGATGGACGGCATCTACTACATCGACACGTTCCTCAACTACCGAATGGGGTACATGGACCAGGGACTCGTGGTGCGTGACGCACAGAAGGTGACGAAGGCCTACTGGAAGAGCAAGCAGTGGCGGATAGACGGTCTGAGTCTGATTCCCCTCGACTACATCTTCGGATGGCCCATTCCGTTGATCAACTGGAGGGGTCTTCCGATTCTCCGAATCAACCGACTCGTCAAGTACAAGAGAGCCAGGGACTGTCTCGAGAGAACAGAGACACGCAGTTCGATGCCCAACGCCTTCCGAGTCGTAGTCGTCGTCTGGTACATCGTGATCATCATCCACTGGAATGCGTGTTTCTACTTCTGGATCTCCGAATGGATTGGGCTAGGATCGGATACGTGGGTCTATGGGCATCTGAACAAACAGAGTCTGCCAGAGTGAGAGATGCTCTCCGTTCAAGTTCTCAATCGTCTCCTTTGCAGTGACATCACAGACACTCTTCTGCGTCGCTACGTCTACAGTTTCTACTGGTCCACCCTCATCCTCACCACCATCGGAGAGGTTCCCAGCCCCGTCCGCAACGTCGAGTACGTCTTCGTCACTTTGGATCTCATGTGCGGTGTCTTGATTTTCGCTACAATCGTCGGTAACGTCGGAAGGTGAGAAGTTAGAATTTGAGATGGATCAACAATCAGTCCTATTCAGTATGATCTCGAACATGAGTGCGGCGAGGACAGAGTTTCAGAACAAGATGGACGGTATCAAACAGTACATGGAACTGCGGAAAGTCAGCAAACAGGTGAGCATTTGACGAAGGGAACCACCAAATTGTGCTCCGTCTCAGCTGGAAATCAGAGTGATCAAGTGGTTCGACTATCTGTGGACGAATAAGCAGTCTCTGAGTGATCAGCAGGTGCTCAAAGTGCTCCCAGACAAGCTCCAGGCGGAGATCGCCATGCAGGTGCACTTCGAGACGCTGCGAAAAGTGCGGATCTTCCAGGTAGCCGCTCGTTCAACTTCTCAATCAACACTCTTTTGTTCAGGATTGCGAGGCAGGGCTACTCGCCGAGTTGGTGCTGAAGCTGCAGCTGCAAGTGTTCTCTCCGGGCGATTTCATATGTAAGAAGGGAGATATCGGTCGAGAGATGTACATTGTGAAACGAGGACGTCTAGAAGTGGTCGACGACGACGGAAAGAACGTCTTCGTGACGCTTCAGGAAGGTTCTGTCTTCGGAGAGCTCAGTATTCTCAACATTGCTGGTGAGTTGATTCATGAGCCACTTTGGAATTGAATGAATGAATGATCAGGAAGTAAAAACGGAAATCGTCGAACGGCAAACGTTCGGTCTGTCGGATACACGGATCTGTTCGTGCTGAGTAAGACAGACCTTTGGAATGCGTTGAGAGAGTATCCGGATGCTCGAAAGCTTCTTCTGGCCAAAGGAAGGGAGATTCTGAAGAAGGACAACTTGCTGGACGAGAATGCGCCGGAGGAGCAGAAGACGGTCGAAGAGATAGCCGACCACCTGAACGTCGCAGTCAAAGTGCTGCAGACGAGGTAATCCTCTCACAGGAACAATAGCAGCACAGTGTTATTCCAGGATGGCGAGGCTTATCGTCGAGCATGCGAGCACCGAGGGAAAGCTGAAAAAGAGAATTGAGATGCTGGAACAACATCTGAGTCGGTGAGTGATGGGAAACAAGCGACCGGTGGCTCAAGTGCTGTTTCAGTTACAAAGCGATGGTAAAGCGGCAGAAGAGCATGCACGGGGCGTCGATCGACGGAGGGGACATGTCTTCGGAAGGCGTCGAAGCTCGAACCCGGCCGCCACGTCTCCGACAAACGAATACGATCGATATTCCGACGGGAGCCGAAAGTGAAACTCTGCTCAAATAGGCGAATAGCAGTAGACCTTTCCATTTCCACATTGTGTACACCTTCAAATCGAGCGGGTTTCTTCTCTTTTTGGTCTCAAGAGCTCATCAGTTTCTATTTTTTTTCCATCTTTTCACACATATTTAGACGTCCATTCCCTCGCCCCTCGACCAATGAATCTGGTATTTGTCTTCGTATTTTGGCTCACTAATACGTGTCAGTGCTCTCTCGAGCAGCCAGTCACCAAAGGAAGCCGTCGAGCACTCCAACGGCTTCCTTCCCTCCCTAATCCCTTGAGTTTTTTGGATTCCATCCTCATTCTTTCATCGTTTCCTCCCCGGGATAGATGTGTTTCCAACTACAAGAGTATTTGACGCCTGGCGTTGTTCTCAAGTTCCGTCCGTATCGGTAAGTCGGTGAAACCTTCCGGTTGCATTCGATCCGTTCAGCAACCTGTTCATAATCATCGCCACCATCGCCATCTTCTTCGCAGTCCTCATCATCGTCGAGAACATCATCTTCCTCTCGATAGTCAGCAAACAGTAACTGTCCACTCCTCGTCGATCCGTATCATCCGAACTGTTCAGAAGCGTCCCTCTGCTCCTCATTCCCTACATCCTCTCCTGGGTTCTCATCATTCTCGGATTCTGTTTCGCACGATTCGCCTATCTGCTCCATTCCGGATCCCGCCACAAAAGTTGCTCGTCTGTGATCCCACTGTCTGCTACAGTCGCTTGGGAAGACAGCAGACCAGTTTCGCCTGCACCGGTAAGTGGTTAGAAGATCGGAATGTTTATGATTATTAGCGGAAGCGAGACGAAAAGACGATCACAAAAATGGGGGACAAAGAAAAATGCAGATTTTACCCGTTTAGCGCACAATTGTGAGTCTATAGACAGTTGTTACATATATTAAGGTTAGTTAAATTATGCGATTATACCAAAGTTTACAATAAATTAGCTCGGAGATCTTAGTCTGGACTCATAGACGTGGAAGGCTTGTTGAGATGGCTCTGTTGACGTATACTTGGATGAGGTTGGTCTGGAAACGAAGAGTGTGATGACCAAATAAGACGTCATCGGAAGGAAGCCTTACCAAAGCTTTGGGCAATTTGGTGAAATGCTTCTCCATTCGCGGCTGGCCTACTCTGTTCACCATGGCGACAAGACAGTAGACAACGGTCTTTCGGACTGATGATGACGTTGATTGGTACGCCTGAATGTAAATATTGATTCTGTCTATTGGAAAGTAGTGATTCACCTGAATGACATACGGAGTGATGTCATCGACGACACTTTGAAGTTCGTCCGATTGCAACTCTTCGAAAACTCTTGTGACCATCTTTAGCATTAGGGAAGCACGTTCGTTGTCTAACGGCTCCTGTTTCAGAATCACTCTGGCCACAGTGATTATTTTTGAGAGAGGCAGATGAGTAGCAAGAGTTCGAAGACAGTCGTCCACAGCTAACGAGGTCGTCGCGTCATTTGTGTTAACGGCTGCGTCAAGAACCTTGCAGACGGCCATTTCCGTCCAATCGAACAGCTTCGCCGCCTGTGCAGTGCACATTTTTCCGAGGATTCGCAGGCACATCTTTTTATTATTTTCGGAGGAACTCGTCGACAAAATGTCGAACAAATTGAGAAGAAGCTTCGCGTAGCACTGATCCCAGACTGCGAAGTCGCCGTCACAGATCATCATGTAAATTGCACTGACAGCACTTTCTTGATCTTCGGCGTTCTCCGAACTTTTCATTTTGTGCAAAAGATCTTGGACACTTTGTATCTTCTCAAGAGTGTCGGGCGGCAGACTGACAGTCGAATCTAACTGAAAGTTTTCATTGACACTCGGCTAGAATTTTCAAATTTTCTCACGTTAACTTTCTCCATGAGCCGTGTGGTTGACTGCTCTTCCAGTTTGCTCAACGCAGTGTTAGTTGACGAGTTGAAGGATCCCAGAGTAACGCCAGAAGACGAAGACGAGGCGGTTCCTTTGCGAGCTCCAAACTCTGGCAGGATGAGAGATGTGGAGTCGCTTTTGACAGCAGCAGTGCCGCTAGGGTCCCGACCGGAAGAACTGCAAAGAGAAAAGTGGAAGCGCCTGGGGAGCCGTCATATCGAATGCATGACCACACAACAAACCTTATTCCACTCTCGAGCCCATTTCTTTGGAGAGTTTGATGCACCCAATTTTTCTGATCATTGTCGAATTCCGACAGAAGAGCCGCAAAATCGGCAGAATTCACACAGAACATCGAGCATATTGCTTTCTCGACATGAGGTGTCAACAACATGGCTTGCCGTTGGTCAGCGATCCACGAGAACATCTTCCGAACAGCTCCCTTCAGTTCTTTTATGTTTATTGAAGCGCCGGGTTCCGTGTGGTCGTCTAGGAGACTTGCCATGTACTCGAGTAGCACAACTCTAGCCTGTCAAACAACTGATTGGAACAGAGTTTCCGTTGAAAACCGACCTTTGGAACCATCAGATGAATCGGATCACACATCAACTCACAGACTGTCACAAGCTGTTGGTGGGCATTAAAACTCTCAAGAACGACATTCAGAGTATGAGATATCTGCTTTTTTGTGTTCGGCAACGTTTCGGAGGCTTTCTTCGCAAAGAGTTTCGCAAGAGCCAAGCGGAGCCATTCGGAGAGACGGCCGCTGTGAGTGCGGACGAAAATCGAATAGATCTCTAAGACCATCGTGTTTGAAGCATCGGATAGAAGACGGTTCAAGCAGTTTCCGATGTTTTTGATTTCGACAGAATTCAAGTTGGCATCGCTGAATTTTCAGTCAATTTGAATATGAACTTCGGTTAGACAACTCACGCGACAATCGGTAGCAACCTTTTGATTCCCTCCTTCTTCTCAGTAGCCGATGAGGAACAACACGCCTTCAGGGCACTGGAAACATTTTCTCGCATATCACCAATCGGTGTTTTTAATGGAGAACGGATCCGGATGGGCAGGAGAAACTCGTCGTCATCGGTGTCTTCTGTCATTCCGAGTTTCGCAAACAAATTTCCATTTCCGTAGTGAACTCTAGCTTTTTGGTTTTCAAAAGGCAACGGTGAGTGTTTTCGAGTAGGCGATGCATCACGGGAATCGGCTGTAATGCTAAGAGTAGAAGCCATTTACAATCTTTCATACTCACACTGTGATGTAATCGAAGACGTTCTTGTTCGAGACCCCGGACGATTCGGATGTGGGATTTTTGCTGTAAATATTAACTATGTGAAGGGAATGGGAACAAAAGAGCTTTACATCCAGCAGGTGATGTATCTTGTCTGGCGACTGTCTTGGTTGATGTCGGACGAACTAATCGACTCGATCCAGCTATTTTGGTGGCTTTCGGGTCTATAGCAGACGCACTTCTCTGCGCCAGAAACTCTAGAATATTTATATTCGCTACTCAAGTAATAGTTCAACTCACTGGCGCTTATATTCGAGTGAACCTTCGATCCCGCAGACAGCTTCGATCGAAGTGGAATCGAACCCTTATCGCTGTTGATACTCGCCCACGAGGAAGCGGCATCTGACCCTCTGAGCATTTTCTGTTTCGCAGGATCCAGCGCTAGAAACAAAGTGTCGGCTTCTTCCGGGTGAAACTCGTCCAATTTCGCGAACGCTTTTCTGCCGGCCGTTCTCGTCTCCGAATCGGCGTCGTTAATTGCTGATTTAACGAGCTCGCAGATTTGTCTCAGAATTTGCTAAAAAGAATGTAAAGTAAGAATACGATCAATTGATGATTCCTTACTTTTTTAATTCGGTCGTTCCATTTGTTTATAATGATTTCGAGTAGTGTGGCCACTTGTCTTCGCTGCGTTTTATCTTTGGAAGTGGCAAAAGACGATAACGTCGTGAACACTTGCCGAGTTTGTACATACTGAACAATTATTTTTTTATGAAAATGAAAAATAAAAACTGTTTTTTATTCACCTCTACAATGAATTCGGTGAGAGTACTCGCCGAAGTGGCCATGATTTTGGTGCTCACTGCGACTTGGCTCATGGCGGGAGAGAGGATGTCTTCTCCGATCGAATGAACTTCAATTCCGTATCTGCTCACGATAAAGCTACATGTGATGGCTGCTTCCCGCAAAATTTGAGATCTGAGGTCTTTGACAGCCAACTCGAAACAGCCGACTAGCTGCAGAATGTGCGAGATCATCTGAGAACGGTCGACCAGTTTCTCTCCATTTATTATTATGCTTCGAATTGTTTTTAACTGCGTTTGCCGCTTGTTCCAGTCTTCCGAAGTGTTAGACAGTATGTTTTTGACGGAATCAAATTTATTCCGCAGATCGATCGCAGATGTGACTGCCTGAAGTTGCGAAATATTGAAATTTGAAACGGAAAAACATTACTCACCACTTTGGGAACATCTTCAAAAACTTTTGTGAAATCCGCTTTGCTCACCGAGTAGACACCGGATTTCGGTTGAATTCGACTAGTCATGACATAAAGTTGCGAGGTTTTTAGAGATCCTGTAAAAACTGCTTTTGAAAAACGTTTTTCGAACGTAAAATGGGAAAATATGCGGAAAAGATTTGAACGTGTGCGAGAAATGGATATTCTCCGAACGGACTACACAGCCGCTGACATTATTTTGGCTTTCTAGGCCATCATAACCGTAATCTCAAGGGACTTGAGAATTGAAAGACACACGAGTGTCATGTCAATGTCGAATACCGCGGCACGCTTGACAAACAAAGACGCGGTTCCCGCGTTGACTCCAGAATTCTCATTAAAGTGGCAAAGGGCAAAAAAGTTGGAGAGAGGGGTAACGGAGAAGAGAGGGTGCGAGAAGCGCGCGGGGTGAGTAGACGGGCACAACACGAGCAGCTGTGTCCGAATGGGGTCCGAAAGGGAAGCGAGGGGGAAGAGATGCAAGAGATACCATGCGAAGAGGACGTTTTCGGCGCGTTGTCGTCGTCATTCCGCTCCAATTTAACACATGTTGGTTTTGAAGGCAGATGTGTGTGCGCAGCCAAAAATTGAAACAACTGGAGGGCGGCAGTATGTGTTCAAATGAAGAGAGAGAGAGAGACAGAAAGAAAAAGTGCTTGAAAGAGACGAAACACGATAGCCTCTGGCGTATTAAAAAAAAAGAGAGAGAAAAGACAAATTATGTCTGTGGCATTCGGTTGCCTCCTTCGTCTCGTTGGGACTCTCTTCGAGTACAAACATCATCTAGATATGCATGTATAAACACGTCCGGGAAGGCTCAAAAAATGAGAGCGAAATGGGGGGAGCGAGAAGCGGCCGCCGCCGCCGCCACATCGTCGTCTTCTGCTTAGTTTCCCCTTTTCTTTTCCCCCCATCTCTTCTTCGTTTTTGCTCGCAGAGCCTCTGCTGCTGCCGCTTCTGCTACGGCTGCTGCTCGTCCAATTGATTGTCATTTTCGCGCTGACCCAAAGCGAAAGGGCAAATGGAATTTGAAATTGGAAGAGAATGAGAGAAACCGAGAAGACGAAAGCGGGGCGAGAAGGCTCGAAGAGTAGCTGAAAGCGTTGTGAACACAATGATTCCGTTGGCGTCGCAAAAAGTGTCAACACTAGTTTTCAATGCAAACATATGAGTGAAAACGTAAAATAAGTGAAAAGGGCATGGAAAAGGGCAGAGCGCCCGAGGAAGGAATAACTGGATATGACGTGGAAATGGGTTCAATCGGGAGAATTACCGCATTTCGTGTTGAACGGAGGACAAAATTTATGGAAATGACATGTTGGTTTGTGAGGGTGGTGGTGGTGGTCAAACGAAGATAATGGGATGTCTCGAGTGAATGGGGTCAATTATGAGAGTGGCAGTTAGCGAGAAGAAGATGTCTCCGACTGTCAGTTTGCAGACATCACCCGCCGCCGTCGACCTCGCGATGGTCATTCCGCAGCCGCTACACTACCGAAACTCGCTCACCGTTCCCCCGAATCCGTTCTTCATCAGCGACACTGTCATCACGTAAGACACCCCCTGTCTAAGCCATCCAACACCTTCTCGTTTTCAGATACTGCGACGAGCCTCCATCGTACAGCGACATCATCGATCGCGGCGTTTCTCCTGTCCCCTGCCAACCGAAAGTTGTGCCCCCGGAGAACTAATTCTCAGTTTTCTTCAAACATTTATCTTTCAAATTCAATTCATTTATTTGATTTTTCTTGATTTTTGAAATCTACACATTTTTTGAAAAATATTTCCACCACCAGCGGACGTTTTGAGAGTGGCGCAACAACAACAAAAAGAGGAGAACGGAGCAACGGAATGGCTTTTGACTGTTACGGAAAGCTTTTGATCATCATTCTGTTACTCATGAAAGACGGGCGGCACGGGAGAAGGGGAGCATGGTTACTGGGCGATCGGCGGACGGCGCTCGATTTTGCATACGCCGTTGACGGAACGCATCGAGACGGGACACGTGGCTTCTGAAACGACGTGGATTGAGAAGTGAAGGGAGTGGAAGGACTTACGGCAACGTTTGATGATCTTCCGATTGATCTCCATCTCGAGAAGCACTTGATTCGGGGGGCACGGCACCGCACTCTTCATCGGCTTCACGTTCTTCACCGGTTTGTGAGCCTGCGGTTTAGGTCGTCTCCGTCCCGGATGCATGTACTGAGTGGCCATCTGAACAGGCACTGGTGCATGAGCAATTGCTGCCATTCGGAGAGGCTCCGGCTTCTTGGCGCCTATCTCTTTTATCTGAAAATGGAAGAGTTCAAGAGATGGCTCAGGGGAATGCCACCTGAATGATGTAACTTTGCATGTTCAACGGCTGTCTCTTCTTGCAACAATGCGTCTGTTTCGTCTTCGGAGACCTTCTGCAGTAGTATCCCGGGGGACACGTCGTGAATCGCGTGCAGATCACTGGCGCTTTCGTCGCCGGGAACAGCAGGGCTTCGCCGCCGTCACACACGTCCTTGAGTACTGGAATCGAAGAACGGTCGGGGGCTACGGGGGATCACTCACCGTGTGTTCTCATGACCATCTTGTTCGCTGCACAACAGAAATAGTTCTTCGCCTGCGGGCTCCAAGTGCACGAGAATCCGACTGGACACGGCTGTCCGCTGATGCACTGTCGGGCGATTCCGTTGGCGAGGTACGGCTGACGAGGCGCCGGACAGATGCCTTCGTTGATTATCTCCGCGTGTCCAAGCTGTGGTTGCCACGAAGAAGTGGCTGCCGTCGTGGAAGTGGTCGCCATGGGCGGCTGGATCTGTTTCATAACATGCGGAGTATTGGTGGCCAGTCGATTGACGTTCAGCGGAGCGGCCGTCTGCTGTGGCCTGCTCGGCGGCTTCTTCTCACACCGACTTCCCTTCCGAACACTCTGCTCGTCGCAATCGCACACTCCCTCGATACACTGACCCATTCCCTGACACTGGGCAGTGTGCACACAACTTCTTCCGAGAGTGACCAATGGGAAGCACTCGTCGGCAATCTTCACTTGCTTCTCCGTACATTCTGAATGGATCCATTATGATGACAGGACAAGGGGCGAACGCACTGAGCTCTTTCTCTGTCACCTCCACACACTGTTGCTTCTGCTCGATTGTTCCTGTGGGACAGAGACATTTGGTGGCGATGCAGTGAGCTCCTCCCACACACTGCGGCGTCTCTTCGCACTGCTCCCCTATCACCACTCTGTTCATACAGACGCCGTTAACCGGAACTTGCGAAGCCTCACATGCTGAAACAACAGTTCGTTCGCCTCATTCCGTCCCGTGAACTCACTCTCTCCGCCGGCACAACACAACTCGAATCCACTCTTTCCGCGGACACACGAGAAGCCGTCGGGACACGCCGTTCCGCCGTTCATCGAGCACGCCTGCGCTTCTCCCGTGATTCCGATGAAGGCGACCATTTGAATGGGGCAGTCGCTGGGCATTCCGCAGCATTGGAACTGCTTGTTCTGGTTGGAGAACTGACAAAAGTATCCGGCTGGACACGAGTGACTGGCCGATGTGCAGATCTTTGGTTTTTTCGTGTCGGGGTCTGTGTAGGCGATCTGACGGGTTGGACATCCATCATCTGAACGATCGGAAACAGTTTGTGAGAGGGGAATCGGCGGAACGTACTCTCCATTGGTGTCGGGAGAGGGTCACTTCCACAGCACTGATATCTCTGAGTTCTGATGGACCATTGGCAGGAGAAAGTGGCCGGACACCCCTGATTGTGCGGGTTGAACGGATCACAGGCGACCACTTCGTTCCTCTCCATGTACACTATCTCTCCGGGCGGACAGCCGTCGGTGGCAGTCAGCTGCGGTTGACCCCTGAGATTACGGTATTCGATGAGAGGAACAGTTCGCACAGACTCACTTGCAACAGTATCCCATCGATCCATCAATCTGAGCCATGCATTGGAAACCAGCTGGACACGTCACAAAGTGGCCGATTGTACAGGAGCGTGGCATTCCGGACGACTCGTCGATGAAGTACTCCTCTCGATGAGGGCAGATCTCGGAAACCGAGCAACAGTAGCCTTGGAGGGCGTCCTTGAGGTCACTGAGACACTGGAAACCGTCTGGACATGCCGACGTGGCAGCGTGCATTGTGCATCTCATCGGCTGAAGACTCGACTGCTCTTTGTACGGAGCACGACCCACTGGGCAGTAGTCTGGAAGGAACACATCGAGAGCTGGAGACAAGAGAGAAACCCACTTGACTTCGTCAGAGAACCACAGCAGAAATAGCGGTTTTTGATGGCGTTGAACCTGCAGAGGTAGTCCTTGGGGCACGAGTTGTGCTCGTTGATCAAGCACTCCCTCACTGTACCGTCCATCGCATTGATGTACGCCTTCTCGTTTTCAGGGCACACGCCCATGTCGGTGGCTCCGCAGCAGACACTCTGATCTGTCAAACTGTCGTAGATGCACTGAAAGATCACGATAAGAGACGATGGGTGTGTTTTTGCAATGATACCTGGAAGCTCTTCGGGCAGTTGTTCTGTAGTTCATCGTTGCAGGAAATCGGGAGGGCTGTGTTCGGATTCAGATAGACGACGTCTCCCGCGTTGCAAGCGGAGGCCATGCAGAAGTTGTTGCACTGGTTGAGAGAAGCGAAGTTGTTCGGATTTCCGTCGCAGCCGTTGTATACGAATGGAGAGCACTTGCGGGTGACGATGTTGAAGTAGTACCTGGTGACGACGGTCAGTCCGCCAGAGCACAGAGACGATCCTTGCTGAGGTGGCAATCCACAGATGTATGCTGGGAACGGAAACAATTGGCAACTCGATTTCGGACGGAAACTCACTCTTCGTCGGGCAGCATCTGTAAGACATCATCTCCGGACCGAGACTGACTCCGTAGCACTCGTGCGACGACGGACACCCTCCCTCCCGCTCTGAGCAAGACTGCAGTGCTCCGTTGCTGTCCCTCAGCGGACTTCCTCCGTTCGCACATCCGCCCACTCCGCAGTAGTTCTCGCACTCGGCCCTGCTTGCGAACGTGTTCGAGTTTCCGTCGCAGCCGAGATACTCGAATGACTCGCACTCTTGCGATTGTGGGTTGTAGTGGTACTTGAATGATACTCCGGGACCACACGTTTTGCCGGGACTCGGGGACAGGGAGCACGTGTAGGCCTTTGTGGGGCAGCAGCCGTGCATGTTTCCGTCGAAATAGCACTCGAAGTTGGCCGGACACGAGGACGCTTGCCGGTTGGTCGTGCAGGTCACGAACTTTCCCTGGTTATCTTTGTAGGCTTGGCCTTGTGGACAACGTGGTTCAGCTGGAATCGAGAATCAGAAGACGTCGCGGGAGAATGGACTCACGGGCGGCGTTTCTACAGAACGTCTGGCAGTCGACCAGAGTCTCGAAGTTGTTGTCATTTCCCTGGCACCCGGTGTACTCGAAAGACTGGCATTCCCTCGTCGCAGCCGAGTACCAGTACCGTCTGACCGATCGGTCGCAGTTTCCGACTCTCAGCGGCTGAGTGCAAATGGTTTCTGTGATAGGAACAATTGAAGAAGAAGGAGAACAGTCGACACTCACGCATTCTTGGACAGCACACGGCTTGATCCATTTTGCATTCGTGAGAAGACGGGCAGTCGTTGTTCGAAGTGCACGATTGGGTGACATCGCCAATGCGAAGAGGGTTTCCACGGTCACATTGCACTGAAACAAGTTGTTAATGAGGCTTCTACAATGGTAACTCACATCTGGCACAGTAAAGTTCGCAGTCGATTCGCGAGAGGAAGTTGTTGTAGTTTCCGCCTGCTCCGAGGTACGTGAACGGACTGCACTTTCCGGATTGAGGATCGTAGTAGAATCGAGTTGATGTGGCAGTGCCCTGCTTCTCGACTCCAGTGTGATAGACGGTTCCGCGGGTGTTGACCGATGGATCCAACGGACGACCTCCGACGGGACCACAGACCGAAGCGACGGAAGGACAGCACCATTGGGTGCTTCCCACTGATTTACACTCGAAGTTATGAGAGCAGGAACTGGTCTGAGCACATCCGGTGACTGGCGTTTGCTCGAGGAACGAGGATCGGTGGACGTATTCCGGAGCTCCACGGGAGCACGCTGGAAACATATTTTATTGATGAATCGTGTTTTGGACAGCACTCACTATCTCTGCAGAAACTCTCACAGTGCTCCACAGTTCGGAAGTTGTTCGGAGAGTGCTCTCCGGGTCCGGCAGCGGTTGGATCCCAGAGGAACTGCTGACACATGCCCGTGATCGAGTTGTACCACCAACGCGGTTCCGTGGGGTTCGGACCGGTTGCAGTCGGTTGAACACACGTGAATGCGCGATTGGGGCAGCAGATTCCGTTGGCTTTCTCGCTGTATCCGGATGTGGTCAGGTCCAAACTAGAGACAAACTCGACGCAGTCGTACTGATCGGCGATGTATTGTCCGTTGGATGGGAACAGACACGCCGCGTTTCCGTCTCCAGTCTGAAACTGTCTCTATGGAAAAGCTCTATCGTTGACACTCACGTGCTCTTCGGCTTGATTCGTGGAAGTGCTGTCCGTGTTGCAGAGCACCGGTCCAGGTCCATCGTTCTGTCTCGGATGCTTTGGATCGGAGAGAGCGGAGGTGTAACCGGCGCCTTCGGGAAGCGGACAAGTGATGGCGAGAGTGTTGTGGTTGGCGTCGAGAACATCGAGACACACGTGTCCGTCCCTCGTGGCCCTCTCGACCTTATTCTCTCCACACCGACAAGTTCCCACACCGGCAGACGTGTCACAGAAGGCGTCCGGCCAAACCGATGCACACTGCTCATTGTAGACGCATCCCGGCTGTCCGGGATCGATCTTCTGGTAGCAGTAGCCTTCCGCGGCGATGTAAGTGGTCAGACAAGAGCATAGTCCACCGTTGCAGAACATTCCCTAGAAACGAATCGGATGGATTGGATGGACGTGCAGGAGGGTTCTTACAGCGAGACAGTCGGTGTTGAAGGCGCACGCATCTCCAACTCGACCGCTTCCCGTCTGACGTTTGTCTCGGAGACCGTTGATTTGAGCTAAGAAAGAGCGAAATGTACAGTTTATTTGGTGACATAGTACCTACGAACAACCATATGACTAACTGCCACGTGGCGTGAGAACAAGAGAAAATGGGAACAAACCTGCGCACGACGATATGAATAATAATAAGAGAAGCGGGAAGAGCACGAAGCCGTGGAAGGCCATAACGGAATACGAGTGGGGGCGAGAAAGGGGGAATCTAATGAATGGGGAACACGGCTGGAATCATAGAGGGCCAATAACAATAAGGAGGAACTATCCGAGTGTGAGTGCAACTGCTGATTGTGTGCGTACGCGCGTGTGCTCGGGGATGTCAAAATGAGCCGGAGGACGGAGGGTTCGTCAGGGGGCGATTCCTTCAACGTGTCAAAACGAGGGCAAACAGGGTGCGGGATACTGTAAATATGGGTCAGGTAATCAACATTCTGCGGAGTGGTCACGAAGTGGACACTACGAAGTGATAAAGAACACGAATTGGCGGGGGGCAATGACTAGGTTGTCTTGTTCTTCAGTTCGTAGCAGACGCCGCCGATCGGGATTTGAGGGAACGGACAGCTTCGTTCTGGAAATGAAAGAGATTGAAATCGGAAGACATTGACGTCACTCACCGCATCGTTTCTCGATTCTTCCGTTCACAACCCTAGTCACCAGTACCAAGTATCCTTCGCATGGATTGATAGCCGCCGGTGGGCCTCTGCTGTAATAGGATCCCAGCCCGAAGGAGTCAGTACTGTATCCCGGACGGTCCGAATGCCTCGACGGACAGCAGATGTGGTTGTTCGAAGTGGAACTCTGCACACAGCCGAAACCAACTGGACATCCTCTCTTTCCCGGCTGACACAAGACTGGAGAACTCGTCGACGGGTAGATCAACGGATTGCCACGTGGACACTTCTCTTGATCCGGCGATGGGGTGGCTGGAAATAGATGGATTCACAGAAGTCATTGACGCGTGAAGCCTACACTTTGAAATGACCATTCCAGCAGTTCCGGCTACCGTAAGACCTGGTTTGTTTGCGATAGAGCAACAGTGGTATCCGTTGTTTCGGTAGGTGCACTCGTATCCAGACGGACAGCGAGAGATTGTGCATTTCTGCGGAGCTCCATTCAGAAGATACGGAGTTCTCCCGGTTGGACAAACTGTAATTGGAGCATGCGCTTCTGGAGTTTTGAAGTGCGTACCTTTCGAGCTCGATTTCTTAGTGGTGACTGCTCTCTCGGTGGTAGTTGTGGATGGTGGGGGGAGAGAAGGCATTGCGACTGTGGTCACGGATGGGTCAGGGGCACAGCAGAGGTATTGTGTTCGGCGGTTGTTGATTTGACACTCGTAGCCACTCGGACACGCTTTTCCGATCGGAGAGCAGTGCTTCGGACGGTCATTGGCCTCGTCGATCAGCGGATCCCATCCTGGTTTTGAGCAAGTCACTCCGTTTGACACTGAAAATGAGTTCATGCGGATTCAGATGCACGGATCCACTTACACTTGGATGTGGTGACAACCTTCTTCTCGGCGGGAGTCATGCACTTTCCTCCCTTCTCGACGAGTCCCTTCTTGCATTCACACGATCCTTCTATGCATCCAGCACCTTCTTGGCACTGGCGAACTGTCAGACACGGCTCTCCCAACTTGACCTTGTTGTGGCAGAGACCGTTGTGGAGCACTTGATTGGATGCACATTCTGAAGGGAAATCTTGTATTCTACGAAATCATCATCAACGTACGCATTTCCTCCTGGCAGAAGCCTCCGACCGCTTTGAGTGGTGGTCGGCACTCGCACTTTGCGTCTTCGCACAGCGATCCTCCGGTGCATTGTTCGTTGGCGAGGCACTCGTGTCCAGGGCCCACTTGCGCATGACACTCTCCCTCGATGATCACTTCGTTCGGCTCACAAGCGACTTTTCTCACTGTGCAGCACACGTGGTGTCCGGCCGAAGACTTCTGGCACGCGAATCCACGCGGACAGTTCGACTGACCGACTATGCACTTCTCCGGCTCTCCCGACATTCCGACGAACGCCACCGACTCGTCTGGACACCCACCACTGACTCCGCAGCATTGGAACTGGTTGTTGGAGCTGGAGAACTGACAGAAGTAGCCTGCGGGGCAGTTGGCGGCTCCTGCGCTGCACACTCGCACGGTGTCTGAGTCACGGAACGCCACTTGAGCATTCGGACAACCATCGGACGGACGGACTGGAACAGGAGCTGGGTTCGAACCACAGCACTGATAGCGTTGATTGGAGAGAGACCACTGGCAGGTGAACTCCGAAGGACACGGAGCGTTCGGAGGGTTAAACGGGTCGCATTGGGCGATTTCGCCGTGCACGAGATACACGTACTGGTTGGGAGGACAGCCGTCGGTGACTGATGGCGGAAGGGTTCCACTTCCCGATTTGCAGCAGAATCCGTCGGAAGAAGACGTCAGGGATCTGCAGGCATAGCCATTCGGACAAGACACGAAGGTGCCCATTGTGCACGCTCTCGGCTGTTGGGACTGATCATCGATTAGGTAGTCGGCGTTGTCTGGACACACGGAGTTGGCGGTGCAGCAGAAGCCCTGGAAGGCGTTGGCGAGGTAACTCTGGCAGGAGTAGCTGTCGGGACACTGATCGTTTCGCCCGATGGTGCATCGGATCGGCTGACCGCTTCTCTGGTCTTTGTACAGGAACTTTCCGACGGGGCAGGTCTCTGAAACGGATTGATTCGATTGCATTTTCTATCTGCAGAAACTCACTTCCAGTCACACTTGAGCAGCAGTAGTACTTGTTCTTTTGCATGTTGAATCGACAGAGATAGTTGGCCGGACACGACTGTTCAATGTTGATGAGACACTCCCTCGGAGACATGTCGATGGTGTCGATGAACGCCTTCTCGGCTTCTGGACACACTCCTGAATCCGTCGCTCCGCAGCACACGTGGTTGTTGATGAGGGGGTTGAACGTGCACGAATATCCAGACGGACAGCTGTTGCTCAGCGCCTCGTTGCAGTTGATCGGCATCTGAGAGTTCGGATCGACGTAGGCCACGTTTCCAGCAGGACACGCATTGCTCATGCAGAAGTTTCTGCACTGTTGGACGTTCAGGAAGTTGTTCGCATTCCCATCGCAGCCTCCGAATTGGAAAGACGTGCACTGTCCGGTGACTATGTTGAAGTAGTATCTCTGGACGAAATTGGCTCCGCACTGAGTTCCTTGCTGCGGCGGCAGTCCGCACATGTAGGCTCTCGTCGGGCAGCATCTGTTGATCATCGAATTGCCGACGAGCACAGGGATGCACTCGTGAGAGTCAGGACACGACGTCTGCTGTGCTCCACACACCATCACCATCCCCGAGTGATCTCTCAGCGGAGTTCCTCCGTTCGGACACCCTCCGACGCTGCAGTACGACTCGCAAGCGTCGCGGTTCGCAAAGTTATTCGAGTTTCCGTCGCATCCGTTGTACTGGAAAGACTCGCAGTTTTGAGTCTGTGGGTTGTAGTAGTATTTGAAAGTGCTTCCGGCTCCGCATTGAATTCCGGCGTCCGGGTTGAGAGAGCAAGTGAACGCCTTCGTAGGGCAACATCCCCACTGGCTGCCGTCGAAGTAGCACTCGTAGTTGGCCGGACATCCCATTCCGTTGGAGCACGTGACGAAGTTTCCGAACATGTCCTTGTAGGCCTGTCCCTGAATGCACTTGGGCTCCGCTGAAACGAAGCATTCAACTGTTTCGTTTGGTTTCTCAACTCACGAATGGCGTTTTTGCAGAAGTTCTGGCAATCGAGAATCGAGTCGAAGTTGTTGTCGTTGCCCTGGCAACCGGTGTACTCGAACATCTGGCACTGTCTCGTCTTCGCGTTGTACCAGTACCTCTTCACGTTCTCCGTGCAGTCTCCGATCCTCAGCGGCTGAGCACAGATGGTTTCTGAAATGAATGATTGTTGTTTGGGTTTCCTTGCTTTCCGTACGTTTTCTCGGACAGCAAACGCCTTGATCAGCCTTGCATTCGTGGGAAGACGGGCACTGCGCGTTGTTCTGACACCTCTGCGACTCCTCTCCAATCCGCAACGGGGATCCTCTCTCGCATTGGACTGAAACATCGAGGAGTTGTTATCCCAACTGTCGGAAAGGGTCTTACGTCTCGCACAGTACATCTCGCATTCGTGTTTCGACAAGAAGTTGTTGTAGTTTCCGCCGGCGCCCTTGTAAATAAAGTCTTGACACCGTCCAGTTCCTGGATCATAATAGAACCGAATCGACTCTTTGCCAGTGTGAACGAGGAATCCAGGATGGAACATGGAGTTTCTCGGCTGAATATCAAACGGACGGCCGCCTTTCGCAGAGCACACCGATCCGGGAGTCGGGCAACACAGGTGCTGGCTTCCGATCGCAGTGCACTGGAAGTCGTTGGCGCAGGAGACGGATGCGGCACAAGAGGTCATCGGGCGTTCCGAGTGAACCGTCGATTCGGTCGAATACTGAGGAGAACCGCGTTGACAAGCTGAGAAATTGAACTGATTTCGAGAGGGGAGAACACTCGCAACTCACTATCTCTACAGTAGGACTCGCAGTGTTGAATCGTTTTGAAGTTGTTCGGAGAGTGGAACTTGGCTTCTGTGGCTCCCGAATCCCACATGAACTGCTGGCAGGTTCCCGTGACCGAGTTGTACCACCAACGGGGCTCCGAGGGGTTCGGTCCGGTGAGCTGTGGTTGGATGCAAGCGAGGGCGCGGCTGGGGCAGCAGACTCCGTCGGCCGTCGGCGCATAGTTCGATTGGGGGAACTTTTCAGCCAAGTTGATCTGAAAAAGATCTAATTCCGTCCATCCCTCTCAACAGTTCCTTTGGGTTCAGAGCTCTTAATGGCACTTATCACCTGCTAGCCACTTGTGACCTTATTTGCCCAATTAGGTGCCGAATTCGGGCAAACAGAGCCCTCACAGGGCCCCCGTATCAAAGCGGCGGTGTCGTCGCCCCTTTTGTGTACGCGAGTGGCTGCTGCACAAACAGTTTGAAGTTGAAAGTACTCACGTGTGGACTGGTGTGGATGCAGTCGTATACGTCTCCGATGTATTCGCCGTCCGACGGCCACATGCACGCGCCCCCTCCGTGCAGCCCCTGGACTGGCTCGATGGTGGCCGAGGAGCCGACAGTGCAGCCAACCGGGAATGCTCCCATCGCTGGACTCGGGTCGTTGAGCGATATTTTGAACCCGGCGCCTTCCGGAAGTGGACACACAAAGTAGAGAGGAGCGGTTCCGCCGGAAGCCTGATCCCTCAGCGATATGCACACCCATCCGTCGCGAGTTTCACGTGCCACGTGGGTCTCTTCGGGACAACGGCAGGTTCCGATCGAACTGTCCATTCGGCACTTGGAACCCGGCCAAACGGCTTCGCACTGAACGTCGTACGTGCATCCCGGTTGGTTTGGATTGACTTCTGAAGGGATAACAAGGGTTTCTGAGTCTGCTTACGGGATTTTCTCACTTTCATAGCAATAACTCTCTCTTAGAATATAGGTGCTGAGGCAGGTGCACAATCCAGTTGCACAATACATTCCCTGAAGAAAGCAGTCGTTTCGAGGTTATCAGAAATCAATTGAACTCACACTGAGGCAGTCGGTGTTGTACTGACAAACGTCTCCGACTCTTCCGCTCCCAGAGACGGAGAATCCTTGCATGAAGGGCTGGAGGGTCGGATCGACGCACCCGCGGCCCGATTCGTAGACGGTTCCAGTGACGCATTCACGAAGGACCCAACGATTCTGGACGCACTCGAGGAAGTTGGTGGGCGATTCTTGCATGAGGCTATGGATGGAATAGATCAGAAGGGAGGGAACGGAACGAGAACGCTTACTTTGTTTGGAGATCACAGAAGAGCATGGGCTTGGTTCCATGGTGAAGGCACGGATCGTCTTGTTTGATAAAGTGTCTGCATTCAACGCACGGCCGATCGACGCATTCTTCGGCCAGTGCCACGTGGAGAAGAAGGTACAGTAATCCGAGAGAATGCAGCATTCTCTTGGAGTCCACCGACCGATCCTTTGAGCCAAAATAACGAATGGCAAGTGGGGTGTCTTCAGGAGATGGAGGAGGCTTGGAAACGAAAGCAAACGATGTTCCGATATGACAGATACCTCACGGCTGGCTGCTTGAGCAAATCTCTCTCGGCGCGAAGATGAGGCCACACCCGATTTGGCTCCCCTATCAACACACACATATCACGATCTGAGGAGGCGAAAAAGAGAGGAGGATGACACAAAGACAGTGCAGATGAGTATTATTAGAACGGGCCCCCGGCATCTCTTGTGTTGACCTTTTGATTATTTCCATGTCTAGAGTTTGGAAACTCATTGTTTATGTTCTCTATCAAAGCGTGACGTAACCACGTGAATATGGGAAATGGGCACACGGGTTTCTCGGGAACACAATGCCGAAAATCGCATATTTCTGATTCTTGCACAGAAGTCGTTTTTTATCGAGGTAGTGATGAATTCAAGAAGAGTCCACCTCAGAGGGTGAGTGCTCCGTTCTTCGGCTCCAGGCGATGCGTTGCTCACAGACAAGAGCATCTTCCGCCATTCTTGAAACATTTCACGGACGACACCTACCAATACTCAGCTCACAAGCATTCTGTTGAAACGACAAAAGGTTCGTTCGTCCGCTTTCTCTCTCAATCTCGACTGACTCTTCAGATGGGATCCTTCACACTTACAGCGTGGTCCTCTCGCAATATCCGTTGAAGGGACAAAAATTTGAACTGGCTATGTCGGAAAGCGACAGCACGGCGGCGTTCCGCAAACCGGAGCCCGGGTGGTTCTCTGAGAAGGGAGACGAGCAGCTCGTCAGCCAGATCAAGAGTGTGACGACGAGCGAGATGAACAGATCGCCGGTCGCCAAGAGCTCGGCGAGAAGCTCGGCAGTCTCTTCGAACGCCTCGTCGGCTCCTGTCCAGAGGGACGATCTGTACATGAACCTCTCGTCGATGGCTGCCTCCAGTGGCATCATCTCGGGGCCCCCGATCAATCGCGCGAAAGTGAGACCGGACGGAGAGAGCCAGTCTTCGAGTGCGGGCTCGCGGAGCAGCACCCCCGATTCGACGTATTCGAACTTGCCGGCGAAGCCTGTGAAGAACTGCGTTCGTCCGATGTGCGAAGCGGAGAAGACGTCGAAATCGGCGAGAAGATCTTCGAGATCTTCGTCTCGCGCTTCGACTTCCATCGAGAGCTACTCGTCTCGCAGTAGCCTCCCAAAGTTCACATACTCGGCGGCCAGCGTCAGAAGCACTCGTTCTGCGAAATACGTGATGATGGTGCACGTGAAGTTCCTGCTGCTCCATCGCGATGTTTTCCATAGACGGTAGAGTCGGACGAGACGGCGGCAAACAATGTCACTTTCTGTGTTTCAGCGTTCAATCGATGTTCACCGACGAGTTTCCGTCGGATTGCCTCCTCGAGGACGTCGTCTACAACTTCCACCAACTGTGCACTCGCCAGTAACATGCCCTTCTCAGCCGACGTTTTAATGAGCGTTCTGCAGTTTCAGACTTCGCAACAACGACTTCAATCCGTGTCTCTCCTACTGCGTCGGAGAACTCAATCAGGCCAACTCGAAGCCGGTTCTCGTGGCCGACATGCGCAAGACCCTTGCTCAGCTCGCCAACTCGAACTCTGTCATCAAATTCGCGCTCATCGTCAACAACATCAACGAAGGATAACGTCGAGAACACTGTACAATGTCTCCTTTCATCGCTCATAAAGCGTGTCAACATGAACATTTATTCGTCAATAGTAGCAGATGTTAGGGAATCGACGACGGATGGTGTTCCGAGTGAAGACGTACAGCTGCTGACTTCTTCTGATTGCCTTCTCGCAGGGCTCGAACAGCGCACAATAGTTCCCGTATTTCTGGACGAATCGGCGCTTTTGAAGGCGTTCGTGAGCGTTTCCGATGATCATCGATGCCCAGTCGGCATCCAGTTCTCGGAGCCTCTTGAGGAGTCTGACGAGATTCTTGTTGTTACAACGATTGTCGCGAAGGACGCGTTTCAGCTGCTTCAGCTCCAGAACGGTGACGTCACTCTCGCGAGGTTGCAGACTGTCCTGCTCGACGATGCGGCTGATCTGGCGTGTGATCTGAGTGATCGTGGAACGGATTCGGCCGCTCATGGCGAGGAACGAAGGAAGTTGGAGAAGACAATGCGACGGGAGGAAGGGAAATGTTTTGAGTGCACGAGAGCATTCGTGTTGATCCCCAGGTGTTTTCGTCCTCTCCACATGTGGTCGTTTTAACGACGAAACCGAGGGAGGTGGCGGGAAACTGACTCGAAAAGCAAAACAACTTTATTCGCAAAAGCATTTGAAACATATCCCGCATTGAAGAGAAAGACACGTGGAATGTGTGAGAGGGGGGGGGGGGCAAGAGAGGAATCGTCTCATAACAGCGTCTCGTCCGGGAACGACGACAGCGACGGCGCCGTGTCTCGGAACTCGGAAACCGCCTCGGAGCCGACCTTTTCGGACGAAATCTCTTCGGTCCGCGTCAGAAAGTCGTTCTTTTTCGTTTTGTTGCCTGGTATCGTTCTGGAACAATCGTCTGTTTTCAGAGCAACAGAAGAGGAAATCCACCTTATGGCCGTTCGAATCTGCGAACTGGCTTCATCTGTCAAACTGCGGAAACGGCGTCGTTGGTCGGCGACAATCTTCGCGTGCGCCGATCGGATTCCGCGATTCAGAAGAGTGAATATGAGGGGATAGGCGACACAGCTGATGTAGGGAAGGAGGTGAATGAAATAGGAGATGATGATGACTGAAAGAGAGAGAGGGAGGGAGGTGATGAGTGTGATGCCTTGGCTCTTACTGCTCTTCCGCTCCATCGTCCATATCCGGTTGGCGAACATGCTGACCCAGTAGGGTGTCCAGCAGAGAACGTAGATGACGGTGAGCAGGAGCACCGTGGTGATCACCTTCCGAAGGGCAGCGTCCATTGAACTAAAAACACAGATTTGAGGGTCACTCGATTTAGTATTCCAAGGTTGATGCCCCCATCTCTCCTCCCGAAATATTCTTCTCAGAAACACACACTTGGCTGGGGGCCGCCCGTGTCAATAAATAATTCTCTCAGTCTCTTTCCCTCTCTCTCCCACACACAAAGAAGCGGCCGAAAGGAAGAGGAAGTCGCGTACCTGGAGGCGACCAGTGTCGTCAGAGCCCGTCGTTTCAGGAAGAATGGCACAGACACGTACCTGCAATGAGTTCTAGTCTGCTTACAGATGGCTCCCGTTCCGCTTACCAGTAGATGATTCCGAACAACGGGACGGCGTAGGAGGTGATGCAGGCGATGAGGTTGAACCAGAACTCGATCTCTGAAACAATGCGCATTCCTCGAGGGCCGTCAAAGGGCACACTCACGGGGCGGTGGGAAGAAGCCGCACTTTCGCATCACAGTAACCTCCTGCGCAGTGGAGTTGGGGTTCATGTAGAAGGTGAAGACTTGCGAGTAGGCGAAGACGGGCCACAGAAGGACCATAACACACGCGAGAGCAATGCAGAATTGGATTACTGCGTACTAAAAACAACGGATATGATTTGAGGGATGGGTCTCCGGCCGGTTACTTTCAAAGTTGCCGCCTTCTCTCCTGTTGTCTTATCGAGACACACTGTCGAATAACACGTCCTGCTGATCAGAAACACAATCATTGGAGCCATGAATCTGAAAAAGAACAGATGACGTGGACTCGTGGACTCGTAGATCACTTACTTGTTCATCGAGTCGAAGATCAAGTACGAAGTGCACACCATCGAAGAGAACTGCCACGTGCCGAACACTAACTCGATAATGAGCAGTAGCATGGCTGAAACGGTCATCTCTCTCTCTCGGGGAACCTTCTTTCATTGAGGTACCTATCATTGTCATGAGATCTCCGACACATAGTGCGAAGATGTAGAACAGAATGCTCTTGGGCACCTTGATCGCGGGCGCGAACAGCAACGGCGCCACCACGTACAGCACCCACGCGTTGATTGCGAAGCCGACAAAGTTGAATCCGATGTACGTGGACGCCACGTAAGTTCGATATCCCTGCAAACAGGTGCCATGAGACGGGGGGGGGGGGGGGGGGGGGAGCCCATTCGGTATTCTTTGTTTTCCCCACACAACACCTTCTAATTTTGGCGGTGGAATGCACATTTGCATGGATGGGTTGCCCGTTTTTCGGTGTCCACGTAATTCGAGTTACTCGGAAACAACTATATCATTCACCTGGATTCGGCGGACTTTTAATGAGGTTTCTCTCGCGAAAACAACGCAGTTCTAGTTCAATGCACGGCAATTTTAGCATCACTCTAGAGATCCGTTCGGGTAGTTGTTTTTCCAGGAGGATTACATCCTTATACCCCCCGCCGCCGCCGCACTCGGAACATCGAACTTTGTGTGCTTCGTGATCTTGTGTCGTTCCGAGTCGCGGGCCCTTATTCCGTTCGAGACGATCGTCAGATCTTTGGGAGAGTGTTGAATAATTCAGTGTTGTCGGAAGATGTTGCAACTGCCGTGTTTTTGTTCTTCGCATGTCTCATCGCCACACGTGTTATCAACATCATTTCACCTCGTTTTTCATTTTCTTTTTCCAATTTCTTGGTATTCTTGACAAAATCAAAGAGCAGAAGATGGGACTGGAGCTGAATAACGAATGCGGGCGGATGAAAACAAAAACAGGACAATTAGATTGGAGCGCACGAAGGATACATCTCACTCGCCGCTCTTCTGCTCCCACCGTGCCCCCCTCTCTCAAAACAATCATAGGGGTCCACTTTTGTGTTCATTGACATTCCAAGACACGGAATAACAACAACTCGACCCGCAAACTGTGCTCTCTCGAAATCCTTCCCTTCCGTGCTCATCGATGACGAGAAAGCGGCTGGTAGTCTTCCGAAAACGGAGGAGCTTAAAAGATGATCACACCGATCGCAGGAGAGAGATGCTGTTTTGGACTTGGACACTTGTATCGCATTACTGGTGTAACGAGGATGCGCCGGCGGAAATGGCAATAACAAGAAGGAGAAGAAGAAGAAGGAGAAGAAGAACACACGGACAAAACTCACAATGCTCATTGTTCGGATCCTTTTCGGCGCTGCTTCGGAAGCCGCTTCTCCACGTTTCTCGGAAGGTGGCAAGGAGGGGATGGGAGGGAGGAAGGAGTCCGAAAATACTCCGGATGGCCACCGAAAACTATATATGAATAGAGGAGAAAAGAAGAAGACGATTGAGAGGCAAACCGTGGGAGCCAGTTAGTCACAGTCTCTCACTCTCGGTTGGCGCCTGATCAGAATGAAGAAGAAGAAGATGGGAAAGGGTGGGGCAAGAGCAGCCGACAGAGAGAGAGAGAGAGAGAGGAGGCGGAGTCGCGTCGGACGAGATGGGGACGGGTGTGACGGGAATGAGTTGCGACGTGGCACTATCAGAAGACAAGGTCAAAACAATGAGAAGGAAGGAAGAGACGGATGGATGCAGCGGGATGAGACCGACGAGCAAAGGGGCGCATTTGACGTTTTGAAAACACGGGAAAGTCTACGGTAATTCATTCAAAGAAGAGCGCCAACTCATCAGAATAATGCACTGCTGCTGCAGGCGCTCTTTGGGCGGCGAAAGGGAAGCGTGCGTTTTTCACTTTCCAAAACGCTTTTACCTATTCTGCTCGTGAACCTATTTGTTACGCGGAATCAGACGTGAACAATGGATGGCGTTCGGCCGGCTGACGTCCGCCCACAAGAAGAAGAAGGAGAACACCGCTTCGAGTCAACATTGGTGGAAGAAGAAAACGGCTCCGGGAGGGAGGGAGGGATTCTTCCGGGACACGGGAAAGTCATTGAGGAAGCATTGAAAACACTGCCAAGTGCACCCAGTTTCCAGGTAATCGCTTGTTTTCCGGTCACTCCATTCAAAGAAGTTTACTGCAAAAGCAGCGGAAAGGGGGCACCGCGTGAGGGCATGTCAAGCGGGGTTTCCAATTAAATTGCCAACTGAGCAGAATGTTGCTTGCTCCGAAAACGTTTCGCTGGACCGCTTTTTCCCAGCAGCTCGCATGAACTTTGCTCCGTTTTGCGCACGGAGAAACTTTTTCGGTAAGGGGTCGAGATGAGTAGAAAGGGAAGGCAGCGGGGAGAAGATGATGATGGGGAACAATGAAATTAGGTTCATAATCGAGTTGGCACATGCTTACAAACGTTTTTGATCACCCATAAGTTCTCTATTTATGTGGGTGGGTGAGACAGGAGAGTTATAGCTCGTCGGAAGTGTGTTCATTGGTGCCTGTGTCTGCATGAGACTGATCTAATAAGAGCGTCGGCTGTTCCTTAAACTCTTGTAGTCGTCTCTGACCAGACAGGTTACAGACGCACTCGCAGCACACGGGCGGGTACAATGAAAGAGTTCGTTTCAAGGGAATCTGAACAAACAAGAGACCACGGGGTGCATTGCGAAGACATCACAAGGGCGCGGTGAATAATTAAAGGATGAGCACCGATTAACACTGAAAACACCAACGTTCCGACGAGGGATTGTAGGCTCTTCTACACATTTCAGCAAGGGAACAAGTCGAGTTTAGGCGCAAAACATGTTTTTTGTGCAGGGATGGGCTCGACACTTCCGGATGGATTCATTTTGGAAACTACATATTTATGAGACGTTAATCCCATTAGTCTCTGTTCTTTTGCTTTCGCTTGTTTTCGAGTACTTGTGTCCAGATGATTCTGGAGATCATGCGCTACGTGTGGGCACACCGGAACGTCTGTTTTTCGGAAAAACCATCAGCACAAACACACAATTTGTGTGTCAGGGGAAATGATTGCATACCTGGAAGGGAACACGTCGTTCGATTTGCGTCCAGTGCTCGTATTCTTCGCCATCTGCGAATTCCATCGAAGCAGTGAGCTAAAAAAAGGATTCAGTGACGAGTAGAAAGAGAACGAGAAGGGGGGCAACGGAAGAAAAGGTTGTGTACTCTCCGGCAAATAGTTGTTCGCCGGTTTTGTGTTCTGTTTACTCGCTGCTTAACAACAGGAGTTCTGGAAATAGGGAGGGGGACGGACGGGGGCGTGGTGCAATGAAGTGACCAGGAAGAAGGACTACAGTATATCGAAAGATGGGCAGATTTGCTGATGAGGGGGGGGGGGGGCACATTGAAAAGGACACTCATTTGGGGGAAGAATACTCGAAAGGTGTACTAATCCGTTGCCAAAACACAATTCCGAGAAGAGTAACCCGGAGCAAACAGAGAAAGAGCGGTGTTCAGCGGATGAGTCAATCGGACGGTTCGGGAAGTCTACAGACACCTAAGACACCCCCGGGGGAGACTTTTGAATAACAAAGAGAAACACATGAAATCTGGGGGAGGGCGCCATCTAATTATCACACATCGCTAATCTTCGTCTGCCCACGTGAATACGAAATACACGACCCTTCTGAAGGGGGGAGGGGAGGTCCGAGTGGTCACTCGGAGCTGGTAGCTGGGTGCACCTATGTGTGTTGAAAAGGACGGGAAGATGGAAATTAATTCGGAGAACCGAATCGAGAGAAGAAGGCGAAGAAGAGCCATAATTACAGGCGAGGAGGAGCAACTCAAAAGTGTCAAACATCTGCAACCGATCCCGAGATGAGATTCTCGGAACCAGTGTCGTCCGCGCGGAAAATGAGATCATCTTGTGTGTGTGTGTGTCTCCGGAGCACCCTCCTAATAAATAAACAACAATCTTTGTATTTCAGCCGAATGTGAGCCAAACGAAGAAGCAGAAGGCGAAGAAGAAGACGAGTAATTATCCGGGAGCAGAAACGGAGATCCGTGGCGGCATTTGCTCATTCATAGACGACGAAAATAGGATATGAGCCGACCGGAATGTTTGCCACGTGTCGTCCCTTTCCGTCGTCGTCGTCGCCGTCGCCCACCCCGTGTTCCCTATGAATTAAATATCACCGTTTGCCGAGTTACTCACTGATTTTTTAGGGTTGCGTTTCGGCTGAAAGTCGTCTGAAAACGAGAAGGAATGCGATCAGAATTTGTTCGGGAAACAACACGAACAGCGGCGGCGTCGCCACGAAATGATACGTTCTAGGGAAATTTTCGGCACGTTTGCCGGCAGGAATCGGCACGTTAGCCGGCAAAAGGGGCGGAGCTTGCTCAAAAATCTGAGAAATATTCAAATAATTCCCTTCTATGAGTGTTCGATGAACGGCACGATTGCCGGCAGGAATCGGCACGTTTGCCAGCAAAATTCGGGCAAAATTCTGCAAACTGCCGAATTTTTGCCGATTCCTGCCGGCAAACGTGCCGAAAATTTCCCGAGTTCCACCTACGGGCGGAGGAGCGGAACACATCGTTAGAGAGTGGTTCCGGGAACGAGAGTTCCGTAATTCAGATAAATCGAGAAAAATGTGGCCGAAAGTATCTAGGAAACAGCACGAACCACACCCCCACCCACTGATTATAAGATATCAAATGAGCAGGAAAGGTTACTCGTGCAGTGCCAATTCTCGGAATCACTTGGAAACGTATGTTTATCGCCGATTGCATGACCATTGACACTGCCGAAAACACACTTTTGGGAGCACAATAAGTGCATCGAGGAGTCCTAAATCTGGAATGAGGCTGGAGCGGAGCAGCATTCATCTATTTCTGGAATCGTTCATTCGACGCTTCCTCTCTCATTCGAAACTCAATCCACACGACGACTTTTAGCACGGCGCAGCGACCGACGTAATTCGAAATATGAGTTGAAACGGAATATTTGCCGCCTGCTCTTCCGTGCTCAGTGGTCGCCTACGGGCACATCCGGTCTCAGTTTCCAGAAGACGTTGATCCCGCCGAAAATTGCGCTTCTTCTTCTCAGCGGCCTTAATTAGACGCGCGAAATCTGCTCTTGAGAAGAGGAAGCGGCGATTCTCGGAAATGTGTTTGCAGCGAACTTTTGGGCCCGTTGTGCAGAGGTTCGACAGTTGGTGTGACTCGGAGAAGCCAATTTCCGACTGGAAAACACATTCCCCGCCCGTACGCGGCGGCTTTAATTGGATTTCGGTGGAACGGAACAACGCGGGTGCAAAAAGTGACTGTTCAGTGGAGTGGGGGAGGGGGTATGTGAGAGAAGCTGCTAAAATTAGAAGGACGAAGAAGAACTTTGATGGGCACAAAAGATAGAAACGCAGATAATGGGCGCGGCTGTTTCGCTGAGCAAAAACGTCGGTTTTTTTCGCTATTATTAGAGCTCAGAATTCACTTTTTTGTTTGCTTCACAGGAGCTGTATTTTTGATACAAAACGAGAGAAAAAGAGGGAGAGATCGTATTCGAGAATGCAAAGAAAACAGAAAACACCTCGAAGACTGAATACGGCTCTCGAATTTTCGAAATTCTTCAGCTGAATACGTATGATAACTGTGGGGTTGGCGAATAATGATATGGCGACGAGGGGAGGAAACTTCAATCTTTGAGTCGGAAGAAAGGGCGGCTCTTCGAGGGTTTTCCGCGAACCGAGAGGGCGACAAGTGTTACAGTAGGCAGCCGTTAGTACGTGTGGAGAGGCAAACTTGGCGTCGAATTTACACTTACGATAACAAAATTACCGGGAAAAGACACACTTCCGCGTGGCGTTTCAGTGAGTCCATACTAGAGAAATAGAAAGAGAGAGAGAGCAGAGACGCAGAGGTTCTCACCGTTCTGCTGGCACCTGAGAGTTTCAATTTTCACTTTTCCCTCATTCATTCATTCATCGACAATGAGGCCCCGCAGATGGAAACGTGCAAATTTGCGAAACATTTGAGAGAGGACAAGAAGGGGGCGGGAGGGAGACGAAGAAGGAGCAGGAGCCGACGATGATGGAAACAAAAGAGGCGGCGACGGGCGGAAGTGGACTCTGAAGAACGTGTCATTTCTGCCCATCGTCGTGCTCATTTCGGCCGGCCTCCGAATATATTGCTTGCTCTCTGCGCCCCGCCCTCCCCACAGATTCAGTCCACATCCTTCCGGAAATTGGATGCTTCCCTCGACGCGGCGCCGCCCATGCTTCTTCCACGATTTCATTCCGTACGGCTCACGAAAGAAAACAAGAAGAAAACAAGACGACAGACAGAAGCGAACGGACGGACGGACGGACGGACGGGACGGCTTCTCTGGAGATGCCCCGTCGCCAATAACACAAAAACATGATCACTTGCCATCTCGAGAGCAATAAATGTGACGTTTGGCTCCGGATATACGGAAAACCGGAAGAGAAACAAGTAAAACGCACTTGAAGTTTCAGATGAAAATTGATGAGAATTGGGATGTTGTAAAGGTTCGGACAGTTGACCAAACACACCGTCAGGAGAACATTCGAACCTTTCGCAGATCAGAGAACGAGGATCGAGAACCGCGGGCGCGAATCATTGCGGAAGTTATCCGGAAGACAGTCGCGAGGCTCGATGTGTTCTGCTCTCGCGTTTCTCTCGCTCCTCCTCTGTAATTGGCGTTCCACTGTCAGACGCACATATTATTTTTCCTCAAAAGCATCGCCGTCTGCCAAGGACGAATGGTCTTTCAGGTCATCACGCCGCCCATCTCTCTGCTGTTTTTCTTATCCTTGAATTCGTTTTGAAATAAAAATGTAAATAATGAATGGAAGAGTAGGAGCAACAGCACAGAGCACAGTTTGCCCGTCGAAATAGAAGAGAAGTTGGGGCAGTGTAGGGGGGAAATGTGTTTTTCTCTTCGCGGCTGGAAGACTGGGCGCTTTCAGAAACTTCAGGCAATTACGAACACGTTGGGAGGGAGGGCGGACGAACACGTCGAGTTCGAAAACTGAACAGGTCTGACCAAAACGATTAACTCATTCTTGAGCTTTCCGAGAAGTTCATGAATGTTTCAAATCTTCAGACATTATGTACTTTTCGGTTGCTCTCCCATCAAAAATGCTCGTCCACCTTCTCCGTTTCGTGGAAAGAACGATTCCGGAAGCAGAGTGTGTAGGAGAATCGTCGAAAGAGCAAACAAAACCCCCTCGCCAATCGCTTCATCTTTTGAACGAAAAAGTTCAAAAAGACGTGCAAAATGGGCCCGAATGGCGCGTTTCATTGTCGCTAATCCCGTTATCTTGGGGAGTTGTGCTCCATGTTTCACGGGGTGTCGTCCGCGGTCTTCAGGGACGCAAACGACGTCTCGGAGAGGGGAGAAAGAGGGGAGGAGAGTGCAAAGGTGTGAAGGCGAAAGATGAAAATGAAAGTGGAAAGGAAAACGAAAGAGCAACAATGGACGAGGGACCGGAAGAAGGGTTGAAACGGCGGCGGAGGCGTCGGAGAACGAAACACGAGACGATGATGCCGCCCACGTGGCAAGCATCAGGAGGAGGAAGAACTAAGATCAGGATGAAGGAAAAGAGAGAAAGTGATCGAGGATTTAGGAAATGAAAGATGAGCAACGCACGAGTCACTTAGCAACGAGTGATGTTTGTGCTGCGAACGAGTCGAGTTGCAGAATGCGAAGGGTGATGACGACATGATCTGAATGGGGAACAAGTTTGACCTGGAAACGGAGGAAAGGGGAGAAGGAAACACGCCAACTGGACACGAAACACTCTTCTGCGCCAAAATGGATGGAAGAGGTCATAAAAGAATAACGAAGGTTTTCAGTCGTAAAGACGACACAGAAAAGGAAACATTTCTCGTCTTTCGAAGTTTCAGGGGAAAACACGACCTTCTTTTTCCAGAAATGCTACTCATGCTCCAGGGAATCAACTATTCACGTATATCACGAATTCAAACTTTTGCAAACTTTCCTCCGACGTCAGCGAGGGTGGAATCTATCGCCTTTCGGCAGTTTTTTTTCTCTTTTCGCTCCTCCGCTGGAACTGAAATTGCGGAGCAAGTTTTGATTCTTGAAAACGGTGAACTAATCCTATCATTGGCACACTTTGTGCTCCGTCAAATCACATTTCGCCGAGCGGCGAGAGACCAAAAATGGTGTGTGAAAGAGAAGATCTGAAGAAGAGTGAGCGGCGCCGCGTTCAACTAAGAACCGTGTTGGTGTCGAAAAGCTCTGGTGGTGCTCTCATGAGAGCCATCATCGTTTAGAGACTCTCCCACTGGGCACACCACTTCATTCCAAACTCATCAATCGTTTCGTTTTGAAGACGGCGAAACACCAGAGGACAAACGACGAGGATGAACAGCTCAGTTGGGAGGAAACGAGCAGTGACGACGACGACGACACAAACCAAGAATCGAGGAGCTAATCTTGCGAAGGAGGGGGCATCTGACGACGGACCGCAGCAGGCACATAGTTCAATGTTTCCATTCCGGCTCATTGAGTCCACGAAGGAGAAGCGAAAGGGCGCATTTGAAATCTGCTCGATTGCCGGTTCACTAAACATTACCCACGTACACCTTACCGCCGGCCACTTTCGTCGCTCCATGATGTTGCATGCACAAATGTTTTTTTCTTCCTAACGGATACCGCCAAAGTCTGCATCCTGTTTTCGGGAAGCAAAAACTTTAAAAGGTATCGACGCTGTCAAGTTTATTGGGAGCAATGAAGATAAGTCCAGGGTTCAGGTAATGGTTATAGAAGAAGTGAAAAAGTTTTCAATAAGTGAGAAACAAATGGGGGAAGTGAGGTGTGATCTACCTGCTAGGGGAGATGAGTGGGTGAGTGGGAATGTACAAACAAGAGTAATGAGATGGACGGTGAGAGTTATCCAGAGCACATGAGGCATCCCTCGTCTTCAGCCTCTGGAACAGCAGCAGGAACATCGACAGTCTTGTTCGTCTTGAGAGCGGCCTTGTCGACAGTGAATTGGACGGCGTTGACAGCTGGCTTGGTGCGAAGGTAGTACATTCCAGTCTTGAGTCCCTTCTTCCATCCGTAGAAGTGCATCGAAGTGATGGCGGCATAGCTCGGCTTGGCAAGATGGATGTTCAGAGACTGCGATTGGTCAATGAAGGCTCCGCGATCGGCAGCCATTTCGATGATATCTTTCTGAGAGATCTCCCACACGGTACGGTAGAGCTCTTTGAGGTCGCTTGGAATGCCATCGATGTTTTGAATGGAGCCGTTGTTAGCAATCAGACGGTTCTTCATCTCGTCGGTCCACAGTCCACGCTCAACCAAATCCTTCAGCATGTGCGGGTTGACGATTTGGAAGTCTCCAGAGAGCACGCGACGAGAGTAGATGTTCGAGGTGTAAGGCTCAATCGACTCGTTGTTTCCAAGAATTTGGGCAGTGGAAGCGGTAGGCATCGGCGCCATCAAGAGACTGTTGCGAACTCCGTGCCTGAATGATTAAATTTTGAAAATACCAGAAAGTTCAAGTGTTACTTCGCAATCTTCTGACGGAGGGTATCCCAATCGCACTGGTTAGTCGGTGTTACTCCCCACAAGTCGAACTGAAGGTTTCCCTTTGACATTGGCGATCCCTCGTAAGTCGAGTATGGTCCGAGTTCGGCTGCCAATTCGCAGCTGGAAGTCAACGCAGCATGATAAATAGTTTCAAAAATCCGCTTGTTGAGGTCTCTGGCTTCCGGCGAAGTGAACGGGTACCGCATGAGCATGAAGCAATCGGCAAGTCCCTGAACACCGAGGCCAATCGGACGATGGCGCATGTTCGAATTTCTGGCTTCCTCGACCGGATAGTAGTTGACATCAATGATTTTGTTCAAATTCTTCGTCACAACCTTCGTAACTTCGGCTAGCTTTGCGAAATCGAACTTCTTATCTGCAGTCACGAAACGGTTCAGAGCTATCGAAGCAAGGTTGCACACGGCGATCTCGTCAGGGGCGGAATATTCTATGATCTCTGTGCACAAGTTGGAGCACTTGATGGTTCCGAGGTTCTGCTGATTAGACTTGCGGTTGGAAGCATCCTTGTATGTGATGTAAGGAAGTCCCGTTTCGATTTGATTCGAGACGATATGCTCCCAGAGCTTGCGAGCTTTCACAACTTTGCGAACGCGTCCTTCGGCCTCGTACCTTAAAAAAAGAAGTGAGCTCGATTTGAAGAAAACAAGTAAATGAATGTCAGCTGTAATATGTCCCAAAAAGAGAAAGCAACTGTTTGGGTTATCGTACAACTGTATTATTTTCGAAGAATTGAAATTCATACTCCAAACCATGAAAAAACGACCAAAGTCTGGAGATCGCTCTTCGAAACTATCGGGCGCAAATATCTAAAACTCACTTGGTGTAGAGAGCCTCGAACTCCTCTCCCCAGCAATCGTCGAGTCCTGGGCACTCACAAGGGCACATGAGAGACCAGTCCTGATCTCTTTCGACGCGCTTCATGAACAGATCCGGTACCCAGAGGGCGAGGAACAGATCACGAGCACGTTCTTCCTCGGGTCCGGTATTTTTGCGAAGCGAAACGAACTCGAAGACGTCAGCATGCCATGGCTCAAGATAGATGGCGAAAGCTCCGGGACGTTTGTTTCCTCCCTGATCGACGTAACGAGCAGTGTTATTGTAAACACGGAGCATCGGAATAAGTCCGTTAGAGGTTCCGTTCGTTCCGGCGATCACGGATCCGGTGGCCCGAATCTTGTGCACGTTGAGGCCGATTCCTCCAGCGCTTTTCGAGATGAGTGCACATTGCTTCAAAGTGTCGTAGATACCGAGAATCGAATCATCACTCATCGTCAGCAGGAAGCACGACGACATTTGTGGACGGCAAGTTCCCGAGTTGAAAAGAGTCGGAGAAGCATGAGTCATGAATCGCTCCGACATCAGGTTGTAGGTCTCAATTGCCGAAGCGATGTCTTCTCCGTGAATTCCAATAGAAACGCGCATGAGCATTTGCTGTGGACGTTCAACTACCTCCTTGTTAATCTTAAGAAGATAAGACCGTTCGAGAGTTTTGAAACCGAAGAAGGTGTACGAGTAATCACGGTCATAAACGATCGCCGAGTTGAGCTTCTGGAATGAAAATGAAGTAGACAAAATCGAACAGTGAAACGGCATACGTCAGCGTTCTTCATGATGATGTCGTACGTTTCTGGGCTGATCATTGGAGCATGCTTGCCGGTAAGTGGGTGATGGAACTCGTAGAGAGTCTTCATAACCTCCGAGAAGACTTTGTTCGTCTTTTTGTGCAAGTTGGACACAGCGATACGGGCAGCCAAAAGAGCATACTCAGGATGTTGAGTAGTCATCGAAGCGGCGGTCTCGGCAGCCAAGTTATCCAGCTCTACGGTCGTCACACCCTTGTAGAGTCCGCTAATAACCTTGATGGCAACAGCAACCTGAACGTTGAAATAAAGTTGAGACTCTTCGAAATAGGGCTACCGGATCGACAAATTCCATGTTCAAGCCATAACTGAGCTTCTGTATTCTGGAGGTGATCTTGTCGAAGTGGACATCCTCCTTGCGTCCGTCACGCTTGACAACGTAAGTACTGTTATGGCGTTGCATTACTGAAAGAATTACTTATTATCTGGAAAAGAAAGAGAAGGAAACAAATATGAAGGGAGAGTTGAAATAACGGAGGAAATTCAAAGTGAAAGTTCTTATCTTTGAATCGGCTGGTTTCGCGCCTCGCGAGAGAGTGCGCGAAATCGTGAGGAGCAGTGAATGCAATGACGCTCCAATGGAGATTTAGGTAAAACCGAGAAATTTGGGAAATAAGGATAATCTTCCAGAACTATTCTTTATCAAAAAATCGACTTTATTTTTTGAAAGACGAAGATAATTGCCTATGAATTCATTTTGCACGGCTCTCCTAAATTCTGAGCAAAAAAACAAAGTTTAGAAACGGCCTAGAATTGTTGAACAACGGCCGCGGCCCTCCCAGGAAAATTGGCGGCAAGTCAAAGAGAGTTTTTTTCTAAAACATGTTTCACCCATTCGAAAACAATGGTCATTACGTGCCGATAGTGTATCCTATACCCCATATTTATACCCAACCCACCGATCCCGCCCACAACTAGAGTCTGTGACGTCACACCATTCGTACCGCCCATTAGGACCATGACGGAAAAGAGCGGCTGGCATTAGGGAACGAACAAATATTAAGACGGTGAGGAGAGGAGAATGGTGAGAAGCGAAGGGCGATTGGCGGGCGAAACCGACGGCGATTCGAATTTCGCGCCCTCGTCCTTCGAGGGTCAAACGACAGAGATCACCTGCTGCGCGCGCGCGGAGAATGCGTGTCTGCTGGCATTTGACATTAATTTATTCGAATAGTATGTCTGTACATTAAAAAGGAATAAAAGAGACAAAGAAGAGGTCAGTGCCGTGACGTTCCATCTCGCGACTGCATCACTCCTCCGGTTATGAGCACCTGGAATGGATATGGAAATGAGAGAGAGAGGGCGAGAGAGCACAATACCTCGACACTATGACTCTCTTCGTTTTCGTTTTTGTTGACTACATTGTAAACTGCCTACAAAACAGATTCCATTAATTCTCTCTCTCTCTCGGGCGTTACTCACATTCAAATCGACGGCTTCTGCGGCGGCGTCGCAAATCTTCTTGACCGTCGGATCGTCAGTCAGCTTCTTATCGAACAACACCGAAGATCCATTCCAACCGACATGAGCAATGTGCCTGCGAAGGAGCACTGTCAATCGATAACTCTTTCCGCTTACGTAAAGTTTCTCGGGAGACTGATCGAGTCTGCGGACTTTTTGAGTTTCTTGCTGCTTCTGTCGATGGGCGGTTTCCGCATCGGAATCTGAACAGTGTCCTTCGGTTGCACGAGAGAAGGAGGCGGCGGTGGGGGCGGTGGTTTCGAGAGAAGAACCCGAGACATCGGAATGTTCTCTTTCTGAGGGACTGGAGTCGATGGAAGTTCCGGGGGACTCGTACAGATGGACGAAGTGGAAACTCTGGAGGCGGAGGCTTTTTGTCGGTTCGATTGATGCGATCTACCTCAGTTTGTGTTCGATGATGTTCCTCAACGGGCCAATATTGAAGTAGACAGCCTCTCTGAGCACCCTCATCAGCTGATATTCGTCCTTCGGAAGGGGACACTTCTCGTGGTCCCTCAGAAAGTTCAGAATGATCGGAAACACGGAAGAGTCTCTGTCGACGAACAGCTTCCCATCCTAAACTTTCGGTTCGCATTCAAATCGTGCTTTCCCTCGCCATTTGGCCTGAGCTTTGCCTACGTCACACCAATGTGTCCACCATCATTCAATGGGCGTGGTCTGTGACGTAGGCAGACACCAAACAAATGGTCACCATCGCCTACGTCATCAAACCGACAGCGGGTCAAGGGAAATTGAGGGTGTGAACGCAATCGTGACGTAGCGCGAGAGGGAGAGAGGGGATTTGAATGGAGAAGAAGACGGTCTTACCCTGTCCAGCTGTTCCCTCCAATTCGAATCGAATAGGCGGGTGAAGTACGTTCCTTCGATGGACTTGAGAGTGGCTATTCGCGTCTTGAAGAACACCCCCTCGACGTCGAGAGTTATCAGTGGCGGGGGCGGCATGGACGGCTCGGAGAATGACGCGCAGTTCGAAGTCACTGCTGCTAAAGTAGGTATTCTACCGGAGGAAAGGGGTTGGGGGAGGGACAAATAATACCAGCTCAATTTCCCATTCTCGGCCTATTTGTCCAATATATTGGAGTGCAGATTATGTTTGTGTTGGGTGTGAAAATCATTGTTCTTTTGCGCCCCGGGCGGCCTGTGTCTCGTAACAAGACGGCATTCTCGAGGACTCGAAAACAGAGTTTTGGTTGGAAAGTGGTTCGTGAGAGAGCCAACTATACACACGGTTTATGCATTAGTATGGGGAGGGAAATAATGATACAGTCGAAATGTGGTGCGAGTTCGTGAGTTGGAAATATACAGAGAGAAGAGGAATAATAAGTTACAGCGAATGGACAGATAGGAACAGAACATTTGAACCGTAGGGGAAAGAAGAAAATCTAGGAACGGTGTCTGAAAGGAACGAAACTGCGTAGGGGAAAGAGAGAAAGCGGGAAAGGACTAGGGAATGAATTATGGATTACGGGGAGTTCCCGGGGACGGAGGAGTCGCGGGGGCGATTGAACTGAACGACGATGAGCGGCAAGACTCGAGCGATGCAACGGATCCTCTGAAATTGACAGTGGAAGACTAAATGAATATTTGATTCGATTGAATACCTGAAGTTCTCAGAGTTCAGAATCTCGTAGTAGTAGATGAATCTGCACTTGTGCGACCCGAAATCGAAAGTAGAAGAGTGCCCGGCGCCCGTTTCGGGGACTCTCCACTGCATGACGTAGGTTCCAGCTCGTGAGCAGTAGTGAGAACCCTAGAAACATCAGAACTGGGACTAAATAGCAGCATAAAGTGTCACATACCTGCATGGAGTCTCCCTCCTGGAACAGCACTGGTTTTTCTTCCTGGATCAGCTCCGGAGTGCCGACTTTCAGTTCCGGAGCACATTGGAGGGCCGGGTGCTGATGCGAAGCGCCGCCGATTGCAGCAGAAACCATTTCGACCGGATTAAGAATGGTTGTTGGAGATTGAGCACCGTCTCGGACTACTGGAGCTTCGATTTTCTGGAAAATAATTGATTTTCTTTTTCAAATTTCTGCAGATCGCGAACCTCAGTCGAGAAATAGACGCTAAACTCGCAGTCATTTTTGAGAACATCAAAGTCCCACGTGAGCACACACCCGGCAGTCTCGATCGGAATGACGACTTCAATCGGGAATCCTCGCCACGTGGCAGTATTTGTGTAGGTCGAATGCAGTGGATCATCCGAAGAACTTGCACCTTCTTGCTCTTCAACTGGCAGATACATTGCTTTTGGAACGTGACCGCCGAGTCCGCAGTTGGTCGTGAGACACGATCCTCCGAGAAAGTCCGGAATGAACTTCTCGTCGATGTGCTTTCGAAGTTCTTCTTTCAGATCTCCTCCGCTTCCACCACTCACCATGAACTTCTATAAATCAACGATTTGAACTTCATCTCTTTCTAAATATCTTGTGCTCACCTTTCTGGTCTTCTCGTCAATGAATGGAGAAATAAGAGTCCACAGCACTGGGAACACGCGCGGAGCACGAACCACGAGCACTTGGCCCATTGTTTCCGGATAGTTTGCTTCGACAATTTCGATGATTTTGAGGAGACACTGAACCCCGGGTCTCCACAAATGTCTCATCGACAGTCCGTCCAGATCGACGAGCAACGACCACGAACTGATCGGAGCGCCCAGTTTTCGAGTCGCTTCGGCCGCCCGTTGCAGACCGTCTTCGCAGATGGACAACGTCAGTTTGACAAGGTTCTCGACGCCACAGCTGCGCAGCATTCCCTTCGTGTCGAGCTGTCCGAGACGCAAAATGTACAGCGGTCTTCCGGCCTTGTCGGAATTGTGCCAGCACCCGGGGAAGTACTGCTTGATCACTGTCGGACGGCTCCACTCTTCCAGAATCTTGTCCACGTTGTGCTGTTTTCTCCAAATGATGCTCGAATGAACCATATCCTTCGCCTTCGAAACGTCGAAATCGCGAGCTCGCAAGAATCGGAGCAAGTGGGCATCGTTCGGAAGTTTTCCCTAAAGAAGAAGTGTACAGTTACTCAGCAGCAAGTATCCGTTTTCACTGGAACCTTGTGATGTGCCTGCAGACTGTACTTGATTTCGCAGAGTCTCGATTCTTCCAGAGGACTCAACTGTCCCAGGAATCTTTGAATGTACTCGGCTTCGAGTTTCGAGTCGGCTGAAACAACATCACGTGGTGGTTGATGGAATCTGTTATGTGACGCCACTACGCGAACAACTAACCGATGATAAATTTGACGGACTTTCTACGTTTCCCGCTTTTATCGTACTTTCGAGCGAGCATCTATGATAGTGCGACAATACGAAACAGGCCTGGGGGATATCGTTTCCTAGTGAATCGATAAAACGCGCTTCAAGGAGATCGCCGAAGAGCTGCTCCCACTGAGAGACGCGAGACGCAGCGGCGCAGAGACCAAACAGTCTGAAGTGGGCACCGCCGAGTACAAGATATCGGGCAGCGGATTCGGGTGCACTTTCTAATTGGTCGGTAGCGGGTGGAAGGGGCAGTGAGAGAGCATCGAAACGCTCTATTCTTTGCACTATCAAGGATTCCAGAGTTTATTAAGATGGGTAGAGTTATAGAAATCTGTTACCTTGACCATTACAATGAGACAGAGCGGACTTCTCCAACCCGGGGAATAAATGGAACATTACTTAATTAGGCCTAATTGAAGAAAGGTGTAGTGCAGGAAACATACACAACGAAAAACTTGCGTACACAACGAAAAACTGCGTACACAACGAAAAACTAAATTGAACATGCAGATAGATAAAGCTGAAATGAAAGAATCAGAATTGAAGACAATGACTGGCGGGGAGTTCTTGTATAGTGGGGAAACATCACAATTACACGAAACACAATGAAAGCCGATAGTAATACGAGTAAATATCATCATGAATATTGCCTAAAACGAGAGAATCTGCAGCGAGACGACTATACACGTAGCTAGCCGAACCGAAATCACAACGAACCGTCGTCAAAGCTGGCCGTTGCACGGGCAGTCTTCATTTCCTCCGATTCCGCCGCGAGCATTGGCGTCTTCTCGACGAGAACTGCATCGCCTTCTGATGACTCTTTCAGCTCGATCGCCGAGTCTGAAATTGATTTAATGTTAGAGCACTGCAGGTGAAAACGGTTATTTTTTTCGTTGTCAATACACTAAAAAATGATGGCTTGTTTCAACATTTTAACTATATTTTTAGGAAGAAGTTTTCGGAGCGCTGGCTGATTGGCTCCTACCTGTGGCTGACGTGGAGTCTTCTTGACTGGGATCTTTGAATCTTTCAATGTATGGAGTCGTCTTGAGCAGCTCTTCGATAAAGAACTCGAGAATTTCTTTTCCCTTTGCCAAGTTGGCTCCGTACTGTCTGACTGCCAGCTTCTCAACAGCAGACTCGAGTCCAAAGAAGTTTTTCACATCGAGCGAAGCCGACTGCTCGAAACACGTCCAGTTCTCGTTCTCAGCGTGGACCTGAAATGATAATTTAACTGAAAACGAACATGATGTATTTCCTACATAGTATGTACAGTTTTCCTTGACAGCGATTCTACTGGAAAACGAAATGTTAGTAGCTTCGATATCAAGAGTTCTCTTTCTGCGATCGAGTGAGTTCTTCTGGTTGAAATACACATAGTCAACTCCGGCAATCTTTTTAACCAAGTACGGAGCCTCGACATTCAACTGGCATTTCCTTTCAATCACCCACTCGGCGCCATCTTCACTTTTGTGCTCGAATGTGACTTCCGATCCGACAAAGATCGGAATTTGTGGGCACGTTGGGAACCTCATCTCGTACGCCTAGGAATCAATCAGACTGGCTTACTTCATTTAAAAGTCTCAACTTACCGCCATCACGATCTCAAACGGATGTTTGTAGATACGCACCGGCGATCGATACGTTTGAACCATGACGTTCTCTGAATAAAACAAAGTAGACGATTGGAAAATAGAATTGACGAGGACATCGGCGGAATCAGGCAATTAGGTAGAAGAGATATAACTAGTTTCGAGACACCAGGAAATGCGTGAAACGTGTTCGCGTCAAAGTAACAACGTTGTTTAATAACATGTTTCGGTTAAAGTTTTTCCCCTATTTTTCTGAAAACACCATTCGCCGACTTAGACAGAGTGATTCTTATATGCATTTATGAGCAACCAGATGCTCATCTGCAATTACTCTTGGCGCTAGACATTCGCGATTTCTGATCAAGACTGAGACATCATTAATCTATTTACAGGTTTCCTTGCCCTCGTGTACATCATAATAATAAATAAGCAGACGCGGATGAACTGAAAATCGTTCGCATATTCATGACCTACGAGAATCCATCCAACGTCACGAGTTCTTTTGGATAAACATTCGATCGGAAGCATGTGCTATAGACAAACCGGACGTTTCCGGGGGCTTCCGGGGCCGATGGCTGTGTAGAAACACACTGACTGAATTCGAAAGCAAAGCAGATAAACTTCGTGGTTTGTGTTCGCAGCTGTCGATAAGAACGTAACAAGGTTTGCGATTCAAGCGTTGACGTCGGACACGAGAAACAGGTGGAAAACAAAATGCGATCATATCTAGTGAAAGCCTCAAGAGGCGGACAGAAGAAAGATACGCTTCTTTCGGAACAATATACATTTGATGCGTCATGTTTTGGTCACATGTGTGTAACAAAGAACATTTCTTTTCGTATAGAAAATGACGTGGTGGGTGGGGGTGGGAAAGAATATTCGATACTTTTTATGATGCTTATCGATTTTCGAACGTTCTTAATTGTCTGCTATTCTGACTATTGGGCCATAGCTATTCGTGAAGGAGATGGCAAGGAGGGTCAATCTCGAGAACGTATTAATGCAGCGCCCACGGGAGTAATTATCAGCTGATGGCAGGCTGAGAGCCAAATGCGCGTTTTCGCTGATAAGAGACTGACCAGCTCATGCTCCTCGTGTTACTGATAAGATGAACAGACAGACCCATCGACTAGAGTGGCACTTGTTCATTGAGAAACGATGGAATAGGAGAGCACGAGTCGTAACAACCAGCTCCAGGTTCATAGTAATTCGATCATTTTCCGCCCTGTTGGAAGTTCAGCGTTTCAGAAACCAATAGAGAGTTGTTCATGGAAGTCTTATCGTCTGCTGACCAACGGAAGTAGAATCCGCAAAAGAAATGCCCTACGAGTCACGGGGCAGAAAAGAATTCCATTGAACCGGAAAATTCTTTGCTCTCGCGCTGCAAACATTCTCTTCGTGTTTTTTTCATTTTAGTTTTCGTTCATAAACTTTGTATCCACATTTTTTTCATTCAGAAAATGCCTTGTGTCACAAGATTGGAAAAGCGGGAAGAGAAGAGAAAAACGTAGCAGTTGCCGTCAAGTTGATGGGCAGAAAAAGACGGAGGAAACTCAGAGGGCCTCGAAATGGCACTTTGTGTATATATTAGAAAGGCATTCTGGGCGGGAAAGCGGCCAGTGTGGCGGCCTTGGTTCTCGTTTCTCAAATTCTGCATAGGAAGCGAAACGACGCTACGGACGGACAACAGGGGGCTGATCACAATGAGCAGTCAAAGAAAGTGAAGCATTGGATGTGGCAGGCGTCAGTTCAAAGCACGAAATTTGTTCGTAAAAGGGGAAAGGAAATGCCATGGAAGCTAAGTGTTGGAAAAGGAGAAAAAGAAAGACGATAGTGGAAGTATCCGTGAGCACAAACAACCCATCACTTTGTTTGTGGAAAATGGGCTCCGAAGCTGCCGGCGCACCACCAAACGGCACCCTATTGGTGGCCCGCTCTCCTATTGTCTCTGCGAACAAGAAGAAAGAGAAAATAAGAATTCACGGGCAGCTAGGGGTCTTCCGGGGGCCGACAGGAGCAAAGCGTGATGCAGAACATACATTCGCAATGTAAACTTTTGTCGCCGATCGGACAGCCGAAAATCGAATCGGTATGGGAGGGTGGTGTGAAATGGCGGCACACATGAATATATTCATGCGAATTCAATTAGCTCTCGGCGCCGTGTGCTCTTATCGACTGAATAGAACTCGTTTCGTTCGTGCCGAGATTTTCAGCGAAAATAATGAGAGGTGTGGTTTCTTCGGAATTTTGAGAAAGAAAACATGTATCCATTCGCGGAAAAAGATGAAAGGTCAACGACTGGCTAGTGAACTTTCTGAACAGCATAACACTGTGACGTCCGTCTTGTTTTGAAGCGGTTTGCATTTCTTAAATTTGCGAGTATTGCTTCGAAAAGGTGCATTCCAAAACTATACTAGATTGTGACAGTTATATTTGAGAATCAAAGATCAACACCGCCTACCGTAACACCATCAACTACGGAATTGATTGGCTATGTGGGGCAGAACACTTGTTTGATCAGTTTGGCGAACGGATTGCTTTGGTCAGTTCCGACCTGAATCCACCCCAGAACGGAAAAACAAACATTGAATGAATGACCTCCTACGTTTTTTTCTCTATATCTTTCAAATACAAAGAACAGTGCCATCTCTATGAAACCGGAAGAAACAGATACAAAGCGAGAAGAGTGTTGACATCATAACTAATAGACGCGAAGACGGGATGAAAATCACAAACTTCGCGCGACTGGGCAAACCGAAGAGGAGACAGAGGAGGAGAAGCGAAAGAGAGAGTATGTCAAAGTGAGAGCGCCTGTGAGATACGTGGACTGGAGAGTCGCAGATGGCGCTGTGTCTGTTCTGCGTCTCCTACATGGGCGCTCGTCTCGCCGTCAATAGCAGTCCTGCCTCCCACATTTCCTATTTTTTGTGTTGTTACTCATCTTGAAAAGTCGATTTTCAGCAGTAATAATGTTCGAACGAATGACCGGGAACGGCAATGGTAACAAGATGAACATGCGGATAGTTATACTCGACGATCTGCTCAATCGCGAAATGGATGGGAGCAGCGACGGCTCATCCGCCAGGGTAAGCGCTTTTTCGAAATCGATTAATCAGAATGGACACATAATGATAGGCTCCGAATCAAAGGCTTTCTGACTTTCTGACAAGATTTTGAAAAGAAAACGACACGTTTTGAAAGCGCTGTGAAGATAAATACTATTCGAAGCAAAACGCAGTATTAGTGTTCGAAATAATGCTCACAAACTCTTGATCTCGAATATGACATTCACTCCGCGAGCCGAAGCTAATTTTCCCTCGTGCGTGAGATAAATTCTTCTTTCTAGATGTCACAAATTTCAGGTGAACTCGTTGAAGCAGGTAATCAAGCGTAACAAAATGGATATGGCGGACGATGCTTCGTCTTCTTTGGATCTCATGAGACGCGTGAGGGAGCACATTTGAGGATTAGCAGTTAGCTTCGCAATGTTTCAGATTTTTCAAAACGAAATGTCGCGAGAAATTCATCAAATCATGGAGCGTCACACTAGAACTACTTTGATGCCGGCTATCGAGAATCTTCGAAGAAATGGCCATGTGAGAATTTGAAAATAGCTGTCAGACGAAACATTTACAATTTAGGTTGTGGACGAAACTGTTCTCAATGGGTTGTACTGCAGTATTTTGGAGGCGGCCAAGAAACCATATCAGAAAGATCCGGAGCCAATTCCACCTGTCTGCACGAATGGAAACAACTTCCTTGACGTCACCATTCAGGAGCATGAAAACAACTTGAAGGTGTGTGAATTTGCACCTGGATAAGTATATAACGTTGTTTTGAATTTGAATGAGCTGAGAACAGAACAGATTGCTTCAAATAAAAACTTATTTTAGAGAGGCTACGAGTCGGACGGTTCGGATATTTCGGGAGTGAGTCACTGCTCCGACGCGAAACGGCGTCGAGGTCGTCCACGCAAAGACGAGGAGGCATACCGGCTTGAAATGACTCCTCCGACGATGAGTGAGGTGATCCGTTGGAATCCGGAGCGCATCGATATGAACACTCGCTTCGTGACTGCAACGAAAATCGCGCACGCGTTGGGAATGCCACCGTCTATTCTATTCAACAAGTATCCACGCATGTTTAGAGTGAGGAGAATCGAGTAGTGATGACTAACTGATCATTCGGTTGCAGTACTCGTGCGATGAAGACGACAAGAACATTCTGCACGATCAGAACCGGCTGATTCGTGCGCCCGGTCGCTGCTATCTACTTATCGCTGAAGACACCCGGCAACTAGTACCCCCCGCTTATTTGTGAGTTTTGATGAAGACGGGGGAAAACGGGAAAGAAACGGGCGGAAGAGATTATCGTTTGGGGTCTCCCCGATAGATAATGATTGCTCCAGATTTGAGCGCGCTTCATCGAACAGCACTTCCTGAATACACGCGCACGAAACAAATAGGAAGACGAAGCAACAAAACAGCTGAATAGAGAAATAGAAGAAAACATGAAAAAAAAGCAGAAACTAGTGAGAAGGCGAAACGTTTGGAAACTTTAAAAACGTTGAATCCGCAAAAAAGTTCGGCTGAATCAACGAAATAAAAATGTTGTTCACGAGAAGTACACAGCGTAGACATTAGAGCGCGATTGCATTGGTACCGTAGCTGAAAAAATTGCGAAACTTGTGGAAAACAGCTGTGAAAATATTTCAGATGAGTGATTCACAAAATAAAATCATTTATTTGCAGCCAAGAAATTCTGAACATGTCTTTCCTGATCTCCGAACCGTTGCTCTCGAAGATTCGCCAAAAAGCTGCTCCGACATACGAAAAGTACAAGGTGTTCCTGCCTCCGCAAACCGCCGGCTACCTCTAATTCCTTCGTTCACATCATCTCTCTCCCAAATGACCTCACTTCTTCTTCTTCTTCTTATAGTCCTTTCCCGGCTAGTCCTTCCCATCATCCGATATATCCCCAACACACACACACAAATCTTCCTGTACTCAATCCAGCTCCCCTTGTAATAAATTCATCGTTATTTCTCATTCTATTCTCGTGCCCAGGCAACCAAAGGGGCCGGATAATCGCGCAGTGCTCACATAAATGTAGAAAAAGAAGAAAGAAGTATAAGTAGATAGATGCTTTCCGGCAATTATCCGCGCGCACCGTAGTCGAGGCGACCAGACACTGTGTGCCGCCCGGACACGCCGACACGAATCAGAAGCAGAATGTAGAGGGAAAAACGACGATGATATTGGGGCTGGCACACCGGAATATTCGACATGCCACGCACCGCCCGAAGGCCTGCGAGGCCACATTCCGCGGCGACGCTTGACCACAAAAGTGGGCGAGAGCCTCCGAGAGTTCTCTTCCTTCCATTGCCGTTGCCCCGATGATACTCGCTCTTTTTCAGAACCAAATTCAAAAATTGAGCGACACAATTGATAACACGTTCCGCCATTCTCATATCCATCTTTGACTATGCAGTTGGTGCCGACAGGTGGGCTCTTCTATACAAAGAAAACGAATAAACTCTGAGAACCATTCGTCTCTTTGAAAACACCATTTGCATGTCTCCTCTAGTCTTCTCTCCCGGATTCATTCGTTCAGATGACCCCGATGAAAAGATCCGTCGGCCGTCGAACGGCATTCACAGCACAGTGCCTCCAGAAGACGGAACAGCGATTGTGGACGGTGATCAGAAGGACAATCCGCGCGAGCAGTGGTCGGGAAAGGTTCAGAGAGCCTTCGAGTCCATCAACGAGCTCTTCGTTTCCAGCTCGACTTCTTGCTCTCCGTTGTCGGATTCGCAGTGGATCTCGGAAACATTTGGCGGTTTCCCTACCTTTGCTTCAAAAACGGCGGCGGAGTGTTTCTGATTCCCTACTCTATAATGGTTCTTCTCACCGGAGTGCCCCTCTTCTACATGGAACTTTGTCTGGGCCAGTACTATCGGAAGGGGGCGATCACCACGTGGGGCAGGATCTGTCCTCTGTTCAAGGGCATCGGCTATTGTGTCATTCTGACCGCTTTCTACGTAGACTTCTTCTATAATGTGATCCTTGCGTGGGGTCTTCATTATCTCTACACATCCTTCAGGTACACCACACTAACTCTTCCTTCTCAGAACACCCCCAGTTCAGTTTCAATTTGCCGTGGGCATCATGCAACAACACCTACAACTCGGCCGCCTGTTACGAGCCTCACTGGTCAGAAGACGGCACCGCAAAGTGTCGGAGTGCCAACCAATCCGTCGTTTCCGCCGAGAAGATCTCAGCGGCAGAGGAATATTTCTAGTGATGCCTCCTCAAACTCACCATCTCACCATAAGTCCCTTCTTGTTTCAGCAAAGGATTCCTGGGTCTCCACGAAGCGAACGCTCCAAATTCTCACGTCGTCCGGAGTGTCACCAATCTCGGAAGTGTTCACTGGGATATTGCGGTGAGCCAGTCGTTCTCTTCTTCTCATTTCTCTCCGCTTCTCAGCTCTCGCTATTCGTCGTCTACCTGATATGCTACTTCTCGATGTGGAAAGGCATCCATACGTCGGGTAAAGTCGTCTGGTTCACTGCCCTCTTCCCGTACGTCGTCCTCGGAATCCTCTTCATCCGCGGAGTCACTCTGCCCGGATGGCAGAACGGCATCGAGTACTATCTGCGGCCCAACTTTGAAATGCTCAAGAAGCCGTCCGTTTGGCAGGACGCCGCCACCCAGGTCTTCTTCTCTCTCGGACCCGGATTCGGAGTTCTCATGGCCTACTCCTCGTACAACGACTTCCACAACAACGTCTACGTGTACGTCGTCTTCCCTCTCTCAAGAAGTCCCTCTCTCCATTTTCAGCGACGCCCTCTTCACTTCCTTCATCAACTGCGCCACCTCGTTCCTCTCCGGATTCGTCATCTTCTCAGTTCTCGGATACATGTCGTGCAAATCCGGAAAGCCGATCGAAGCCGTCGCTCAGGAGGGCCCCGGACTCGTGTTCGTCGTCTATCCGGAGGCACTGGCCACGATGCCGTGGGCTCCATTCTGGTCGGTGCTCTTCTTCCTGATGCTCATGACTCTCGGATTGGACTCTTCGGTACATTTCCCATGCACATCTTTGTCATTTCTTTATTTCAGTTCGGCGGTTCGGAAGCAATCATCACCGGTCTCTCGGACGAGTTCCCAATTCTGAAGAGACACCGTGAAGTGTTCGTCGGATGCCTCTTCTCGTTCTACATGATCATCGGAATCGCAATGTGTACTGACGTGAGTGAATCCGTTGATAGACTCCCAATGGAACTCTTACAGGGAGGGATCTTGATAATGGAGTGGTTGATCATCTACGGAACCACGTGGGGACTGCTGATTGCCGTGTTCTGCGAGGCGATGGTCATCGCCTACATCTACGGTAACCGAGTCTCTCTGACACCCGCCACCCTCTCAATCTCTCCTTCAGGACTCCGTCAATTCGTGCGGGACGTGAAGGAAATGATGGGTTTCCGACCGGGAAACTACTGGAAGTTCTGCTGGAGCTGTGCCGCCCCACTCATTCTTCTGGTATCGTCATCTCCCCCAATGATCCCCCTCCCCAAAACATCGTTTTCAGTCGATGATCACCTCGAACTTTGTCAACTACCAAGCGCTCACCTATCAAGACTACCAATACCCGACGACTGCAAACGTGTTAGGCATCATTTTCGCGCTCTCCGGAGCCTCGTTCATTCCCGCCGTCGGCATCTACAAACTGTTCAACGCGAGAGGCAACACGCTGTCAGAGGTCGGCGTCTCCTTCCAGATCTGTTCATCGAATCGGGTTTCCAGAAGTGGCAAAGGGTCACAATGCCCTACAGAAAGCGACCCAATCAAACCGAGTACATTCCGATTCCGACCACTCAGCCGCACTCTGACATTATGCTTTAAATATCGCCGAATAGCGTTCTCCCCCGCCCCCGCACTTTCCCTTATCCTAGTTTCCCTCGTTTACACTCTCATTACACTCTAGTCAGTCCCCCGTCTTCCACTCAATATCCTCTCACTTCATCCCGCCCATCCGTCTCCATTTACTCTTGTTTCTCTCTAACAACGTCTTCTCCCAAACTTTCTCCCCTCCCTCCCCCCACACACACAGTCAAATGCCAAAAACCCAATAAAGTTCCTCTCTGAAAACCGAAAAACACGTGCCATTCTACAGTAACCGGTTGTCCCCTGTTGTTCCTCAACCCTCCTCATTACAACATCCCGCACTGCGTCACTCTAATTGGCGGGGGGCGCCGCGCGCGGAAAACGGCTTCGCCGTTCTGATTGTGCCGCCCGGACGTCGTTCCTATGTTTTTTGATTGAACTTTAATTGGCACCCGACCGAACCAAAGGTTCACTCGAAACCTGATCTGTTCGGAGGAGTGATCGAATTCTAAACAACCGCGTGACCCGATACTTCTCGCATCAATTGATTACTTCTGCTCCTTTTCCAGAACATTTTAATGTTCTTTCTCTCTGTCTGAAATGAAGCAACGTTTCGGCAAACAGAACGATGCCAGACTCTATTGTAACGCTGATACCAAGCGACGACAGTCATTGTTTGCGAACGTCAGGAATACGAGAGAGAGAGATGGGGGGCCATTCGTCTCGTCAGTTTAATACTCCTGCCTCCCTTCTTTATTATCCCCCCTCATCTGCACTCTTATCCTTCGTTTCCCCCAGGTATTCTCCCCCATTCTTTCGCGCACGTTGCTCTCGGACCACTGCGTCTCGTGCTCTCTCGCTCGTACCGTCCGAAGAGTAATCCGAGTCGTCCATTGTTCTAGAAACCACCCCGTGTCTCCTTCGCAAACTTTCCCCCCATTAACTGATTCGATTATATCGTCGGCAGATTAGAACGACACTCTGGCAACTAATGCGTGACGAGGACTTTTGCTGTGCCGTGTGTCTCGACTACTTCGTGGAGGTACTCTGTTCTCCTTTTGTGCTCACAAATCCCGTCGGTAATTGCAGCCAGTTATCATCGAATGCGGCCATTCTTACTGCCGTCTCTGCATTGAGAGCCACTTGAACATCAACGAGAAGTGTCCTTTGTGTAGGTCACACGCAGGCAATCCCATCAAGAATAGGTCAGTGCTTGTGCGTGTTTCCCATCCAGAACGCATCTTTTTCAGACAATTGGAGTCGTTGACGATGAGCTACGTGGCTGCTCAAAAGCACGGAGACGAGTACTTGGCGAGAATGAAAGCGAACCAAAAGAGATTGGGGCTCCAGCGACGAGCACTCGCCATCATTTTCACTGAGCTCGACAAGCAGCCGGAGCAGTTCACACAGATGTGTACCCTTGTCAAGGTGAGAATGAAAAAGTGTCTTTGTGTGCGAAGATTGGCGCATTCAGACAGTGGACGACGAGGAGCTGAAAGCAGAAATCACGCGGCAGGTGTGGCAGCAAGTGGGCGTTGGGCTGGAGCACACGGGCGATCTCCAGACCAGTTCAATCTCGATTCGGCTGCGGAAAGAGAGCTCGAAGAGCACGTCATGAGCACAATTCGAATGTTCTGTAAATAAATGTTCATATCTTGGTTGAATCCCCCCGAGCCGACGCATCCTGAACCAAGTGCACATCATCCAATTTATGAGTCATAAACAGCTTGTCGTCCTCCTCGTATTCACCCTCCGCCACCATCACTACAAATTGGTTCGACAGCTGTGTTCGTCTCGTTTAACAGCTGCATCTATCATATTTTCACTATGTGCGGTCTTCTTTCAACTCTCCCTATGGAAACGTTCCTTCGCCCGCGTGAATATGCAAAAGTGTCTACCTGAGAAAGTGTTTCTGCTGCAGCGGCCACATGTTGACCCAGACCTTCAACTGCTTGAGTCTCAATGCCATATTTCGTACTTTCCCGCTCTTTCCCCCCTCACCTCCTCCTCCCCCGCTTCCCTCCGTCCGTCCGCCGTCGAAAATCGACCATTTCGTTTTTGTCGTCGAATAGCTCAATTCGTACCCCACACGCGGTCAGCTGGTTTTTGTCAACGCGTTTTCGAATCAAAATCTCATTCTTCTCCTCTCCACATACATTCATCTCCAACTGTTTCGCTTTTTCCCACATAGAAATGTGGTTTCCGCAGTCTCTTTCTCTCGATTTATGCGTGTTTCAGATCGATACACTCATTCCACGTCATCCGCTCCATTCCCTCCTCTCACCCACCCAACCATCCCCCTTCTACCCCTCGAGAGCCCCATCTCTCTCTCTCTCTTTCTCTCCCTCTCGCTCTCTCGCGTACAGGTGGCCGGCCCCCCATAACCGCTCGGTCAGTCGCGCAGCCGGCGTCGCATTCCGTCCGTCGTCTTTCTTTCTCCTCTCTCGCTCATTCATTACCCCACAGCAGCAGCACGATGCCGTGCGGCATCCGAATGTCGCCGGTGATGTACGTCATCTTCATCTACGCCATCTACATGCTCTTCGTCTTCCCGATCACCGAACTCATCTGCTATCTCATCCGCAACTACACCGACGCCGACGCCCAGCGCCATCACTCGATAGCGCGCGGCATCTACCTGTTCTTTCTGCTCACATTCATCCCGCTCTACTTTTGCACATTCTATCTGAGTTGGCGCAAGAACCGCGCCAAGCCCCTATTCACACCGAGATGGAAGACGAGGTGAGTGGAGAAGAGTCTCTTTTGTGCAACACAAATGACGTCGCTTCGTTTCAGTGACGAGTTGGACGAGGATGACTTCACGTGCACAATCTGCTACGATCTGATTGTGGAGGTTTGTTATTCGGCGGACTCTCTCCCCTCATACCAAGTACATTTTCAGCCGCACACTCTCCGTTGTCAGCACTCTTTCTGTAAAAAGTGCATCACCCAGTGCCTTCTTCTCACCAGAAAGTGCCCCTCGTGCCAGCAATGGGTCTACATGTGCCGTCCGAATAGGTAATTGGCTCCCTATTTTTCCCTTTTCATTCATGTGATTTCAGTCAAATGAAGTCGAAATTGTTGAAATGGATCAAGAAGCAAGGAAGACAGGAAGAGTACGCGGAGGTCGTTCAAGTGAAGAAGACGATGAAGCTGCCGAAGGTTGGCATGATGGCCAAGTTCTGCGGATTCTTCCAGCCCTTCTTCGAGGTAAATCTTCATTCTCAAACGTCCGTCCAGCCACAGTAGTCTCTTCGGAATTGTGTCTTAAAAACGAAGACGTTGTAGTTGTAAATTGTCTTTCGACTACAGCATTCAAACAATTTTGTACGCAGTTGCAGGTCGCCGCCGAGCCGCGAGAGATCCGTCTCCGTCCGATGAGACGAGCCCTCGTGGAGCCAGTTAACCGGAACGAGCCGACTGCTCTCGCCGTCGACATCATCGACGAGTTCGAGCCAGCAGCAGTTCCCGTTCCTGTAGCGATTCCTTTGGAAATCCTTCCCGCCGAAGACGTTCCTCCCTCATCTGAACCGGTTCAGTGCTCAACTGACAACTAAACAATCCGTGTATTTCTGCTCTTCTGGTCGTCTCAAAGAGACAAAAATGTTCATTCCTCCCCCTCCTAATAAATGTTATATTAATGCACACACACACAGTCAATTAGGCGAAAGGGTGTCTGTCTGGTCGTCGGGTACCACCACCTGGCCTCACGAATTCGGGGGTGCAATCGGGGTAAACACAAGACAATAACAGATTGACGGACGATTATGGGAGGCCCGAAGAGGGAGACCATTTCGTGAATCGTACACATTTTCCCTCGAACCAACGTGTTTCGTTCGATTTCCCATGCTCGTAAGCTATGAGAGAGAGCGAAATCTTTGTTTGTGACTCACGACGACGACGAATTTTTGTATTCTCGGACAATCGAAAGATACGAATCGGGCTGGCTGGCTGCCTGATACGTTTTCTGTTTCCGCCCAGTCTCGAGAAGCTTTTCTGTTCCTCCAGGTCCACTCAACAGAGTGTTTCGTTTTGAATTCCCGCCACAAAAGTTTGTCTTTAAATGACCGAACCTCCTGACCAACTTGTTTTAGCTCACAAGACAGAGTTCTTGAGACACTATGAGAAAACGAACAATTCAACTTTTCAATCAGTTTTTGTGACAATTGAAACGATTCGCATTAGAGCTCCCTTGCTCATTTGATCAAGCACATCTCTCCCTGTCGTTGACATGAAATAAATCAGAATTCCAGTAGGAAAACTTGAAATCATAACCCGGAGAACGAATGCTGGCATGATTTTGTACCAAAGTCTCGATTTTCGAAGAGATTTTTCAAAACTCATCTCTCATTTCTCCTGCTATTGTGTGTTATCGATAGAGCGCGTTTCGTTCCGAAACGAGACCACAATGCAGTCGCTAAATCACCGTCACCGTCGCAAATCGGCGATAAAAGTGCATTTTGGACGAGTAGGTCAGTGTGATCTGAACTGATAAAGGTTCAGCACAGGGTTTGTATGCATATAATAATCCGGCGTCGCACTGCACTGAACTATAAAACCAACACATGCTTGCTGTCTTCTCTCTACCCTTTTTATCAAAGTTTGCACAGGCCAAAAACGTGAATCACACAGCGGTTCCCACCGGCGGTCCCCCCTTCACGCCAAACTTGTCTTCTTTCCGTTATTTATAAAACTTTCTCGCCATCGAAACAGTCGAGAGCTTCTCCTCCCTTTCCCCTCCATCCGTGTGTTCGTGTATTTTTCATCATGACGCAAGAGCCAACTGATAAATTGATGATAACGTCATTTTTTGACCAGTCACATGAGGAGCACTGTGATCTCTCTTCCTCGTTTATCAATCCGTGTCCACGAGAGGGCGTTTCGAGATAAGACGCCGACAATAGACGGGCGGTTTCTCTCTCTCTCGGAAACAGACGTTTTCTGGGAAAGAAGAGCGACCGGACACATTGATGAGCACATTCCCAGTGACCTTTGGATATAGGTGGCCTCGTTATTGGAAATTGGCTCGGATCACATAAAACTCTCACTCGGAAAGCAATTGTGACCACATTCTCCCCCGTCTTTCTGACTCACAGACGAGGAGATTTATTCGACAGAAACATTTATTCCTCGCTTTCCCTGTCTTCGATCGAATCTCGTCTTCTGCTCTACTTTGCCCGTTTTCTGAAATCCCAACATTTCAATTCATTTCACAACACCTCCTCCCCCCCACGGAATCATAAAGAGCGCGCGGCGAATGCAATCGTGCTCCTCTGCTCCATTGAAGTCTGCGCCTCACCTGTTCTCACACTGTTTCTGCGACGCAGCTTGGAATAGTTACTGCCCCCCCCCCCCCCCGTTTTCATCTCAACCTGAAATCCCGAAAGCGTGTGCTCGTGGTGACCTTTTTGCCACGTGACCGTCTCATAAACATCATCGTTAATTTGATAAGAGAGATAACCCGGGGGGGGGGGGGGACAATTGCATTTCTATTTTCTCTTAACATTTACCACGAGCACAATGAGAATGAATTCAGTTCTTTTAGCAATATGTTTGATGTGAAACCGTGAGTTCCCGAGGCGAAACTTGAAATGAAAAGGTTCCTAATTCCAGATTTTCTCATTGATTTTCGATTATGCCGAGCCGTCTTCTCGTCGACTCGGAACTCTTCTCCACCTCAATAAACTCTCATACAATCTGCATTCTCATTAGTCACAATAATAATATGCATTCTCTCTCTCTCTCTCTCCCTCTCTCTTTTCCTGTCGCTCTCGTTTTGCATTGTTTCGAAAAAACGGAAACTTGTGGCTGCAAACCGAATAGTTTGTTTGCACAATGACACAGTTTAGCCCCCGCTCTCCGTTCCAATCAGACCTCCCCACCAGCCGCTGCGTCATCTACTGCTAGTACTATCAATGATATTCCTGATACTCGTGGCACCACTCTTTCATTGCTCTCCCCGCACTCTCCAACTCACACAGTCTTCCTTCAGAATCTGCCCTTCCCAATGCCTTTCAGTCGACATTCAGAGTCTTCAACACTATATCCGAATCCAGCATGTCTAGTGAGAACCCATTCCCCTTCCTCACTCCCAAATACTCCGTGTGCTTCCAGGACAATGACGAAAACTGTGATCTCACCAGATACATCATCGTTCTCCTCGTTTTCATCGTCGTCATGGCCCTCATCATGTGCATGTGCCGCTCATTCATGCGACTCGTTATTAACAAAAGGTACTGTGTGAACGGGAAGAAGGGATTGATAACTGAACGCTAACTGAATGACCAGAAATACAAGTATAGTGCACTTGCAAACAATAGAAACGTGGAAACTCAAAGACCCTCTCTGCCGGAGGAACGGAATCATAGAGAGCTTGCGGCGAAGGCAACCGTGCTCCTCTGCTCCATTGATGTCTGCGCCTCACCTGTTTTCACACTATTTCGGCTACGCAGACTGAAATAGTTAGAAGAATGCGAAGACGTGCATTTCGCAGTGAAATTCTAATTTAATGAATTAGAGCCGAGCGCTTTTTGTGTAGTAGGGACTGAAAAATGTAGGGACACAGAATGGAAATTTAAATTTTTTTTCGGTTAGAAATGGTATAATTCTATGTAATCTAGAAACCTCGACCATTCAATCACTTTGGGAACAGCTGCGTTTCTAGAAGTTAAGTACTATCGGATGCCATCGAAATGACCCCACAGCCGAGGAGAGCTCTGCCGGAGAATTGTTATATCTCGAGATTGATAAAAGATATTAGAAAGTTGTCAACAGGAAACTTGTAGATCATAACTAGGACTGTAAGTTTGCTGTTGACAACTTTCTGATTTCTCTTATCAATCTCGAGATATAATGATTCTCCGGCAGAGCTCTCCTCGGGTGCGGGGTCATTTCGATGACATCCGATTGTGCGTCAAAAAGCTCTAATTGAAGAGGAATGTTTCGAAATATTCGGGAATTCTCAGAAAATCACAGATTTGGGTTCGAGAAGAGCGGGAAAACTTCAGATCCTTGATACAAGAGCATTTATAACTTTCCCGGGGGGGAAGAGCTCTTTGGAAATAGACAGAGCGCAAATCAAAAGTCATGGGACTCTCTAACGTTTCGAAACATTCCCTTCCGTTCCCTCTCTCTCCCTGATTTAGCCTTCTGTTTGTGCATGTGCCTCCTCTTTCGTCCTTCCCCTACCGGACGAGAGAGACGCCTGAATGCAATACAAAATAGTACAAAAAATCGTCAGTGTGTCGTCAGACGGCGCGGTTCCGTTTTGTGTGTGTGTGTTTGCCCCGGCGTTATGCTCACTTTAGTGTCATTTTGAAAAGCGAAATTCAAAACAAAACAGGCAGAAGTAAAAGTGTGCGCTTATCAAAAAAAAAGAGAGCCAACCGGGGCCTACGAATCGATTGCAACGCCATTCGCTCTCCTCCCGCAATCAGAGTGTGTTCTCGAAATGTGCTGCCTGCTGCTTTGCTTTCTCGATCTGTTCAGGTACAGTGTCTATTTCGGGACTTATCACCGAAATTCCCATCTTCTTATCAACGAAGAAAGAAGAATTATTGAAATTCTCGTGATTTTCAGGAACAGGAACCCCACCCAAACCGACACCGATGTCATCTATCCGAGAGATGGTGAGTGTTGATTAGAGTGAGACGCAGAGAAACGAGACAGAGAAACGTATAGGCAACAGAAATCCGGTGATGATTCGCACCTTTGACACGATCCCAGTGGATGATGAGAGTGAGCTACGAGATGTTGTGATTGTTGTTCTTCGCTGTCAGTTGGTCCTTATCAACAGCAGAGAGTTTTCCAGATAATCGCTCACGAAGCCATCAAAACTTTGGGTTCATGGATCCGCCGCCTCGGTACGAGCAGATATTCAAGAGGGGAGGAGGCGCTCCGTCAGTAGTCACCACTCGCGAGGCTCCCAGTGTCACGAGGTCTTCCGGAGACGCCGGACTGCCGCCCAGCTACGAACAAGCGGCCATCGCGTGGTAAGCGTTTTCGAGTTCATACCCGCTGCTTCCACAAACAACTCCTCAGTTGTTAACGGTGGAATTCCATCTGAAATTGGGGGGCAACCTCTGATAACGAATGCAATTGCAGCCGGTCACAAGCCGTTTCGCTCTCCCAGAGTACGTTCCGCGAGGTTCCGCTGACCGCTGTCGATATGGAGCAGTGAGTTGACTGTCCGAGTGTTCTTTGATCTTTCGTCTCCCTCTTCAGCCCTTCGATGCCCTCTCCCGCTTCCACTGTTCTCGATATGGAATCCGAAATTGCGAACATCCAGAACCACGCCCACGCATGTGTCCATCGATACGACTCCAGCCATGCCAATGGTAATTTCTTCTTTTTCTCTCTCTCTCTCAATTAGACCCTCTTCCAGAACTCGCTCGCTCCGTCGCTTCCGTCTCTGCCGATCCATCTTCGTCTTCTGCTCTTCCGGAACTCGAGGCTCCCGAAGGTAATTGATCTTACGCCATCTCCTCCTCCACGTCTTCTATTCCAGGAGGCCCACCCGGATACGACGCCATCAGTCTCGTCAACGAGACGGCCGTTTCCTCCTCATGATTCCCTTCCCCCGATGATGCCCTCTCCTCGTGATCTCTTCATAGCTCTTCGTAGCGCCACCGCTCGTTTCATCCCCGTCGTCGTCGTCGTCTTCACTATTTTGCCATCATTCCTTTGTATTCGGTTTTGAGCATAATTTCGCATAAAGTGAAAAATAGAGCTACGTGTTTTCATTAGGAACATATCAAAAGAGAGAGAAAAGCGATGAAGTCGTTGTAATGACATACAAGTGACAGAGATCAGGGGGAACGTTGAATGCGAAATAACGGGGGGCAGCAGAAGAAGAAGAAGAAACGGTTCACACAGAAGAGCAGAGAGAGAAAGGGATCACATGACGAGCCCGATGCCAGAGTCCGACGCGTCTCCGGACTCGCTCTTCAGCGTCGGCTCGCCGTCGTCTTCGATGGCGATGGCGAGTCTCTGCGAAATGGAGCCACTCCTGCTCGAGATGATCTCATCCGGCGCGTAGATCACATCGTCCGCATGGTTTTCCGGCAGCCGTATGTGGCTCGTGTACATTGAGATCGTCGATCGATTCATGCTGTCGTGGTCGCCAGCTGAAACGGGATAGAATGATTGTTGGAAGCTTTTGTTGGGATGCTCACCGTGTGAAGAGGCAGAGAGTCTGTGATCTCCGTTGGTGGACAGCGACATGGGCCGACTGCCGGAAGCCGAAGACCTCGAACGGTACTGCACTTTTGTACTGGAAACGGGAAACGAATAGGTTTCTCCCAATTCGAAAGACTCACGGAGTGCTGAAACGGCTCTCTGCGGGCGCCGAAGTGACACTTGTCACATTGGGGTCCTCTCCGTTTTCGTATTTGAACTGCATCAAATCGAAACTCCTCTTCATCGCCTCCTTCTCCTCTTCGTCGTGAATCTGTTTGCGTCGGAGATCTTCGATCTGCTGGACGAGAATCCTGAAATTTTGAATGATCAATGAACGGATTTCCCTACTGATCTACTCACTTTTCTCCGTTGATCTTCTGATCGAGCATCTGTTTGTATTCATTTGACTTGTGTTTCCACTTGCTGATTTCCAGCTCTTTGAGTGGGATTTCGTCGACTTGCAGAGACAACTTCAATCAGAAAAAGGATTCAGAAGAGAGGAAGAGAGACAACTCACATTCTGGTTCTTCTGTCGCAGCTCCTTCATTTCGGCGGATTTCATCTCGAGGGCAGTCTGAAGCGAAGAGATCTCCTTCGTCAGCATCTGATTCCGGTGATCGCAGTCGTTCGCGAGTGCCGCCTGCAACGCCTTCTTGTCGGCGTTCAGCTGCTCGCACTGCTTCTCCGCCTCGGCGATCTTCTCATCGAGACACGTCACCACCTTCTGATGTCTGTTGCTCATCGCCAGTATCTCTGCCTCTCTCCGTGCCCGCTCGTCTTCCAGACTTCTTTCGAACTCTTTCGTCTTCTCGGCCGTCTGCAAATCAATCGAAATCTCTATCTGTCTATCTCTATTCTTCGCAAACCTGTGCTTCGTGCGTCTTCTGCATCTTGTCGATAGTGCTCGCATGATTGCGGACAACTGTAAAAATGAGAAGAATAACGGGCGTAGCGCCGGCGAGAATCGAGAGCACCGACGAGGACGTGGCACACTCCTTGCTCACGAACATGCACGCCGAGAACGAAAGAGCGGCGATAACTGTGGCGGCGAGAGTAGTACGTGCGGTGACCAATTGTTGGTGGCGCATGGCGAGAGACGAGGAGAGTTTCTTTTCTCTTTCTCTCGAACCGAAACGCCGCGTATTGTTCTGGTGTGTTGAAAACGGCTAGATGGCCGTCCGGATAACGCGCGGTTCTTTCTTCTCACTTCCAAAACGCACGAGGAGGAGGAGATGAGAAATCAGTTGAACCGGGCGGACAGGCCCCGCGCGCGCCCCGTCGAAGGGAAAAACGGGAAGAAGAAGCTGTGAGGGAGAGGAATGGCGCCGCGTTCCCGGTGTGCTTCTGGATCTACACACTCACCTTGCTGATTCGTGTTCTTCATCTGCTCGACGTCTTCTTCGAACTTCTTCCTCGCCTCGTCGAGCATCTTCTTCAAATCCCCCAGCTCTCCGCTCTTCTTCTCTGCAATCACGCATCGTCTCCTCCTCATCTCTCCTCATTTCCCCACCATATTGCTCACTGATTTCTCCCAATTTCCGCTCACTCTCCGCACTCATCCGGCTCATCACAATCATCATCGCGTCGAAGGCCTTCGTCGATTGCTGTAGTCGTGCGAGTTTCTCCTTCTCATCTGAATTGTGATTGTTTATGGTTCAATGGAAACCACCGAGATTATGATACCCAAAGCGACGGCTTTCCGCGGTTTCGCAGAAGTTGTCGATGAAGCCGTGGAGGTCTTCCGAAGCGTTTGCATCTTTCCTCCGGCAAAAGAAGACGTCGGGAACTTTGTCGCAATTCCAGAAGCAGAAGATGTGGAGGGAGCCGACGGAACGATGGTCTTTTTATCGACGACGACGCTGGCGGTGGAGGGTGGGGAAATGACTGGCTTCGGCGGAGTTTTCTTCTCTTTCTCGACTCGTTCTGAAAAAAAAGAAGAACTGATTCAGTCTGTTCAAACAGCATAAAAGGCGGTTGTTCAAACCTTTGGGCGGCGGAGCCACATACAACGGCTTTCTCTCCTTCTTCGGTCGTTCGACGGGCGGCGCAGGCGACGTCTTCGCCTTCGCATTCACCGTCTTCAGAGGCGTCTTTGAGAGGGTTCTCCGCGGGGAGTCGCTCATTTCTGCTGGAAAAGAATGTGGTTATATTTGGGAGAAGAGGGGAAGCGAGGGGGGAAGTTCCTTCCGCAACTAACACTTTCTGCTCTATTATGAATGGATGACAACTATCTGCTACTCTCTCTCTCTCTCTCTCTCTCTCTCTCTCTCTCTCTCTCTCTCTCTCTCTCTCTCTCTCTCTCTCTCTCTCTCTCTCTCTCTCTCTCTCTCTCTCTCTCTCTCTCTCTCTCTCTCTCCTCTGTTTTGCTCTCCCAACAACTCCTCACCTTCTTTATTCTCCTTCTGAGGAGCCTTAGGTGGCGGCGGTGGCAGAAGAGACACTCTGCTCTTGATTTCCTTCTTCGGCTTTGTTTTCTCCGCTTCAATGGACGCCTACAATTTGCATTCTCTCTTTCTCTCACAAGTTTGCACTCTTACTTTCAATTGCTCCATCATCAATTGATGCTTGCTCGGCGCCTTTGGCTTCACGGGAAACTTTGGAGCAGCCGGAGCAGCCGGAGCCTCTTCTTTCTTCTTCGACTGCTGCTTCTCGTCCATTTTGGTTGGCTTCTCCGGCTGAAAACATCAACGTTGATTGGCTTTTTATCAGTGATGTAGGTGGAAACAGAACTGATAAAAGTGTTGGAAACGAGACGGGCGTGTGTTTTCCGACGGTTCTTCGTCTATAGAACCCCCCCCCCCCCCCCCCCCGGCAACAATCGCTTGCATAAATTACGGAAACGCCCGTTATTCAACTTGATGGAAATATGCGAAAAACACACACAAACTCGAATCGTTTCCCTCCTAAACACCCTCCGAATGTTAGCGGCTTGGAGGAGGGGAAACGTTTTTTCGGGAATTTCCCAGACTGTTTGCTGGCTTGCCTTGTTTGTGTCCTTGCTGGAATCGTCCGGATGACTCTCTTGGGAGCCTGCCGAGGCGGCCGATGGCGACGGAGAGACGACGCTGTTGCCTGCACACATCCATCATGCTCATTCTGTCCATCCCTCTTGTCACTTACCATTCTCCCGCATCTCCTCCACTTTCGGCGTCTCCAGGACAGGCGGCGGCTCGATGAATGTGGGCGTCTTGGCGGCCAGATTGGCGTTCACATCGTTGGGAATCGGCAGTGTTCTCGTCTCGACGAGCGGCGTCTCGAGCTCGTTTTCGTCTTCTATTATCGGAAGATGCTCAACTCCGATGCGCGACTCGCCGAGAACCATCGACGATTGCACTAGAAAACCCGTTGATTGATGGGTGTGTATGACGTCACAAACTCACGCTGCTCTTCCCTTCGGAGGGCTTCTCGGTCGATGTTGAAGACCGATTGGACCATCGGAACACTCATCAAGTCCGCGTCGTCGTCCATCGGCATCGGAGGCTGAAAGTGGACAGTGAGAAACCGGTATTCCCGCTGGATAGTAGTACCCCCTTGCGGACGGTGAAAGTGCAATTCGAAGTTATCATCGAGTCGGCGATATCGCTCCACGACCCGTTGGAAAACTGAAAAAGAATAATAAACCAGTGGCATAATCACGTGAAACCCGACGAAAGCAGGTGTTTTGCGAGACGACAGCGGGCACGCAGAAGAGTTTGAAAAGAAAAAGAGATGAAAAAATGAAAGTGCCCCCGTGGTGGTGGTGGTGGGAGCAGGAGCAGCAGGAGCAGCATATCCGCAAAACACACAGAGCCACACTTTACAACGACATGACCGGCGGCGACCGGACAGATAAGAAGGGATAGGTTAGTGATGGAAAAGTGAGCGACGCGCATGCGCTTCGATACATAATAACCGAACGGAGAGAGAGACGGGGGAGGAGGACAGTAAAAAACCGAGTGAAGTTGCGAAGGGAAGGCGACGAGGTGTGGACGAATTCCGTTGTCCGGCGGTGGCTGCTGCTGCCACACGCATTCAGCCGTGCTATTATTGTTATTATACACATGCGCGGCGAGAAAATAGACAGGAAGTTGTCGGGAAGAAGACGAGGGCCCGAGTGCAACTCGGTGGAATTCGAGGACGGTGGGAAGGGCGGCGAACGCTACTTTTCCCGCAGAGATTCACAACTCGATGCAAAGCGGTTCACAAACAGACGACGACGAGCATTCTCGACGTACCACAGATCCGTCCATCATGTCGGAGAACATGGACATTTGCATCGGATCCGTCTCCGGCGGCCGACAGTTCTTCGTCGGAATTTGGATCGGTTTCGAGGGTGACACGTAGACGGAAGTGGACATGACGTCTTCTTGACGTTCTTGAGTCAGTGGATTGCGTAACTGGAGAGCCGGAAGAGCCGAACGAGAGAGACGCTGTTAAGAGTAAGTGCGAAGACGTTGTGTGAGGGTTAGAAGTGGAACGACGGGTTGGAGACAATTAGAGACTTACGTTGGATGGATTAGGCGGCGCACGTTTCGGAAGTTCATCTACATCTAGCGATACTCTGAATAGCGGCGCGAATATACCGTGTTGAGGGGTGGCGATGAAGTAAGAAACGCCTGGAAAGTGAGGGAAATGCGAGGGGAGTGCTCAGGGGAATGCGCAAGAACCTTGAAAAGAGCCATCGTGTTTTCCGTTCGGTTCGAGAAGTTCTATTCCGCAGAAGAGGCCCTCTTTTCCGTGGATCGGACCCACGTATCGGAGGAATCCCTTTCCGACGTTGACGACGTCCACGAGACGCCCGATGTCGTGCGCAGTGACCACCTCCTGGGGGTTGTCGGCCTGAAAGAGTGCGAGAACTGTTCGGCGGGGGAGGATGTGAGGCAGTTAGACGGATGGAGAGCGAGAGTGAATTCACTGCTTCCCCTACTCGGAGGTGTTGTAGCATTAGAGCATTATCATATGCTATCACTGATAAGCAAAGATTTTCACTAAAACTAATAAACAGTTTCTCGGTCATTCTGCCAAGAAACTGATCGAGAGCGACAGATGGAAAATGCGGCCGTTGTCATTGTTATTTTGTGTCTTGTTTGTCGAAAGTTGTTTCAGAAGAACCAGTTGAATCGATAGTCACTCACCGTTCCCAAGTGCGACTTGTTCATTGCAGTGGCCGTCGCGACGCCTGAAAACCGATCATCATCATCGAACGAAAACAGAGAGAACGATATCAGAAGTGATAAGGAAAACCGAGAGGACAGGTCATGCGGGGAGTGACGCTCAAGCGCGCTTTGCGTGAGGAGGAGGAGGACGAGAACTTTTTATGACATCGTAAATCAAAAGCGACGAGACGACGATTGAGTGAGTATCGACTGTAAGCGAGCGGAGGGGCGAAAGTTTCGCGCACTTTCCACCGACGGTCAGAAAAGAACCGAATTGTTCGGCTGAATGAGTACGATGGCGGGTAAAACGGGAGGGACGAGGGGGTCTCCTAATTTGATGCAATTCTTTTTCTCCCTCTCGCTTCGCTTTTGTGTTGCGCACCGCCACCGCAGAACTCAAATATTAGTCCCCCTCGGCTGTGGCATCGGACACATAACCAGTTGATTCGGTGCAGGAGGACACGTGTTTATACAGGCGCCGACCACCCCCAAACTTATCGCCAATTCATGAGCAACATGTTCCCTTCTCTCTCTCTCTCTTTCCGCGTCTCGTCCGCGCGGAGTAACGCGGAGATGGACATAACGCCCCCCAGAGAGGCAAGATGGCTATCTCGCTGAATAAGGGAGAGAAGAGAAAAAGTAAAAAGAAGGCGGTTGTCTCGAGTGTTTTCAGGTAAAACACTGAATAATGAATGAGGAAACGAGGCAAGGAAAGAATGGAAAAAAACGGATAACCGAGACAAAACAAGGCACACAAAAGAGTTAATAGGGGATTCCCGACGGGTTGCGAGTGCTGGAAAAACATGAATTTATGCTCTCTCGAGGGCAGTATTACGGTATGCGGAGCTCCAGAAAGAAGAGGAAATAGTATGTTTTCTGTTTACTACCACAGGTTATTCGCGGTGGAAGCATATAGTGTTAAATGTGGAACATTAGTGGATCGCGCGTGGAAGTCATAGGAACGGCATGTGTCCTATATGGACCCGCGTGGATGATATATGGATTTCGTTCGTGGATCGCGCGTGGAACACGCTCTTTCTTGCCCTCCTCGGTTCCCACATTCGCTTCTCGAGATTCACAAAAAAACGCATTCATGCTAAATTGTATTTATTCATGTGAAACATTAAGTAACAGCAGAAGAGCAAACATTAGCAATAAAAACTAGGGAAATAATATGTGAAAATTCGCAAATTGTATGTGCACCGAATCGCCGCGAAGTCATTGTAGATGAGAGGGAGGAACACATTTTGATGGTGGTAGTTGAAGGGGGAGAGACATTCGTCGTCGTCTTTCTTTCCTTGGTCCTTTCCGTCTTTCCGTGATGGCGATCGTATCCTTGATGTCGACGACGCTTGGCTCTTTCGAGCAACTCTCTGAAAAATACAAAGTAAAAAAATCTATTTAATAGATAGGAGAACTTACATGGTCCATTTCCGTCGACATTCTACCAGCTCCTCTCACAAAAATAGCGTTTGTTTCCAATGATTTCACTTGTTCACTTATTTTCGGCCACTGAAATATAAAGTTGAACATTTGGCGGAAATCATAAGAAACTCACTTTGGGGATGTCTCGATTAACTTCGTTCAATAGCTCTCTCCGAGTCAACGTTCGAGTCCGTTTCACTCATACTCCGTATCCACTCTTTCGTGGCGATTCATCCGTTTCCTGCGTCGACGGTCATTTGTATTTGTCGTAGTTTCCATCGATCCTCGCCGAATTTTAGATTTTGTAGTGTGCGGGTTCGGTTTCAATTCGGTTTTTAATCTAAAATTAATATATTTAATAACATAACAAAAAAACTGTGTTGAAATTCGTGAAAACACAAAGGAAATATGGAAATTGTCCGAGAGGAGTACACGAGGAGCGCGGCCGCCGAATCTCTTTCGCGGCCATCCTTCGTGACGTCACACGCGCCTAGCTGGTAGTGGCGCAGGCATATTTCATCCACGCGCGATCCACGAATGAGATCCATATATCATCCACGTGGGTCCCCATTCGCGAATCTGCATTTGCACTCGTTCGAGGGCCCTCGTCGACGAGCGGCCGCCGCTCGGCAGACGAGAGATCCATATTCGACCCACGTGCTTCCATAATGGACGCATTTCCACGGATTACGCACGTTTAACACTATGTGCTTCCACCACGAATAACCTGTGACGGGGCCGCAATTAGGTGCAATCTTGGAGCAAGAGTAGGTCTCGAAGGTGGAAATTGAGCCAATTGTGCGGGAGAGAAGAAACGGAGCAAACCTCGGGAGAAAGTATCCAGTATCGGCCGATTGGAAAAACAAAGAAAAGTCGGCTTGAAGTGGTCACTCGGCATGTGTGAAGTGGCCGGAAACCTCTCGAACGGACACTTCCTGCAGCCTCGCGAGCCGATTACTCGGGTAACGATCTAATTAAGGCCACACCATACGGTCGTTATTCGAGTAATGTGAACTCGCAGGTGGTTGCGCATGAAACATGACAATTATAATACCAAAGAGGCGGAGGAAAGAGCGGAGGATGGATGACTCGAGTAAGGATGATTTCGCAACGCCTGCTCATCAATAGGCTCCCCAGAGATGGCGAAAACGAGAGCAAACACAACTGAAGACGTCGCGCGGAGGCGAAAAACGACGGCACGCTTCTCCGGATAATTGGCCGACGTCTTCTTCTTCTTCTTCGTCTCGTTTATTGGTGTCAGACGAAGAGGGGCTCTCCCCCATTAACTCATCGTTACGAATTTCGGTCCGCAATCCAATTACGCGCCAAATACGGAAAGAATGTGTTTTGCATGCAAATTCACCGACGAACGATTTGAGAAATGAAAGGAAAAGTGGTAGAGAGAGAGCGGGTTATTGAATTCGGCGAGTTCGACTCGAAATCATTTCGACGGCTCATTGTGAGCAGTCGCAGTTGTCGCAGAGCACACTCGAAAGGACACATTTTCGAAAAAGAGTTGGGGTCCCTCGCAGTGACTTTGTTTGGAGGAGCAGAGCGCAGAGCCGCAGAGAAATCGATATGATGCTGTGTTTGGAGCACGCGGCGTCGTCCTGCTTTTGCTCCGCGCGCAATTCTGTTCCGTCCTTTAAATGGACGACGACGACGGACAATGGTTTTACGAGCCAACGGGTGCCAGTTTTTGATGAAATGTGGATGCAAGAGAAGGGGAAACTAGGAAGGACTAAAATAGAAGGGAGTGGAGAATGGACGATGATGAACGACGCCATCGAGTTGCGACTTCATTTCGTATTCTAGAAGACGTTTAGGGGAACTGCTTCAGGAGAAGTGCTCTCGTCGAGTTGTAACCAAGAAATGTTTGGTTTTGGAAGAAATTAACATAAGTTCGCGCAATTTCAGAATTTTGTCAGATTTCTAAAGTGTCTCTTCCGTTAGTATTTAATTGCGATGGATTATCAGTTTATCTGGTTTAGGAACGTTAAAAGGCAACGGGTAACCTGGCATCATAAGACACTTATGAGTGACGGGGGACATACTTGCAAAGTCCCAGATTCTGAAATAATTCCCGAATTATCGGCGACTCTCAAAGCTACACCTGGGTTAACCTAACTTTCTTTCAGCGGCGTCGCGATTTTTTGATGGATTAAAACGAATTTCGTGGTTTTGAGAGAAGGATACGTTTCAGGAGTTGTCACTGAGCACATGTTCCATTGCACAGAGTAGCTGAATACTGAGAACCGAGAAAGTAATTGAATAAACTTTACTTTCAGCATAAAAGTGGGGGGGGGGGGGTTATCCGTATTGCAAGCTCTCAGAGCTTCGGATCCAGAGTGCAAAACGAGTTTTCTCGAATAAAAAAACAAAACTCTGGCGGTTTTTCACATCTACCGTGATTTCTCTATTAAAAGAACATCTCTATTAGAAGGACGGCTCGAGTTCTCCGTAAGGGGGTTTGAAGGGCAGGCCTTCAGGATGCACGAACTAATTCGAATATTAACCTATTGTACTGGTTGGAGTGTATTAAATATGTGATTAGAATAATGAGATGTCTAACCTTTCTACTTCTTATAGGGTAATTGAACCATCCCCTGATGATGACCCTAGCCGGTCGAAACGTCGGAGCCCCCTTGTCAAATCGGTGCAATATAAATAAAGTGATCCCCACAAAGCCCATGGCTCCTACACAAAGTGTTTCAAAAACGCACCTCAACAAACGCGTTAACCAATTAAATAATGAGATGATAAAACCCCGATTGCATAGCAAACACTTCAAGGAGCTCCCATTTACAGAGAACACGAAGAGATTCGATTCAAATGGGAAAATGAACAGGAAACGAGGGAAACTTCTCCTCGAAACACTTGCCAAGTGTTCTGCAAGTCTAGAAGAGGCTTTCCGAGATGAAAAAAGTGCGAATTGTGGGGGGCATCTCATCGTCGTCGAAATGAGACGACGCGAATCCAGTTCTTTGTCCCGACGTGTGGTCCAGCTGTCTCTCTGCTGCCATGTAATCACCACGTAATCACTTCCCCAAACTTCCCTCCGACCTCCCCCGAAGTCTTTGCGAGTAGTTTGTGCAGCACACACACACCGGCCCGTCGTCGAGCCATGCATATAAATTATCGGTCTGAACACACGTGTGGCTCCCAGTTTATAAACTCGGCGAACTTCAATTGGTCATTAAAATGGGCACTTCTGAGGGCGCCGCGCGCAGCAACTGTCGTCGCGCGCCGTGCCGCAGAGCATCGTGGATATCGATTGATTGATGGATGGAAGGGAGCGAGCCGAATGGGAATATGCAGGGGGTGCCGGCTAATAAACTTCATTATGATGATGGGACAGGCCACTCGCAGATCGCATCGCATTCGATGGAAGGTAAACAATTGAGGATCATCTGCTCTCTTTCTGTAAACGACATCCCAGTCGGTCGGTTCTATTTCGGTTCGATCTCGCCGACAATCACCACTTCGCCACCCAATTTGATACAGTTTCTTCTTCATCTCACATGAGGAGGAACCTCTCGAACCGCGAAACCGCAAAAGGGTGATCAATCACACGACCTTCTTCTTCTTCTTCTTTTTCATCTTCTTCTCGAGGGGTTCGATTAGGTTTCGATTAAGAGAATGCAAGCAACACTCTTACAGAAAGACAGAGAGAGAGAGATGCCACCCTCGAAGGAGAAACTAGAAAAAAACACTGTAATCGGTGGTCTCTTTCTGTGCGTGAAGAGCGATCGGCGGCGGGAGAAACTGTTAATGATACGGTTTTTCAAGGTTTTTTTGTCGGCGGCAGGCGCGGGGGCCAGAGGGTATGTGGCGGGGGGCAATTGGTTTGATAACGAAAGCCGAGGCGAGGGAACATGGCGAATCGAGAGGGACGAGAACGGTGTTCGAATTAGGCAGCAGCCGCGCACGAGACCCTCTCGCAACACTTCTTTCGTTTTTCAAATTCCCGAAGACTTTCTTTCTGTCTCTGGGCTTCTTCCACTTTTTCTCTTGACTCATATGTCCAGGAGTACGGTATCGAATCGGAATAGGCGGCGAGGGGAGAGAGAGAGAGAGGAACAAAGAGAGCCTGGCGGCGGTGACTTGAAAGATTCCGATGGCTCGCCCCCCTCTCGCAGTTTTACCGCAACTTCTCCGTGTGCGTGAACTCATTGTCCTTGGCGTCGGCAACATGCTATGTTTTGATATCACAACCTCCTTTGGCCCGCCCGACCCGAAGCTTTACAACATGTTCCCACCTTGTCTTTTCGTTCAAACGTCCATCGACTACACCCCCGATCATTCCCGATTTGTTTCGTCTTTCCGGTCGCTCAATTAGTCGCCAAAGTAACCAAAACCTTTTCCCCAACGACCCGCGGGTTTGAAATGATGACCCGGTGTAGAGTTTCTCTGTCGAGAAGATCCCCAAAGGTCCCCACCGAGTGTCTCCCATTCCCATTCGCTCCCCGACTCCAGCATCATTCCCATCGTATAATGGACCTGTTATGTATAAGGTCGGCACTCCCAGAATGTCTGCTTTTTTTCCATATCCACCCCCGCCGCTTGGCTGCCCCGTATGTACATACAAGCGTTCGATGAACCGCGCTCTAATTCAATGAGAATATTGGAACATCATCGTCCGATGGAGAAGACAAGTTTATGGGGGAGGGTTTGGAAAGGTGTGAAATGAATATGACTACTGAGGGCGATTGACCGTGCGGTCACTGGCCTACGGTAATGTTTCAATGCCAAAAGGCGTCAGAAGAAGAAGAAAAAGATGAAGAGAAACGGGACGATAAGGGGCGAGAATGCGTGTCAGAACAGAAGATAACTGGCAGTTCTCGAATTGAAGAAGTCACCCATCTTCTCCAAAAAGTTCGTCATACTTCTAGTTCCGGTTATTGGCTATCTTCATCTTGTGACACTAGCGGTTTCGTTCGCAAAAAAACGATATTTCTTTTCATTTGTCCCCTAACCTAAAGGGAGATACTGTAGCCTCTTTACTCTTTAGGCCTAGGACTTCATTATGAACACTCGGTTTTGTTGTTGTTTTTTTCGGTTTGTGGGACAATAAGACGCCACGTGGCAGTACTTTCTTACCGGCAAGCGTCATTTAACTTGGAACATTGTTGTTACAAACTGGAATCCTCGAAACCATAAAATCGGTATTTTACACAATGTGCCGGAATGTACAAGGACCCACCGCGAAGCACACGTCTTACTGTAGAACTCTATGTTTCCAATGTTTCTTCCTCTCTTTTTCTAATAGTTTATTATCCGAAACCCATTGCACGGGGTGAATCGGCCGATGTAGCCAGCAAGCGCGCTCCACCGAAGGTATACGGTAACCGTTTTCAGAGAACGGTTTTTTGAATTTCCACCTTTTGTTAACCTTTAACCGAGAATACATCACTTTCTCTCCTCCAGACAATCCCGGAGAACGTTCGCTTACAATTAGACACGCATTTTTGAATTCTCCCGCGAAACCATAAGAATTCGAATGAGGTTTCTTTCGTCAGCACCCGGTGCCATTGGAAGTGATTGTTTGAAGCGACGAAGATTGATAAACTGTGAGAAGATTGATTGAACGACAGTTTACCCCGTTAAGAGGGCCTCTCCACCCACGCTCGTCCACATTCTCGGGAAATTAAAATGTCTCTCTCGACCGTATATTTTCCCGTCGTTTTATTAGTTTGTGCTCCTTGGATCCCATTCCACTTTTGCTGTTTTACTAAACAAGATTTTAATTTAAACATTGCGTTTTTCGGTTCGAGACCTAATTTTCGGAGATTCCGTTAGTGGTGAAATGGGCGGAGTCGGGAAGATAAGGATACTTTGAGAACTTGAAACCCAATGAGAAGGAAGAACAATCATGAGCAGTCGCCCCTTATCTTCGCCTCCCCTGCCAGTTTCTTTTCCTTCCGCCATCACGCGCAGCTTCCTCTCAAAAAGAAACAAAAAGAAAGTAAAATGGTAATAAGTGTTCGTCGTCTCTTCCTGCCTCATCGTCACCAACTGGTATGCACGGCTTTCGCTGAAAACCGTGCGTCGTCTCTTCATCTCGCACCGTCCCTTCTTCTCCTTCGTATTCGGCCATGTCCACACTGAAAATACACTTAATGCGTCGTCGTTCGTGTTGTTTTCGCTCCTCCTCGCGCCCCATCATCCGCCCTTCTCCTCCGCGTCCGCGTTCGGAATATGTTGCCTTTCTAAGAGAGAGAGATGCGGATAAGTGAAGCCAAAACGAAACATCGGACTATGCCATTACTATGTATTACTGTATAAAGGGGCTGGTTTCTTCTTCTGCTTCTTCTTATTTTCAGCGGAAGACCTTCGGCAACATGTTGCCATCGTATGTTCGCTTTTAAGTGGCGCAAAAGTGAAATTGGTTTGCGAAGATAACATCCGCGTCGAAGGATCACAGAGCGAAGAGGTCGCTACCGTAGCCAGCCAGTCACTCCTTCATGCCGCCAAAGTTTTTTCAATCAGGCACATGGTCTTTCGATTTATGCGTTCCGGCCGCCCTGTGTGTGTGAACATGGCCGTTGAAAAAAGCGGTGCGCACTACTACGGTAGTCCGGGCGGCCGGCAGAAAGTATCCATTTCAAATCGCATCTGATTCCAATCGTGTAATTCACACGGACAACAAACAAACTTATACAAACAAAAAATAAGCTCTTTGGGTGGGGAGAGAGGTCTGCGTCTCTCTCGTCTCTGTGCTCTCTCGCTCTGGATACCAACTCCAATCCAGATGTGTGTCCCTCTTTGAATTTCAGAACCCGCCGAATCGGAGCCCTTCCCCCGCCCAATCGTCTCTTTGTTTTCGTTTCTTCCTTTTTCGTGTCCAAAAGGGTTTAACGTCTTGAAGAAGAAGAGCGCGAAAAGTTGCGCTCTTGCTCATTGTCGCATTATTCGCGGCGATCCTGTTGCGATGATGCTCTTTCTTTCCTTTTCTCGCCCTCTCTCTCTCTCTGTCTTTCCGTCCGTCGATCCGTCCGTCCACCTCACGTCGCTATGGGGGTCGGTCTGCCTGTTTGTTTCGCAAAAAAGGCTTCTTGCGCTGGTGCTGGCGCGAGAAGAAAACGATACGCAAACACATATATATATATTGGTGAGGAGAAGGCGAGAATGGGGATGTGTGCAAGCTTAACTCGGGGCAGAAGCGGGAACCCGAGCGGGAGCGCCGGGCGCCGGATCACTCTCTCGACCATCTTGGGTGTCGAGCCGAGAGCCTGGAGGTCGAGCACCGAGAGAGAGAGAGAGTGCGGAGGAGAGCACACGAGAGGGGTCAAGAGCCGCCGAGCTCTCCTGAGCACCTGAACCATCTGATCATCCCGTGTTTGGACTCGATTGTGCGCGTGAATGATCCTTGATTCAGTCGCTGAGAACCAATCGGATGGACGGTTCCAATTCTCTAAAACGTGGCGTCTTGCATCGCGTCGAAATCTGTGCAGATTTGAGCGCATCTTAACTCTGATCCGCCCATCATACCCGATACCACGCAATTTTCACACTCTAGCCCCGTTGCTTTGCCGCACCAGACATCTAGTTCATCGACTGTTGCCTCTGATCACAAATTCCAAAAGGAGCCATATCCTTCTGAACCTCTCTTCTCGGATTCCTTCTCTTCCACAATCTTCTTTTTCAGATCCGTCCCCACCTCTCGACGAACAGCGACTCCGGAGTGACCACCAGCGAGAGAGAGAGAGAGCGAGTGACCCCGTGGTGTCAACTTCGGCGTCTGAAACCAATCGCAATCAGCGGAAGACGCTGGGCTCCCGCCGCCTGCGCCTGTACACACAATGACATAGACACAAAGAAAAGTGAGTGATCGGGTATTGAAAATGTGCGAAAACGGGAGCTCTCCCTGGGGCTGCTGCTGCTGCTGCTGCTCAACCTTCTTATTCTCTTTATTTGACATATCGAGAGCAGCGAGAGATGGACACCACATTTGGGCCGAACTTTCTTGTGTTTTGTCGGATTCTCACCCCCTCCTCCTCCCATCCTCCTGCCTTCTGCCACATCAACCCAATTACTATAAAGTAACAGAAACTTTCGCTTACTCTCCTCCTCCTCCTCCTCCTCCTCCTCTTGTCGCTGCATGCCAATCGACGACGGCATCTTCTTCGTCTTCGTCGCCTCCTTCGTTTTTCTGGGGACAAGCATCAGCCCCATTGAAAGAAAAAATCTTGTTTTTAGCCCCCCTGTTCGTTGATGTTTCTTTTGTACATCCCCTCCAGCCCCAGCGCAAGTTGTTTTGGTGCAACGGTGGCTGGGTGAAAGTGACGATTCGCGAGGGCGGGGCCGCCCTGGTCGAAGGGGGCCCGCAGGCGCCACAGCCGCCCCGCCGTCTCCCATCACCGCACCGCTTTCCCACCATTCGCCGCCCAACTTTCCCAGCTTTTCGACGTCCCGCTCTCGAACGTTTTCCCCTCACAGTCCCCCTTCCCGGCGTCAATCCTTTGAAATTTTCGAAATTTCCATTTCTCAGCCACATTCGCAATCGAAATCGCTGCCGGTTTAAGCCTATCCAGAGCTGAAATCCGCGAGCCGCTTACCAGTTAGAGCGCATATTGAACTTGTTTTGTTTTTGTGCGTTTCTCGCGACGACGACGACGCTGCTCCGCGAGCTCATCTCTGATTTGTTAGCCCTCGCCGATTTAGGATTCGTCTCTCAATTGCTTGCCGTATTTAAGGACACATGCCAACTACAGTATTCTGATTTGTGTGCAAGAACGTGCTGTCAGTACAATCAGAAGCCAACTGATTGTTTGGCTGCAATTCGGCGGGTGTCACCCTGAAATCCCCACCCTGAGCGAGCTCATCTGCTCATGACCGATTACCTGCTTATTCGGCGGATCATCTGCGGGAAAAGTTCACTCTCGTTCTCTGGAGATCACCCGTTGATCCGAAAAGGCGGATACTTCTGAGAGAGAGAGAGAGAGAGAGAGAGAGAGATCTCACACGTTTGACAACTCCAAAGCCGCAAACAAGGCATTTCGGAAAAACGACGACGCGCTCAAGTTTTGTGCGAGGGTTTCCTCGAAATCGAAAGAAACCTCACCAGCCTGAATCCCTTCAACAGCTTCGTCTCGAATTCAAACCAAAAGAGCCAAAGTCTCCTCCTCCTTCTTCGTCTTCTTCGCGCGCGCACGCCCATGAAACTTTTAACGATCTCTCGAGTCACCCATCAACTTCCACTCATTTCGAAGTGGTTTTACGAGTCCATAACTTGCGATGACAATCACTTCTCGCACCCATATAAAACCAAATACACTTACCGTACAGCAGCAGTCAGTGACCACGCACAGCCGTTCGCACGCTCTCTTCTGCTCGCGTTCTCGATGATAATCAGTCACTTTTGTATTAGTAATCAGTGTCGTCCGGATGCAAATCAGATGCATCCTATGCGCCCATTGTTCTTTCGAATCGCGAAGGGGCGGAGCGTCATGTCCGCGATTGGTGCTGCTCTGCCGCATAATTAACCGCTTCACTCGCTCTCTCTCTCCACCTACTACACATACCTCTTCCATTTCAGACATCCGCCCCACTTCGTCTCCTCCTCCTCCTCCTCCTTCTTCTTCTTCTTCATCTAGTCATTCCTCCCGAAAAGCGACTCCTCTTCTTTCATACTGTAAGTTACTCTCAGAAATCGCAAACTTCGTGTTTTCTGCGCGCGCACCGCTTCTTTTTCGTCTTTTCAATAATTCAAAAGTCAAATTGAGGCGCCACTAACTTATTCTCGAGAAGTGAACACAGTCGTGGCCGCCGCCAAAACATGATTAATATTTCTCGGTAATACGATACTTGTCTTATTTTTTCTACAAAATGGCCTGTGTGACTCTCGCCTGCGCATCCCCCTCCATCATTATTCCGGAGAGACAAACTCGAAAACAATTATTGTTTTCGAGTGGGGGCGCGAGTTTCGAAAACCGAAGGCGGCTGTCGAGGGGACCACCGTCCGTCAGGTGACAAGTGACGGATCCTCAGGCGCCGTGCCCAGGTTACACCAAGTGGCTCACACCAAGTGGCTCACACCAAGTGCCTGCTGCTGTTGTAAAATCACACAGTGGTGGCAACATTTCGAAACCGCGCACCCTTATGCCCGATGAGAAATCTCAGGTTCAGTGTCAGAAGACGTGGGCCTTCCGAAGGCAGAAAAGAGCGTGACCAGCGTCGGGATTGTATCCCAACTTCGTTGTGTGTCTGCGATCGTTCTGACTTTATCAATCAGACTTGTATTGTAGTCGTCGTCGGCGTCGTCGACTTCTACCTTTCGTTTAGTTGCCTCATTTCTGACATGCGAGCGAGCAGCATGACGTATCATCCGCCTGATTCACGGGATTCATCATCTCCCCACTGCCTCCTTCGCCAACGCCTACAAATTAGTTTTGTTTTCGACGACGGAACAACTCCTATAAAATCAGTTATTGACGTGCGCGGGACCCTCTCCCCACTCCAAAACCCGTCAATTGTATTTCGTATTTGGTCGTCCACCGTCAAGTTGTACGACCATCTCACTCGAAATCGCAAACAGCTCTCTCACAAACAACTCACTACTCGGCTATTTCAGATTCGTCGAAGAGCGTCTCGTCTCCGAACCAGCAGTCAAACTGAAGCAGCCACCGTTCACCATGTAAGTTCGGACAAAGAGCCGTCTTGAGGAGACGGAGGAGGGAATTGTATAGCCTAGTACATTATACAAAGTCATTCTGAATGGTTTTCGTTTCGCACTCGCCGCCCGCGCCCGCATTCCAATTTCTCGAATTGTACATTTTGTGTCTCGGTTTTTGTGCTACCCTCCCCCCGCCAATGTCCTATCGGATCCTACGCATTGTGCTCTGTCGAAAACACAGCGACGACGACAATCTGCGGACGACGTGAGATCACACTTCTCGGGAGAGATCCATTCTACCGTAGTCTGTCTAGTTGTTGGATGAAGTTGAGAATAGCCTTGACGACGAGTCTCCATCCCGTTATTATCAGAGATAATGAGGCACGCGTCGTCATTGACCACCTTCCGGGCTACTACAGTAGCTGTCTCCTTCTAATTGTCTCCTCGGATGTGTGTTCTAATTCTGACAAAAGAAGCGCGAAAGATGCGAGTGTCATCGTCTACGTGACAGACTAGACGGGGCCTATGTGCCCGGTGAGCTGGGACTAAGACCCGGTGATCACGGCTCAGCCAGCGCTGATTTTTGGAATTTGACTGGCGCTCCTGCAAACTTCTCCCTCTCGGGGTCAACAATCCGGAGGCGATTAGAAGAAGGTGTCAAGGATGAAGTAGGTCAGTGGACGCCCGAAGCAACTGCCGATAAGTTGGTAACTACGCGGCAGCAGCAGCAGCTTGGACCACTTTGTGCCAATCCGTGCTCATCCGACGGCTTGGTGGCGCTAGCGCTCAAGGATTTCCAAAATCAGCGAGTCCAGCGTGTCTTGTCACACTGTTTATGCCGCCGACCGCATTCGAGAAGTTTGAATCATCCGCAATCTCCTCATCTATTTTTACTCTTTGGCCCGCACAGACAATGAAACATTTCGAAAACAACGTTCTATTTTTTCGCGCGCTCTCTCTCGAAAAGAACTGCCCGGGCTGGCGCAGGGGGGCTCTACTCCTTTCTATATTTACCCAAAAACAGCTCTAATTTTAGTTGCATGGAGCCTAACTAAAAACACACTTTGTCTCTCCCTACCTCACCGCTCTCACACGTACAAAAACAGTACCAAGTTGCTCGGCGCGACAGTACGCGGAGCCCACGGAAGCGCCGAGAAAAAAGAGTGGTGTTGACTTTCTGGCACCCAGAAATCTGAACAAACATTGGCAACGACTCGGGGGTCACACAGACGAGAGCCGCGAGACGCAGACCCGTCAGGTGAAAAACAGGAGGGGCCACAGGGACTGTCTGGATCCGAACGTTTCTGAGAGTCAGTGTGTTCACTCGAACGGCGCCACGTGTCGCTCCTACGCACGTAGTGAGAGAGCTGATCCGGCACGGGCTCTCTGTCTCGCCCTCGAGGATTTGTGCTCATCAGGCGACGACGACGGGCGGCTTCTCCCCCCTGGTGCCCGTGTGTGTTGCATTCTTCGCGTGATAACCGATCAACTGTTAGGTTCTCTGATAAGTTGTTTACCTCCTCGTCGCCACATATGTTGCACAAAACTTCGCTCCTCCTTCCCTCGAATTCTGTACTTACAGTCGTGTCAGAGAGCGCAAAGTTTCTGGGTGATAGGCGCAGCAGTACGTGTCACACGGTTCGTGCCCCCTCTCTCGTTTCGCTCTTTTCAAGTTTCTCCCGCCAAATTTCGCTTCGAAACCCGCTGTTGATGACGTCCGATTGGCTCGAGGCCAACAAAACCGTCGTTTTTTGTGATTATTTATTGGCTGACTGATTAAGTCTCTCCCCTTCTTCTCTCTGACCATTTCGTTCTTTAGTTCAGTTCACAATGAACGGTATGCAGTGTGAGTGTGATAAGAGGCACATTTAGTCAGCCTAGAGTTTTTCAGAGCGACTCCTTCAGCTAGAAAGTGTGTTTCCACGTGGCAAAACTTGTCCAACTGATAACGGAGTCGTAAACCTTTTCGAGCGTTTGTTTGTACTCTGAAGAAACAACGCTGCAGAAGCAACCGGAGAGGGTGTAGTCGTGGAGAGGCTCCGCCCTGTCTCCGACAGTACCCCGTCCGAATGAGTCACTCGTTCCGTACAAATATCCCCCCATTATCCTTGTCCGAAATGCCGGAGTGGGCGGGGCCTGCGTGGTGGAGACACCAGCGTCGATTGGGCGCTTTCGTAGTGCTTCATTCAACTTTTAACGCATAATCAACACCGCTGTTCTAGCCATTTCCCCTCCTCCCCGTCCAATTGCTCCCATTTAAAAATGTGCACAAGTTGCTCGAAATGACATCAAGTCACACACACATACACACAACTCTCCGCTCCTCCGTCAATGACCAACACCCTACAAGAGGCCACGATAACGCGCGTGGCCAACAAATAAATTGTTTGACACCAGAAAAGGTTCAATTCAAGTTTTAATCACCGCCGCCAAATTTCCTCATTTTTTCGTCGTTATCACCGACCGATCGGCCCGAAAGTCATATGGTTTCGTGAGGCAGCGAGAGACGCAGCGTCCTTTTTCCGGCGACGGGAACAGCTGTGGAGCATGTTTGGAGTTTGGAGAGAGTTACGGTTCTGGAAGGGGAGGAGGCTCTCTCTTGCTTGAGTCAGGTTACTTACCGGAACGGATGATCCGAGCGGATCAGCGATTTGCGTGATTAGTCTACGTGCTTCAGAGGGTAAGTCGGCATCTGAAAACACACACTGGATCACACCTTCTTCCGCTCCTGAGCCGATTGACTCTTCTTACGCAAAGGGAGCTGAAGTTGTAGGAGGGGTTGATCTACTCGACGACTATTTTCGAATCGGCCGACATCAGTCGTCGGTTACCGGTGTTTCCCTTCTCTCTCGTTTCGTTCATTACTCCCCTTGGAATCTTCTTCTTCGGATGTCCCGCAGTCCATTGTTTTCCGGGGTCCCCCCTGCCATCGTCGTCTCCGTTTTTCCCCTTTCTTCTTCCCGTTTTGCCCAGTATTCGATGACACCAAGATGGTAGTAATCCGGCGGTAAGCCCATGTTTCGCAGTACGCATTGGCGGGCATGCACATGAATATGACAAATGAGATATCGAAGGAGGGGTAAGGACCGCGCGGCCCCGTCAGGGGCACCGCCGCGCTTAATCCCACCCGCTACGAGCCACGAGCTTACTATCGCGAAAAAAGATGACAAAGGGCCGGCCGGCGCGGTTCCCAGAAGCTCCTTCTTTTTTAGGAGAGAGAGAGAGAGTCCACAAACTTTTCCACTATCAGTAGCCGGGATTAGGGATGGAATGACGGCTAAAAATGCGACTAATCCATCGAGCTCGAATTTCGTATTTTGAATTTCGAATTGTTCGCATCGCCTAATTTACAAGAAGCCCCGCAAGCGCCTAGTCGGGAGATACACAAACACGGCGCCAACTCATCAGGCTACAACTTCGCCCCTCTTCCATTTAGGGATTACCATTGGGGGGTTCGAATGAAGTTGGATTATAGTTGAGTGACTACTTGCACACACGATCATGTGCCCCTTTCGCTTCTTTGGTGTGTGCTCCGGGAGCTTGAAACAAGACAAAGTTGCGTTGCGCCCGGTCCTCCGTGGCTTAGCGGAATGACTTTTTCGACGACGTTTCGTAGGCCTACCAAAAGAAAGAAACTTCTCATTTGGGCTCGTGTGTGTGTGTGCTCACTTTTGGCGGCATCATCGTCGTCACACTCGAAAACAGCGCTGATCCCGCCGGTCACAGATTCCTAAGGCTCCGCTGACTCACTTCTTCTTCCCTTTCGCACCTTGAGAATTCGTCGTCTCGATACTACAATCCATCCATTGCTCCGATTGTATCAACACGTGTCATTACAGACACGACGCAATGATGTTGGCATCATCAGCGCCAACAGCACCTAGTCTCATGCCCCCGAGCAGTCAGCCCTCCGCAGCCACGACGACGTCCCGATCGGACGACTGTTCCTCCTCCACATCACCCACAAACACTTCTGCGTCGGACGCCTCGATGGAGATGCTCACGACGCTGATGAACGGAGCAGCAGCCGCGGCCGCTGTCAATTCAGTACCAGCAACCGCTCTGGTCAAACAGGTACGCAGGGTTGGGAGATCAGAAAGAGTAATCTCCGAGAGCAAAGAACGGAGCCGTTCCATTGTGAGAGAGGGTGCTATTCAATCTGGAGCAGGTTCGCCGGAATAGGCCACCGCCTAATCGCGGATTAACTTTTTCCGAAAAGTCAAATTGTATGCGGAAATGGGATTGATACTTGATTCGCCGCGCATTCCATTTCCTCTTCCTCTTCAGGAGTCACCGCCGTTGACGACGCCGCCGCTGTTCAGTACGGACTTTGCACTGCTTCAATTCAGCCAATTGTTCCAAGCGCAGCAGGCGATGGTGCAGTTCCATAATCAGCAAAACAGGCAGCATTTGATCCATCAGCAGCAGCATCAGCAGCAACAGCAGAATCAACAGCAACAGCAGCAGCAGGTGCAGAGCCAGAGTCAGAATCAGACGTCAACCGGTGGAGAGCGAAAGAGGGTAATTGTCCCCCGTCAGCATGATTTCACTTCTAGGCCGTCCGTTTCAGTCGTATCCGTGTACATTCCAATTCTGTGTGATATGCCAGAAAGACGTCCACTCCTCCAAGCTTCCGTGTCACATTCGCCAGTGCCACGTGGCCAAACCAATGTTCCAGTGTCCGGCGTGCGATTTCACCTCGACCTACTCGAAGAACAACGTCAAAAGTCACATGGTCTCGCTGCACGGACTGGCGGGCGACCCGATCAGCTACATGGACAAGTACGCGGGACAAGTCGAGGAGTTCATGAAGCTCTGCTTCCCGAACGGTATCAGCGAAACGGCGAATGATAGCAAAAGAGTCACGGGGTTTCAGTGAGAGGGCGAGGTCGGCCGATGCAGGGAAGGAGCTCTCCCAAGTCGCCGGTCAGTCCGACGCAGATGGGCAGACGCCCGAGTCAGTTGGGACCTACTCGGCGGAACACTGTGACGCAGAACGACTTGCTCGCCACGTTGCAACAGCACCAGCACCAACAGACGGCGTTCCACCCGCTGCGGAACTTCCGGTATGCTGATGTCTATGTTCATCAGCATCACAGTCTTGTGTTGATTCAGATTCAACGCGCTGCAGTCAATCTTTCCGGCAGTCCTGGCCAACAATAACAACAACTCGATTCTGGCGGCCAACAAACACGTCAACAACTTTCTGATCAAGGTTTCGCGTGTTTCAGAGATCATTTGATAAGAGATGAGTGTTTCAGCAAGAGGAGAAAGAGGTTCCAGCGGCAGCAGCAATCCTTCCAGCTCAGACTGAAGACGTCAAGAACATCATCTCGTCGACCACCTCCCCTTCCCCTCCGCTCATGACCCCCGGAAACAAATTACAGCCGATCAAGCCGGGAGAGAACGCGCAGCCAAAGTACCTGAACGCGGCGATGGCGTGGCCAGTGCTCAACGACCTGCAGATGAAGGGCACTATTTTCGCCGATTGCCGCAACAACATGGAGCTCTACGTCGAGAACATCGCCCGTAAAATCGAGCCGACCACCGTCTACACATCATTCGTTCTGAGCGCCGAGTTGCGAGTCGTCGTCGAGGAAGTGCGTGCTCGCGTGAGCATCCAACTGTTCGAAGTCATGTTCGCCATCCACCGCATGGACATCAAGGTGCTCGACATCGCCCTCGTCGGACTTCTTCTCCAGATCGCTCCCACCAACAGCGACGCTCAGCTCCTCCGCAAAATCGAGAATGTGACGGATCCGAATGAAGAGTTTCTGATGGGACTCACGAAGATCGATCACATCGAGGAGAAGTTGGAGACGATGAAGCACATGCACTTGTTCCTCGGACAGATCGACGCGTTGAAAGAGGTAAACACAGAGGAGATTCTATCGAGATTTCAGTCGGGAGTGTTTCAGAAGTTGCTCAAGTACGAGGTTGCCGTCAAAGTGGTCGCCGAGAGCCGTGCTCTCCGCAATGTGATGCAACTCGTGCTCGCCATCCTCAACATTGGATTCTTCGACGACCGTCAATGCCTCTCCATCAACGGCTTCTCGGTGTCCGACATCAGCACCATTCTGGCATCATCGACTCCTTCGGGACAAACTGTCCAATCGGCTCTGGTGACGATTCTCAAGGACGAGATAAACGTGGATTTGGACGAGCTGTTCGGACTGATTGATGTCCTGGAGAAGGTCGAAGAGGACGACTTGAGCTGTGTATCCGAAGAGCTGATGGCCCTCGACGACAAAACGATCAGGGCCGAGAGGGAGATGGAGCACAGTGGATCCAACATTCCGTTGAGCGAGTTCGTCGAGAACGCCAAACTGGTCTCCAGGTCCACTTGGGACTCATTCAACGCGCTGAAGGTAACTAACTGACGGTTGCACACCTTCACCAAACACTTCCTTCCAGATCAACATCCAGAAGCTGAACGTCTTCTTCGGCAACGCGCTGCCACGTCAACAAGACCTCCGTGACCCGCGCGAACCGTTCGTCAGTGTGCTCCAAATGCTGCGCTCTCTGAAGATGGCGATTGAGGTCGACGAGTCGGATGAGCAACACATCAACATCCTCTCGCCATGAGAGCCATCCTATTACTCCCCCTCCCCCCGTGTACCTCTTGCCCTTCTGTCTATATCCCCTCCTGTTCCCTCTGTTCCTGTGTCTTCTCCCTTTGCCAAAAAAGTACGAACCGTTAGTCGGTGACACACGCTTCCTGTCGCTCCCCCTGTGAATTGTTCCCCCCACCTCCCTCCCTCCCTCCTCATCACATTATCTCTCCCTCATAATACACATAATAATAAGGTTATATCAAGTATTATTATTATTATTCTGTCTCTCAACCCTGTGAGTCCGAAATCCCCTTGGATTTGTATAATCGATGTCTCTCTCTCCCACCGATAGCTTTTAAAAACCCCCCTCCTTTCTCGCTCTCTCTCTTTTCCTCTCTCTCTCTCTTCTTGTGAATTATGTTTATTTGGCGGATAATAAAAGTGGTAAAACTACGGAAAACGAGGAAATGCGCATGGGTGCAAGCGGCTTAAAGTTTATTGAACAAATCCGAATCGTCGAGCTCTTCCTTGAGCAGCGGATAGACTCGCAGCAGGAACTCTCCGAGTTTCGGATCGTTGATTGCTCGATGAATCTGTTTAGATAGGCATGAGAGAGGAAGAAGGACTCCATTTGATCTACCTGCGTTGCGTTCAACTTCTGGAACTCGTACTTGGTGGCCACGTTGACTTTCAGAGTGCTCGGCCCCACACACTTCTCCTCCGTCTCCACGTCGGTCCCCACCTTCTGATCTCTGTACATCATCTTCGTCGTCGTCTCCGGCTCCTTCTTCTTCTTCATCTCCTCGTGCTCTCCTCGCCGAATCGTCACCGATTGCAACTCGCAGTCGCTCAGCGCATGATGCGTCGACTGTTCGATTTGTTCGAAGAGAATCTGAAAAACATGCCACTTTCGCCCCCACTAATTGGACCGAATCGATGATATTTCGGTCTTTAAACGCACTTTAATCGACGACATGTCTGGCCGCAACGAGAGAAGGGAAGGTTGGCGCTGCTTCTGAGAGGCCGAAATTCAAACTGGAGGAGAGTTGTGAAGCGGAAGGGAATGCGCAGGAAGTCGTCGCTGGGAAGGGGGGACAACGTGTGATCTACGTTTGAGGTGAAGACGGAAGACGGAAAGAGAGCCATAAATTACAGTTATCATCCACGCCACACCACAAAAACACACGAGAACAGCCCCCATCAGCCGAAGATCCTCATCATCGCAACGAGTGGTCTCCTTAGTTTGATCTCGTGTTTTGAGCGTCGTCTCTAACACGAATCGTGTGTGTTCTTCTGGTATTTTGTGTATCCGACGGACGGGCACCGACCACACCAAAACACAAACTAAATAGAGAGCGGATGCGTGTCCGAACTGACTAATTTATACCGTCTCTCTTCTTCTTCTGTTGCTGCTGCTGCTGATTCTGCTGCTGCTATCACTCTCGATCACACACACACACATAGTACACCTGCTGATGATGCCGTGGATCCGAAACGTTTCTTCTTCTCTCTCCCCCGTGAAGGGGTACGTTCTACCATCGTCTCCTCCTCCTTTCGCTTCCCGACCCGTCGCCACGCAATCGTGCAAATTAGAAGAGAGAGAAGGGCCTGGTTCTGCCCCCGGCCCGCCTGCCATATTTCATGCCGTATCAACCGCCGAAAAGTTCCGATACTTTTGATTCGATCAGCCTCATCGCGGGCCCGCGTCGACCCAATCCAATCAGATTCCGTTTCGCAGTCTGCATCTCTCTCACTCTCTCCTTCGTGACGACGTCTTCTTCTTCTCCAACGGCTTTGCATTTGTGCGAGACGCATCCCACGGAATCTGGTGCTGAAAGATGTTTACCCACTTCCGAATAGTATGGTTTTGAGGGGCGAATCAATCAATCACTCACTCATTGTCATTACCGCCCGAATTAACACGCCTCAGCAGTCGATGTTGTTTCCGCTCATTCTGAAACTGACCATCTCGTCTCTAATTGCCCATTTTTATTCACATTTCTCTTTTGCGATCACTCTGCATCATTCCCCTCTCTCCCCCGTTTCCCTCAGTCACTCTGCCCTCTCGATTGCTCACAGTGCTCTTTTCCTTGAACGTTTGCTTCGGAAGATCGTCAACTTTCCATAAATTCCTGTCATTCCACCTCTCCGTCTCATCCCTATTTCGTCATCGTGTTCGTTTCAATTCCATCTCCCTGGGCAGCAGTTCCCAACGTCTCCTTCTTCTCATTCTTCTCCTTCGTCGCCGGTGATTTGATTAGCGTAACTTGTTGTAGGAACGAAAAACGAAGAAGACGATGGAAGAGGAAGATTTCGAAGAGACGGGCGGACGCTTCCGCAGGTTTCGGCGGCGGCTCAAGAAGGATTGGAGCCAGCTGTGGCACGATCTGAGCGATCCGAAGCGTGAGTGAAACTATTCGGCCGGCCTCCTCTGGCGTCGTCATTCATTAGCAGCAATTAGATAATCAAAAGCAGGAAACGTGTTTGTTTGCAGCGAGAGAATGTGTGAATAAAAAAGCGAAAATTTTTGAGTGGGATAATGAAAGAGTGCGGCCAAACGAGAGAAGCAGACGGAGAAAGAAAAAACGATAAATTAGCATTCGGATCGACGCAATTGGAATATCATCTTCTTTCTCTCTCTCTCATCTGTTATACCGCCTAGAAATTGGCAAAGAACACGAAAAAAAGACAAAAAGGGAAATGTGCGCTTGGCAAAAAACAGAAAGAAATCGAAAATTTTCCAATTGAACAATCGACAAAAAACAAGCGCTTCCGAGAATTTGATCGTGATGCCGATGGAATTGAAGCCTGTTTTTGTCTGTTTTTAACTTCGGCTCTCTGGAGCCAATTCCCTCAATTTTTATGAGTAACGCCTTGGCAAAGGTTTTTAAAACGTAAATATCAAGTTTACTGAAGAAGATCATAAAACAGCCGCCTATTCAAGAAGTGAAATTAGTGAAAGGATTACGGTATGCAAATCCGCAATCACCATGGATATATTTCACGTCTATAGACTATAGTATCCTAGTTTATCTTTCTAAAACCAAAGTAGCAGAAAACAGAAAATTTCGCGGTTTTCCTGAAAATTGAAGTGCATATTCAGAATCAGGGAATTGTTTACTACCGGGCAACCATAAAATGCACACATAGTTTGGAGTGTTCATGTGCGTAACCAGCGTTCTTCGTGAATTCTCAATTCCTTTTCGTATAACTCCAGATAAATCATTTGGTATGAAACGTAGCCGATGAGAACCAATGCTTGCCCATTTCGAAGAGTTTGCCATTTGCCCGTTTGTTCCTTTCGGAGGGAACATGAGCTCTCAATGACACTTTCCTCATTTAATTCTTGTTCCCACCATGAGAAATGCATCTGCGAGTCACGAGTTGTTGTCGTCGCTCTCTCCCTCTTGAGATGGGACCTCTTGTGTCTCATCGAAATTCCCAGGCTACTAATCCGGTCGTTCTTGGCCCCCTCGCTGCCGTTTTCGTGTTTTGTTCCACTGCTCGCCTCCGCTAATCTTTACACTTTCGAAAGTCGCAATCTATATCAATCAGGGCGCTTGTTCCTGTGAGATCGTGGCCAAAGAATGGTTCGAAGCAAAAGGAAATGAGGGAGAGTGTACAGTATTCAGAAGAACGAAAGAGGAAGAGAGAGAGAGAGAGAGAGAGAGAGAGAGAGAGAGAGAGAGAGAGAGAGAGAGAGAGAGAGAGGGCGAAGATTCGGTCTGATAATTTGATAACGCAAGGGGAAGATGTGTTTCTGCGTGCGTCAGCGTACATTGATCCGGGGGGTTGATCTGGAGTTTGGAACGAAAGATCAAGTACGGATTCAGAGATGAGGTTCCCGTGGCCGATCAACACTCCGCTCGAAGTCTACGAGCAGGTCGGATCAGACCGCTTCGATCCCTCCTCACACCGCTACCAGATGCCCTTCTTCTGGAAGACACTCGCCGTTCCAGCCACTCCTTCATGGTTTCTCCCCCTTCCCCCCGGCGACAGACTCCTCATTTGTCCACTTTCAGGGCCCTTCTGGTGTGTATCATCGAGTCGAGTTTCGCCTTGATTTGTTTCCTCTCCGTCATGATCCACTATGCAATATTCCTGCCGTGGTGCGATGTCTACTCGAAGCCCTTAATCGTTTTCTACCTCACTGCACTCCAATACGCCGTATTTTACTCTTTCAAAGTGAGCTCGGACCCCTCTTCCGAGACGATCAGAGACACGTTTCCAGGTCATATTCGTGATCTCAATAGTGGAACGGAACGCCCGTCTGCTCCGTCTGCAGCTCTTCTTCCAGTACGCCACCTGCGTTTTCCTCCTCCTCGACGCGTCGTTCGCCCTCGCCGCCGACTTTGGAGGCTACAACGAAGAGCTGATCTATTGTGACAAGAATCCGCTTCTGATTCGCTTCGTCGCCTTCGTATCACTGATATTTCTGTTCGTCCAAATGTTCCTGCGCATTATCACAGTTCAAGTGTACAATTTCATGTGGGACATTCGAAAGTTCCGGTACGTGGTGACTTGCAAAACGAAAGCGTTCTCTGATCGAAACGGCACGTATTTCACAGAAAAGCGCTCAACAATTCCAAGTGGAGATACCGGAAACGAGTGCATTTCACGTACTGCTCCATCATGCAAGAGGATTTCAAGAACGAGAGACTGCAGGTGGGCGAGAGACGCAGACGCGAAGAATGTTTTCTCGTTGTTTTGCAGAACAAGACGGTTAATGTGAAGAAGCGGTTCCGCGACGACCAGGAAGAGATTCTGAGACAGATTCAGAAAAAACAGAACGTCACGAACATCACCATCGCTCCGGATGAGCCATTCGATGAGACGCAGTTCAACACATTCAACAACACACGGTCCATTTCGGTGAGTGGTCCCCAGAAGGAGAGCACGACGAGAGTCTCCGTTCAGACGCTGTCGACGCCTTCCAACCCGACGACGATCTCTTCTCCGTTGGGCAAGAGGAAGCATCGGTCAGTGTCTTCGTCTTCGAAAAGAATGAGAGACAACGAGGGAAAGAAGGTGTCGCCGCCGAAGAAAGGAGCCAGAAGGCACGGGGGGATTAAAGTGCAACTGGAAGTGAGTTAAGCCCCTCTCCCTCTCGAGTCAGCCCTCGTTTTAGGTTGACTATGAGACTGCTCGGCTGTTATTCAGTCCCAACCGCAAGAACGGACGCATTCCGAACGTGAGCGTCGAAGAAGTCGAAGTGGACTTTGACGACGACGACGAAGATCTTCAGGAGGAGACGGAGCCACTCGTCTAAATCCCCTCGAGAGATCACTATCCAGAAGAGCTTTCACTGATGCGCCTCCTCCGCTGAACAACGCGTTACGAGTACTGTCCGCCTGGTCTCATTCGAGTACAACGAAACGAGAAGATGTGTTTATTTGTAGAGTTGACTCGTATTTATAAACTTGATAACCGAGCAGTTTTGCGATAATTTGTGCGTTGATCTGATTATACCGAGGAAGAGATCGAGAGAGAGAGAGTGGAAGTGTATGAAGTGGTTTCAGACGTTGGCAGAGGATCCGAAGCCAGTGTTCGAGTTGGAGATGAACGTGCACGCGAGGATCGAGCTCTTCTTTCGATTCGAATCGTCGCGATTGGTGATGAAGCGACTGCGTCTGGAAATGAGAAGAAGATGAAGAAGACATTGAGACGGGATGGAAATGAGACAACTGAGTGTGATTATCGGGAAGAGAGTGCTCTGATTTAAGTGAAGAGAAAAGGAGTAGAAGCGGTGGGGGAGTGTGAACGACACGGCGGACGGATAACTGACCAGAACCCGGGGAGAGGTGATAAGAGTTGTGTGATAGATCATAAAATAATAACAGGCGCACTTTCTTTTCCGCCGACAAGGCTCCTGAAATGGGTTGGGATAGGGGGGCAAGACGATGGGCGTTCACTCTTTCGACGCTTCCACGAGCACTCTCCGCTTACCGTGAGGGCGTTTTGGAGACGTTCATGGTGGCCTGCGAGCGGAATGGGTGTCTGAGGACAGTGCGGAACTGCTTGTTGAATATCAGTGTGATCACTCTGCAAATGAACATCGTCATCGGGATCCTCTCTCTCTCTCTCTTCTCACCCATCCAGAGTATGGACGAGGATCCAGGCGTACGTGGTCAACAGGAAGTTGGGCCACCGGTTCGGTGACTTATACAGGGACTCTGGATCCAATGGAACGGGGAATCCGTTGGAGATGTAGAAGTAGGTGACGAGTTCGATGACGTAGAGCAGTCCCTGGAGGGTGACCTGCTGCACGAACGCCGTCTCGACGGCTCTCCGCTTCTTCTGTTGCGTCGTCTCGAACGTCGTCGCGTTCTGTTTCTTCCGATTGTGCATGTGCATTCGACAGAACGTGAAACTGTTCGTGATGGCGAACATCGAGATGACAATCAGCCCTCTGGAAGGATCGATGTATGAAAGAGCGGGGAGAGAGAGAGTGCTACCTGAAGAACTCTGCGTAGTAGACGTTGATCATCTCGCACGGCGGACTGACGTAGTCGAGCATCCACCGAGGAATCGAGAATCCCATTCGACAGTCCACTGAAAACGAGAGATCACTTCTAGTCAAACGAATTCGCTCTACCGTAGACAAGGAACCATGAGAACGCGAACGAAATGAAGACGATTGCACACACTATAATAGTCGTGAACCGGTCTGTGAAGATGGTCTGGTAGCTGGTCGGGAAGTAGAGAGAGATGAATCTGAGAACATCGTCAATGAGCGGAGCCGCATTCCCCAATCCAACCTGTTCAACGAGATCACCAAGTGTGTGTAGATTGAAATGTCGTAGCAGATGAGGCACAGTTGCGCGAATCGAGACGCAATGCCCAACGATTGGAGCGGCTTGATGTCGCTGTAAATGTGAAGTATCGTTTTCTGGAAACCGAATACGCTGCTCCACAGAAGAGTCGCACTTCCGCTCATGGCATCATCGGACGAGGCGCGCCCCGGAATCTCGAATTTCGTCGGCGACTAGTCTGCCGTAAAAGTCATTTGGAAGCGAGAGAACGACTCACAAAAAGAGGACGGGGGCAAAGTAGAAGGCCCAGACGAGGACGAAGACGGCGTCACCGGCGGCCTGAAGTTGGAGAAGACGTCCGAACGAGTTGCGGAGGAGGGAGAGACGCTTGATGTAGCACGCGATGAACGTGTTGCACACGAAGCCGATGAAGCTCGTCTGCAAGTACGGATGTTGTTTTTTCGACGGAACGATGACGCATTGGCACTCACCACGAATATGACGATTGCGGCGAATCTGTCCATCTGTTGGACGTCGACATCTTCCATGAGAATCTGCAAATCCGAGAGAGAGTTACTCACGAACGCCCCGCAGGGGAAAAGCGATAAAGGGCACAGGCTGCGTTCTTCGGAAGCGCCAAAGTCTGGAAACACTCTGACTGCCACGCCTACATTTGGTCGTCGCTCAGGAAGCGGGGAGAGGGGCGCAAAAGAAGAAGACGGAGCCGGTGTATCGGATTGCAACCGAACTTTCACCTCCATTATCTCCCGCAGAATGGACGACGCTTCAGCGGCACAGAAAGGGCACTATGAGCAGAAAATGACGAGCTAGCAAGGGGGGATACGAAATACGGACGGATAGAGTAGTGACCATAAGCCAATTGACTTTCAGGGTCATTCCCGGAATATGCGGAAATGTGTCGGTCGTGTGTTTTATTTGCATGGTGTCTGGCCAATCAAACTCCGAAACGGGTCATTCGGAAGGCTCAGCTTTCAAAAGTTTTCGACAACGTTTCGAGAAGAAGAGAAGGAAGGAAAGGTGCGGGGCCTCCTGTTATATACACTTTTGTGTGATGTTTTATTTTCCGCCTGCCGCAATCGTGCCCGAAAGTGAATCAGATTATGTGTTGTCGACGACGACGGCCACTGGAGAAATGCTCACAAATCATCAGGAGATATCGAAGGAGCCGTCTGCAACAGCTCTAGTCGATGGTCCGAGAGAGAGAGAGAGAGGGGATGTTTGCACGTGGGGCGAGAAGTCGAAATGAAGTTAATCAACTTATTTGCCTCGGGCATCTGTTGGCCAGCAGGATGAGGGGGAGAAGGGCAGATGACGTGGCATCGGAAGAGCCAAAGTGAACAAGTCAGCCGGCACTTGCCATCACTAATTGGTGCCTAATCCAGCAGACGACGTCTATTTCGGGTGCAAGTACAACATACGAAAGAGCAATCAAGTTCCGGGTTGCAGGTGCGGATTGATTGAATTGCGATTGCAGGCGGAAGGAGCCGGTCGGATTCGTCGAAGACAAAATGAAAAACATTTCTCGAGAGGAACGATACATATTGTAGCCTAATGACGGAAGAGGGACAAGGGAATCCGGTAAACAATAAAAGTTATTGGAATCACAAACAAATACATTCATTCGATGATCTCGGAACCGAAAGTCACCGGGAACGAATTCAAGAGAACGAAGGGGAAGGGGGGAAACAGAGAACTACCAGAAGTCTGAAGTGATTGACGGATTTGATTAGGAGAGACTTCCGGCAGCAGCAGCAGCCAATCGCCCTCTCCTTCTTCTTTCTAGAGCCCATTCCAAAATTGGGAAACAAATACGTGTTGATTTGCACCGACATGTGCGTGTTTATTACACTGATGGATATGTCCGTTTGTTGTGAGGGGCGGCGGCGGTTTATTTTTGTTGACTTACATTTGCGAAAAGTTCACACGGGTTAAACCCGAACTGCACTATTAGGCCTTTCCTTTGCAAAAATGAGAGCTGATTGCTGGAATGTTCGCAATGTTTTCGAGAAAAATGAACACTGAGCCAGAAGTTTCTTATAGTGTATGGGTGGAAATCAATCGGGTTCTTCAACACAATGATACTCAGTACTGCAAGTGCGCTCTATCTAACTTTTCAAAGATGAACGGCTCCTCTCGAAACCGTTTAGCCGCTGAACAACAATGACTAACTCAAGGATACTCAGTCGCAAAAAAGTCTAGCAAAATCTTTTAATTCGTCAGGTCTCGACACGAAATAGGAGAGCAATTCTCTTGAATGATACTGAGCCAGTAACGCTGTAAGTGCTCTCTATTCTAGTTTCGGGTCCTCTCAAGGCCGTTCAACCACGGTCTCTCTGATTATATGAATCTGAGCATTCTGAGCATCAATGACTTTTGCAATGAAAAACAGCTGAATATTAGAAAACGCGCCCTATCGAAATCTACAAAAATCCACCGAAACGAAACAAGAGAGCATCTCGAATATAGCGAAACGGCCCGCTTCGCCTCAAAAAACTAGCAAGGCGACATTCGTCTAATCGTCCATTCGACCTTCGTACTGGCCACTTCCCGTCTCGCGCCGTCGCCAATTTTTGGATCATTTCTGAGAACGACGTGGAAGAAATCAAAGAATCGGCGTGGACAGCAGCAATCAGAGTGTGTATGTGCGAGTGGAAAATCTAATTCCGGGGGCAGTTTCCAATCTGCACACACAGGTACAAACCACGGGCGGGGCGGTGTATATTCCACGAAACTAAATTCTATCCACACATATATAGTCGTTTGGTGTGGAGATCGGAAAAACAGTGGAGCAGTCGAATGATCAACACACATTACGTAGCTCCCCCCGGGTTTGGGATATAGTGGAAAATGGGGACGACGGATCAAAGTACAGGAATCGTCGAATGGAGGCCGTCGATGAGCCGCCGCCGCCGCGCCCGCATTTGACACTTTCTCAAACATATTGAAACGAGAGACGGTGGGAGGCGAGGAGACGCAGAGACGTTTGTTGGAACAATCGGATAATTAGAAACTTGATGAGAAAAAGGGCAGATGATGTGCTCTCTTCCTTTTTCGCCGACTTCATTTCACCGAGAGAATAGAGATGAGTAGAGGAAATTTCAGGCGGAACACACACACAAACACGAATTTCGATTTGAACTTTCTTTTTTTTTCGAAATTCTCACGGTGATGCAAATGCGAACGGCCATCTAAAGGGAGGGAGACAGCCAACACACACACAATCTCAAACGCTTCTGTGGGGTCACGCACTTGCTCCGAATGTCCCAACCGAGGTGCATTACGCAGCGAGCGGTAGTCTCGAATGTCCGGAAGTATCTGAGCGAAAAAGAAGGCGCCGACTGGACGAGAGGGTGTCGAAATCAACGGAGCAGCGGCCACGGAGTGACCACCACGGACACGATTGTGTTTTGAAAGGACCCAAACGAGACACACACGTCTCTCATTTAATTACCGAATCTCGCTCGTCTTCTTCACGTGTTTGAGAGCCGGGCCGTGCCGCTTGACCCGTTTCCGGCTGGCCCCCACTACACATGTCCTTTTGAAGAGAAGAGAAGAGAAAACACCGAAATGGCGCACTGAGAACTCACCATTCTTTATTATTGTTCTGAATCACGGGACGATGGAGGTGGACGGGGAGGAGGAGGAGGAGAATCTGAAATAAGTACACATCGGAGGACAAACAGAATGTAATAATCCATTAAGATACACGGAAACAACTCGAGCATTCTGACGGTAGGCCACTACTATGTTTGGATTATAATCAGAGGTGATGGACGTGAATTATTCGTTTCCTTTGTGCCTGTTGTTGGTCAGAGAACAAACGTATTAAAGTAATTATGAAACATTCTGTCGCATCATCGTCTGGAAGCGAAGCGCAGGGGTGAGAGAACGTGGGGGAAAGTTCATAGAATTTGGTTCTAGGAGCAACTGAAACCAATTGTTTTCAGGCCAATTAATTGAAGTCATCCAAGAAAAAGTTCTTCGAACGCTTTGATGGGTTTGAATTCTGCAATTGTGTATTATCTGCGTCTTTGAGTGGCTCCCCGGGGCGCTGAGGGAAAAAAAAAACCTCAAAAACCTCATCTAAAAGTACGTATTTCGCGGGCGCCGAATTCAAGATATGCGTGTCTAATTTCTCATTCCGCCCAACTCTGGTACAAACCACGAAGGTTCTCTCGAGACGAGGTACCGTATACCTTTAGTGGAGCGCACTTGCTGACTACGTCGGCCGCGGCACTCCGGAGCTCTTTCTCTCTCTCTCTCTCTGCTACAGTAGTCCAGGAGAGAGTGAAGACGCAGAGAAAGTGCGGGAAGCAGTGGGATTTAAATTTTAGCATAAGTCGACGAGAAGTCGGATTGAGTTCAATTCCCCCTTTGTGCTCCGGAGATGGAACGGGATACTTTGAAAGAGGACTCCTGGACTTTGTGCATTGGCAATGCGAACCTTGTTCTGTTGTTTTTCAGGCCGACAAGAGTTATCTAATCATTCCGAAAGGGGTTCCAGAACCATTTGTGTCTTGATTCTCTCTCTGGAAACTGAGCTCTGTGCACCGGAGAAATCGAAAAACCATCCGGAGTCCGGAATAAACAGAGTAATTTGAAAGGAGGCGGCTTCCAATTAGGGGGTAAACCAGGACGTGGAGAGTTCATTAATAAACACTGGTAAATAGTTCCAGAGACGGAGAAGGGTGTTTGCGAAGAGCCACTGAAATGCGATGCTCTTCGACGTTTCGTGTGCAAATTGATGAGGAGGGATCAAAAAGTCCGTTTCGGGGAATGCGTTCAGATGGATGGACAGGATGAAGAGGAGACACGAAAACGGCGGCGCGGAAGGGGGAGGGAAAGGGCGCGAAGGGAGGGGTTGAAATAAGGAACCGAGTGAGGCGAGAGGGCACGAAAACGCACATCTTCCAAACGAAATCTAATAATTTATGGGAGCCTCTTGTCGTCAACTAGAGGGGATAAGCTGTTACAAAGAAGCGAAGGAGAAGTAGGGAGAGAGAGAGTGAGAGAGAGAGAGAGAGATGGTGTGAGTTGAGAGTTACAAGGAGGAATTGTTAGCGGGTGTTGTAATCACATTAACACTTGATAAGCGGCACAAGGATTTAGAGCGTTTCTTCTCTTCGTCGCGGAGGAGCACAAAGTTTCACGTCTTCGGGGTGCATCGCATGACCCGAGTATACGGCCCCCCGTTTCTCCCCTGCAAATGACGTCTTTGATTGAATTCGGAAGGCAAACACTGGTGCCACGTCACGCTGCTCTGCTCCACGAGAGCCCATCTCATTGGAAATTCATGGAAACCGAAACGGAAGCGCTTTTGGAAACAGGTCGAATTAGCATGTTGCTGCGGTCAGTTGTTCAAATAGCCTCGAAGAGAAAGAGGGGAATTGAGCCGCCCGTGTTGTTGTGCAGAGGAGGTGGCCCCCATAAAATGCAGACACGCGGGGGGTAATTGGACTCTGGACCACTGTGGCATTCCCGTGCGCAAAAGAGAAAGAGATTCCGTCGGCTCAGACGAGTCTCGAGTGGAAATCCTGATGAAGTGGTCGCGAGTGAACTTTCGAACCGTGAACAAAACGCAACATGTGGAGGGGCACTGATAAGGCGGCGCCGTCGTATAAAAGAGAGTCCGCGGGTTGCGATAAGCCTTCTCCTCCTCCTGCTCCTTCTCCCCCAGAATGCTCCGTCTCCTCTTCTCCTTCCTTGTTCCACTGGTGCTGTTTAGCCGAGCAGAAGATTGTGCGGGATGCGTGGGTTCCGGCAAAGTGTACGTTTCATAAATCACACCTCATGGGCTCCTAATGGATTGTTTCCAAGAGATAGAACTGGCATCTCTCTCTCTCGTTCATCTTTCAGCTGGTGCGTCGAGAGTTCCACGTGTAGCACGGCTGCGGCCGCATCGTGTCCAACGTCTATAAACGTGAGGAAGATCTGAAACTTTGGCGGCCGAAGAGCCCGATGTCTTCCAGGTTCCACTCAACTGTCCGGCGTCTCCAAAGTGGGGATACGACGACGAATTCATGCGGACCGAGATGATGGTTCTGACGACTGCTGCTCAGAACGAAAACCCGCAGCTCTGCTTCAAGTGGGTGTATTCTTTGTGCCCCCAGGGGAAACCGTTATCAGTGATGATCAGTAATATGACGAATGAGAAGAAGTCATAAACGCGTGAGAATGTGTTTCCAGCAACCAACTGCCCACCATGAAACTGTACCAGATACGCACTGTCAACTGCTCCAAAATCTACTCCGACGTCACGTGTGTCGGGTACACGGCCTTCGACACGAAGAGAAGAGTGATTGTGATGTCGTTCAAAGGAGCCCACGGAAAGGATCAGATCCAGGATCTCATGAACGGAATATCGAAAGAGTGGGCTTTTGAGATGCACACTTCCTCTTCCACGCATTCAGTTTCAGAGGCCTTGCGTCCGTCTTCTCTGTGACCAACGGAAAAATTTTCAAAGTGATCTACGACTCTTTCATGGACTTGTGGAGCGGCGGAATGCAGCAAGACCTGAGGCACTTGAAGTACAAGTACCCGTCGTACGAACTCTGGGTCACTGGACACTCGCTCGGCTCTTCTCTCGGATTGACCGCCTCCTCGTGGGTCGTCAACATGGGCCTCTACCAGCCACAGAACATGAAGGTCGTCGTGATGGGCTCCTCGAGAATCGGAGACTACAACTTCGCCGCGTGGCACACAGCAACGGCAAGTGTCCAAAATGGAGTGTCGTCTTCCAATGATTGATTTCAGTTCAACTACAACTTCCACATCCTCCATCGTCGAGATCCCGTCTCCAGGAGCATGTACCTCGATCCGCTCACCAACACGACATTGTATTTGCCGAGAACTGAAGTTTGGTGAGTTACCCGTGAGCCACACTCATCTCGATCCGTCGATTCTCGCAGGTACAACAACTACATGAAGCCGGGAGATCCGTTCGAAGTGTGCCCTGAAGCCGACGGAGCCTCGTACTGCAGCAACAAGGTGAACACCGACCTCGTGCCGGACGACCACCTCTACTACTTCAACATCGACCTCCCCGCGTGGGGTCATGCAGGATGTCCCACGAACATCAGTGCTTATGCTCAACCGTAGTCATGCATAAATTATTACTTTCTTTCTCTACTTGCTCCGTTTTGCGCACGGAATTTTCTAGAATTTTGGAGATTTGGTTTGTGATTCTGATTAGTGTCCTATACTCTTCATAGGCACGGGAATACGAAGACTACACGGGGAACAGTACGTGTTATCAGTTGAAGTCAGAGTCGATGGACTGTCTGTGAAAAGTGTGTTTGATGTTGTGGTAACAGTCGAATTGCGTTGAGAACACAACGATTCTCCGACTCTGTCCATTTCATTATTCGGCACAGTTCATTCCCTCATTGACTGTTTGGAATGTGTCGGATCCAGGGGAATTGCTTCCAACCTTCGGTCTTTCAGATGGTGTGTGGAGTCACAACACTACAATTCCACGCATTCCGGTTCAACTCAGATAAGTGTCAATCATTGGGCGATTATACGAGTTTTGAAGTTTTGCTTATTATTTTTATTAAAATAGGAATATTTCATTGGGAGGTTTATTATTATCTGTGGAAACTAAGCAGCGTTCTCCTTCTCGACCTCCTTCAACCTCTTCTTCTTCTCGGCCTTCTTCCGTTCCTGAATCTCCTGAAGAGCGACGACGAGTTTGTCGGCGTCAATCATGCGTCCCGGGTATCCGTTGTTGTTCACGACGACCTGTTGCTGTCTCTGTCTCTCCGCTTCTTTCTGTCTCGCCTCCTCTTCTTCTCTATCTCTCTTCTTTTTCTCTTTCGCTCCTCTTCTGTAATTCTGTCTCAAATGACTCTCTCTCTCCCTTTCCACCTACAGTATATCCTCTTGCTCCTGTTTCATTTCCCACGGATCTTTCTCTGGTCCCTCGCGTCTTGGATTGTTATAGCAGTTGCCTGTCAAATGCTCTCTCCAACTCTGAAGCAGAACCTCATCCAACAGAATCCCTCCGAACGACTCACCTCTTCGTTGTCATCCACCGCAATCGTGCACAACGGACACCACTGGGCGCCGGACGGAGGACGTCTTCCCCTGCACATCGGATGACTCGTTCCCCTCTTCTGATCCTCCTTGTCGATGGCCAGGCCGCATTCCTTGCACGCCTCCATCGTGTCATCCAGGAATTCACACCGATAAATCATGTGATCCGTCAGTTGAGAGACCTGAAACAAGACGTCTGAAAGTGGCCGTCGTCTTCGCAAACCATCGTCAACTTCATGCAGTACTTGCAGCTCGTCATCACTTTGCAGTACCTCGCGTAGTGTTTCTCCATTCCTCCCGACTTCCCGAGGCCGTTTTCCGTCAGCTGACAGTGGGGACATCTTCTGAAATTCAGAGATAACGACTGGAATTGATAAGAGAGTCTACCCGACATAAGTGGGCATTTTGTACGGATCGTCCTGCACTGTAGACCCCCCGAGGAGCGGTGTCTCAATGGGAATCGACTCCGGAACGTGTCCGACTTCCCGCAGCCTCTGATTCTTTCGAATCGGTTTCGCCTGGAACTCCTCCATTCCCCTGCCCTTTCCCTGCCCCGATACCTTGGGTTCCTCCGTCGGAATGACTCTCCTCTCCGCTGATCTCGTACTCATCCGTCTCTCACCGTTGTCGTTGTTCCCTCTGACACTTTGTCGACTCTCCGCCCTCTTCCGTCCATTCGGCGTCTCCGCCCGTTTCCTTTGTTTCACTGGACTCATCGGCTTCCAGTCGTCCGCAGGCATCGGATTCTTGTCAGGCGTCCACTTCGAGTTCACCCCGAACGCCTTCATCGCCCCGTCGTCCATCATCAGATCCGAGTAGGCGTTGCGAATCGCGTCCGACTTCACCCTCTCCATCTCCTTCGACACCTTCTCCGCCTGCTTCGTGTCGCCTCTCATCACGGCGTCACTTCGCTTATGAGACAAATCGACGAGTTGCTTCTCCGCTTTCGACAGATCATCGCACGCCGACTGACACAAGTGCGCCTTGACCGGCTCGTCCTTGTCCCGATGTTCCAGAGACATCACTCGCAAATTGTTCCGCAATGTGCGCACAGAAGCCAGCGGATCAGCGCCAACGTCGGTGTTCTTTTCGTTGTATCCTTGCATTTGATACTCGTTCGTTGGTCTGTCGAAAGGAAATCAGCAAAGAAAGAGAGAGAAAACTCACAGTCCGAACTCTCCGATCTCCTTCTTCGCCTTCTCTTTTGCAGTGTCGACAGGCTGAAACCGCCCGTTTCGAGAACTCGCTCGACTGCCCACTCCCGCTGCATTCCGACGTTCCTTGTAGTCGTCATACTCGAGATCAAAGTTACGAGAAGACGGCATTTTCAGGGAGAAATGGAGGAGAAATGAGCAGCACGAATTTTTGGAGAAGGGCCCGTTGTGAATGATTCATGAACCATTTTTTGTTATGTTTCTTTTTGTTTCTGTTGCTGGGGGAAACCTGGAAATCGCGATGAATGGAATTGGGAATGAGAGAGCGAAATGTGATGTGTAATCGGGAAGATCCCGGAGGGAAGAGCTCCATTGTGTGTGTGTGTTCTGTTATAACAAAAAACAGCTGTTTTCCAGAAGTCGTACTGCCTGAACAACAGAAAAGAATGTATCCGAACAAGTTTACAAATCCATCGATGGGAGTTTCGGTTGATTTTCAATCAATCGGTTAACCTGTTTTTGTCGACCTTTTCAACATTTTCACCTCTGAAAAATTGAATATTTTACCCTACGTACATTTTCCGACAGAATAGTCCAATTTCGGTGAAGTATTTCCGAATGGGTGGCAAGACATATTTGCCTGGGAATCGGATCCGCCGTATTTCACCTGTGGAGTCGGTGCCGGACGCGTACCCATAATGAGTCCACCGCATTTCAGACCCGGCGAGTCGCCGGGTCTGAAATGCTTCGCCCGCATCTGTCCGAATCGAGTCCACGCGTTTCTCACGAGCCTATATCGTACCCGATACGGACCCGATTGTGCGGCAAGACATATTGCGTATTTGCCTCGGAATCGGGTCTATCGCAATTTCACGTTTGGATTTTTTGTTCTGCATTTAGGCCAAACAACGGAAAAAAACATGAATCTTTGAGCTGAATCTATTCCTTTTCGAAAATCTGTTTCTGAATCACAATAGTTTCAAAACGTAATGGTTGGTTTTTCAACCGTTATTTCATGTTTTCTTCTCGAGTTTTTCAGCTGCTCTTTGCTCATCGCTCTCGTTGATTTCCATGGGAACCGAGAGAAACACAACACACTCAGACACACTCGCTCTTCTTCTCTCCTCTCAGATCAAAAACATAACAACAGAGCTCTCTCTCTCTCTTTTCGTCAACATGTTGTGATGAGCCATCAACTGATCAATTGCCACCATCAGGCGGCTCCTCACTTTTTCCCCGACTCATCGGCCGCTTCTCTTCCTCTTTTCCTCCCAACTTCCTTGTTTCCAGAGTATAGTTTTCAGGATGAAACTGCTCATTCTCCTCTTCTCACTCATCGCTCTCTCCGTTGCCCTCATCGGAAACACCCAATCGGCGGGAGTTCGGGGAATCCTCAAGTGCAACAATAAACCAGCGGTCGGAGTTCTCGTCAAACTGTACGATGATGATAGAGGTATTCGGGAGGAGGAGAAGACGTTCCAAAAGAGTCACAAGTGTTTCAGGAATTGACGCCGACGACCTGATGGCTTCCGGAAAGACAAATGCGAACGGACAGTTCGAAATCGCCGGACACGAGGACGAAGTCACTCCGATCGACCCCAAACTCAACATCTACCACGACTGTAACGACGGAATTAAGGTGAGGTGACCTTTCGGGAGTCACCCTCGTGATCTCTTTGATTTCAGCCCTGCCAACGCAAATTCACCATCAAGATCCCGGATAGTTACATCACGAGGGGAAAGGTGAGGAGCGAGTGAGAATGCGTGCTGAGAGAGGAGAAAGTGTTCGCATTACAGGTCGCCCGTAACATTTACGACGCCGGAGTCATCGAACTGGCCGGATCGTTCCCGGGAGAGGGCCGCGATTGCCTCCATTGAATTCACATCATTTCTTTCATTTTATTGTATGTTCTCGAATAAACGTTTAGTGCATTTCGCTAGTGTATCAAACATCACTGTAAGCAATGACAGGATACGTGGAGCTAACTAGAACGTATCTTTCTAGTTTTGAAAACTCAATTTAGTTGAAAAATTGTTCATTTATTTCGTAAAATCGAAATACCCGAATCCTCACCCGGCGCAATTTGCGCTTCCTAGTGCTACGGTTGACATTGAAAAAGTGGCAGAGTACGCAAACACCACGACGACAAAATACATGAAGTGCCAACAAGCCATTTTACCTTTTATTTGCGAATCTATTTTTGCAAATAAATAAATATGTTTTTCTTGTTTTCTCCCTCTATTCCAAATAATTGTCCAGAATGCTACTTGTTTTTCTCATTCCACACTTGTTTCCAGTGATTACCACGTCTTAACATATTGTTTTGCAGATGGATGAGCAAACCAAATCAAGTCTTAAAGCGATCCCATTGTGCAAGACGAAAGCTAGTCCAAGAGATGGAGATTTGTGGATTGAAAGGCTAAAGGTACTTATTTAAAAATATATAACTGCTCAACGCTTGGTTTCCCAGGAGGAGTACGAATCTATCATTGCCGCCGTACAAAACAACAAAGATAGCGACAGAGATTGGTTCAAGTAAGTTTTTCAAAAAGTAGCTTGTCAAAACGTCTTTTTCTAGGCTTGAGTCGAATCAAAATGGCACCAAGTGGTTCGGAAAGTGTTGGTACTTCCACAATATGGTCAAGTATGAGTTCGACGTTGAGTTCGACATCCCAATCACATACCCAGTGACAGCTCCAGAAATCGCTCTACCAGAGCTTGATGGAAAGACTGCAAAGGTATTTTTCTACTTGAAAAGTAGATAAAGTAGACTACTCTCTTCTTAAGATGTATCGTGGAGGAAAAATTTGCCTTTCTGAACACTTCAAGCCTCTCTGGGCCCGGAATACACCGAAATTCGGTATTGCGCACGCCTTCGCTCTCGGACTTGGACCATGGATGGCTGTCGAAATCCCCGATTTGATCGAGAAAGGAGTCATCCAACCAAAGGCATAAATTCAATGTATTTTTTTATTATCATAAATATATAATTTATTGGCAAGAAAACAATGAACAATAGGGAGAAATAGAGCAAAAATATATCCGTATCTTAATCTTTCTTCACCGATTTCTTTGAAGCCTTCACGATGTAGGCCTTGATAAAGAACTGAATGAAAAGAATGGCGAAAGTGATGTAAATCACGAAGGCCAAGTACAAGTTGGCCATTGACTGCTGGCAACTGAAAAACAACGTGAGTTTTGGAAAAAAAGAATGAGAAAACTCACGGAAGGTTGTAAGTAGTCTTCACTTTGTAAACCATCCAAGTGATACCGACTCCAGCCAACATTTGAACAGTTTGGACAGTAGTCACTGTCATTGACACCCACTTCGGCATCCTGTACCCGATTGCAGCGACCGTGTAGTAAGTGTACATGAGCGAGTGAGCGAAGTAGTTCATCAGGATGTAGAAACGACCGGCGGCAGTGTGCTCGGCTCCCGAATGAACAGTGTAGATGAGCACAGCGGCGTGATGGTAGTAATGGAGGAATATGAGCGGCCGTTTTCTCAAAATGATGAACATCGTGTCGCCGAGTTCAACGATCTTCGAAAGGGCGAAAGCGAAGCTCCAGAAGGCGGCCACGTCGTTCGGATGGCACGAGTAGCACAGAGTTCTGTAGAATCCCTCGACGTAGAGTGACCGGAGAGGATCCTGAACAAATGCTCCAATTGTACAATCAAAGGAATGTCGTGTTTACCACAGAGAATCGGAGAGTGGCGAGGATGCTGAACGCGGCGAGTGCTCCATTCCACAGTATCAGAGGGTACCGGAGTGTGAACGGCTTCCGGTTTTCCATGAATTTTTGAATAACTGAACACGGATTTAAGAGCATTTCGTGGAGAACAGTTACCTTTGATCATCAAGAAATACAAAACAGAAACTGTGATCGAGTGATACCAATACTTCTGGAACAAGTGTGTCCAGTACTGCGGATCTTCGATTTGTTCGAATGGAAAGTGATATCTGAACGAGTCGGGGGAATTCGAGAAACTCCAAAAACACGCGTCCTCACGGATATCTGTATTTGGTGGTCATGTCGGTGTGATTGGGCCCATAGATGGTGAACGTGTTGAGCTCCTGCCAGAACTCGGAGATCTCCATCTCGCTGTAATAAATCGGGTGTGGAATATGGAAAAAAGGAGGAATAAGTGTTTCACGTCGGCAATGGCCTACTAATTATGTGGAATTATGTGCGGATTGGGGTGAGGTGAACGAATCGAGAAAGCGAAGAATCGGGAGGAAATCCAAAAAACGAGGGGGAGAGGAATAAATTAGGAAGAATCTTCTCAAAGAACGGATTACTCGTTCGTCGACAACACTCCGTCCCTTTCTCCGACCGGCCGTGGTATTCTGGATGCGCGGAGACAAAGTGTATCCCCCTCTCCGATTTGAAGACGTTTCGCAAATCGAAAGTCTCTCTCTTCTGCTTGTTCTCTGCGTCTCCGCTCTCTCTCACATCTTCTGGATCGGCATCTCGGAAACGTTTTTGGCGGAGGCGCGCGGATCGATTTTGTTTCGTCCGCGCCTGTTTTCGGGGCGATCTGTTAACTGTCGCCGGATGGGCGGTCAGTTTCCAGGTGGTCGACGAACGCGTTTCGCATCATCGGTTACGAGCGAAAAATGTGGAAAAAATACTGAGAAAGGGTCGAATGGGAATGCGAAGAAGTGCGAAGAATGCGGTGAGAGGAGGAAAGGATTTTCGAAGAGAGAAGGGATAGTACGCAAAGACAGGCATGTTTCCAGATAACATGTGTCCTCTTTCGGAGATTCTGTGATCTATAGCCAGTGGGTTGATGATCAGAATGTCTTGTGGTGGATGGGAAATGCTAGAGTAGAATGCGATTCGGAAGTCGTCGCCTGTGTCGAACAAGCCGAGGATGTTTCGTCGGACACATTGTTTTGTTGGGGCTGGAACTGGAAGGCGTCGCGGGGAGGGGGGTGTCTGCGAGAGGGGTCTCTGATTATCCAAGCATTCATCTTCCTGTTTCTGCCGCAAAGAAGGCGCTGTTGCGGCGGGCGGAGGTGACGAGAGTGTATCAAACGGGAATCATCCTCGGAGGCAACCAGAAGAAGCAGAAGGAGAAGAAGAAGCCAGTTATCAGGAGACAAAGTCTCTCGGAAAAACAACAACACAGCTGTTCTCGAGACTTTATACCAGCCTATATAGGTTAGACAAACCAGTTATATAGGCGCATGTTATCTACTGGGCGTCCCGAGAAACTGCATCCGCAACAAATTGCTGCTGCGTGCGTTCGGGACGCGTTTCGAAGCGAGATTGCGATCTTTGAGATGTGCGAATCGTCACTTACTGCCTGCCGCGCAGAATTCAGTTTATTCGGAAGTGTTTTATTTGTTTTTTTGGGAAAAAAAGAGGAGGCAAATAAAAAATAACGACGCCTTTACGAATGGAAAACGGGCAGAGAATTACGATAGGTATCACACAAGAACTGTGCTCGATGGCAGTTGTGGCTGGAAGACGTTTTTGAAAAGAAAGAAGAGGAAATAAGTAGAAAATTGATAAATAGAATGGGGGGAAAGTGATTGTGATTATCGGTTCTTGAGGCACACTTGGCATCTGGACACGCGGTCTTTGAGTCCTCCTGCCTTGAGAGTTTGCGACATTGGTTTGCGGAACTGCTTGTCCTGAAAGACGGAACACTGAGAAGAACTGGCTCAAATGAACGACTCACCTGGTCGACGATGGACAGCCAGAAGCCGTGGTTGGTGGCGTAGTAGTTGCAAGTTCCTCTTCCGTGGCACTCGATGAACGGCACGGCGCGGAACTCTTCGAGGCAAGATCCGGGCGATTGGAGACTTTGTCCGGTTCCCTCGGCTCCGGCGGCGGTGTGCATGACGAATGAGTAGCCGGACCAGAGACCCGACCATCCCTGTGGGCACTGTGGGACGGAGGTGTCTTGCGAGTGGACGGCGATGATCTGGGTGGGCACTTCGCAGACGGCGCAGCGGGAGATGTACGGGCGGATGGCGGTTCCCGTGACTGGGTTCATCATCGGGGTCATTGGCTCGTCGGTGGAGAGCCAGAACGAGTAGTCGTTTCTGCTCGACACGTGGCACACGCTGTTCATGTTGCAGAACATGAACGGCATTGTGTTGAATTTCGAGAGGCAAGATCCCGGCTGTCCTGAAAACAAGGGGGTGAGAGACGAAGAACCTTTTCGATCCACTCACCGAGATCCTGTCCACTGGCACGTCCGTTTCCTTGCACGTAGAGCAGAGAGTATCCTTCCCAGAGCTGCGAAGCTCCTGGTGGACACTGTGGCACGGCGGTGGTCTGCGAGTGCTTGGCGAAGGTGAATCCACGGCTCGGAGCCCATCCTCCCGGAGTTCCCGGGTATCCGGGGGTTCCTGGGAGTCCTGGGAGTCCGGCACGTCCACGTTCTCCTTGGTATCCTTGGTCTCCTCCGCTTCCTGGAGTTCCCGGCAGTCCTGGTGTTCCTGGGTATCCGTCGACTCCCGGAGTTCCCGGGTATCCGGCCTTTCCTGGTGGTCCAGAGAGTCCTGAAAAGAGAAAAGAAGCTCGAACAATCAATCAACTCTTCTTCTCACCGTTGTCTCCCGGCAGTCCCGGGTATCCCTTCTCTCCTGGGTATCCGTTGTCTCCTGGAAGTCCTGGCGGGTTCTTGACTTCGAACGCCATTGGTCCTGGCACTCCGGCTGGTCCAGACCGTCCCGGCAGTCCGTCGAGTCCATCGCGTCCCGGCAGTCCATCGTCTCCACGTGGTCCCTTGGCTCCCGGCAGTCCAGGGGCTCCCGGGTATCCGGCGTCTCCCGAACGTCCCTGTTGTCCCGGGATTCCCGGCAGTCCACGTTCTCCTGGGTATCCGTTGACTCCTGGCTGTCCAGGGGCTCCCGGGTATCCTGCGTCTCCGCAGTCTCCCTCCAGTCCTGGAACTCCATCGAGTCCTGGTGCTCCCGGCGCTCCTGGAGCTCCGTCGTGTCCTCGCTTTCCGTCGATTCCGACGAGTCCCGACTCTCCTGGGTATCCTGGGAGTCCTGGTTCTCCGGGCACTCCAGGGAGTCCCGGCATTCCGTACTGTCCAGGGGATCCCGGTTCTCCGGAGAGTCCTGGCGATCCCGGCAGACCGTCCAATCCTGGGTATCCGTTCTCTCCGAACTGTCCCGGTGGTCCGTAGCTGTCTTGACCTGGGGCTCCTGGGTATCCGTCGTCTCCCGGTGGTCCAAGTGGTCCTGGCAGTCCATCTCTTCCTGGCAATCCAGGCATTCCCGGCTGTCCTGGCTCACCGCGGAGTCCCGGTTGACCCTCTCGTCCTGGCAATCCGTTGTCTCCGTTCTCTCCAGGTGCTCCTGGATATCCGACGTCTCCCGGGGATCCGAGTTGTCCCGGGGCTCCCGGGTACCCGGGCACTCCGTCCACTCCGTTCTCTCCCTTGAATCCTGGAGCACCGTCTTGTCCACGCAGTCCCGGCAGTCCGTTCTCTCCCGGCAGTCCCGGGTATCCCTTCTCGCCCTCGCGTCCCTGCTGTCCCGGGTATCCTGGTTGTCCTGGCGCTCCTGGGTAACCGACGTCTCCACAGTCTCCTGGGAGTCCCGGCTGTCCCGGCAGTCCGTCCATTCCTTGACGTCCCGGAAGTCCCGGCAGACCGGATTCTCCCTTGAGTCCCGGCATTCCGGTGACTCCTGGGTATCCCGGAAGTCCCGGAATTCCGTCGAGGCCATCGTATCCGGCGTCTCCCGGAACTCCGTTGACTCCTGGGTTGCCTGGGTAGCTGTCTCCGTACTCTCCGCGTTCTCCGTTCAATCCCGGAAGACCGTCCGGTCCTGGAAGACCAACCGGCCCGTCTGGTCCTGGGTATCCAAGCTGAAATAATAAGAAAATGAGCGAGGCTCTCCGAAAACATCAACTCACATCTCCTGGAGCTCCTGGATAAGCGAGGTTTCCTGGCTCTCCCGGCTGTCCGCGGAGTCCCGGTTGTCCCGGTTCTCCGGCCTCTCCGGCGAGTCCTGGGTATCCGTCGGCTCCCTGCAGTCCCGGAAGTCCGTCGGTTCCTGGCTCTCCTGGGTATCCCGGCAGTCCGTCAAGTCCCTTGTCTCCTTCCGGTCCGCACGCTCCGTCCAATCCCGGAAGTCCGTTGTCTCCGTGCTCACCGCGGAGTCCCGGGAATCCAACGAGTCCGTCTTCTCCCGGGAATCCGTTGGGTCCTGGAAGTCCATTCTGTCCCGGCGCTCCCGGGTATCCCTGGTCTCCCGGTGCTCCTGGGTATCCGTCCATTCCGTTCTGTCCAGGGGCTCCAGCCTCTCCCGGGTATCCGGGCACTCCGGCGGCTCCTGGCGGTCCTTGTGGACCGTCTCTTCCCTTCTTTCCGTCGATTCCAACAAGTCCCGCTTCTCCGCGGAATCCTGGCTGTCCCGGCGCTCCGTCCAATCCGGTCATTCCCGGCTCTCCAGGGTATCCCGGAGTTCCCGGAAGTCCATCTCTGCCCGGATATCCGTCCTGTCCTGGGAATCCATTCGCTCCGACGTCTCCCTTCGGTCCTGGATATCCCACTTGTCCTGGGAATCCGTATCCGGTCTCTCCCGGAGCTCCCGGGAGTCCTGGGACTCCTGGATATCCGTCCATTCCCAACTCTCCGCAGTCTCCGTCGAGTCCATTGAATCCGACCTCTCCTTGTTGTCCACGCATTCCTGGCTCTCCGTGAAGTCCCGGGAATCCAGGAACACCGTCCATTCCCCGTTCTCCCGGAATTCCTGGGTATCCGTCTGGTCCAGCCTGAACAATTCCTTATTACAAGAGCCATTAGACACTCCTCACCGGTCCCGGCAGTCCGTTGAGTCCATCAGCTCCGCGCTCTCCCGGAAGTCCCGGAAGTCCGTCGACTCCCGGCTGTCCGGCCACTTGGTTGACGATTCTCTGCGGCGCTGGCATTCCTCTCAATCCCTGGGCTCCCGGAAGTCCCGGAAGTCCGTCGGATCCGCGTTCTCCACCATATCCCGGAGTTCCCGGTTGTCCTGGAATCGAATCTCCTGGTGGTCCTTGAAGTCCCGGCATTCCCAACTGAAAACGAAAGAAACAGTGAGAGAAGTGCCCGAGGGCCAACTAACGCTTCCTTGACGTCCTCTCTTTCCGTCGATTCCGACGAGTCCGTGCTCTCCCTGGAGTCCTGGGAATCCATCTTGTCCTGGACCGCCCGGAAGTCCCGGCAGTCCGTCGTTTCCTGGTCTTCCGGGGAATCCTGGAAGTCCACGTTCTCCCTTCAATCCGGGGATTCCGGCTGGGTTCTCCATTGGGCCGATGATCTCTCCGGCTTCTCCCTTCAGTCCTGGGTATCCGGGGATACCTGGCAGTCCTGGCGATCCCTGAAACCAAATCCTTTCCTCATCAGCTTCCCCCCTTCAACTACTTACGCGAAGACCGTCGGTTCCTGCGAATCCTGCCTTTCCTGGTGGTCCCGGGTATCCGCAGTCTCCGTGGTCTCCGTTCGGTCCCGGTGGTCCTGGATATCCGTCCATTCCCGGGAATCCGGCGTCTCCTTTGTTTCCTGGAAGTCCGTCTGGGCAGTATCCACAGTCGTCTCCGCGGCCTCCGGACACTCCTGGCGGTCCCGGGTATCCGTCAACTCCGATGCGTCCCGGAATTCCTGGCTCTCCTGGCAATCCGGTCATTCCGGGCGGTCCGACCTTGCTGACTCCGGTTCCTGGGAATCCCTTCTCTCCCGAGAATCCCGGGTCTCCGATGTCTCCGGGGATTCCCGGGTATCCGTCTCTGCCGGATTGTCCGTCAAGTCCAGGCGGTCCCTGGATGTCGTATCCCGGCAGGCCGTCCACTCCCGGGTATCCGCAGTCTCCCGGCTCTCCCGGAAGTCCCGGCTCTCCAGCGAATCCTGGGTATCCGTCCTCTCCGCGGTCTCCCTTCTCGGTGTATCCGGGCAGTCCGTCCAATCCCGGCACTCCGGGGGCTCCCGGTGCTCCGACTGGTCCTCTCTGTCCAACTGGACCCGGAAGTCCATTGTGTCCCGGCAGACCCTTCGGTCCCTGAACTCCGTCGAATCCTTGCGGTCCGCGTGGTCCTGGGTCTCCCTTTCCTTCTCCGAAGTCTCCTTCCGGTCCGCAGTCTCCTTCGAATCCTGGCCTTCCTGGGTATCCCGGCTCTCCGGCCTCTCCCTTGACTCCCGGGTATCCCGGCAGTCCTGGAACTCCCTGTTCTCCTCCGGTTCCCTTCTCTCCGTAGCTTCCGGATACTCCGTCCTTTCCGCGTTTTCCCTGCAATCACAACCTCCGTCGAGTCCATTCAAATGTGCAACTCACGCGTTGTCCGGCATCTCCTGGGTCTCCCTTCTGTCCCTTCAATCCTGGATATCCTGGTGGTCCGTCGAGTCCGAGCATTCCTGGCGGTCCGACTGGTCCGTCACGTCCCTTCTCTCCTTTCACTCCTGGAAAAAAAAAACAGATCGTTCAGTGGGAGATGGCTGTGTTTTGCTCACCGGCGGGTCCGACGGGTCCCTGCAGAACCTCCATTTCGATTGGCTTGGAGGCCCACGGGTAGGATCCCGGGGGTCCTGGTGGTCCGGGCGGTCCGGTCAATCCCTTCTCTCCCTTCACTCCGGAAGTTCTCACTCCGATTCTTCCCTTCAAACCGGGGGTTCCGGGGAATCCAGGCAATCCGTACGGTCCAGAGTCACCTTTGGCTCCCTTCAGTCCTGGATATCCAGAGTTTCCGGGAAGTCCGGGAATTCCGGATCTTCCGGACTCTCCCTTCTCTCCCTTGCGTCCTTGAGAGTTGACTCCTCCTTCTCCCGGCGGTCCCGGAAGTCCAGGTCTTCCGGAGTTTCCATTAGGTCCCGGTAGTCCCGGAGGTCCGGCGAGTCCAGGAATGCCAGGGAATCCCTGAAATGATCGATAGTGGTTGATATAGTGCAGTGGGTTGGACACGCCGCAGGAGCGAGATGGGGGTGAGTCATGGCATTACACACACAGCCGTCGCTGGCTGCACACAGCACCCCCATCCCTCGCGCTCTCTCCTTCTGTTTTTTGAAGCAGTAGAAGAGAGCGGCGAGAGTCAATTTGCGAAGGAGAAGTTGCTCAAGAAACAACAACACATGGCCGGGCTCTCGAGTTTCACCGAACGTGAAGGACTTCGTCCCGACTGATATTACTTTTGGAAAGGTCATCGGGAACTCACATCGGTTCCGTTGCATCCGGGAATTCCTTCCTCTCCCTTCAAACCGGGCATCCCGTCGAGTCCCGGAAGACCCGGGTGTCCTGGAGATCCGGGAAGTCCGCGGTCTCCACGGGCTCCTTTCGCTCCGACGTCTCCGAAGTCTCCCTCGGCTCCTGAACAACACATTGATTGCCACCATCAACAGAACCTCCCTCACCGAACATTCCGTGGGCTCCACTCGCTCCTTCAGGTCCATCCTGTCCGGGGGCTCCCGGGTGACCGGGCTCTCCGACGAATCCCGGATTGCCCCGTTCTCCTTTGGTTCCAGGGCAAACGCATGGCGGTGCACATCCTTTGCATGCGGCGGCAGCATCCACATGTATCCTAAACAACATTTCGACATCTGGAGAACTGGACGATAAACGCAACGAACCTATCAGTGTAGAACGACGACAGTAGCACGACGGCTGCCGTCAAGCCGAGAAGCGATAAGCGCGACATTCGAGTCACGGATCGACTTCTCGTTACCCAAGGTAGGTGTCGTTCTGGAACAATGGACGCTTTTGGATGATGACAAGGAGAGATAGAGAAGGCGGGAAAAGGAGAGACAGAGAGACAAGGTTAGAAATCTGTGATAAAATGAAAGCGCATTACACATTACACACTACGCCTTCTCAATCATCCTGAGGCGCGCGCTCGAAGCGGCCAACAGCCGGCCGACCGAGCGGACCGATGTGTTGCAAACCGAGCGGAGAGGGGGATGGACGAGGACGATTTATAATAAAAATGGACGATGGGGCACGGTTCCTTCGTCTCGTCGCACTTCGTCATTTTTTACTAAACATCTGGAGAATGTTCGATCTGGTCGCGCGTGTCTCCGATCGACACCGACCGCAACGACAGATACGGAGCAGCTGCGAGCACGAAGGGCGCGTATTTCAGATGGGTTGGGCGGAGAAAGAGGGGGGAATTGGTGACCAGAAAGGGAATGAGGCACTGCGGATGAGAGGGATCTAAGATCGCTGAAAGGCAGGGCAGTGGGAAAGAATCAATCACTTGGGCAGGGTGCACGCACTTTCAAACAATCCATCCGTCTTTTATCAAAATTCTCTCTCTCTCTCTCTTTGCTCTTCATCTTGATTGAAGAGGCCCCTCTCTGATCGATCAGCGCTGTCAGTTAGTTCTGCCAACTGTGCGAGGTCATTGCTTCTTCCTCTTCTTCTTCTTCTTCTCTCGCCTCGCCGGAGACTCCTCCCGTAATACACAGTTGTCTCTCGGGGGGTCATTGGTGCGTCTGCGAGGAATTCAGCGAGAGAAGAGCACAAATGAGCTCACTTTACGTGTACTTTTCCCGTTTTGAGAGCCTCTGAAACTGACTGAAATCACTCTGTAATGCCAGTGAGCTGAATACAAAAGTTCATACGGAAACATTAATCACACGGTAAACATTGCACTCGAATCGAAACAAACCGAATCGAGAGCAGTCCGGAACGGACCAAACAGACACATTGACCTACTACGCAAAACAGAGGACAGTCTGAAAACAAACGGAGGCCGGATGAAAGTGCGGAGCTCTCCGAAGCGGGAGAAGAGTCTCTCGGAGGCTGCTCCGGCTGCCCGAAACCCGCTTTACACTTTCTCTCCCTCCCCCGGAGTCTCTGCTCTCTGTATATTAAACGACAGCAGCAGCAGCAGCGGCTTCAGAAGACGCCAACAGGCACCGCCCGCCGATCCGATCACGGCTCTGCGTCTCTCAGATCGACGTGCTCTCTAGTCAGAGGCTGCGGTAGAAATGCAACATTTTTCACTGGCGCGGACTTCTGATGGTTACTCGGCGGACAAAAAACGTTGCTCTGCAGTGTTCCTCGATGGGGTCAATCGGGTCCCTCTCTCGCTCGGAGACGCAGACACTCTGCCAAGGCACAGAGAGATAGAGAGAGAGAGAGAGTTCAGAAACCATTTGAGAGTGATTCCACGTGGCAATCGATCGATTGTGAGATGATCCTTGATGCTCCGACGCTCGGTCCTAATCCATTCGCTTACATTGTTTATTCGAAGGACACCCACATGTGCTCCCAACGATTTGTTTATTCCTTGCACTTTCTCTTGTCTTCATTCGCAAACAGAATTCGTCAAAAAGGGAAAGTGCACAGGGGAAAAAATGATCATCCACTCGTTTTCTTGCCCTTTCTCTCGTATCTACCGACGCGACAAATCGGAAAATTGACAATTTCTGGATCTTTCTGGGCAGCCATTTTCTGCAGATTCGAGAATCCAGGCAGAAACTCGACGTGCTTTCGACCATTGTTCTTCAGAAAAAGTCGCATCTCTCCGATTATCTGCAATCAGTGATAACTTATCACAGCCGGAATAACCAAACTGACATTGCAGATCGACGTGTGCACCAATACGTTCATCTCTTGAAGCATTTCGATTATCTGAAATAAATCAATCGATTCGAAAACGGCTTCGTTCAAGAACAGACTCGTTTCGCTTTGCTTTGTGAGACTTTCATCTCGTCGATTTCGATCCCAAGATGCACGAATTCGAGAATCGTCTCAGTCGCCTTCGATCCTCTCGTCGTTTCTGCCAACAGCTTCTCAAAGTCTTCCTTCTTTCCGGCCACGATCTGGAGTGTTTCCTGTTTGAAACGCCAAAGAGAAGAGACTCACGCGTTCCTTGCATTCCAGCTCGTAGTTGACCTCTAAACAGGCAAAATACTTGTCATGGATAGCAGTCCGTTGCTCGAGAAACTCGGCAATCTTCCCCTCACACCCTCCTCCTTCTTGTTCGTTGTTCCTGTTTCCCTCTCTTTGAATTCGATCGAAATCGACGATTAACTCGATCAACTCGCATTGCTAAACGAAATATTGATCCGAGCGTTCTCTCATCCGATCGTTCTCTCACTTCTTCCAATAGACAACACTTGCAATTCTTCACTTCGTTCTGAATATCCTCCAGTGTCCCCTCTTCACACTGCCGGCTTTCCCGAATCTTGCTCATCTGAACCGCATTTGGCCCATCCGGCGGGTGTTTTCTCACGAACGGAACGGATTTCGGTTTACCGGTTGGGTATATCTGGAAAATTGGAATCAGAGGCTGCAAAAGAACAAAAGAACAAGACGTACTCCCATTTGCATCGCAAATTTCTTTTGGCTCTTCTTACTGATCGTCTTCATTTTACAGTTAGGCAAAGTGTCATGAAAAGACGATCGGAGGAGAAAAGAAGAATAACAAAAAGTCAAATGACACACGCTACATTCCGTCTCTTTCTCTCTCTCTCTCTCAGTCTCTTTTTTATCGCTGTAACCTTTTGGAGTAAACAAAATCAGTAGAAAAGATACTTATGACATGAAAGAAAATAAGAATGGAATTATTACAAAATCCAAAAAAAAACTTTATAAAAATTGAGAGAAACGAAAACGTTGCCTTTTCCGACTGACTTTTTATAGAGAAAACAACGGATTTTCACGCCGTTTCTCCTCGAAAAGAGCGGCACCCGCAAACGCTGCCGGATAATCTTTATATCTCGGGATTGATAAGATATATCAAAAAGTTGTCAACAGACAACTTGTAGTTCTACTCATGATCTACAAGTTTGCTGTTGACAACTTTTTGAAATCTTTTATCAATCTCGAGATATAATGATTCTCCGACGGCGTTCGGAGTGCTGCTCTTTTCGAGGAAATACGGTATGAACAAATGTTTCAAGACTTTCATTGTATTCCTATTTCAAGCAAAACAACGGTTTCAATATATCATTCGTATTCGAAAGTGACTCCCAGGAATTCGACATCGTTGATTATCTTGACAGTCTCCCTCCACGTCTTGGCCACAGTTCCAACATCTTTCTCCATTTTCTCAAAGTGTTTCCGATAGATTGGGGTGAACTGTTCGATCAACTGGAAGGTGCAACGCTTTCTCTCACGGATTACCGAACCACTCACCAAGTTCCTGTACTTGTCGAATATCTTCTCGAGTTCTCTGAGAGCGAACACCATCTGAAACAGTCACTTCATCTCTTCGATCCTCCAGTTCACTCACTTTCTCGTTCTTCTCGTGTTCCAATCCCTCATTGACTATGTCTCTTTGCATCTCCCACCGCTTCATCTTCGATCTCAACGTCTCCGCTTCTTCCAATCGAGTAACGTCCTCTGAAGTCGGCTCTCGAACTGCTTCCAGTTCAAACACTTCGGCCTCTATCCTTTTGATCTCCTGAACAATCGGGTTCCGTGGGATCATTCGGAAGGGAACTACTCACTTCAATCGCTTGGACATACTTTCTATCGTCACTGTTTCTGGGAACTTTAACTCTCAACAGGCCGAACTTCTCGTTTTCGTAATCTGAGAGTGGACTTCCGTGATTTCAGTTGGCTCTCTTCATCATCTCACCTTCAAAAATAGCTTGCCAATTCGAATTATTCGCATTCGCGGAAAAGTGTTTCTCGAGGAAGTCCACATGTTTGTCAACGACGCGGAGCAACGCTTCCTGAACATTTCGAAATGTCACCCGATCCGTTCCCAACACTCACCTTCCTCTTCCACTTTCTCTTCATTTTTTCGATAATTTCCGCCATCTTGCGGTTTTCGCTTTTCAACGCATCCAACTCCTCTCTCGGCGTTTTGAACAATCGAAATTTCTTCGACGGTCCATTGAAATTCACTGGCGAATAGTTGTTGCGTCTCGGAACAGGAAGGTTTCTTTGGACAGACTGAGCGTTTTTGTATGCTTTTCGAACACTCATCTCTATTTTGGACCGACGAATGGGAACGAAGTGAAATGGCGAATTATCAAGACATAGCAATGCGACCAGTCAGCTGGCATTGATTACTGGTGACTGATAAGGAAAAGATCATGGAAACAACTTCGCTCGGGTGCTTGGATTGGGAGTAAAGGAATCTTGGGTTGATAATAAATCGAAGAAATCTGAAAAACCTCCGTTTCTGGTTCTGACGGGAGCCCTGAGAAAGAATGAAAACATTGTATAAATGTAATAATTTATAAATAATTTAATGAAATAAATTAATAAATATATCAGACATTTGAGTATTCCTTTGGAATTACCGATCTGTAAGCGTAAAATCAAACAGGAAAAACACGGAGTTACAAAAGAAAAACGAAGAAAGAAAGAGTTGGCAAAGACATCAAGATAGTTCTTGATACAGTGGGGGGAAAGTGAGAGAGAGAGAGAAGAGAGAGAGACGAGGAGAAAGATAGAAAGACGCTTTGAAGGAAAACGCGCAAATGGGGGAAAATTGAGCGATGATGAAAGTACGAGTGGATGGTCAGGAGCTAGAGTAGTAGTACGAAGCGGCGAGTCGTCTGAACGCGCGCTTCAGCTCGTCTTCGGACGGCTTCAGACGCTGACGCTGCCGCTCTGACTGCTGAGTGACTTGTCTTCGGTTGCGTCGATTACGGGGTCGTCGTTCATTTGGAAAGCTGGAAAGAGGAAGCGATTGTGGGATGAGTCTCGATGGATTCGTGCTCAGACTAGACTCTAGAAGGTCTCTACGAGTGAGACTATTGGGTCTAGACGTCTATTTGGAAGGGAAGAGACGGCCTAAATGGGTCTATCGGGAGAGGAGTTTTGAGGGCATGCTGGGGAGGAGTTGGCAGAGGCAGGCGGGGAAAGGGCACACCACCACACACATATCGCTGCTTCTTACACTTTCGTCTAACGCATGCGATTCCTTGCGAGTAGGCGATCGGGGAACACTGGCACACTCCGGCGTGGCACATCGACAGCCCGTCGGCGTGTCCGACGCACTCGGTGTCAAGTTGACAGCGGGCGCCGATGGGTCGCGGCGCTACAAGAGAAAGACAGAGGGGTGTGTCTTGACGTGGCGGGACGTCACGACTTACACATCGACGATCCGAATCGGTTGTTATTGCCGACAAGACCGTTCATGTTGTGTCCGTTGTGTGGCGGGAACGACGGCAGTTGGGGCTGACCTGGCGGGCAGCACAGGTTCAGCGAAGAGACGCACTCGTATCCGGTGCCGCACGAGCCGTTGGGGAAGCATCCGGAGACGGCGGTGTCACCGGATGGGCACTTGCCTGTAATGGGAAGATGAGAGAAACCGGGGGGCATGCAGAGTACTTTGGAGAAGACCGGCCGGCTGTTTGGACGACGGAGAGCAGCACTGGCCGTTCTGGCACTCGAGACCGATGCCGCAGAGTCCGTTCATGCACGGACCCGAAGAGAGAGAACCGTCGGAGCACGAGGAAGACGCAGACGGACCGCCGAAGCGAGCTGAAGATGAAGAGGTGGAAGGGGAGGGAAGGGGAGGGAAGAAGAGAGAAGAGACAGGAACACAACACTGCACACTCTGGATGGCTATCAGGCAAAGATCCTACTTACGAGGCATGTAGCTGTGAAGTGGACGTCCGTAGACTGGCTTCTGAGCCATTGGTCGAGAGTTTCCAATTCGGAGGCGGCTGAAAGTGGTGGAACTGCAGCAGACTCCGGCAGTCGTGTAGCAAGTGTATCCGGTTGGGCACGTTCCGGTGTCAGTCGATTGGTCGCATTCTCCGATTTGGCTGGAGGCGGCGCAGATTCCGGTGGCTGAAGTGGTGGAGAATGATTACGAGCGAAACTGAAATGGGCACTTACTGCACTGCACATCGATACAGGTTCCTGGGTTGACTCCGTTGGTGATGAGCGGGCTGTTCGGGATGTAGACAACAACGTATCCTGGTGGGCAGAGTCCGTCGATGGCTGGTCCGACCTGGCAAGACTCGGAGGTGTAGTCGACGACTGGGCAGCAGTTGACGGCGTTCGAATCGCACGAGTATCCGACTGGGCATCCTCCGTTGTATCCGGTTCCGGTGCATGGGCCGATGGAGATCTCGTCAGAGCAGGTGAGCGACGAGGCACAGCAGACTCCGTTGGTGAGCGTGTATCCGGATGCGCAGACTCCGTTGACAGCGGCGATTCCGGCGCTTCCGTCGGAGCAAGTGGCGGAGCAGCAGAGGTTTCCTTGGACGGTGTATCCGGTTGGGCAGAGTCCGTTGATGGTTGGTCCGAGTGGCTCTCCTCCGTTCGGGCAGCTGTTGATCGGGCAGCAGATGTTTCCGGTGGTGCAAGTGTATCCGGATCCGCAGTAGTAGGAGACCTGAACTCCTCCGCATCCGTCTCCCTGGCACGATGGAATGCAGGCACCGACGGCGTCAGATCCATCGAGGCACTTGACGGTGGTCGAGGTTCCGGCGCAGCAGAGTCCGTTCGAGCAAGTGTATCCGGTTCCGCACTGTCCGTTGACGCATCCTCCGGCAGCCTGGGTTCCGTCAGGGCACACGAACGGGTTGGTGGTGGTGGTCTGTGGGCAGCAGGCGTTGTTGTAGCACGAGTATCCGCTGGCACATCTTCCGGAGATGCACGCGCCGACGGCCGATCCACCGGACGGGCAGGTGTAGACGGAGATTCTGGGGGCGGAGTTGTAGGATGGGCAGCACTGGTTCTGGACGCAAGTGTACCCGGTGGCACAGTATCCGGAGCTGCATCCTCCGACGGAATAACCTCCTCCTGGGCACGAGTTTTGTGCTGAAAGTGGGGAGAATAAGGAGGGGAGAGCTGAAAGACAACGTACGGATGGTGATCACTTGTGGGGCGTTCTGGCATCCGACGCAGTTGCTGGACCCTCCGGACACTGAAAAACAGAACATTGGGAATGGTGTCGAGATGAGAAGAGAGGAGTTAGAGTGCGGGAAAGTGCAAATGATTACTGCATCCACAAGAGTAAGAGGAGAATCTCTCGGAAGAGCTCTCCGTGTGCTCCGCGTCGACGTCTTCTTGCTTCTGCTTCCTCCGCTTCGACTTTCTCTTCTTTGGATTTTTCGGATCAGTGAGTGGTAGTAAGAGGGGGCAGCACAGATTAATAGCGGTGTCGCAGTGCAGGCCAGCGGGGCATTCGGAGCCAACGGCACATATCAGCGACGAGGAGAAACCGCCGGCGCAGGAGACTGCAAACGGAGCGGATGTGAGTGTTCGGAGGAGTCACGGCTCACCACCGTCGCCTTGGGCTCTGATGAGCACTTCGTCGAGCTTCGACAGGTGCTCCGGGAACCCGTATCCGGGCGGACCGATCGGAAAGTCATTCTGGAGGAGAGGATCGGAAGACGTTTCCGCCTTCTTCACCTCCTCCGAAATCGGCTTCTTTTTCGGTTTTCTGTGCTTTTTACTGTTAGCTTTTCTGATTTTGTTAGTGGTGCTGGTGCGGTCAGAGTCTGAATGAAGCGAGTGCATTAGGCGGGTGAGACGGAGGGATCGAATGCGAGACGTGTCGACTTACCGATGATGGCTGGGGCAGAGTTGGAGTTGCTGGAGCAGCAGTATCCGTTGTTGCAGGTTCCGACGGAGCACGGGTTCGAGTTGGAGCAGCTGGAGAATGTGCAGACGAGTCCGCTAGCTTGCTGGCCTGTATAAGAAGAGAAAATAGGAAATGGTGGGGAATGAGGGAGGGAGGAGAAGGGGCGGAAGAACGGTTAGATGTTCATGCGATGTTTATTGTTAGTTATAAGTTATATATGTCAATGTACACGTGTTGGGCAAGGAGATTTCGGGTAGATGCTGGACTTTTTCTGAAAAAACAACTGGTTTTTGATGGAAGACGTTCCGATGTTCTCACCTATTGCTTCTTCGCAATCTGACAACAACGCCCTTTTTGATTGCAGAAGTAGGGCGATGGACACTGGAGACTGTATCGACACGAACTGCCGAATCGAGGGTCCACTTCGACGGATCCCAACGGGCAATCGGAGACAACGGAAGTTACGCTGCCCTCGACGACGAACGATCCGGGAGAGTAGCAGCAGGCGAAGTGCTCGTTGTTGAGAAGTGTGCACTTGTGGGACGACGAAGGGCACGAGTCGTGAGCGTCGGCGGATTCACACGAAGATTCGGGGACAGTTCCATCTGGACATCGGATGTTCAGACGACAGCACTTTCCGGAGAGAGAGCACGTGAAGTCGGGAGGGCACAGGTTGTGGAGATCGCAAGATTGAGAAGAGAGACACTTCTGAAACGGGAAATCAGTTAGAGAGGGGATTCTATTTGAGACTCGACCCACATTCTTGTTGATCGACATTCCGCCTCCCGTCTTCTCCGCTTTCTTCGTTTTCTTCCAGATCTTTGTCGCCGTTGAAGTGACTTGTTCAGTTGTTATCTCTTGAGACGGCGTCGTCTCCTCCTCAACCTCTTCTCCTGTCGTTTCTGGCTCCGTGAGCAGTGGACAACACTTTCCGTATTCGCATCTCGACGCAATCGGACAGTCGTCCGACAGATCGCAGTTCGCCGGAATCGTCAGAGCCATCAGACCGTTGCCGCATCTCGCCAGCGGCGGTTGTTTGCAGCAGACGCCGTCGACGCATTCAGACATCTCCGGACAGACGTTGTCGATGTCGCACAGTTTGACTCTCGGGTCGACTTCACACTCTCCGATCATCACTTTCTCCTTCATTTCCTGCTTTTTCGGTTTCTCTGGTTTCTCATTGTCTCCTTTGTCTTCTATCTTTTCCTTGTTTTCCACCGTAATCGGCTGACTCTTTATCACAGCCAACTCGATTGTCTTTGGGCAGCATCCACCAAAGATACAGTGCTCATTGGCTCTGCAGTGGTACTGACTCGTACACGTGAACCGCACAGCCGTCAGACTCCTCGGACACGTTGCCAACCGGCAGCATCCTGTGGAACATTTGAAACTCGTCGGACAGTCTTCGTCAACGGTGCAGTTAGCGTTGGTCCCTCCGCATGTCGTGGATGGAGCTCCGCCTAGAAAAGTACAATTCGAATGGGACGGTGGTGGCGGCTAATGCGCGGTGCGTGTTCGGTCTTAGCTCCTCATTAGCCCCGCTATTTACTTCGTAAACAGACCAAGAGAGAGAGGAGCGTCTCTTCCGTAATACTTTAAAATGACCGCAAACAAAAGGAGAAGGAAGAACGAACCTGATGATGTGAACTCGAAGTTGCTGTCGCTGCTGCTGCTGCTCAAACATCGGCGGCCCGGCGGCTCGGCATCCGTCGTGGTCCGTGTCGGTGCCGGAGTGATCGAGGGAGCCATTATCTCTTCGAGACGCTGCGGCTTCTGCGTAGGAAGCGACTCGACTGCGGCACTGTCGAATATGTCGCTGTCGACTTCGAAGATTGTGTTCGACGCCTCCACGGTGGCATATCGGAAGACGTTCGGATGACGGAGGAGTTTTCGTTCTTCACAGCAGTTATTGTGGCATGTGAATCCTTTCGGACACGATTCGTCGATGGTACACGCAAGAGAGCATCCGATGGAGGACTGGAGGGCGGTGGACGGGCAGCAGGCCTTTTGTGCCGTGCAGAAGTGCCCTTTGGGACACTGATCCCGAGTGCACGTGCCGTTGGGAGGAGATCCGTCAGAGCACAGATCTAGCAAACGGTTAGAGCGGAAATGGGAACGGGTTAGACCTACTGGAAGTGGTTAGAGGGGTGCACTTGCCATGATGGCAGGCGGTTCCCAGTTGGCAGTTGGAGCACGGATTAGAGTTAGAGAGAGGAGGCGCTGATAGGAAAAGAAAGGAGTTTTTTGGGGGGAGAGGGTGGACGGAGAGGGAAACTTACGGGAAAGGGAGCTCATTCTCTTCGGAACGATACAGGTTTGTTGCTCAAAGTTGAACAAGAAGCCCTCTTGGCACGACTTGCGGACCCATCGGAGAGTGCTGAAAAAGCGAGGCTTCGTGTCTTTTCGGTTGTGTTCAGTCTCGTACGTTTGGTCGCATTGCAAGTAGGACGATGGGAATTCGTTGTGAGCCTGCAGGCAAGTGGCCGACACGGCGCAGGCCTCGTTCTCGCGGGCTCCGTTGTCTTGTTCTGAAAGTTCCGACGATTCGTTTCCCTCGCTTATCACCGGTTTGTCTGCGAACTGTGCTCGTCTCGTTAATTGAGGCCCGTGTGGGAAAGACAAAACAAAACACTTTGTGCTCGGCGCAGGAGTCCTCCGGAGAGAGAGAGAGCTCCGCGCTCTGCGTCTCTCGCTCTCGCACGCTCCTTCGCCGCCACTGACCTATTTGTCGACTCGGTTCCCCCTCTTGGTCACGCGCCGGTGGCTCTCAGCACACTGTGCGCAAGTGCTGACAAAGGCCGTCGGAGCAGCAGGAATCGGGAGAAGACAAGACAGAGAGCCCAAATGACCTTCGTCTAGAGGTTTTTTATTCGGCCCCCACCCTCGGACTGAGATGTTCAAACGAGGGGAAGCATCGAGGGATTCTTCTAAACTATGCGAATTGGCAGGTCGCCGTCTGTGATCCAGTTCACCACCCAACACACATTCTGGCAGCACTATTTGTGTTTGTGTATATTTTTTGAGTGAATTGAATGTGAATAAATGTACACAGACACACTCATTCACTGCCGTAAAAGTAGAAACACCACCGCCAGCAGCAGCAGCAGAAGCATAAGCAAACACGCCAAAATACGCGGATGGAGATGAAGATGTCGAAAGGACATTTCCCTCCTCTCGATCCACCACCATCTCAACTTCTTCTTCTTTCCTACTCTAGTTGGTTGTTGACCACGGGAACCTTGCACCCATCGGGTGTTTGTTTGCGAGCAGAAGTGCGTCTCGCTCATTAGTTGACTTAAGAGCTTTCACAGTCCGAAACGGACGACGAGAGAAGAAACTGACCACAAATGTTCGGAGAAGCTGGCTTTCGAGCCTTCGGATGCTGCTGTGGCTGGGTGTTCTCGACTGGAAGCGACACCGATGGGGCCGGGACTGGAGCTGGAGCGGCGGCTGCGGCGGCGGCACGGGACTTCACCACCCAGACACCCTCGCCTTCGGCGCTACTGTAACAGAAGACGTGGTTGGAGGGGGAGAGGGAAGGGGAAGACTCACTCGGCTGTGGTCTCGCACTTGAGGAAGAACTGCGTCTGCTTTCCACCGATCTGCACATCAGCGGTTCCCAGTTTACAGGTTCCGCCGATGACCGGTGTCTGGGCAATCGATTGGGAGACTAGAAGAAGAAGAAAAACGTTGGGAGGCGGAAGGGACGGGAAGGGGAACTTACCGAGGAAGGTGAGTAAAATGAAATTGCGCAGCATTATGTATGGACTGCGAGGGGATATATGAGTATGGAAGAAGGTCGACTCAAATGGAAATGGGGGGTTTCTATCTTCTTCTTCTTTGTGGACTCGAGACAACAATGCCACACGCTGAAATGGAAAAGTGGACTGAATGAGAAGTGTTAAGAGAAAAGAGGGGAGGAGACAATCGGAAGAGGAGGAGGGCCCCCGCCGCCACCACCGCCTGTGTGTCACTGTAGAAAGTGTCTTCTCGGCGGTGAGGTAAGGAACGAATGAGGCGGTAGGTGGTGGCTAGCTAGAGGATAGAGAGCTTCCGAGGGGTTGGGGAGGTTTGTATGCGAACGGCGCCGCCCTCTTGCGCTCTCCCCTCTCTCGCGCGAACTGTACGGAGACGCATGACGAGTCGACGCTCGAGAAGTTGGCCGAGAGGAGACGAAGGAGAGAGACACAGAGTGCCCCGCCGAAAATAGAAGCTCGCGCTTATGAGCACGAGAATAGAAGGCGCGCGGAAAAGTACTATTGTTTCCTTTTTTGGGGCACTAACGCAACCCGCCGAAGACGAAGAGAGGGGGGAACGGGTTAGGTTCGGAGGTGGGCCACCGCCGCCTGAGCAACTTTGTGGCAGCAGAGAGTCCAACCTGACCAACGGATTCGTTTCGAAAAACACAAGACAAACAGAGTGACCAGCGTCAGATTACGGTAGATTGCACAACTACTGTTAACATTGTTTGGTGGTGTAGAAGTGGTGATTCAAAAGTGACGGCTACAATCCATGACGGCTCCAAAACAGCAGGAAAACACAGATCACGTCTGTATTCCAGACTCTGGAACTCCCCCCTCGTCACTCTGGAAACACGCATCCGTTGACCGGTTGTGTCCTGTTCTCATTATCCACCAGAACGTCCTTCTTCTTATTCTCAAAGTACAAATTCGGTTGTTTCGGCCGATGGCATCCAGTCCCGTGTAACTGGTCATGTTCACATATTGTGTAATTGGATGAAAACCGTTTCCGATCCGGAGAGACAAGATTAGCATCCACCGTCTCCTCGCCGCTCTCCGTTTTTTTGTCCGTCGTTCTCCCTTGGAAAGAAAGACACGCGGAAGCAAAAACGAGTGGTGTGGACAAGCTGTCAAGCGCATCTCTTGCAACATCACGATGGCGACGCTCTGTGCCACTGTTTGTCCTCGGCCTCTACAACTTGTCATTTTTTTATCAAAATTTTAGAGCGGGAGGGGATGTTCGTCGCGAAGATGACAAGGCGGTGTGTCTCTCTCACGAAACGGGCCCCGCGCAAAAAACGTGCGGATACCAGGCTCGGCCAGGCGGTCTCGTCCGTCGGTGATAAGTATGTTTACAAGTCGGGGGGCTCTCGTTGAAAACTGGACACCACCACAACCACTGCAACCTCCCGGCGCCGGGACACTTCCAGATTCGGACGAGGCGCTGTCGCTCGAATTCGGCTCGGCGCTCTTATCTGTTTGGCATGCGAATCAGCGCGCGAGTCTTCAGTCCAGGCTCCTCCGCATTTGTGTTTGTGAGCGAGAGCTTGCCTCCTTGAGATTGTTTTGCGAAGCTTGTACAAAGGTCGTGGCACACTGACCAACGCACTCTCCGTCACTTGTCGAGCACTTGAAAAAGTACACACTCAAACACCGGCCCCCAGCGGATTCCCGCCACTAAATGACCCGTAAGAATTCGAATGATAACCCCGTCGGAGAACCGTTGTGATGAAATCCCGAGGGACTGCTCAAAGCGCTCAAGGTGCATTTCGAAACATGTGCAAACACACACACCGCACCGGAATCGTCCACTTAGTCACGGGAGTTCAGGCATAATGAGCTTTACGTCAAACGACTCACAGTCCAAACGGATTGCACCTGTTCGTCCGGTTGATTAGTCATTCCGCAATCTGGAAATGTCATGAGTGGCGCACGAAAAGTCATGCCGATTTGACCCGCGGGCTCTCCGGTTGCCACGTCATTCTACTGGGTACTTCCGAAGTTTTGAAACACTGGCAGAGTTCCTCAATAATTGTGCATGGAGTGGCTCTGTTTCCCTTCGAGCCGGTCACTTTTTGCACTTGGCACACGGCCGTTTCCCTCCGATTTTCGGAGCGTCTCTCTCTCTCTCTCGCTCGAGTGTTGATTATTCATATAAATATCTCATGATAATAATAGTTGCCCTGCGCGAGATTATCGGCCGTTGTCTCCGGGAGGAAAGAAGTTAAATGGTGTGTCTATCGCATTTGTTTGTTTCATCAGCAGCCTCCTCCAGTCTACAGTACTCTCCTTCGTCACTTTTTATGGTGCGTCTGGCGTACACATGGCGTCTCTCTCTTGTCTTATCACTACCGTACACTCTGTCCTGTCCTCCTCCGAGAGCCGGCTGCTGCTGCTGTGTTCGCCCGCCGGCGCCGCTCGATAAGCGACACGAACAGACATTCTGAAGAGGTCACGAAACGACGAGCTGCTGTGCTTATCATTTCTCTCTTTCTCCCTCTCTTTTTGTCTTTGTGCTCTGCGTCTCGTCGCCTCGCGCACTCTCTCCATCAAACGAGGCGCCGACTTTTCTTCGCCGACCGGGTTTGACCAGTGTTTCGATGCGAAAGTTTGCAAAGCACCCCACATGCACACATTCCTGGACTAACAGGGGGCACCTCTCCCTCCGCATACCGACGAAAAGGATGCGGGCGGCAGTGGCGCGGAAACGATGATAAGAGAGTGAAAGAGCACGGTGTCAAAGTACAGACGAGAAGAGTGAAGAGGAGGACACTTGGAGAGATCAAGTTGTTGTTTCAATGGTTGGATGAGCACGCGGTTGCATCGTTTCTCCAATTAACTCTTTTTCTCGAAATGAGCTCTAAGATATATGGTCAATGAACTCGCAGAGGCGAAGAGAGTGATCGCAGTTTCATTCTTCTCTCTGGAAACAGTTCTCCGCTTTTTTCCGCATTCGTTCTCCCAAATCTCGGAAAACCTGGGAAACTGTTCAGGTATGGTCGGGAGAGGTTTCAGCGTGTTCAAAAGTTCCCCGTATTTTCCGAAATGGCCAAAATCTGAAGGCGCTCCAAATCTGGAAGTTCGCCTGTTTGATCATTAACGCTTAGAGCTGTTCAGACCTAGTTTCACTACGTATTATAGATTCAGGACATGTTTTTCTTGAGCGGCGTCGTGAAACCTCAGTCTCACGACGTTTTGCGAAAGGGAAAAAATGTGTTTTCGGGTAGATTTACGAGTGTTGCGAAACGTCGTGAAACTAGTGTTTCGCGACGTTTCCCGAGATCGTTTAAGCAATAAGGAAAATATGTCCTGGAACTAAATACGTAGTGAAACGGTGTGAATAGCTCCACAGCAGCCGATTTTTTGCCGTTTCGTTCCGTCCGCACGTTTTCCAAAGGCGGCGTGTCGGTACTCTCGAAGAACGTCTTCCCGGAGGCAGAACCCAGTCGAAAGGACGGTCCGACCAGGCTGGTCTTCTACAGCACAACGTTCCCCCGCGTAATTTCACAGTTTCAGCACTGAAATCGTGCTCCGCAGCTTTCGGTATTCCAACTTTTAAATACTCTAACATGGAGATTCGATTAAAACCCTTGATACATTGAGAGAAGATTGGCACGTGGACGAACTTTTGGACCCGGAGTTCTCGGCCCTCTAAATATTGTCCAAGGAGCGCGCTTGACAAACGGCTTTCTTGCTTCTCGCCATCATGAACCGTCATCGAGAAACAATGTGATCACCTTTTGGTTTCGTCTCTCCATCCCCTGAAAGTTGCCAAAACGACAAGACAGCTGGTGGAAGGAGGCGTTCTCAAAGAGCCAAAGTTCGAGACGGAAGAGAGATGGAAAATAAGTAAATTAGGTGGCTCGTTTGTGTCCGTTTCATTTCGTTCCACTTGTTCTCGAAACTTCTCTTCCCCCCACCTCTTCCCCACCCGTTGAGTTGCTCTTTGTTTCGAAACATTCCACTACACACACACACACACAAATCATGACGATTTCTCCAGAAAATGCAGCTGCCAAAAATGTCATCTTGTTGTTTTGTGAATTGTCTGAAATATGCACATGAAATCATTGGCAGATGAAATCATTTCTCTGGCACCCGGCGAGTTGATCTGGAAAATCACAAGTTGTCGGATCTTTGCGATGGATCGACGACAGAATGAGATGACGACGGTTACTATCAGAGATTAATCCGCTCTCATCGAAAACACGATGAAAAGAAATTGAGCGAATCAAAGAACAATGGGAAACTAAAATAGACGCGCAATATTCATCTCGGCGATCTTTCGAGTCAAAGGAGAAAGAAAAAGAAGGGAATGTTTGAAAAGTGGAAGGTGTGAATGGACGTTTTTGTTTTGGAACTTCCTCTTCTTCCCGCTGCCACATTCTCACCCCCCCCCGTTTGCAATTTCTTCTTTGTTTCGTGGATTCTTTGTGATGGGGTTTGCATTCAAGCCGCTTTCTTCAAAAATGATCACTGTCCGAGCGCGAGCTTCCATTCTGACCTCAACACCTTCTAGCACCTGCACTCTAACGCGAAAGAACGCTTCGAGAGTGTAAATTAGGACGACAAGTGCGCTCTATCGAACTCTGCGTCTCTCGAAATACAGTGCTCTTTCGATTGTTTATCCGCAACGCGCACGCGTTCGCGAGTGAAATTTGTTCGACGCAGAGACGAAATGCGCCTCGAATTAAAGAGAAGATCGTTTCCTGTACAGAGCAACAGACCAAGAAAGAACCGGTCTTTGCGTTCTCCGTTTCCACGGAAGAATGCATCTAACTGTCTGCGTCTTCGATTCTGTACGCTGTCTCATTCCTTTTGCAGCTGTACCGATTCAACGGATCCCACATTTGTTTCGTTGCTCTTTCGTATGAAGCATTGAGCGAATTTTTGTCTTCGTCACCAGTTCCAGAAGCTAATAAAACCATCGAAACTCTGCAAACTCTGCGCAATTCCGATTGCGGTTCCGTCGTAAATCTCTCGAGTTCTCGTCACATGGAGCAGCTCTGCAGTCGGTTCTCCGTAAATCACCGCCCGTCATTTACTGTACTTTTTGTGCTTTCCTCCCCATTTTATCTGCACGTCATTCCCAAATTTATGCGCGCCTTCTCGAAATAGTCGAGATCCGAGTCGAGAGTGGGTTGAGAGTCGGAGAGACGCAGACGGCGAATCCAATTAAATTCCAGAAGAGAAAAGGGGCGGCGTTTCGGGGAGTTGGCGGCTGTCGAGAGTGATTCAGGTGATATAAGGCGGCGTCGTGAGTGACTAGTTAACTGCTCCGACCCGCCCGCGGCGACGAGTCATCCGTCATGGCTCCATAACAACAGTACGAGAGACACGACGCTGACTCGATAACCTCGATATCTGACGTCGTAGCGCCCTGTTTTTCCTATCGGGTTTCCGCCGAATCTTGGCTGCTCAAATCCAATTGAGTACCGTAGCCACAAATCGCATTGCCTTTCTTCTTTCTCATAACAATCCGCATTCCATATCGCTCTCATTGCAGTGGCCGTGGCACTTCGGCTCGCGATGTCTCACTTCTTCTCGATGGTCTTCGTCGTGCTCATCGCCCTCGTCGTGCTCCTCGTCGACGCGAAGGAGTGCTCGAGCGAGTGTCCGATCGAAGAGTCGTCCGCCGACTTGGGACTCGTGCTCCCGCCGGAGCTCTTCGAATCGACCCGTCTCGCCAATCTCCTCGCGAGACCATCGCCCCAGTTCAAAAGTGAGTCCGTTTTCCGTCGTTTCACGGGGGAGTAATTGCGTTTGCTCCCACCGGAAGACCACTTGGGGGTCGTCCCCTCCAGTCTATTTGTGACGTGGCAATCCTCCATGATCCAAATGGACCACCGCCTAGCCGTCCTTGTATCACCTGGTTTCTTGAGCAACCAACTCAATATATTCCAATTAGCTTCCGTTGTCTCTGCGTCTCTCGAAACAGCGCACTCTTTCGCTGCTAATCTAATCGGTCCCAATAGGTTGTATTCGAGGTGTTTACCTCCGCGGCTCTCGACATTTCGAATGATTTTTCAGTGAAACGAGACTACGACTTCGTGCGCTTCGGAAGGTCGGCGCCGAGCAAGAAGGCCTCCTACGACTACATCCGATTCGGCCGCAAATGACATTGCTTCGTTTCTCCCCCTTCTCCTCTCGATAGACATTCCCCTCCACCACCTCCAGAAGTAGATCATCATCCTCTTTTCGTTTTCCTACCAACATCCACCACCGGCGACCACCATCTGAATAACTGTCATGTGATACACGATATGAATCATGTTCCTCGTTGTGCTTGCTTTTAATAAACCGGCCACGACACGTTATCCGCCAACCGCGAGCGATATACTCAAAGAGCCGTGTTATTGCCTACGGTAGGCAGCGGGGGCAGGTGAAAACAGAGAGAGAGAGAAAGGTATGACGCCTTTTCAGCTGTTCCCTATGCTCCGAATGTTTGGACGTTTGGCGGCAGAGGGAAACCGAATTGGTTGATGGAAGACGAAGGATCCAGACGAACGACTTTAGTCACGGGAACGTTGAGATTCGAATTGGCGAAGTTAACAAGAATTTTGTTTCTTTCGAAGAGGAAACAGTAATTGAAACTTCAACCGTACCGATACCCGATACCCGATACCGATAGAAATGAACAAAACTTCCATAAAAGAAAACATTGACATATTTATTCCGTAACGAAACGCGCTTTATTGCTGTCATTTGAAGCAATTTTTAATTTTAGCGATAGAGCGCGTTTCTTTCTTCATCAGAGAGGGGGAGAATGAGTTAAGAGACGAAAAACCAGCGATTCATTTCAGTCAAGAAAACATGGGCAAAAAGAATCGCTTTTCGAATAGAACAACTGGCAAAAACGGTGACAAACGTACAAAAAAACGGTACAAACGCGTTAAAATAAATTATAATGTTACAGTAATTTGTTTTCTCCGTGGCGAGACCAGCGAGCGCCGCTTAGAGGTCATCTCGCCACATTCGATGCTTTTTTGAAAATCTAATTTTAAAAAAAAATCTCATTCCGGTAAAAAAAGTACTCGTCAATTCGAAAAATGTGAGCCGAAAGTCTGCCGAGGCCCACCAACTTTCCGAAACCCAATTGACGATCACTCGGTTCAGTCGAACCTTTAATCCTGACAATGGGAGAGTTTTTATACAAAAATCTGGACCTTTCTATAAATTTGCAAGAATACACTCATTGATACTGGTAATTGATTCCACATAGTGACTTCCTGCGCAAACTTCTAGTTTTCTAGGTATTTCGTCCCAAAGTACCCGAAATCCTGTTGTTCCACGACATCAGCCATTTTTGGACGCTTTGAGACAAAATATCTAAAAAACTGGACGTTTGCACAGGTAGCCACTATGTGGCACCGATTGCCAGTATCAAAAAGTGACTCCTTGCCAATTTATAGAAAATTCCAAAAGTTTGTGTAATAAAACACTTCCCTTATGAGACAGTTGAACCATTTCTCGGAAAACGCTGAAAAAGTATTCGGCTACATCATCATCTTCGGGAAGATCCGAGTGCCCCCCAATTGACCATTTCTAATTCCAGCTGTAAGACGATGTTTACAGAAACTAGTTCCGTCACCTATTTACTGTAGAACATTTCCAAAACTCCCGCTCTCTTTCTGCAGATAATTAGAGTTTCTCGTGATCGACGAGGTCAGAACCGTACGCTATCTGCACTCACATCACACATCTTCTCGTTCTGCTCAAAACGTCCTTTATCGCACAGTGTTTTGATGCCCGTCGCCTCGAGCAGCAGCAGCAAACATCAGTCTTGTTTGGTCGGTGGACGAGCACAGTTTAGTGACGACACCAGTCACATTGTCCGAGAAATGATAAAAAACGAAGGCGAGAAGACGTTGTTTGGCGTGGGGGAGGGCTCCATCTTATCTTGCGATAAGATGACCAAACAGCGGTTACATTGGCTATCTCCCGCAGTCATTCGCTTATAAACCACCTTCAGGATCGCTCTCGATCAGTCGTCTGTCTACTTTGCACACTGCGCCCATCCCTGTTCTAATCAGCACGTGACTCTCCAACTTTCTCCCCGAAAAGAGCAAAAGAACACGCTGAATTCCGTCAGAAAAGATCGGTCCAAACTGGTCAAACAGTGACAAAAAAGGGAGAAATCTTCTGCTGCACACCAATAATCGTCTTATGTCTTCTCTCCCACACCTCTATAAATATCGTCTCCCGCCCTTAGCACCTCTCGTTTTCGCCCTTAGTCTTCAACATTTTTTGCAGATGAATCACCACACACTTAGCCTACTAGTCATCGTCTCATTGCTCGGGTTCTCAAGCGCCGCGTATCAGTGTAAGGACAACAACGGGAAGAATGTCGACTGGTAGGGGTGTCTGAAGATGAGATTCCATATCGGTTGTTTAGGTTCGTGTTCTACAAACTGCCGCATCTCTACAATCATCCAACTAATTTCCCGATCTCGAATGGAACTGGATTCATGTATTTCGACGCCAATGTCAAAGTTTGGGTGAGTAGAGGTTATCCTATCGTGGTTTCTGCTGGAAATTAGAAAGAAGTTTGATTGGGAACTCTCCGTTGAACGGAGAGACGTGGTGGAGACCACGAAAAAGAGGAGCCACGGTGCAGTTGCTCCAAATCACTCCGCGAACACTTACTTTAAGTACCAAACAGAAACGATAGGAACTGAAGAGTTCCAGCTAACCGAATGTTCACAATTAACGGTTTCCAGAAGCTGATGGACCAAGGGATGGACGTTGAGAACAACGCCATCTACTACACCCTTCAACAGTATTACACCTCAGACAACAAAACGGTTAGTTCTCCGTGTGCACCTTTCTCTCACCTACGACACACTTTGCAGACATTCACGTACATGTACAACGACGAATGGCCGGACAGCACCATCTGGAGTAACAACTCTGGCCACGCGAAAGGAGTCACTGTCTTCGATCAGTACACGGGTTTCTGGCTCATCCACAGTATTCCCAAGTTCCCGAGTGTAGATCAGTTCCGATTCCCGCCGAACGCCCACTGGTACGGACAAATGGGAATCTGCATTTCGTTCAACTTCGACTCGCTCTCTGACATTGGTGCGTTTCGAAAGATACCCTCCCATCTGACATTGGGCCTCTTTTCAGCGCAACAACTCTTCTACTACAACACATTCACTTACCAATTCAACCTTCCGCAGAGTTTCGCTCAAAGTGTTCCGGTCCTCACACAGTTGAAGAACAGGGAATACAACAAGGTATCCGATCGGATCGTTTCAGATTCCAATGCGATTTTCAGAGTCCCCCACTCACTTCCATCAGAACTGTCAAGTCGATCGGCGGAAAGTACTTCAAGCACTTTGCGAAAACCGGCGAATGGGGAAAAGGTAACTGTTCGTTCTGACCAACGTCTCCTCTATTCGCACTCTCTAGACTTGTACAATGACCTCGTGGCTCCCGAATTGAAGACGTCCATCAAGGTGGAGACGTGGAATCACCAGAGTGGAGATGAGTTGAACCTTCCGTCGATGTGCGATCCGAACAAGAAACAATCGGTAGATCTCTACATGCTCTCATCGTCTTCAACCATTTCTTTCAGACGATGAGCGCCAAATACATTCGTCTTCCGTACGCAGTCAACTATTCCAGCTACGAAGACCACTCGAAATTCGTCGTCGCCTACAGTGAAGTCTCCACACAACCGCCCATTCCCTACGTTTGCATCGGGGACATCAACAGACAGGTCAGTCAGCCTTCTTCTTCCCCTTTGACACCCAACTCTTCTCAGACACATCAGCTGCACAGAGGCGGAGGAACGATGTGCTTGCTAGACAACGACACCTACTTCCAGTTCGCCGACATCATCAGCGAAGTGGTTCCGTGCAGTCGGGCAACTGCCGAAAAGGTAGACGCCCTCGCGACGAACCGCTTCCAGAGAAGTGTCTAGATTCGCTTTCTCTCTCTCGTTGACTTGTCTGTATTATTCGATCCCATTTAATCTCAGCTCTCTCTCCGACTACCTCTCTTGAAATTCCATTACGGAGCACTGGGAGCCGAGCTGTTTTGTTGAATTCAGAGCGTCTTGATTAGCCGATTAAGCGGAAACCCCGTCGCTTAGCGCATTGATCCGTCAATCATCTCCTCCGACTTTTCGAAAGGCGGTTTCCAATCTCTGAGCCCTCTTTTCGTCGCGAAAAAAAAACAATTTTTCAAGAGCTGAGAACGATTGAATTAAAACATTCCTTCTCCGAGCGCCAGGCGATCAAGAATTGAGGTGAACTCGAATCTCATGTGGGGAAAAACGACCAAAGTTCACGTAGGGAAGTGAAGTGTCTCCCACAAGTATCATGTCAAACAATGCTCTCTTCTGTTTGCTCCAAAACATGCTCCTCCGGTGCCTCCGCCACCTTCATCTCTCTTTCAGGCCACCCTTATCATCCTTCTTATCGCCATTATCACCTTCTTTACGTGATCCTTCTACGAAACAATCCGCTGTGTAAGAGTCAATAAAAATTCGAGAATTGCCCTCTTCTCGCTCTCTCCATTCTTCTTCTCTCCTATTTTTATCTCTTCTCTCTCACCTGTTCTTCTCTTTTTTCCGAAAGACTCCCATTGTCATCTCATGATTTTTCGTGCTCATCCGAGCGTCATCTCAAATCGGCCCCCGATATAGCCGATGACACACTGGCACCGTCTGGAGAGCATACGGTAGCCAGTCTTCCGTGAAATGAAACGATGTCAGTGAACTTGGTGGGCGCGAGCTTTGATTTGGTTGAGTGACCAACGCTTCTTCCACTCTCCTCCCCCTCGGAAACAGCGTTTTTGTTTTTATTCCTCCTCGTAGTAACATTTCAATTTATACTTTTGTTAATGAGAAAACAGTCTCGAACATTGTTTTTCTCGTGAGCAAAGAGCGTCGTGGAGCATCGAAACAGACAAAGATCTCAGCCGATCTTTTACACGGCGTGTCGTCATGTTCTGCGAATACTTCGTAGTTTGCGCCGAATTCATGCAAACCTCTTTTTCTTATTTCTCTCTTTTCGAAAAACTGATTAGACAGCGGAACTCTTCGGTTTTCACGGTTGTATTCCGTTTCCTGTTGCCAGCAAAACGAACGGTTCTCCAAAAGGGCTTTGCTCGTTAGAAATTGAAGTTTCATGCCCATTTCGCAACAGGACTTGTTGCCCCGCAACTGTATATTCAGCCATGAAAGTGTGTCGATTTACCGCTCGTCATTGAATTTTTGGTGTTGATCCTATTGAAATCTTGTCTTCACTGCGAAAGATTCTGAATTCGAAAGCTGTACCAGCGCCGTGGCACACGACGAAGAGACGAGTTTATGTCGATTTACGCAGTGTTATGCGCGATGAACTTTCTGCGGTAACCGGTGACACGAACTGTCCATCCAACTTCCCGATTCTGTTCGAAGCGAACTTTTTTGAAAGAGAGTACTATTATTACCAAGATTAGCGGATGTGGCGAGGAGGCCTTTTGGTCATTCTCGTGGGTCTCTGAAAAACGAGGACTAGAGCTCGACAGGTCTCTAAAAGAAGAGCTCTGCCGGAGAATCATTACATCTCGAGATTGATAAGAGCTATCAAAAAGTTGTCAACAGCAACCTTGTAGATCATAATGAAGACTATAAGTTTGATGTTGGCAACTTTTTGATATCTCTTATCAATCTCGAGATATAATGATTCTCCGGCAGAACTCTCCTCGGTCTCGGGGCCATGGCATCCGACAGTGTGTTCTTATCAACAACAAGAGAGCAAAACACTACGAGATGTTGACGTTCTCCCTTCAGAATTAAAGACGAACGTGCCCGTAAATCGGTAAACTTAAGTGCAACAGGCCTCGAACGTCTGAACCAAGTACACCAGCTATATAGCCCATTTTCAGCTGACTGTTTTCTTCGCTTCTTGATCAGAATCCGTTTTCGGTCAGACAAAAACGGCTACTCGGCGCATAACGCAGTTACCTAATATGCGTTTGGTCTAGCACGTGTGGAAGGATTAGAGCATTCTCCACTGACCCGTTTCGCCCCCTAATCTCCTCCCTCATCGGAAGTTTCGACTGTTCAATGATGCTTCTTTTCGGCTCTTCTTCCTCCCTCCGTCGTCGCATCCGTTTGCCAGCCGCTTCGGCACAAAAACTGCTGGGTCCTCCTCCTAAGTTATGCATTACTGCATTCGGGGTCCAAATAAACAGAAAAGACGAAAAGAAAAGGAGGAGAAAGAGGAAGCAGAGTAATAATATTAAATGCGCTCATTTATTTTTTCCGGTCCGGGCGGTGGTGGGGATTGAACTTTCGGTCGGGACCTCCTCCTCCTCCTCCCCAATTCTTTCGCCGAAAGAGAATTTGATCTCTGAGCAGTCTGGAGGTGACATCCTTCCGGTAGAGACATTCCGGATCGAGCACCTGTCGAAGCACCCCACCAAACATCACAAAATGCGAAATATCGTGTTTTGTGGCGTGTTTTAATTGGGCAGGAAGCCCCCCTCAAACTTTCTCGCGCACACTTCTCATTTCTATTTTTAGAGGTCATCACAACTAATTATAGAGTATCAGGAACCATAATTTGAGGGGCAGTGGCTTCTCCTTCTAGTTTCATGTCCGTCAATTCGATTCCGAGAGCTCCTCTTTGTGTGGATGGTTCACATCATCTCGGGAACCTCTCCGCCGGCGGCAGCTACAATCTGATGACGTCCGTTGTAGTTTGATGTTCTCGCGACGCACGTGACCTCCACTTCATCGGATTCGTTTTCCAATTATTTGTTTGTGTGCATAGTTGTCCGCTCTCTGGCACCTGCCATTCCCACTCCTCCTCCTTCTTCTGCAGAAAAGAACAAGGGGATCTTCAGTGTGCATCTTTACGGATCATTGCGTTGCTCCAAGACAACTTGGCTCCCCCATCAAAAAAGCGGATGAAGATGTGTGTCTCACTCAACATACTCTCACACATAAAAACTTCGCATTATGCAGTCGCATTCGAAATTCGGTTTCCGTTTCGTTTTTATGTCGTTTTCTGATCATCGATGATCAAAAAGTCCTGCTCGTGCGGCTCGGGCAGCTGTCAAACGACACGACACCTCCCAAATTGAGAGCCAACTTTTTTGCGAAAAAGGGAAGGAGCAAAAAGTTTCCGCGCATCTCTCTGTGTGTTTTGGAGCAGTAATCACGGATTAATGATCCAAAACGATGTTTCGCGTGCTTCGTCATTTTACAGCAGCAGCCGGGCGAAGTTTGGGCTTTCCGAAAGCCGATTCAACTCTTTTTATGAGCTCCTTCCGTCCATGACGTGGCAGCCGCCTTCTGCGTCATCGGTCATCTTCTCAACCGGAAAAGGAAAGTCTGAAAACGAGTAGTGTATTCTGTTTCTGTGCACGACTCCAAGTCTATTCTGATCTCCGACCTCTTCTCTTCTTCTCAGGAAACTTTCACTTCGTCCTCCTCCTCCTCCTGTCACCTTCGAGTGATGCGTCCTTTCCAATTTCGGAGCACAACTTGTGCTCTTTCCTTCCCCGTATCATCCCGTTTCCACCTTTCCGTCCCTTCCAAATAACAGCTTCTACCCACAAAGGTTGTCTGGTTACGCTCTTCGGCCTCTGAAAGCTTTCATAGCTGTCCACATGGGCTTTTAGACAACAAACGACTATTTTGGGAAGCGCGCTCTATCGAACTCTGCTGTTTCGACAGTATCACCGAATCGAGTCAAGAGAGGCCATTCAAGTTTCCCGTAGAGTGTAGCCCGGTCCGATGGTGGTTCCGTATTTCGATCAGACAACTTCCCACCGATGAATCAAGAATGCGTGCGCACCGCCCCAATTGTATTATTATCATAACGTATGAATAATTGAATCCCCGACGCCCTCCACCCGCCCCTTGCCTGCCCCACGGACGTCACGGTGCCCTCTTCGCTTCGGAGCGAATCGAACGAAAGATCGCTCGTTCGCGATGTTTATCGAGGCGGTTTTCCGGTGCTCCTCAACCATAATCGCTCGAAAACACACACGTACACACAGCGATGTATCTCTTCGGATTGCACTCGTCCTCTCTGCAGATGGACACCCGATCCATTGAGGAGGAGGTGGCACTGTGGTGCAGGAATCAGAAGGCCTTCTGCGAACGAATTGTGGCAAACAAACGTGCTGTTTTCATGCCCCCCAACACAAGCTATCTCGGTCCGTAGAAGGGCACTAGTTGCTTGTTGTTTTCCAAGTTTCTCCCACGTGGAACTCTTGCCCCTTCTTCTCTCGACCACACACCGAACCCCCGTAATTCCTGATCCGCTTAAAATCTCTCTCCGCTTGTGGAAATCTCGAAACGAGTGTCTTGTTCCTGTTTTCTTCTTCGCTCTGCTGTTCCGAATATCCTCGCTTGCATATCAGAATAAGTGACATGTGCGGCTGTGTGTGTGTGTAACAAATCAAAATTAATTCCTTCTTCTTCTTCTTCTCCTTCGCTTCCTAATAGCGTGCCTGTGAGAATTGCATTAGAGCCGACGTGTGTCCAGACATCCGCGCCGCCCGTTTTTTCTCCTTCAGATTCTTGTTTTCCGCGTCTTCCGGTTCACTCGTCCGGTGAATCATGGGCCATCATCCGTGCACTTCCAGAAGCCACTCCACCGCGTCGACGGCTTCCAATCAGTGAAATGAGCTCTTTTATGAGTCTCGTGTACTATCGGGCAGGGGACGGCTCAACTTGAGTGGCACCTACTTCCCGTGTTTCCCCCCTTCCACTTGTCACGTCTGTCCCAATTCACGGAACTCTACAATAGCTTTCTCTCTCTCTGGCTCCGCCCACTCGTCTGTTTTTCTTCCCGCTTTTTGACATTATCACCTTGTTTTGCCCCTCCCGTTCCTGCAAATTCATCAATTTCTGCTCACGGAATGTGTTCGAAGCGAACACAGTTCAAACTGCCGCCCATCCGGCTACTGTAGCTGTCCGGTTCCTTCCGGTTCCGTCACGTTTGATTTATAATTTATCTTTGTTTTCAATTTGGCTGTATTACATTTGTGTTCTGTTTTTTTCACAAAACTGACATGTCTCCTGATTAGTTTTCTTGTTGTTTTGTGCTGCTCTGCCTGCCTCCCAATCTCTCTCTGCTTATCAGCGCCCGTCCCGTTCGGCTGTTCCTTCCGGGCCTTCCGGGCCCAGCAACTCTTTCGATATCTCTCTCTCTCTCTCTTCGTTTTTTGGCCCAAGTACACTCGACGACGTGCCACGGGATCTAATTGGACCGCCTGCGGCCATAGAAATCGCATTGAGCTCACCGAGCCGCCCCGGACTAATTGATCTGGAGTTGCTCACCCACACATAAGAATCTCCTTCACACGTGGAGTTTGGTCTTGCGTAGATGATGCTCCACGGCTATTCTCGGTATTTCGAAGAAGGCGTGGATCGCCACGGATGAGCAGGAGAAGGAGAAGGGGGGCAGCAGCAGCAGAAGACTTCTCGGAATCCCTCATGTATTCGCCCGGGAACATTGAAAGAGGCCGTCTTCCGGTCCTTTGTTTTCGGCGGTTCCACTCTTTATCTGACACTTCTCTCTCATCAAAATGTTAATTCGTCTCCCCCTCCATCGGAACCTCCGATGTCCTCCCTCTCTCTCTGTCCTCATCGTTTCCTCTTCTGAACTTACCGTCTATAGCTTATAGACTATAACCATGGCATTGGGAGAACGTGTCTTTTTAGGGGAAGAAGTTGCATCTTGGGTTGTATTTCGTTCTCTCTCTTCTCTTTTTTCTCCGAGAGCCGCCGCGAGAATCAAGAAAGGCCCCCCGGAGGAGCCCCCGTGTTTTCGGCTGTCCCCATTGTGTCGTCCGTCATTGTGGAGACAAGTGTGAATGAAAACTTGTCGTTCTTCCTCGCGCTCCCGGAGACGTCAACAAATCACTTGCATCGCCTCCTCCACGTGTACTCTCTTTCACAGGGACCCCCATCCACCGTACTTTGCTCTCTTCCCCCCAGTGCTCACTGCTTCGCACAAGTGCCTTTCCTCATCGCAATCCATTTGGGGACACATACATTCAGTGTTTTGATGGTTTCCCTTCCACCTGCGTCCCCGCTCCTCCCCTGTTTGCGTGTCTGTTTCAATTGGATTCATTCCGTCCTCGCAACGTCTTCAATTCGTTCTTCGAAGGCTCCGGGGGCCCGTTTCCCTCCTTTCGTTTCCTCCTCCTTCTTCTTTTTGTACATGTGTCTTGTTTTCGAATATCCATTGCCTCCCTCCAAAGATAAATAGGCCAATAATGATGAGGACACGGCCCGTCACTCGCCTTCTTCCTCTTTTCTAGGTTCGCGGCTCCGCCCCTCGCCACCCGCTTCTCTCCGCCGGAAATCCGATCCTTCTAGGTCGTTTTTCAGTTGGGCCGAAGATCGAAATGAGCCTAAATAGACGATGAATCGGGTTCCTCCGCTGCCGCCCGAAATCTTTTCAATTAACGAAACGGAAGAGTTTACATTTTCCGATGACGTCACTCTCTCTTCTTTTGAACTCGAATATCTCTTTCTCTCTTTTCAAAGTTTCCTCCCCACTTCCTCATCTCCTCTCCTTCCACCACAGTAAGCCCCTAGTCATTGGGCGCCACACCAACACACTACAGTCTCATTGTTATTCCTGACACACAGAGACGTTCCGGAAGAATGCGTCGTCGTCGTCAGATTCAGACGTCTCCGTCGTCATCAGATCACGTCTTCTTGGTATTCCGAAGAACACAGAATTCCAAATTCGAGCGCCTCGTCTTTGCATTATTCATCGAACCTTTTGGGCGAAAGGCGAGAATGGAGCCGCGTTTCGAAACGAGAAAAGACACCAAAAACCCGCGGAGAGCATCGCCTGCTGCTTTATTATGAATATTCGCACCACTGCAAACCAAAGTTTGAGCTTTGATACGTGAACAACTCGAGAATCCGTGTGCACCCCGGATGGTTTATTTTCACAAATCCAGAATCTCCTTTTTCGCTTCCACACACACACACATTCACGTTGATCTTCGGCTTATGCCAAAAACTCAATTTCCTGGAAATATCACTCACAAATCCTCTCTTTTGACCTGTCCCTCAGTCATGTGTCTCGATTTCCGCAGTTTCCCTCTTTTCTTTCGCTCCATGTGCCCCAAACCCGCCCTTTTCCAGCCCTCATCCCACAATGAATCACGAATTTCTCGTTCAACTTGGCGAACGTGCGTGCAAAAACGCCGAAAACCTCACCCTGCCCACCGAACTTCACGGAATCTTCTACTGCGCGCCGAGTTATAAGGAAGGAATGTGAGTATACTCTATAGTGCGTGGCGGATACCAAAAAGTGCGACGACGGCGGCGTCGGTCCATTCAAAAACAGGAAATTTCAATCAGAATCTCTCTCTGAAAGAAGGGGTTTTTCGAGAATGGACACAGAGGGAGAAACTCCACACAAACAAGCGTTTAGACGTGAAGAGATCACTGTTCATTTGCATGTGATTTGCAGAGCAACCCAAGTGTTCGTCGCCATCTCGTTCGTCCTCCTCATGGCCACCGCCATCATCGGCAACTCGGTCGTCATGTGGATCATCTACAAACACAAAGTCATGCACTACGGTTTCAACTACTTCCTGTTCAATATGGCGTTCGCCGATCTCATGATTGCCGTCTTCAACGTCGGCACTTCGTGGACCTACAACCTCTACTACGACTGGTGGTACGGCGATCTGTGCACCCTCACCTCGTTCTTCGGAATCGCCCCCACCACCGTCTCAGTTTGCTCCATGATGGCTCTCAGTTGGGATAGGTGTCAGGCGGTCGTCAATCCACTCCAGAAGCGTCCCCTCTCCCGCAAGAGATCCGTCATCGCCATCGTCATCATCTGGGTCGTCTCCACTGTCACCGCCCTTCCGTTCGCCGTTTCTGCTTCGGTTTGTTGAGAGGGAAAATCAAGAATGGACAATTGAATTGTGCCTTCAGGTCAACTCCTTCTACACCTACGACGTCGTCACGTCGACTGTTTCGAAGACACACGTCTGCTCAGCCCCAGTGAACTCTTTGTGAGTGACATTGATGTTTATCCCTTTATAAAATACACTCCTTTAGCTTCGAGAAAGTTCTGTTCGGAATCCAGTACGCACTTCCAATCATCATTCTCGGCTCCACGTTCACACGAATCGCCATCGCGTTCCGAGCGACTAATGAGGCGACGGACAGCAGTCTCAAGAACAACCACACGCGCGCCAAGAGCAAGGCCGTCAAGATGCTCTTCCTGATGGTCGTCGCATTCGTCGTCTGCTGGCTTCCGTATCACATCTATCACGCATTCGCTCTCGAGGAATTCTTTGATCCGGCTCACGGCAAGTACGCGTACCTCTTCATCTACTGGATCGCCATGTCGAGTTGTGCCTACAATCCGATAATCTACTGTTTTGCGAACGAAAGGTACCCAAAATAGAACACTGCCTCTCTAGACTTTGACCCTCAGGTTCCGCATCGGATTCCGTTACGTCTTCCGATGGATTCCGATAATTGATTGCAAAAAGGAGCACTACGAGTACTCTCAATTGTTCCCCGACAAAATGAGAAGTATGGCAATTTCGCTGCAGAAGGGACGCATCAACTCTTCGTGCTTAGAGAAGAAAGTCAAAGACTGTTCCTCCCAAGGTACCGAACGCTGAGAGCGATATATAGATATCACTCGCTTTCAGATATGGTTTGCGTGATGCACTGCGAGAAGAACTCGAAGAAATTTTCGAAAGCACATTTGTTAAGCTGTCATGACCGATGATCTTCACCTTTCAGTACTTGTTTATTTCTCTATATATATGTGAACTTCTACAATAAATATAAGTTTTCGTGTCGATTATGTTGGTGGTGGGTACGAAATGAGAAGTTGGGCTAACTTTGAAAGTGAAATCTTTGGATTGGCGCCAGCGGTTTTGTAAAGCTCGAGTTTTGAAAAGAGTACTTTGGATAAGAAAACAGAATTACAAGGAGAATTTGATAAAACGGGGGGGGGGTACAGAACGATATAAAACGTGTAAACAAATATTAGTTGGGAGTTTAGGCAGTGGCCAGTTCGCTCTTCTCTCCTTCTGTCAGCAGATCCAGCTCATGACCCTCATCTGCGGTCAACTTGGCCCATGGCTGAACTTCTCCAGAGGCAAAGAGGGAGAAGATGAGAGCCCCCGCGGTCAGAATACCGGCAGTCAACCATAACACTAGTTGCCACTCTTCTTGCGTACCCTGAAGTCCAAATATATTCGAAAACACTGTCAAATGTTCTTACATTTGGTGTCAGCATACTGGAAACGGCTGGTGAAATGATTCCGGCTAGGGCAGAGATTGTGTTTCCGGTTCCCATGACAGTTCCAGAGAATGGAGGTGCGATTTCGAGATAGTTGACCACAAAACCGGCGTACTGAAGACCAGAGATGGCCATTCCGCACGTGAGGAAGAAGATGACAAGGACCTGAAACAAGAAGACTCCGAAATGATTCAAGGTGAATGTCTCACGTCTTGTCCACATCCACAGTATCCAGAAGCGACCAGGAAGATTCCTTGTCCGATGAGAGCAACGAGCATAGCGGCTCTTCTCGTGTTGAGCGTGGAAAGAATTCCTTTCGAACGGAGAGTATCAGCCAACACTCCACCAACGTTGATGGCAGCGAAGTATGCGATGTACGGGATAGAAGCGATGACACCGAGCTAGAAAACTTGGTTAGACTGTTTAAACTATTCATTTCTTACCGATGAAAGGTCGAGACCAAGAACGTCTTTCAGGAAAGACGGCAACGAGACGAGCATCGTGTAAGCTCCCCAATCTCCGGCAAAGTGTCCGGCCCAGCAAGCCCAGATCGCTGGCGAAGTGAGAATTTTGATCCACGGAGTTGGTGGCACTTTTCCAGTGTCTTTGCCCATGGCAGCTTCGACCGATGTAATGATGTATTCCTTTTCTTCGGAGGAGATTCTGGGATGATTGACTGGCTTGTCGGAGCTGATGTACCACCAAGCAGCACACCAGAGCAGTCCAAACACTCCGATGATGTAAAAGATCGAGGGCCATCCGCCGTCAAATCCGTACTGGCACAGGAATCCAGAGAGCGGGAGCACTATAACGTTTCCGATCTGAGCACCTGCGTAGGTCACTCCGGTGAGCACAGAGAGCTCCAGTGGGGGTCCCCAAACGGACCACATCGTGTGCATCGCTGGGAATGTGGCACCTTGCAAGAATCCGATAGCGGCGCGAACTCCGGCCAGTGCGTATTCCGAAGTACGAGCAGCCACCGGGTTGAGAAGAGTCAGCAGAGCGGATCCAAGGATAGTGATGAAGACGATACGCTTTCCTCCGTAACGAGAAGCGAGATGGCCACCGAGGATCTGGCTTCCGAGGTATCCGTAGAAGAACGAGGAGAGAATCATTCCAGATGTCTTCTTGTCCCAATCAAACTCGCCGATCACCTAAAATCTCTGTTAATGCGCTTCCCCTTTTGTTCCATTACCGAGCTATTACTGCTGGCTGGGGTGATTTCTTGCCCGCATCGAGAGACGTTCTCAGTGCTGACGCTCGTTTTATTCTCCGACACCATGCACACGACGGCGAACGACATGTTCGTACGCATCATGTAGGTGACAAGGCATCCGAAAAACATGACGAGCGAGAGCGCGAATCGCGTCGAAGGCACCAGTCCTGCAAACGACGTTTTTTTTTCTTCTCTCTCTGCATCACATTCATCTCTCCCCGCATGAACTAGGTATCTATGTTACACTTTTCATCGGGTCACTTCAATAAATCAAGTATCTCCTGTCTGCAAACCGCGTCGGTTCGTTCTTCGATTCGCAGCGATCAAACGACCAAAAGGAAACGGATTCACTCGTCGTGTTCTTATTTGCTGGTCAAGTCCCAACTCAGAGTGAATTGTGCGCATATTTTCAAAGTGCCAGTTCTCCATCTACATAACAAGCAAACAGTAAAGATAAATACCACTCACGAGGCTTCGAATTGGCATCCATAATTGCTGGTTACTCGTGTTATTCTGCACGAGATTGGTCGACAGAAAACCTGAAAATAAGCCATTGTAATGATAACGTAGGTGTTATGATCGCTGATTAAAGCTTATAGTCGACGAACCAGCCGATAAGCGGAGAGTGTGGGGAGAAAAGAGCGGCGGTCAAGAGCTCTACGAAGCCACTAGAGGTAATTGAAATGCGTTTCGGCGGCGGCGAATCTAGAATCGCAAAGCTACGAGAAGAATTCCTTCAGGAGCAAAGGATGACGTCGGTCGGATAGCAGCGTTGAGTGAACAAAAAACAAGGAAAAGAAAAAAATGGAGTGGGAGGGAAAAGAAAGACGCTGTTTGAGTGGAGCCGCGCGAAAGTGATGCAACATGATGCTGCTGTTGGTAGCGGGAGCCCTACACGAAAATATTTTAATTAAAAAGAAGCCATTGGGTCAAGTACCAGTTCGAAGAGCAGTGGCACTCAAAAGTACGAGCAATTAGTGATTGCGATACGTGAAATTGACACGAGGCAAAACAGATGGGCGAGTCAAGACATGATCTCTCATGCTCCGAACTGATATCACACGAGTTCCAAGCACGTACCGCACCATTTACACGTACATCACGTGTTTGTGGCCCTTCAAAACAGAGGCTCGTGTACTCTGATACGCTTCTGATCCGCATTTCGGAGGTTTGTGCTATAACAACTGATAAGAAAGTCAGCGAAACTGACCAAATATGATGTTGGCGCGCGAGAAAAAGGCGGAGAGAAAACGTTGATCAAAAAAATTGTCCGAACAGACGCTTATGTACTTTGACTGAATACTCTTTTTATCGGGTTTTTGGAAACGCTGACAATTGATAATATATTCGTCGAAACTGACCGTGATATTGGCACGGAAGAAAAAAGAGAAGAAGTGCGGGACAAAAAGGTAAAGATGGCGTATTCAGAGAACTATTTGCAAAATCAAACAGTGATGAAAATACAAAGGCAAGAAAGAGCGAGTAACTTGATATCATTCGTTTTTCTTGGCGCTCTGCACTTTACACTGCGGAAAAATTTCGTGACCTGTGGTATTTGGCACTGATATGCAGGTTGCGGACAGCTCCGTTGTTCTATTTACGAGAGGGTCAATGCTGTGTTTGAACAGCTACTGGCCACCACCACCGCCGCCATCAACTCCCTTTCCCACCCCCGGCAGATATGCTTTCGGCAAAAATAGAGGCAAGGGATTGAGCCGGGCGAGAGAGGGGATGAAGACGGGCGGATGGCGCTCGTTCTTTTGGTCACTCGCCGTCTGCCTCCCTCTGCGTCTCTGCTTCTTCCGAGGTCTTCCGGTTTTCGAGGTCACCCACAGGAGCCGCTTGAATGACATCAAGGACACGTGGTGGGGAAGAACAGAAGATAGGTGTAAAATTGAAAGGAGCGAGGAGAGATGTGGAGGTCAACAAGTACGACAAGATAACAAGTAAGGGCACCGAGGGCGAAGACCAGAAGAAAGAATAAGAAAGATCCGAATATTTACTTCACATATTTGGTGATTAATAGAATTATTGAACAAGTGAAAAATGTTTTTCCATAAAACGCTGAGTCTTCTTTTCTTTTTTTCTTATTTTGATGTTGTCAGAATCGAGTCATCGACGGTCACGTCGCTGCGAGTGTCCTCCCCTTGGGTCGAGTTTGAGTGAATCGACACTTTACTCTTCTTCGATCTCTTCAGCATCTTGTTCAGAGTCTGCCGGTCGAGCTTCAGGTCACTGCGAAATATAGTTTGATATTCGAAGTTCGGTCTATGAAACTAACTGCAACTTGGCGAGATTGGTCCGCAAACCAGGAAGAATTCGGGAACTTTTATTAGTTTTGCGACTAGATGCAGACGACAAAGGGCGTGCTGGAAGTGAATGTTTTTGTTTTTTGTTTATGCACTCATTGTAACTCACGTCTGTTGAGGACAGAAGCAGGGAGTTCCGTTCTCTGATCATCCATTCGGTTGTTCATTCTGGCTATTAGTTCCATAAAGTCAACAGGTTCTTCATTCTCTTTCTGCTCCTTTTCGACCAACTTCTTCTTGCCCACATCGATGACGTCACTCACAGCCATTCGCCACGTTTCTAGTGTAGTCGTGTGTTCCAGTTTGACGATAAACTTGACGGCGGTTTCATCGGGAGTTGTATCTAAGGAACCATCAACTGCCAACTGGAAATCATTCACCTGATCCGACTCTTTCGAGCCAGATCTTCCAGCAGACGCTGTCGTCATCAACGCGTCGATTTTCTGGTAGAACTCCTCGAGATCGCGATTTTTACGAAGGTCCTCTGTTTTATTTTTGAGTTTTTCATCGCTTTGTTGATTCTCTTTATCCTTTTCATTAGCTTCCTTCTGCGCATTCTCCTGTCTGATTGTCATAACACTGCCCAAAACAAGAAAGTAGGCTGCTTGACTATTCTCTCCAAGGGAACTCAAGCACTGAGAAATAACAAGTAGTGCCTGGAGGATCGAGCTGTTCGAGTTGTGTTTTCGAGATAATATCAAAGCTTCAGTCCCGTAAAGATACGCTTCGTGAGCACTTCCGTACGCGAGCAACTTCTTCGCCAACTGGATTTGGTAACGAGCGACTTCCCGCTCTGTTCCGTACTTTGAAGCATAGAGCAACGCACTTCTGAAAAATTATTAGTTCATAAAAAGACTGAAACATTCGGAATACCTGAGATCGTGAATGATGCACAAAAGGGCGGCCCCCTCAGCAAATGTAGCCATCTCGTAATAAGCGCGATGAACGGAGGAGAAATCTTTGCATTTGATACTGAAGTCAACACACTTCTGATACGCTTCACGAGACTCTCTTTGCTCTCCGGACAACGCGGCTAACTTCGCCTCCAGCATCATAATCGTAATATCAGGCGCATCTCCACTAAGAAGTTTCGCTTCGTTGAGTTGCGCTCTGCTGACTGTCAACAACTTGTTCTTTTCATCGGGATTCTGCTCCATATTGTGCTCAAATCCTTCAAGGCAAATGGAAGCAAGAAGTGTCCTCGCTTTTTGAACGAAACTGTCGCCTTTTTTGCTTATGGTGTGGTCAAGAAACTCTTCGGCGGTCCGCTTAGCTTTTAAAAACTTTCCAATTTTCAGTGACAATTCCGCAATACGACGAGAAGCATCATAAGCAGCTGCTACATCGGAGGTCAGTCTATAACAATTGCATGTCTACTTTCGAAAAATTAAAATCTCAACCTGTAGGTATTAAGCTCGTGCTCGAAAAAATCGAGAGCTCTTTCGTGATGTTTCAGCTTTCTGCTCACTCTTCCGTACCACATGTAGATCGTTCCAAGAAGTTTGAAACTGGTGGTTCCGCACTCGATGATCTCTTCGAAACGAGACATTCCTTCTTCGTACATTCCCAGTCTCAACGCAGCAACCGCACTCTTGATCATCGCCTCGATCACTTCGTCTTTCGGAACGTCCTCTTCACGGGACACCACGGTCACATCCATTTTGAAAGATTCACAGTGGTTCTTACTCTGCAAAACAAGCTACTGCCTAAACGAAAAGATGGATACGTCAACTTATGCCAACGTGTAAGTCAGCTCACACGTTGGCAACAGGACTACGGACAAGGTTGAATAGCGCAAAAGGAAATAACAAATTGAATTGAAATTCTTTTGATGAAATGACAGTACGCATGTTCTTACTACTGTGAGTTATTCCGTGTTTTCTTATTCATAACGAAATATTAAATTTCAAAAAGACAAACCAATTTTCGAGATTTAATTTGAAAATCGGTTCATAAGTTTACAGAAATGTGTTTACTAAATTGGGATTTTGTAAGAAATTAAAAATTAGGGTATTTTTCATTTCGCATTTTATATATGCTTCAAAGTTTTGTATGAATACAAATAAAAAATCCCATAATTAGGAAAAATTCCGAAAAAGAAGGGCGCGGTGCTTTTCCAAATTGGCGCCAGTTTTTGAAATGTCGTAAGCTTCTTTGCATTGACCGCACTCGCGCGTGGCCTAGCTTTCTCTGCAGATATGGAAGAGAAATTAGTATTGAAAACGCTTTTTTGGAGATTTTGGAATCTTTAAAACAAGCCTTTTTATATTTATTTAAATAAAAATTTTTCGAGTTCACAATCGTTGGAAGTATATCACAAAACTGTACATTACATCAAGTTGATCAACAAGATGTGTGAAAAACAGTTTTTAAAAAATTAATCAGCATGAAATCGGGGGAGTTCGACGCGAATAACTCAAAGTATTTGAATGACTTATTTTGCTTGTATTTCTGTTCATTGATTATGAAACGATTTTCTATTGATTGTAAATTGCAGAAAAACTGTCGTCTCAGTTGCGAGCCGCTCTTGCGGCAGACTCACCTGCCACTGCGGCGCCCACATCCACATCTCCAGCGCCGTCAGGCTCCGCGTTTTCGCTCGACGAATCGTCAGGGTACTCCGAACCAGAAGTATTTTCTTCGCAGGACCCAACTATACGTGTTTCTGAACTAGATATAAAATCCATTCACACTTCGGAAAGTGACGATGGTAAGATTAATTTGTTTTCCAGAAGTAAACTGAAGCTAACGCTGAACCAGATTCAGAATCTTCTCAAAATACGCTGCCAGACGTCCCGCCGAATTGTGGTCCACCAACGATCCCGTTGAGCGTATTACTGGATTTCGCCATCCAGCATGTCTATCACGAGATCACAGTTCTCGCCGAATTGATGCAGCGGAAGTCGAACGATCAAGGAGAACAGGAACGGAAGACGTCCCTTGTACACTTTGCACATGCCACCCGGAGCCAGTTTGTCAAGCTAGTGGCTCTTGTAAAATGGATACGTGTCTCGAAACGAATGGATATATGCTACGTAAGTTTCGAGATATTGTTTTTTTGCTGAAATATTCGCATTTCAGTCAATAGACTACCTTCTCGACCTCCAATCTCAGTATTTTATTGACACTGCCGACCGATTAGTTGCCATGACGCGAGGAGATCTCGAGCTGGCGCGTCTTCCCGAATACCACATAGCACCAGCTATAGACGTTCTGGTTCTCGGAACTTATAACCGGATGCCTTCGAAAATCAAAGAAGCATTCATTCCGCAAGCCAAGATTACTGCGAGGGAGCAGAAAAATGTGACTGCCAGGCTCAATCAGCTCATCGAGACTCGCCTTTCAAGGTTATCTGCTGGAATTCCACCTAATATTAAAGAAGTGCACATCAACAACGGTCTGGCGACTCTGTTAGTTCCTGGAGAGTTTGAGATAAAAATCACGTTGCTCGGCGAGACGGAAATGATCAAATGGACGCTTTTGAACATTAAAATCCTCGTGGAAGACTACGAACTCGGAATGGGACTGCCTCTTGTACATCCACTTCAATTGAATCAACTCCATGGAGTTCTGCAGTCAAGAATGAATGTGTCCGTCAATCCTATCAAAGAAGCGTTCTTCTTCTTACACAGTTTCTGTGTCTCTCTCCAACTCGACGTTCTCTTCTGTCAAACATCTCGGCTGGCTGCTGGACGTCTCAGGGAAAACATCACAATCGAGAAGTACGATATGAAAGAGCGAGTTCTCACTGTCGGATACTGGGTGAAGCGATCGAAGAGCAAAAAACTAACGGTTGGACAAGTGAAGTATGACGCACAGTACAGAGTTCAAGTCTACGAAGACAAAGAAGACAAACTGGCCGGTCTCAAAGTTCGTCATTACCCTCATGCACCACAACTCGGAAAGCTGAACTGCGGAGCAGGAATGCTGTCGATGGATAGATTACTTTCGGAAACATACGTGGTCAGGTGCAAAGAAAGATTGATGCGTCTACGAAGGATCATTGAAGCGGCGGAGCCCACGCTGGAGGTGAAGATGACTGGATCCTCAGTACCTCTCCTCACGTTGGCGCTACTTCCCGACAGCACAGCTACTGAAGAAATGCTAACGGTCTCGGTGAACTCCTTCTGCGGAAAAGTTCTTTGCAATATTCATATGCTCGGTGAGCTCCTTCAAAACAACATCAAAAACATATTTCTTTCCAGATAGTGAACACGAAGATGTATTGGCTCTTGGAAGAGCTCTCTACAGCAGCCAATGCTCAGCTGAAACCATCCGAATATTCTTGAAAAAGCTCCGACTAGCCATGGTCATTGAGAGATACCGGCGGTCGGTGAAGGCTTTGCCAGTCCAAGAGGTGCAAGAAGTCGAGATGGCTCCGAATGTAAAAGAAGTCCTGGAAGATAGCCCCAATCAACGAATTATCCTGCAATACCTCCGTTCACAATGCTACTATCTACTCATCACCTTCGTGCCCGATGATGTGGAGATCGTCGTTACAACGTTACAACTACTCGAATGCGATGAACATCGAGCACAACTCATCCAGTTAGATAATGTATCTTTTGAAAAACTTTGTTCTTTGAAAATTTTACTTTTCTTAGGAAGACGAATTGTACAGAGCTCCAGTACGCGACGCTATAAACCAAGGGACGCTGACATTCTCTGGTGACAATCTGCGTGCTGCCGAGACGTCAAGAGAACAGAAGCTCGCGTTCGCCGTGGCAACGATCGAAGATCGCATCACCTACATGTATTTGGCTGGAGAGTTGCAGAAGAAGGGCGTGGGAGTCGATTTGAGGCGAGACGATGCGCATGTACCTGGAGGTCTTGCCCTGCACATCACAGAGTGAGTACCTCGTTTCGAGAAAACTCTGAAGTGAAATCGATTCAGCGTGAAAACGGTGGTTCCTTTCGATGTCGCTGAATTCTTCAAATGCTGTGTCCGAAGCTGTCTCCGTCTCGACAACAGATCTCGCTACACATTCCAATTCGAAATGTGTTTCGAAAACATCCCGCTCGTTCGAGATGTTCCTCACGGTTTACCGCATCGTCGCGACGGCGAGAAGGTGCGTTCGATGTTCTCCGTTGCTCACCCGCCGTGTCTTTCTCCTAATGTACTATTGATGCCTTCTAAATAGCTGTTTCCCGGGTACTCTAATGACCGCCCGACTCGGTGTCGTACTGTCGTCGTTGCCTAGGTCAAGAATGCTTCCAATTTTTGTTCCTCTCTTCAAAGCCAAATTGTTTTTGATTTCAGAATGCGCATTCCAGAAAGGTTAGTTTTCCGAGTGAACAATCGAATGCTCTCTTCTTTTTTTTCTTCTCACTTACCCTGCTATGTCGTCAATGTACTGCATGTTCACTAACCTTGCCTGTTATTCTATTCCTCTACTGATCTCTGTCGATCTTTCTCACTAAACGCCCATCGCCGTCTCTCTCCACCTCACTATCGTCTAACTGCTCTCCTTCCTGCACCAGCCAATCATTTCTTTTTAATTTCGATTATTTCAGGATACAACGTGGGTCCAAGAAATTAATCAGGTGGCCGGTCAGCTCCCTGGAATTGCTCCCGAGAAGCTTGTCGAGGGTATCATCCATCGGCTGATGCGATACTTGTACATGTACAAAGTCGTCCATCAGTTCTCGTTGGCGTATGAGCAATATTTCAAGCAATTTTGCAATGTAACCTCCCGAAAAAGTGTTTAGAGATCAACATTATCTTATTCAGATCGAGGCATACACGTTTCACAAGCTCGTTGTCTCCTACGGTGAGAACCGCGATATGCTCATGATTCTCGCGTTTAACGTGAAATCACAAACGCCGGGCTCTGGAGAAGACTACTTTCTGATGAATTTCGGACAAACAATGCCACATGACGAATTCAACTCGACCGAGATCGATTGGCATCGGAAACCGCGATGGAATCCGCACTCGATGATGTCACAAGTGTTGAGAGACGAGCTGAAGGAGTCAAATGATCTCGTGTACATTATGCATTTCCTCTGCCAAACCATCCGTCCGCTCATCGCCATCGGCAATTTCGGTCGCATCAGATTCCAATCGCAAAAGTCCTTGTCGCAACTGATAGGTCCAGAAGTGCATTTCCCATTCCGGCTGAAGTATCATCTGAATGCACTCGATCAAACGACACTCCGGCTAATGCAAGGAAATGTGATTCTCGAAATCAAGTTGCTCGAAGGAGAGAAAGTTGCGGTAAAAGATGTCTCACGATACAGACCACGGTGCGCAGGTCTCTTCCACTTTTTTGAAAGATTCGACAGGTATCAATTAGGTCGTAGGCCTAACGAAAACCTGAATGTTCAGAGAAAAAACAGTCCCGCTGCTAGAAGAGTTAGCCATTCCAACGTCAGATAATCCACAGACTGCTGGACCAGCAATGTGGACACCCGAGCAGTTCATGGAGGCGGTAGACGAAGAAGAACCAGATACACGAATGGAAGTGTCTACTGTGCCCATATTAATGACACATGATACGATCATCAAAGCCTGCGATTTCCAGGAAGTCGGTATGTTTTACTGTCTAACTCGTTTTTTTTACCCCCTATCCTTTTCAGAAGGACGAATGACGTGCCCTCTGGACGAATATCTCTGCTCGATTTCTTATTTGCAAAGAGCGCTGCTCACTCTCGAGAGAATGTCTGTGCGTGCCAACCCCATCCCGCCCAACAACCTTTTCTCCGGATTTGTTACATTGGTCGGCGCGCAACCCGACTATGTGAAATTCCGAGCGACACAGCTGAACAACGAAGGTGTTAACACGATGCACATGGTGCATTACAAAATCTACATTTGCCCCGACACGATGACGTTGAAAATCAGAATCGACTTCGGTGAGTAGCACTGACAAATAGGGTCCCTCAGTCTCGTTATCCTCATCTTTCAGATGAAGGAACGAACGACGCAGCAACGCCGGAGAACTTGCAGACGATTTGCATGTACTTTGAGAAGGTGCTCAATTCTCAAGAGAAATATGCCTCAAGTGCTTTCATTTCCAGATTGTTTTCCGCTGCGGAGACGAATACGCTCTTCAGTCGTACATTCTCATGACTCGTCTGACGTCGTTTGGAGCGACGAAGAGTGTGGCGAATCTTATGAGTTCACAAATGGTAAGGGCATCACTGCTAACAAATTTTTCTCAGTTTATTCAAGAAAAAAGAATGCGATGGGAAATCTGTGAGTAGGTGGGAGATCGAGTGGGAAGGCGTTGGCTATTCATGAGACGTCAGTAGTCGACCACTTCGTTGCTTCGGATTTTCCTGGAAATCCACTCGATAGGGGGAACGTGTCAAAATAAGGGGTGGGGGGGGGGACTCACTTGAAGAGACCGTAGAACTGGTTTCTTTTTCCCATCATTCGGAACGGTGAGAAAAACATCGATGGAACGTCACCGACTCCGCGGATGTTCTAAAATGAGCGTTTTTCTCTTCTGCTGACATCATGGGTCTTTGGATCTTCAGCATTTTAATCACATCAGTAATATGCTACTATATTCCCCGAGGTCTCTAAACTAACCAAAAACCAAAAAAAGAAAAGTGGACACTCACTCTCGGCGCGTAAGCAGCGGAAGCAGCACAGAGTGCGATGGCGATGAGCAGAATTGAGCAGAAAAGCGACCGTGACGAGAGCATCTTCTGAAGTGGTCGCAGATTAGAAGCCAAGGAATAATGAAGTATTTACGAGCAGCCCGCGGAAGGGGCGGGCTGAAATTCGGGAGGAATAAAAGAATGTATTCACGGATGGGCGCGTATTGACGCCTACAACGGAACCGAATAGGAATGAATTTCTCGAGCGACAAAAATTTCGTCTTGTGTCGAAATTTCCACTATAGACGGAAGAGGTCCTCGGCAACCGGAAATGCCACCGAAAACAACAGGCTGGAAATTATAGAAATAGAAAAACAAGATAGCTTCGAGTAGTATATTGTTCATGTCATCCTCGCGAACGGGAAAAAAGGAACCGATGAATGATGGTAGGTTACGAGTAACGCTCTCGTAAACCCATCTTCTGATTCACTATGCGTGGCAGAATACGGAATAATATAGGAATCTGGTCACGAGAGTGTGGCGGTTCTATATCGGGAAGAAGGCCCCCTGGCGGTCAACTCTTCGTGTTTATGATGACGTATATTTTTGAGCGATGAGGAGTAAAGTGGATGACCGTTGGGGCCCTCTTTCTCCAAGAATAGACGAGCTTCACCCGAAAATATTTATAGCGCCTCGGAACGAATAGGTCAAAGCAATAAAAATCCAGCGTAGTCAATTTGAAAAAAAATTGAAAATAGAAGAAAATGGTACTTGAGGGAAAGAAATAGAGGGGAAGCCAAGGATCAGAACGGGATTAAAAGGGATTCAAAAGAATTGAGCTGCTCGAACTTATGTATCCGTAATCCGAGGAAACAAGTCATGTTTCTTGGAATGATGAGTTGGAAAAGATCAGGAGAATGATCTCATGACTTCAACGTGTGAGTCTGAAGTGAGTCAGGATGACGTGACTTCACGGGAGAAGATTGGGAGACGGGCGGGCGGAGAGACGATGCAAAGAGGAGGCGGTGTTCAAAGCACATTCTCCGAAACTCCGGCAAAGGACGCCGATGTGTGATTTTTGAAGAAGAAGAAGGAGAAGAAGGCGTATAGGGAGAGAGAGAGAAGGCGTCACTGAGGAAAGGGAAATTCGATTGTTTTCGGTTTGCAAATTTGGCAGCCCGATGATGAATAGGAAGAAAAGCTCGGGAGTCATGAGGCAGAAGAAGAAGGAATGAATTCATCGCTATTTCGGGGGGAGGAGGGGACTATCGCAGAAATCTCATTCGTGACTAATCCCGGGGATTATTCAAGGGTTGCTGCGATGGTCATCCGGCGAAAGTAGTACTCGGAGGGAGAGCAATTAGGGAATGAATTGAACGGAAGTGTTGCAGGAGAGCTCGCCGCTTTCGTGCTGTTTGCAACTATCGCTCACCTACAACAACACGTCGACCAAAAAGTTGGCTCCCGCGACGAAGATTGATCAGCAGCACAATAACATCATCTTGAACGTAAGCGACGTCCAACAGAACAGAATCTCACCGCCTCTAGGTACTGTTTAAGGTGATCATCAGTCAGAGTCGGACGTCGGAATCCTTCAGCATCTTGCGATTCATTTACAAAATCAAAGAGTACGTTCGAAACTACTGCTTCCAACTTATGAATGATTCTACAGAAACTGTGTAACAGTTCAATCACTTCAAGATAATGAAGGCTTCATGCAAATGATCAAAGACGTGAATATTGAGGCGAAGACGACAGGAGAGTGTGCCATCTGGATACTAATTCGTCTCGCCGTCGATCGGTTCTCATCTGGCGATTGGAACATGTCGAATAGAGACGAACCAATCATTTCGAGTATTGCTCCACTCTACCCTAACCCGGGTTCTGTTGCTGCTCCGGGATCAGTGGCTCCGCCTGGCTCTTCGGCAACACAACAGCAACCTGCTTCAGTTCTACAACAACCAGGGTCGATGCTCGGACCGCAGTCAGTCAGCAGCCAACATCAGTACGGAATGCACAGGCAGCAGATGGGAGGACCAGGTATGTGTCTGGAAGTAAGCGATCCCAAAGTCATTTTCATCAATTACAGCATCGATGCAAATGAACCCATCGAGTGTGGGACCACCACCGGGAAGTGTCGGGATGCCAGGAAGTGTCGGAATGCCGGGAAGCGTCGGAATGCCGGGAAGCGTCGGGCCGGGCAGCGTCATGAACCCCAACAGTCATCAGCAGCATCTCCTGAACCCCGGCAGTGTTGGAGCTCCGGGAAGTGTCGGCGGGCCGGGCAGTGTGAACCCTGGAAGCGTCGGGCATCCGGGCTACGGGTGGAATCCTCCCTCCGTCGGCAATCAGTATCATCACCACCAACAGTACCCTCCTCAGTAAAGATCCTCACACTTCTTGTAAATAACAGACGAGCGGGTCACTCTTGTCCAATCTTTTACCGGAAACTTTCTTGTTTCTACTCTACATGTGTTACTTCTTAATTTATTCTGAAATTTTTTTTATTTTCGTAATAAACTCAAACATAACAATAACAAATGTTCAACAATGATTTCAACAATTTTCAGTTACTTTCTCATTTTCTTCTTCTTTGCACCTCCGCCGGCACCGGCTCCTTTGTTCTTAATGCTCATTTTGAAACGTCCTGCTCCTTCTTCCGTATCTCCGAAGTCGTCGTTTTGGCGTCGCTTCTTTCCTGATTTCCGTTTTTCGTCCATGTCTTTCATTTCTGTTTTCGCATTCTCCATCGCTTCCTGTGTACGCTCCACAAGGACCATAACTTCGTTTTCCACACACTTGTATTCCTCCAGTTTCTTTCCTGCAAAAGAAATTACTCAGCGAACCGAGCAAAATTCAAGTTTTACCTAAATGGGTCTCAATTTTCTGATAAGCTTCCACATCATACTGAGTGACAACGGTGATCGCGAGACCACTTCGTCCGGCACGAGCTGTCCGACCGACACGATGAACGTAATCTTTCGATTGCGAGGGCATGTCGTAGTTGATGACCATGTCGACGTGTGGAATATCGAGTCCTCTCGCCGCCACGTCCGTACATACCAAGATCTCGCGAGCTTTGCTCTTGAATTTGTTCAACGAGCCGAGACGCTTTTCCTGAAAACACGAGGGTGGTGTTGGTCAACGATCAAGTTCACTGAAAAGTGTTCTCTCGTCATGACGGGGGAGGCTCACCTGACTCATCTGACCGTGAAGCGGAACTGCTTGCATGCCCAATTGACGGAGCATAACAGCAATTTGCATAGCGGTAGCACACGTAGCGCAAAACACAATCGAGGTGTTTCCGGCGTGTTCGTTGAGAAGGTAGACAAGGTAGGTCTCTTTGTACTTGTTGGGAATGAAGATGTAGTGCTGCTTCAGATTGTCGACAGTCTTGTAACGAGTAGAAATGGACACTCGTGCTGGGTCTCGTAACGAAGCACGTTCCAGCTTGGAAACTTTTTTCGTCATGGTCGCAGAGAAAAGATACGTCCTTCGCTCGCGAGGAATAACTTTTAGAATTTTGTCAAGTTCCACTTCAAAATCCATGTTTAAAATACGATCAGCTTCGTCCATGATCAAGAACTTGAGAGCCTTCAAATTGAATCCTTTCGTGTTCTCCAAATGGTCCACAAGGCGTCCTGGAGTGGCCACAATGATATGAGGTCTTCTGGCAAGAGCCATCGCTTGAGCAGCCATGTCAACTCCTCCGACAATAACTGCTACGATCAATCCGATTCCGGAACCGAGTGCTTCGAACTGTTGTCCAATTTGAAACGCCAGCTCTCTAGTTGGCGTCAAAACAAGACAGAAGAAGGCTTGTGGGTGATCGAGTAGCGACTGAAGAACAGGAATAGCGAACGCTCCGGTTTTTCCAGATCCGGTTTCTGCCAAACCGATCACATCTTTTCCAGCTAGAGCATGCGGGAGGGCTGCCTGTTGAATTTTCGACGGCTTAACCCATCCTAGACGCTGGCACGCATCACACAGCGGCTGAGAAACGCCAAGTTCGGCGAATGTTTTCTCTTCTAACACTTCTTCGATTTCGTCTTCGATTTCATCGGAAACGGCTTTTTCTGCAATGTTGGAGAAAAAGTATAAAACTTTTGAAATTCCTAAATACTCACTTTTAGTCAAAACTTTCTTTTTGTTCACTAGAAACTTTTGAGTATCCTCCCCATCGGACGAAGAAGAATCCGACATTCTGAAACTAAACTTTGAAGAAAGAAGGTAATTATTGAATAGGGAGAGAGTCACAGCGCGTTGGCATACATCGGTTTTTTAAAATTCATAATTATAACTTTAAAAATTTCGAAAAATAACTGAAAACAACAAAATAAAATATTTCAAAAAATATAAACAGAAAATACGAAGTTGTGCATTATGCCGTGCGCTCTTATGTGTACGCATACACAGTCAGTGTAGATTTACGCAGTGCACATTATTTTACGACACGCAAATACAGTATGGCCAGGATAGTTCATGACTTTGTTCACAGAATATAGAAAATGGAAAACGATTTATTGAATCATAATAAATAAGTAGGAAACAGATTTATTGAATCATAATGAATAAGTAGGAAACGGTCAATTGAAACAGACGCCTCTCAGTCGTTATTCTGTACGTTTGCGGAGCAAGTCGGCCAAGTTGAGAAGGTGCGAGTTGGTCATTTCGTAGAGTGGACTGAGTTGGACAGAACCGGTAAGGCGGAAGTTTTTCGAAGTGTACAGTGGTTCTGGAATGGCGTCGGATTGGAGAGAGAGAACGTCGGAGGGGGGAGGGCTACCGTAGATTCGACGTTCGTACTCTGGGTCTCTATGCAGGAATCGGTGGGAGAAATCGGAGACAAGAGAGTGACACTGAAAACAGAAGAATGATCGAAATTGAGGTGTGGGAATGGGAAAACTCACGAGAACGACGAACGAAATGAGGAGAACGAGTCGCGAAATCATTCCGTCGAGTGCCAAGGTATCTGCAAGAAAACATGTCATTTTGGTCCACGATTCGACGGGAAAACGATGCGAAAAACCGATTTCTGTCTTCATGGGAAAAATAGAAAAAAGAGAGAGAGAGAGCTGATATAAAGTGATAAAAGAAGGCGGATTGTCTGATTTTTTAAGGCGAAAACCGCACACAAAAGGTTAATCAGCGGCTTAAGGAATGCGCCTCTAATAACGATTGTTGGAAACGTTTCTGAGAAGTAACAAGTTCTAGGTAAGTGGCAACGGAAGACACTTCTCACGTCATTTACCCGACGAACTTTGTTTCTTGAGGAGATTATGTTAGCAGAGACAGAAACAGTTCTCCTTTATACAGTGGTTGTGTGTACAATTTTTGGTGTTTCTTGTTAGAAGATCAGCTGATTGCGGTGGAACTTTTCGACAACATCGGATTTTGGCACAGTTCGTGGAGGCTGCACCAATTCAAAATGGCAGCTATTGTGACTCAGAAGACGCATTTGAGAGCTCCTGATCTTTTTCCCGTTTCTCGAACGAAACATTTCTAATAGTCTCTAGCGATAAAGCATTCAAGTCCTCTAGCTTTATTTGGAATGTGACCATGAACGGGTACTTGGTATAGTGGAGGATTACAATTCATTGTTGAAATAGAGCACTTTTGTCTTCTGGAGAATCATGATGAACCTTTTCGATTCGACGACGGCGAGGATCGAAGAGCGAGTGTGTGTGTGTGTGCGGTTAGTTTCGATTTCAAATGGCCGCTTGGAGTGGTGATCGAAACCAACAGATAACGGTCAAAAGTCAGTGGACCTTCAAAGTCAGTGGGCCTTCCTCCAAAAGAGTACACTTAAATCGGTTCAAAATGGTTTTCTTAGGCCGCGTCTTGGACAGGAAACGGACAGTCGGTCTGAGAACGTGCCCTTTTTTTGGAAACCATAACCAGCAAACTGATTTTCTGAAACCTGACTGAAATTTCGCGGCTCAAACAGACAATTTATGCCGAGGTATACTATTTTGGAGGACGACACACTTATCACGGAAACACGACGCGCATATCGAATGCAATCGCGCTTTTTGGTTCTAATGCATTAAATTCAAATTTTGCTGCGTACGTCTCTCCATTTCACTCACTATTTCCAGCTGCGTTGCCGAAATAGCGGGAAAACAGGCGAGACGCAGACCACCGTGGAGCGGAGGAGCACGATTGCATTGCATGCGCACTTTATGATTCCGTGACTTATGTATTTTTGGCCAGTACGTGCGGTACTGTACAAGGTCTACTTTTTTCGACGTTATCGGAGGGCTCATCTGCATTGGGGCTAAGTGAGACAGGTCTTCTGATATCAGATATCAGTGATTCATCTAATCGAGAACCGTGCATTTCGTAGCTTCACCGCTTCGTGACACATGATTCTTGGGCTACGGAGCCATCACGGGAATATGTTCAAAAGAAACAGAGAGAAGATTTATTAGACGATGATGAATGAGACCATTCGAAGAGAAATTGTACAGCTATTGTGTGAGCAGTCGTTCGAAACAGACGCCTCTCAGTCGTTATTCTGTACGTTTGCGGAGCAAGTCGGCCAAGTTGAGAAGGTGCGAGTTGGTCATTTCGTAGAGTGGATTGAGTTGGGCAGAACCGGCAAGACGGAAGTCTTTCGAAGTGTACAGTGGTTCTGGAATGGCGTCGGATTGGAGAGAGAGAACGTCGGAGGGGGGAGGGCTACCGTAGATTCGACGTTCGTACTCTGGGTCTCTATGCAGGAATCGGTGGGAGAAATCGGAGACAAGAGAGTGACACTGAAAACAGAAGAATGATCGAAATTGAGGTGTGGGAATGGGAAAACTCACGAGAACGACGAACGAAATGAGGAGAACGAGTCGCGAAATCATTTCGTCGAGTGCCAAGGTATCTGCAAGAAAACATGTCATTTTGGTCCACGATTCGACGGGAAACCGAACAAAAAACGGCGACGGCTGGCCAGAAGAAGGATCTTCTTCTCGGTGGACTAATTAGAAAAACAGCAGTGGGGGTGTGACTATAATAAGACGGCGTGAGGGGCGGAGAGGGATGAACGGGGGGAGGAGGAGGAGCTGCAATTGCAGACAATAACTTAAGCATCGGCTTAACGCCGCATACAAATAAACGGCGGCTATAGACAATGACGGGTTGGGAGCAGAAAACAAATAGTAGCAAGTATTCTGGATGGATATGGGTTGACGTGGCACCGGAAGACACCGCTGACTAGGCGAAGGGAGACTCGAGTCGTTCAATGTTTTTCGGGAGGCGGCCACGTCATTGGGCTCGCGGAGCCGGCGAACCGTAAAGGACGTGATCAAGGGGACTGGGGGGAAGGAAAAAACAAAGAGTTTCGATCTCTGAAACTGCCCGTTTTGGAGCTTTTCGTGCAAATGCGAATAGACGAATCCTTTGATGGAAACCTGCAAATCGAGGGAATGGTGTCATTGGAGAAGTCCTTCAGTTTTCAAATTTCGAAAACATTCTCTAACAAGACACCCAATGTGTTCTTTGAAGACTTGCCGTGTCCTCATTTGGATAATGGAAAAGAGAGAAATACGGAGATCACAATGAATATGTTTGAAGGGGGGAAGTGTGGGAGGAGTCATAACAAATGAGAAGAGCCGACGAGGCGGTGGAGAAGAAGGCGATAAAAGAGACAATTGGGTTATTTGTGGAAGCGGAAGGGGAGGGAATTGATGAGAAAGTGCAGCAGTGTAGTTGTCCCCCACAGCCTCCAATTGATGAGAGTGACGTCGTATTGAGGGGGAGGAGGCGCTCTGCTGCCCCCTTTCCAAGTTCCCACACCTTGAAATTCAAACGAGTTCAAGAGTCTCGAATTACACGACAAATGAGCCAACACGGTATCCTGGGAGTGCAGAGAGGGAGATCTCTGTGAAGTTGGCTGGTTAGCGATTCCGGGTGCAAAGCGATTTCTGGAAACGGAAGCGGTTCGTTGCTCATTCCACATGTACACTGGCTCGCGTGTACATCCCTGACGTGTTTCGTGGGTTGGACGTCAGTTACCCGAACAGGAGATCAAAGTGAAATGGAAGGCTACAGGTGCTGAGTGATTTTAAGAGACAGAGGACACGTGTCTAATTGTAATCGAATTCTCTCCGCGATTTTTTGGAGGAGAAGACACAGCGATGCAACATTCTTATATGGTAATCGTCAAGAATTAATTTTCAGAAGAGCCAAAACTTGAAAAATCGTCTGGTACACCTTTTTGAAAAAGCCGTACTATCGGATTCCATTGAAATGGTCCCCGCAGCCGAGGGAGCTCTGTTGGAGAACCATTACATCTCGAGACTGATGGGAGATATCAAAAAGTTTTCAACAGCATGCTTGTAGATCATAACTAGGACTACAAGTTTGCTGTTGACAACTTTTTCATATCTCTTATCAATTTCGAAATATAATAATTCTCCGGCAGAGCTCTCCTCGGCTATTGGGCCCTTTCGATGGCATCCGATAGTACGGTATTCCTTTGGTGGAGCGCGCTTGCTGACTACGTCGGCCGCTTCACCCCCGTGGCACAGAAGAGACCATCACTGGTGAGCACAAGAAAGAGCACAAACGACTGAAACCCCCCAGATCAGACGAACAACACATGGTCGCAAAATGGGCGGAAATGATCGGAAGGGGGCGGAGCGAGAAGGGGGGCTTCTGCGCGGTCTTTCAAAGATCGGTGCCGGAATATGTTCAAAAATGACACCACGGGAAAACAGAAAAGATCAGAAGAGCAGTGAACACTTTCCGCCCGTAGTTTGGTGTTTGATGGCGAAAGTGATACTGAAAGAGAAGGAAAGAGATTTCGAGAGTTTCCGCAATGTATTTATATTCCACAGAATGCTGACATTTTGATCCAATCGGGAGATTTTTGTTCATTTTCTTCTGAAACCGGAAGGAAATGGTGTTACTCTGCTCTCGTTTCGAGCCAAAAACATCGAAAGGGGCGGAGTCAGAGTGGAAGAAAAACCAAACATCTTCTACGGATTACCACGCTAAATCTGACAGTATTGGAAGCATGCGACGCTTTTGGACTTCCGACAGAGAACTGTTTCACCGCAGTGCTGAAAATCCTCGTTTTTCGACGAAATTGGGCGTTTTCGAGTCTTCATAAAAAGGAACCGTTTCTTAGTCGAGCTCTCACATTTTGATATTGATAACATTGCAGAAGAACACTTTCGGATACTGTAAATCGATATCGCATAGTGGTTTCCTGTGCAAAAGTCTCATTTTTCAGATATTTCGTCTCAAAATAAATACTGTAAATAAACCATGTTTTTTTCACGGAATGAGGAGTTTTTTGATCACTTTGAGACAAGATATCTGGAACACTTGACGCTTGTGCAGGCACGCACTATGTGGGATCGATTGCCAGTATCAAAAAGTGACATTCTGAGAGATAGCCAACTCTTCAGTTCATCAATGTCACATTTCGATGTGCCCTTGTTAAAACAGTCCAATTGTGGGAGATATTATAAGGTCGAGTCATTCCGAACACTCGGGAGAGTATCTTTCCCCCTCTCATTCGCTGCTAAACCGAATTCAGAATTCACTTCAGCTCTGTGATCTCTAGTGGAGAACAATGTGTCCTTCTACAGTAATCCACAATATGAGAAACACGAGTACGCAGCAAAATCGACTTCATTTGGGATGCTCGAAAGTGTCTCTTTAAAAACCGCAACATTAGACAAGCACAATCGGCAAAAAAACACTTTGTGATTTCTACCCGGAATCGCTTTTGATCAGTGAAAATCACTGTGATTAACTCGGAAAACGCATTGCGAAACACGAGAAAACATCTGTTTTTCGTGCTCCAACCATTCTCTTTCGACACCCCCTCATTACGGAGAGAGACACCGTTTTAGAGTGCTTTCACTGAGAGCACTGGTGCTATAAATGTGCCAAATTGAGTGGAAGGAGCTGGAAAAGGACTGGATCGGAAGGGACTGGAGGACGACGTCTACCCGAATGTGTTCGTGGCAAGTGAGTAATTTCTTTCGGCAGGGAACCCAGTTTGTTTTTGATTCGAACACAATCGGGCACGGGCGGTCTGATTGGATTTATGGGAAACGGGAAAATAACTCGTGAATTATGACACATTCTGCGAATGCGAAACAAAGAACGACACAAAGAAATAGGAGGCGGCGGCGGGAAAATATTATAAAATTAGGACGAGGTGTCTCGTGGCGAAGAAAGTGGAAAACGACGACGGCAAGTTTCAGAGAACATTGTCTCGGATAGAGATCACAAACGGAAGCGAGAGAATGAGGGGGAGTATCGTCTGTTTCACCTGGGGGAGAAGCAGCCGGTTGATCTCATTTTAATTGCATTTCTCCCGAATCAAACGATTACGTGAGCATTTCAACCGGCTCCCGGAGAAGAAGAAGAAGATGGAAATAACGCGTTTTCGTGGACTTTGTGATCTCAACGCCTTCTTCTTCGTCTTATTTGATGATAAGATGACATTTCCTGTACTCACTGACCGCACAAAGTAATGCAGAGTACACCCACACACACACGTGGCTCCGACTACGGAAGTATTGAGACATGCTTCGAACTAATAGATCTTGTAATTGAAACGTCATCTGTCTCAACGTCACTTGTCGTCTTTCGTGATGAAGCACGACGACTTCAAATCGAATTATCGCCAGGTGGCGCGGGAAATTGTTTGAATCGAATTCTGGAACACATCTCGGGTGATACTAGACAGAACTCACGTGAACCGCGAGGTTGAGGTTTGAGGTCAAAACTTTGAGCAACTAATGTGAAAGAGAACCCCTTTAGATTCCCGCGTTCCAGTCGTTTTGCCGATTTTCCAAAAGCCGCCAAAAAGCCACGGAACAGAAACTTTTCAGCGTCTCTTTATATGCCTGTTTAAGTTTACACTCATTATATCTCGAGATTGATAAGAGATATCAAAAAGTTGTCAATAGCAAACTTGTAGATCAAAACTTGGACTGAAAGTTTGCTGTTGACAAACTTTTGATATCTGTTATCAATCTCGAGATATAATGATTCTTCGGCAGCGTTTGCCGCTCTATTCGAGAAAATGCAGTATGCCGCAAAAGTGGTCTTCTTAAAAATTGGGTCTCGCAGCGACCTCTCGTAAATCCACCCGGAAACCGTTTTGCACTGTCGAAAAAGGTCGGAAAAGGCGACTTTTGCGAGTTTTACGACAGAGTTTCAATAGGGAAAAATGTCGGGATAGACGATGAAAAAGGCATTTGGAAAGGTCCGTTCGATTTCATTTCCCGTTGTGGCCTCCGTTGCGAGACCCTCCTGGTAGCTACCGTAATCAGCGTTTTGCGAACGCCTGATAACTCTGTGATCACTTCAGACGGCTGTCTTCCGTCGTTCAAAACACCCGGCATCATCATCTCTTTTGCAGAATTCTCTCCCAAAACGCGACGTTTTCGTCGAGCAATCGAGTGTCTTCTTCTCGACTAATCACATTATTTTTGAAAACATCGGTCCACTCGTAGTCGTCGGCGTAAAACTCACGCGACACGCGTTTCCTGCCCTATCACCAACTAATCATCTACGATAATCGGATATAGTTCGATTAATGACTAGTCGAAGAGAAAAACGAGGGGGTGATGAGTGTCAACGGAGCAGAACAATGTGGCTTCTTGTCCGGAAGGCGGGGGAGGAAATGAGAAAACGGACGGCTGGCGAGATGTGTTATGAGCCGGCCTTTGGGAGACAGCGAGAAGGGGACGAGATTTGATTACCGTACTATCGGATGCCGTCGAAACCGCGACCGAGGAGAGCTCTGCCGGAAAACCATTATATCTCGAGATTGATAAGAGATATCAAAAAGTTATCAATGAACATTTTGTAGATCACAACTAGGACTACAAGTTTGCTATTGGCAACTTTTTGATATCTCTTATCATTCTCGAGATATAGCGATTCTCCGGCAGAGTTCTCCTCGGGGCCATTTCGATGGCATCCGATAGTTGTCTCTGTCGTTGATATCACTGAGAAAACGAGTTTCTCGGAGTTGTCCGCGCAGATTCAAACTGGTCGAGGTGTCCGTGGGATTTCGCACATTTTCAATCGCGTAAAGTTCATCGAGTTCTGTCTGAAATTCTGCGGAATGAGCTCGTGAGCTCTCAGAGGTTTCCCGAGTTCTCACTGAACCGAAGCGAGTGCTCCATCGATTCTTGAAAATCCTTCAAGCTTGTTGCAAAATCGTTATCCTCGTCGGCTGTCTTCCGGTCTGAATTACTCGTCGCTTCCGATTGCTTTATATCACATGAGAGTACGAGAGTGTCGAAGACACGTCAATCATTTATGGGTGCCCGCGCAAATGTGAGAACGTAGAAAGAAAATGAGATGAGGGGAGAGAGAGAAAGTGCAATAAATAAGGAAAGTTATCGGGTCATTATCATCTTGATTACAACAGTTATGTGAAAAAATGTAGTTATTGGAACTTGCTCTAGGTATGTTATTGGAACTGCTCTCAGTATAAAAAAACTTGGGAAAAATTCAAGTCAATGATAATGGTTTGAGCGGCGATGGAAGAAGAGTCGACAAAAGAAAAATGTCGAGAGAGGGAATTGAGCCAAAAACCTTCCCACTATAACCTCTTTACCCACATTCACATTTTCATTTCAACGGGTAAAATGTCAACATCTCGGAAACTACTACTTCTCGATACTTAGACAGAAAAAAATTCATATGGGAAATCGAGAGCATGAATTTCAAAATTATCATCGAAGGGTGAAAGATTGAGAGAGCCGCGAACGCGAGTCTGTAGAAAAAAAAGGATGTTGGCTGGTGAATGCATATCGAAACCTTCACGGTTTCTGTTTTCCACTAATAGAAACGATCACTTGATTTACCCCCTCAAGCCCTCGACTGAAGGGGAACGCATGCCCTCTAATCACACCAGCCGTCGGGGTCTGCAGAGGAGCTTCAAAGGCAGCACTAGCTCCAGAGCTCCCTGGACCCCAGCAACACTGGAGGGCTCAATGCACCACTTCTGCCGAACAGCTTGCACCAACAACAACAACAACAACATCACTTGATTTATCATATATTCATTTACATGTTATCTTGTTTGATATGCATGTCGATTGAGATGGAAGTGATACTGAGCATCATCAGGTTACTGGAATTAGGGATGTCGATCAAGTAGCGCGTCATCAAATCGAAGTTGTAAATTGGATATCGAGACAGATAATCGTACGCTTCTTCGTAGTTCTCGTGTTCACCTATTAAAAAATGTGAGGCCAACTTATCACCATGATTCAGAGCCATCTGAAAGGGAACTAGTATGCGATTTTAAGTGTTCTTCCGCCAACTCACCTCCACAACCATTTCGATGTCTTTTATGGACATTTTGACATTTTGCAGTTGAAGATACGGTATGTGTCTCATTTTTTGCAGAGGGTGATGATCGGCGTGCAGACTGAGTCTTTCGAGGTGTTTCCAGTGCTCGGAGTCGGTGAGTTTGTCCAATTCTCCATGCCCAGGGTGCAGTTCCACATGAAGACTTGTTAGTTTCCTGGGTTTCGTTCGAGACAGAACTTGCATGAGTTCATCCAAGTTCAACGGGAAAGTTATCTGGAGCCCTCCTAGATTCAGTTTATGATCCAACGAATTGAAAAACTTCATGACGTTGGCCCGGAATACAGCCTCATCCAAGGCCCTCTGTTCCGCTTCGTACTCCCATGAAATAAAGCTAAAAAACCACACATCGATGTTGGGGTTGCTGACAAGTGTGGCGAAATCAGAAACAGCCATCGATATGTGATCCTTCCCTTCGATCAACTTCTCCCATTCTCCGTCTCTTATCACACATCCTTCCGGATGGAAGTGATATTGGATAGATGTCTCTCTAATTCGGCATTCCTTCGAAGGTTGTGGCTTCGAATACACACTGATTTCCAATGAAATCTTTCCGTTACTCATCCACAAGTAAACGCCGAAATAGCGGAGAGCCGTGTTGTCGACGAAAGTGCGCAACTGTTTGGAGCATTTACTCAACAGCAACCTTTAAATTAATCTATTTTCAGCTTCCGATGACTATTAAACAAACCTCGAGCGAGTATCCGACGAAAACACGATTTGATTCATCACATTCCACGGCATGTGGGACAGAATTGGGGACGGTTTCATAGTTTATGGGACAGAATTCGTCGGAAAGAAGCGAGAGAGCACACAATGCACTTTGGAGCACACACGTTCGATTACTGCGGACGGGGGGGGGAGTTGGGGGTCAGCACAACGCTCGATCGTAACATTGACCTGGGACCAGTTGAGCACACAACAGAAGGGGAAGCAGAGGGAGAGAACGGGCGGCAGTCGGAGGTCTTTGGAGGAGACGGCTCTTTTGTTTCGAGGGGGAGGGATACTGATTGCATTTACCGAAGGGTTCCTCTTGGAAGTGGAATTGGAATTCGATGAAAACATCAAATTCAGATTGCTGTCCCCAGTATCCTAAATGCAAGAAAGGCAGACCAAAGTGGTTCGAAAGACGCTAAAAGGAAATACTTCTTCGCAGAGACATCTAAAAAGCGAAACGTAAATATCAAATCAATTCTTTCCTCCAGAACAAGTTATCCTGAGACAGTCGCCAAACTGTCGTGAGTCCTCATTTGATTCTCTCTTCTTTTAAGAACTACAAAATGGCTTACTGTACTCAATACGGCTGTCAACTACTATCGTCGCTCGCTCAAAGATCCGTGCGGACGCGGAGGAAAGGCTCGTCATTTTATCAATTGTTCCACATCATCGTTGCTGACCTCAACCTCCGTTTTCATTCCTGTAGATCGGCCACCTGGCAACCAGAAGATGTTGTCGTTTGGTGTGCCTCCGGCCTTACATCTGGACTCATTCGAGCACATTCCCCGTCGCCCCGCCGGGGCTGACGGCCAAACGGATAAACGGACAAACTCCCAGAAGTCTTCATAAATTGTAGTGAGGATTTCCGGTCGGAAGGGAGAAATCACATCATGAATTGAGATGTGATTTGGCTCAATATTCTTTCTCTGAAATCTCTTACAAGGGAACCTTTTTCAAGTCAAGGTTACAACTTTGGAAAACGGACTTCATACGCTGAAGGAAGACCTTTAGTAGGGCATAAATCCGTTTTCAAAACCTGCAAAATACTATTTTGAAGTACTGAAATTTCGGTCTGGAATGACATTTTCATGCCTTACGGGTCACTGTGCTCTCCCTGGTTCCTGTCCGATTTTCAAAATTTTGATTTTTCTTTGTCTTTCTGATTTTTTTGATTGTTTTTTTCAAGTTAAAGTCCGAAAAAAAAACGTTTTCGGGGAAATTTTGAAAAGGCATGAAAATGGCATTTCAGACCGAAATTTCAGTACTTGAAAATAATATTTTGCAGGTTTTGAAAACGGATTTATGCCCTACTAAAAGTCCTCTTTCAACCGATGAAGTCCGTTTTCCAAAGTTGTAATCTTGATTTAAAAAAAGGTTCCCTTGATAGTCATTTTCACGAATTCAATTTTCGATGATATTTCGCAAAGTGATAAATTTTAACTTACCGGCTCAACTTTAAGTTTTGACCGTTTAAGGTGATCAGAGGCTTTCCAAGATTGCGAACTTTCGAATGTATCGTTGCTGCGATAGGCCCGCAGAAGCAGTTCTGCCGAAATGCCAAGTTGTGGTGAGATGTGAACACAGTTAAACAACCCATGGTTTATATTTCTCAGTGCGATTTTTAATACATTGCAAACAGTCCAAGGACAAATGTACAATTCAAAAGAGGGAAGATGCTAGGCATGAAAAATGAAAGGAGAGGAAAAATGGAAGCAAATGGAAAAAAGAAGGAAAAAAGGAAAAAAGAGGGAAGATGCTACCCGTTTTGGGAAAGACAAGGTAGATGATCACAAGTTGTCGTCTTCTCGGTTGACTGATGGACTGCGAGGGATCACTGTTGAGGCGATGGTACCAGCTACGGAGGCTGCTCGGACCTGAAAGCATTTCTATTTGTAAGACTATTCACTCTTTGATCTTTGATGGTGTACACCTCCAAGAGATGTGCGCGAGCACATTTTTTATTTTTATTTTTATTTATTTTATTCATTTAACACCGAGAAGAGTATATAACACGTAAAGAAGAACGAGGTAGGGGATGAATAAAACAATTTAAAATTACCTAATAAGCGTAAGTGTCTAGATCAGGAAAGTGGTAGCGTTTAGTGATAATGTTATGAAACATACTTAAAATCAAGATTAGGCGCCTGCGTTTGAGAGAAGTAAGATTGGACTGGTTTAATCTATCATTATAATCAAGGAAAGGCAGGTTGCACCTCTGGTAAACTCTGCGCGAGAAGGTTCTGAGCACGGACTCTAATTTATTATTGAGCGCAGGAGAAGACGGAAGATTACGCAGCCAAACTCGAGAATAGCATTCCTTGTTTTATTTTTCACGCAAGGTGTGAGCTTCTCCGATCGGACACGTCGACCGTGGTTCGCCGTGTCCGACAGGCCGAATGCCGAAGGGCAAAAAGAAGAAAAAGGACACGAAATCAGCATTGGAATCGGAAAGGAATCTGGAAAGGAGAATCCAGAAAATCGTCAAGGATGCAATTGACAAAGCTTTTGAGAAATTTTTCGGCAAAAAAAACGAGAAGAGCAACGCAATCAGCAAGGAACCGCTCACACAGGAGAGCGAGGAAGAGAAAGTAGAAGGTGTACCAATGCCAATCGAGGTCGAAGGATGCAAGCCCAATGAGATAGCCAGTATCACGAAGTGGGAACCCGAAGCGGGGAAGTTAGAGCTGGCCTTGGAAGTTCGAGCTTCTTTGTCACCTCACATTCACAAAAGACCTGTCTTCATACCAAATGGACCAATGATCAAAGCCACAAGGACAATGATTCGAGGATCTTCGCCAGATGACGTTTGGCACAAGTGGAGACAACGCAAAAGACGCCGATAAATTCTAGCTCTCGCCCATACGTTCACATGAGTCACCTGGTCACTACACTTTTTTAAAATTCTTATTCACTTCTCAATGAAGTATCGAAATAAATAAATAAATAAATAGGGGAATATAAGTGTTAAACATTTTAAAATAGAAGGCGGCATTGGTAGAGCGGGAAGAACGCAGAATCTGATGAGATTTGAGAATCGCAGCGGCGGCAATCTTATGAATGTGTTTATCGTAGCGCAGTTTGTTGTCCACAAGAATCCCCAAGTCACGCGCGTGATCAACGGTAGATATAATGCTGTTATTGATACGATATTCTGTGTTGGGGTTGTTTTTCCCTAAATGCATAGCTACGGTTTTGCCTTCGGCAAGGCTAAGCTTCCAGACGCTGCACCAATTTTTAATGATTTTGAGACTAGCTGACAGAGATTCCGGATTCGAGCTGATAAGTTTCAAATCGTCTGCGTAGGCAACAGGAAATACATCAGAGGGGAAAGAATTCAAAAGATCATTTATGAACAGAAGGAACAAGAATGGGCCATTAACCGTACCTTGAAGGACTCCAGAAGTATTAGAGAAAGAATTGGAGGAGATATGATTACCTATTTTGACTTTAGAGCATCTACTGGAAAGAAAAGAATTGAAGAACTTGACAAGATTAGGATCAAGACCGAAGCGTAGTAGTTTTTCTAAGAGTAAAGAATGCTGGACTGAGTCAAAGGTGCGCTTAAAGTCGATCAGAATGATGTCTACAAACTTAGAACTGTCAGAGAGAATATTGTGGCAACGCGAGAAGGAATGGAGGAGAGCGAGCGTGCAAGAGCGTGAATTAAGGAAACCATATTGAAAAGAAGAAAGTTTAGGAAGAAGAACTTGTTTTAGAGGTGAGAGGATAACTTTTTCAAAAACGCGAGCGAGAGGCGGAGTGAGAGCAACTGGACGGTAATTATAAGGATCAGCGGTGCTGCCTTTCTTATGTGCAGGTGATACTATAGAGCTTTTAAGGACTTCGGGAAAGGTACAACTAGAGAGACATTCACAAAAAATAAGGGAGAGAGGGATAGAAAGAGAGTCCACACATTTTTTGATGACGAGAAAATTGGTGGAATCAAGAGAGAATCCCGTTTTAGGGGATATTTTGCTAATAATCCTGGAGATGTTAAAGGGGGAAAAGTCGAAAGGAATTGCAAGTGGCTTAGGGGGAGGGCGGAGTGGAAAAGCTGGCAAACATTACTGAGGGGATTCTCAGTGGTCAAAAACGGGAAACGCAGTGTTTGGGGTCGACAGGCTGCCTATCAGGCTTGGTCGGAACCGGAACCGGAATTTCCGAAAGTTCCGAAATTTCCGACCATTTTCGGAACTTTTTTCCGACGGAACTTTTTCCGAATCTTTTTTTCGGAACTTTTTTCCGACGGAACTTTTTCCGAAAATTGTCGGAAATTCCGGAACTTTCAACGAAAAGAAAAAAGTCTTCAAAATAGCCCGCGAAATTTGAAAATGAATAGAAATTTAGCACTGAAAATGAGAATTTGTTGATTTTTCAGCAAGGAGGAACCTTTTTTCCGAAAATTTCTCTGATAGAAGTGTTCGCAAGTGCTTGGCGCAACTTTTGAATGCTCGACGGGCCCAAACGGTTCGATATTCGCAAAGTTATTTAAGTTTGTTGTTTTGGCTTGAAAATTCACAAATTTTAATTTTTCTCGAGAACCAATTTTTCTTCAAAAAAATGTTCCCCTAATTGGTTTTTCGAAAACTGAAAATTGTATTGCTTTCCACTCGTTTATTGTTTAATTTTAGATATTTGTTTGTTATTTTGGTCATATATTATTAAATATTACAAAAATCCCGACAGTTCCGAAAAGTTCCGAAAAGTTCCGGTTTTTCCGACTTTTTTTTCGGAAAAAAAAACTCGGAACCAAAATTTCCGACTTTTTTCTTCGGAAAAAAAAATTAGTTCCGAAAGTTCCGACAGGTCGGTTCCGACCAAGCCTGCTGCCTATCCTTACCTGAACACTGTAGGCTGAGTACACCAACGCTCTTCCAAGAACGCCGAAGGGACAGGCTCCGGAGGTTTTCGCAGAAATCCAGCTCAGAGCACTGGAATGCCGAGGGCCAAAAACCTTCACCCCGCCAAGCCCAGCTAGCTGAAGCGGGTGCACAACAACAGCTACAAACAACAAAAAACACTTCCCAAGTTCCCCGCACACTGTCACTGCCGCCTTGTCCGGTGACGCGAGGCGCGCACACAGTGATGGGCGATCCAATCACAGGAGCCAAGGTCACATGACGGTCAGGAAACAACCACCACTACCACTACCATCACCACCAAAACTACTAACCCCGTCCCCAACTCCAGCAACCAAAGACGACAAAGTCAAGTACAAAACTCGCCGGATCGACTTCCGACTCTGCACGCTGAATGCGAGGACACTCTGCACCGATGTTCAACTCGATCACCTTGTCCAGGAGCTCGGCAAATACAAGTACGACGTTTTAGGAATATGTGAGACGAAAAGGAGAAACGGGAAGAAGGCGATACACTCCACGGGCACAGGAATCTACCTGGGAAAGAGACAAGACGGATCGACGTCCGGAGGAGTTGTCTTCGTTGTGGCTCCCCACTTCGTCCACAGAGTTCTCGACTTCAAGACGATCGACCACCGCATCGCCATCCTGAAATTCAAAGTCAACAGAAGAACCACCGCGACAATCATCCAAGGATATGCTCCTACCGCAGATGCCACGGATGACGAGCGCGAGCAATTCTACGATAATCTCCGCATGGTCGCCCGGAAAAACAGATCCCACTACATGTTCATCTGCGGAGACTTCAACGCCACCGTCGGAGAAGGAAGACCCGAAGAACTGTTCGTTGGAAAGCAATCCGCCGACACACGAAACGAAGCAGGGGAATGCCTGGCCGCTTACTGTGAAAGCAGCAGGCTCTTGTGCTACAACAATTTCTTCGAGAAGCCCGCACACCGACGATGGACACACGCAAATCCCACAGACACCTCCAAACGAGAAATCGACTTTGTTCTCGGCAACAGGAAGTGCTGCACCGACGTCCACACGGTCCCGTCTTTCGACATCGGCAGCGACCACCGGCTCCTTCGCGCCCACTTCCATTTCTCGGAGAAGAAGGAAATGCTCGACCGGAAAAACCACAAGGAGAGAGCATACGCCTCTCTCGACACAACGGCGGTAGCTTCACTCAGCCAACGCCTTCCGACACCAGTCTTCGACACATCCGACGTCAGCAAGGACTACGACTCACTGATCGGACACATTTCCGAAATCGAAAGTGCGTGTCTGACGACTCCTCAAACACACAACGAAAGGAGAAGGTCAAAACCGACGCAAAAGATGCTCGACGAGCGGCACGCGATGGACAGATCGCTACCAGCGTTCCGTCCCTTCTCGAAATGGTGCCGGTCACTCGTCGAAACCGACCACTACAACTACTCGCAAGAAAGAGCTCTGGAAGCAGCTGCGAATCGGAAAAGCATAAAAACAGCGATCAAACCCCTCGAGTTGTTCAAGGACGCGATTCCGAGTCTCAAAACAGCTCAAGGTCTCCGAGTAACAGCCACAAGCTCGATCGAATCAGAGATGAAAACCTTCTACACCAAGCTGTTCGAATCGTCACGGTTACCGACTACTCGTGTTCCAGGACTGCACTTCCCAAGCGGAATTTCTGGAAGCTGAAATTCGATCGACAATCGCCGCGATCCCACCGAGAAAATCACCCGGAGAAGACGGAATCACCGCCGAGCTCCTCGAAGCATGCGGAAAACCACTGTTCAAAGCACTCGCCGAAAGGTTCAGTAAATCAGCCAAGCCAGAACAATGTGGCTTCTTGTCCGGAAGGCGGGGGAGGAAATGAGAAAACGGACGGCTGGCGAGATGTGTTATGAGCCGGCCTTTGGGAGACAGCGAGAGGGCGACGAGATTTGATTACCGTACTATCGGATGCCGTCGAAACCGCGACCGAGGAGAGCTCTGCCGGAAAACCATTATATCTCGAGATTGATAAGAGATATCAAAAAGTTATCAATGAACATTTTGTAGATCATAACTAGGACTACAAGTTTGCTGTTGACAACTTTTTGATATCTCTTATCAATTTCGAGATATAATGATAATCCGGCAGAGCTCTCCTCGGGGGCCATTTCGATGGCATCCGATAGTTATCTCTGTCGTTGCTATCACTGAGAAAACGAGTTTCTCGGAGTTGTCCGCGCAGATTCAAACTGGTCGAGGTGTCCGTGGGATTTCGCACATTTTCAATCGCGTAAAGTTCATCGAGTTCTGTCTGAAATTCTGCGGAATGAGCTCGTGAGCTCTCAGAGGTTTTCCGAGTTCTCACTGAACCGAAGCGAGTGCTCCATCGATTCTTGAAAATCCTTCAAGCTTGTTGCAAAATCGTTATCCTCGTCGGCTGTCTTCCGGTCTGAATTACTCGTCGCTTCCGATTGCTTTATATCACATGAGAGTACGAGAGTGTCGAAGACACGTCAATCATTTATGGGTGCCCGCGCAAATGTGAGAACGTAGAAAGAAAATGAGATGAGGGGAGAGAGAGAAAGTGCAATAAATAATAAGAAAAGCATAATAAATAATGGAGATCACATGAAGCTAGAGAGCGTTAATAATCGTCTTCGTCGTTCTCGCCGCCACTTCCAGTCGGATCGCGGCCGCTGTCCATGGCTTCCTGCACCAGAACATCGTATTGAATGTCATTCAGATTTCCGACTCCCATGTCTTCGCGGTATCGCTCACGGCGTCGTTGATAGTCGCGGAACGTCTTCCTGTTGGTTTTCTTCTTCTCGGGAGTAGTAGGCAGTTTCTCGGGTTTCAGATCTCCAATTGTAATTTTGCTTCCCTCCTCGTGAAGGAATGCACACAATTGGCTTTTCGGATGAACGACCATCGTCTCGATGACAGTTTCGGTCTTTCCGTTTTCCACAGAATGCACGAGGAACTCGTTCTCCTCGGCCATATAGCGGATCATACGAGTCGCACGTCCTGTTCCAGCTTGATTTGACGTGAACTTTCCCTATAATACTCACTCGTTGAAATTTTAAAAACATGAAGTTTTACCAGAATTAGAAGATGCTGATGATGTAGATGGAACACGCGGTCGTACTCGACGAGATTATCGTAATCCGGATGCTGAAGCAAATGAATAATTCGGCACTAGAATTCGGAAACTATTTACCAGTTGTTCAGAGTTCACATCGATTCTCAACTCGTTCTCGTCCACTTCCATCGGTTCGCCTGCTCCACCAGCCGCGGTTTGGTTTGTAGCCGCGGCCGTCCTCCAACGAGAAGTTTCAGCTGTGACTTGCTAGAAAGATGGAATGAGTCTTGAAGTTACAAAAGTGACCTACTTGGAATTGGAAGACAGTTCTTGACGGATTGTACTCTTTACTCTTCACAATATGTTCGTCTTCCCAGTTTATTTTCGGCAGGAGAACTGTTGTGCTGAGTAGATTTTTCTCGACCACTGACACAGTGATACCGCCGTTGTAACTGGAAATCAATTTACTTCCAGATGCCGTGGAAGGCGAAACTCTCACTCTATTGATCGGTCAAATGTCGAAGTATTTTCTTTTTGATCCGATGGAACTGTATTGCAGAGTTTAGCGTCGATGTAGCCTCTATGTGCTGCGTCAGAAGCAATCTCATGAATGAAATGCTGGAAAATAATCAGTCTCATTAGAAAACAATGCTATTTACAACTCACAACTTCTGGTTTTTTCTCATCTCCAAACTTGTCGGTATGCAGTCTCTGAGGATTTGAAAGAAGTTCCGCGAGACTTTCGAGCGCCGACAATAATCTTAATATCAAGAAATAGGTATATAAATGAATCACTCAATTTTACCCGATCTTCTTAACTTCGTCCGAATTCTGCCAATTTCCTCTATCGTTGAGAACAGCGTCGAAGTTTTCGTTGCAGAATGGAAGCGCTCGCCGAGCTTTCGCTGAGATCTCTCTTCCAAAGATTGAGCCGACTGTATCCAGATCACAACTCGGCCCCACTTCTTCTTCTCCCGCCACTACCGTTTCCATATTTTCCACTTCTGGCTGTGGTTCCTGTTCTGCATTCTCTGTTTCCTCTTTCGTATCCATCTTTTCGTCAGATTCTGGGCAAATTTCCTTGCGCTCCATTTTGACTTGGAACCTAAATTGTACTCGATTGATTTCAAATATTACAAGCAGCAGCTCACGTTTTGATCAGTTCCTGTCGTTCTTCCTCTGCTGCGATCTCTAGTTTTTCTAGATATTCAATCTCGCTGAACTTGTTCTTCTTATCTTCTTCTTTCTGTTTTGCAATCAACTGTCTCAAATTAAAAAGCCGCATGACGACCGAATTGGCGTACTCCGCATCAGGAATAAAGTTCGAGACGATGTACTGAAAACGCAATAAGTAAATGAATCTTTGAAACCGAACAAACATCAAGGATGGTTGCAATGTGCATTCGCTTTATCTTCATCAACGTGTTCACTTTCATTGTCTTAGCGAAAGGCTTCGTGAGTGAAATCCACTTAGTGAGATGGCTTAGTTCTTGACTGAAAACAATATGAATTCGTTGGGAAGCACACGAAGTAACTACATCATTGTGAGACACTGGATTCCCAGGTGGCGAACTTTCATTTCAACAACATCCAGGTTCTTCTCCAACTCTTCCAACCACGGGTTCTTTTCTTTCAGAACAACGGGAGGTTCGGTTTCATAAAGGATGCTGTCATCGTTTTCTAGAAATGCGTGCCGCTCTGCTCGCTCAATAGCACTCGCGAACTCGCACCGTTGAAAGCAAAGGTTACGCGCCGCCGATGCCAGTTGTCCACGAGCCAGACGAGATACTTCTCTGAAAACCTAGCTTTTCTCGAAAATCCTGACGTTTCCGAACTCACGCCACGTGTTTTTCTGTGAAGTCACGAATCCCTTGTAGTCCATCTATTCCGAGCCCTCTCTCGAGGAATGCCTCTCCAGCTGCGTCGGTCGAGCCGGAAAGGAGCATTTCGAGGAGAACGTCTCCAATTTTCAACGCTTTCGTCTTTGTGTCGAATCTGCTGTGGAGAATTGAAATTTGAGCGTCCCAATTCCTTTTCGTTGTTTCAAATGCAATTGTGAAAAGATTGTAGCCGAAAAGCAGTCGAACATATCTGAACTCGAATACTTTGATTAAATAAACAAAAGTATAATACCTGAACGCTGCGTCCCACAACGCCTGATCGATGGCTAGTTTGACATTGAACAGCAGTGTATGACAACCTTGTCCGGGCTGTTTCGGGCCAGGTTTCGGTGGTTGCATCATCTGGAAATATGAATCATATGATCATAATTGGCTGCTTACTCACTGTTTCATGGCAATCCAGAAACGGTCCATATGTAGTAACGAGAAACGAAACACCGCCTAACGCGTGGCTGTAGTGCATGTCGTAGAACATAACCATTCCTTGTCTATACTCCGCGATAGTTTCGTCGACGTCGATCACCATGTACGGGAAGACACCGGCGATGAGAACGTGAATTTTGCAGTCTTCAGCAGCCAACAGAACTGTGTTACGAAGCGATTCGTCAAATGTTGCGGAGGAGATGAATGTCTTTTCCAGTGCTTCCTTGTGACCCTCTTCGTGTCTGAACGCCGATCCGTCCTGAAATTTCGACGTGAGATACGTGTCGCGACAAGCCGTGACATCCGCGTGGCCATGTCATTGCTGCTTGTTCGACTGTCGGAAAGCCGTGAACGGTGTTGAAAGTGAGCTTTTACTCCTACCTCGTCCAGACGCTGATACACGAAGCCGATCTCTTCTCGTGAAATGTCCGGTTTCATCTGCGCCACTTCGATTGCGCCGTCGATCGTACCTGAAGAAATAGACATATTTTATTTTCAGACAATGTTTACATCAAAGCACGCATTGCACAACATCAAAAGTGTGGCAATCGTTGGTTCGGGACTTATGGGGTCCGGAATCGCGCAAGTCTCGGCGAGCAGCGGATTCAACGTCACACTGATTGATGTTCGAAAAGAGGCTCTCGATAAAGCGATGAAGTCGATCAACAGCAGTTTGGCACGCGTCTCGAAGAAGCAGGGAGCAGGAGGCTCTCAGGTATCCTCTGTTCGCAGGAATGAAAGTAACTTCATTTTCAGTCGCAATCTGATTATGCCGCGTTGACAATGGCTCGCATAAGCACTAGCAACAATGTGTCAACTGCAGTGGCGAACGCAGATTTGGTCATCGAGGCGGTCATCGAGAACTTGGAACTGAAGCGAGGACTTTTCGCACAAATCGAGCAATCGGCAAAGTCGGATGCGATTCTCGCGACGAACACTTCGTCTTTCCGACTCGCGGACATTTCCAAAGGCATTTCCAACAAGGCTCGCTTCGGAGGACTTCACTTTTTCAATCCGGTTCCCGTGATGAAACTACTCGAAGTGATCCGCACTGAAGGAACCTCTGACGACACGTTCGCAACGCTAATCAAGTACGGGAAGGCGATCGGGAAGACGACGGTCGCGTGCAAGGATAGCCCTGGTTTCATTGTGAATCGTCTTTTGATTCCGTACTTGTTGGAAGCCATCCGCATGTACGAGAGAGAAGACGCTTCGATGACGGTAAGCGGCCGACAGGCAGCCAGAGTAGACAGAGACTTTCAGGACATTGACGCGGGAATGAAAATGGGAGCTGGCCATCCGATGGGTCCATTCGAACTTTGCGATTACGTTGGACTGGACACGGTCAAGTTTGTCATCGAAGGTTGGGCTGCCCAATATCCGGATGTTCCGTTGTTCAATCCGAGTCCTCTACTCGAGAAATTGGTGGCGGAGGGAAAACTTGGACGGAAGACCGGCGAAGGATTCTACTCGTACCAAAAGAACAAAAAATAGTGGACATCCCATATCAGTAGCCCATTTGTCCGTTTAAATCGATGATGCATACTCAGATGAATAACACTTACTTCGCAATGATGGAGCCAGTCCTTCAAAGTTATTCGGGCATGAACTTGTTTCGGTTACGCGGTCCCAGAAAAGCTTTGCAATGGTCTCAGTCGCCACTCTGAAGCACGAATTGTTTTTGAGCAGATGGATGACACGTGACTCACTTTACAGAGAATCTGATTTTTCCGGATTCGACATCGAGCAGATGAAGGATTCCCTTGCTGGTCGACGCGGCGATGAACTTTCCGTCGGGAGAGAAGTGGAGTGCAGAGACGGAGCTCTCCGTTTTGCATTCCGTTCCGACGGCCGGTACCATGCTGATGTTCGTCTTCCAGATGATCTTCCATGATGTCCTTTTCATCATTACTTCGCCGGTTTTCGAACCGAGAGCGATCAGATCGTTATGTGGACTAAAGCACATACTCGTCACCTGAAATCATCATTTCCCTTTTCGCGAAATTCCACCTTTTCAGGTACCTTGAACGGAGTTCGAAATGTTTTTTCATTGTGAAAAATAGTTGATTTGAATATTGAGAATTCCATCTGAAAACATTGAATTCCTTCTGCATTGACTGTTGAAGAGGTATTGTATATTCAAACCTAGAAATTCCGAATAGCTTTGTAAATGCGGTGGATACATGTTTTTTAAGTTCATTTTTTTCATGATTCTCTGGACATAATATTAGGAAATTGCGAACAAGACAAGTATGTTTGAATACTTGCATTTGAAAGAATATTGTGGAAAGTTTACCAAAGTTGAAGATCAAATGTTTGAACGAAACGAGAACATTATCGTAGAGACGGAAGGAAACGGGAACAAATTGAGCAAGTTGAAAAGGATTGAGCAATATTAAAAATTGAAAAAATGGTCTATTCGCGAGCACTTCCATGGGTCATTGCCACTTCTTCTCTCATCGCTTGGATTTCGTGGAATTTACCACGAGCCATGACTTTCAAACAGTTCTGCATTCTCTGTCGACGAGCACGACGCTTCGAGGAAACAGTTTGTTTTTCCGGTTCCACATCATTTTCCTCGGCTTCTTCATAATCATCATCGAAATCCTCGTCCTCTAAGCTTCCTGCAGCAGCGTCTTGCGGTGTATTCGCTCCCTTACTTGTCGGCGCCGGTTGATTGAGTTGAGCATACTTCGATCTCTGGAATAAGAAAAATAATACGGGAATAGCATTGTTATCAATAGCTACCTTGATGGCGAAACCCCAATGCTGCTGCTGTGGCTGCTGTTGAGCTGAATCTGGTGTGCCAAGCGGTGAAACGTCAAAGGCGTTAGAAACACTGGCAACTTGCTGGCCCAATTCACCCAGGATCGCATTGATCATATTGATGTCATCCTCATCACGATGCTTTCTCTTGTTCTTCTTCTTGCGTCGGCGTTCAGAGGAATCAGAATCCGAGTCCACTTTTTTGTTGCGAGAATCCTTGGCCGCTTTATGCAAAGCCATCACATAGGCTCCTTTTTCAATAGAGTATCCTCTCGCTTGCTCGAACGCATCGATTGCTTCGTGAGAACTCCATCCTAGTCGTTCAATGAGGAATCGGCAAATTAAATAGCCAGATCGGTTAATTCCATTGGTACAATGTACACCAATCAACGCATCTTTGTCTTCGCACTTGTCGGTGTACTCTTGTATCGCCTGATTGAAAGCCTCGACGCATTCATCTCGTTCGGTGAAACTGAATAGAAAAAATAGTCTCAGCTGAGCTGAATTTCAAATACTCACCCTCTTCCAGGACAATTGACTTTCTCGTACTCTACGCACATTCCTGTGATGTCTTCTTTATCGTAAAACTTGTCAGTATCTGTCAAGTCTACAACCAAACCAAGATATTGGTTTCTTTCTGCTAGCTGAAATAATTATGGATACTGATGATACTGGGAGAACTAAAAACAGACCTGTCTGAATAAATCGTTTGTTGTGAACCTTTGCTCCTTTCGGATTTTGTTCTGGAGTCGGCTGTTGATAGGGGTTTTGAAGACGATGAAGCGGGTGCGTGGGATGACATTTCCGAGAGGCGCGAACTTCGTCCAACTGAAATGAAACCATGATAATGGGTTGCGAGACTCAGTGTCAATAGAAGTTTCAATAGGGTACTCCTAACTGAAACCGTGTAGGGCAGCGACTGCAGTGATTTTTTTTTGAAATTTTCGGTTCAAACTGCACTCTCAACCGCCAACAGACACGCATGGTCCTAGTTTTCTTGGTGAAACGAGACGAGGGAATGGGCGGTGAAACGGAGAATCAATGCGATGACCACGAATGTCGAACGAATATATCACTCAATATCATCAAGAATGCAAAAATGACAAATATAATGCAGCGTTCTTGGAGACACCGTTCCCAATCGAAAGGCGGCAGTTGACATATGGAAAATCAGGAGCGCCTCCAGAAAAGCTGCGAAAAAAAAATAAATTGAAATCCTCACTCTTTGGGGACTACTCTGCACACGCGTACCATGGTTACTCAGAAAGCAAGGCGGAAACAAACGAAAAGGACTGTGAGATCGGATGTACGCGTGCGGAATAGTCGAGTCGAAATGGCCAAATATCGTCGTCCGGGAATTTCGGCAAAAGGCGTCGGCAGTGACTTCGGGAGGCAGGGATACGGCTCTCTTTTCGTGTCCGTCACAAATCGGAAACTTTGTGACGCAGAAAAGAACCGCTTGTGTAGTGGAGACGCAGACGTGCAAGAGAATCGATAAGCGAAATGTTCAGTTGGCTGCTTGCCAAGCGTCGCGGCGAGATATCGCTGCGCGCAAACGACATGCGCCTTTAAACCGACGGTCCGCAAACACGCGCAATTTCGAATCGGAGTTTCCAAGAAAAACAAGTTTTAAAAAATTCATGAAACTTTATTTTTCAGGCAGTATTTTGTATACAATTCAAAAATGAGTTCAGTCTGTGTACAAATGAGAATCAAGGTGTCCTGAAGTGGGAGAAACTGAGAAATTAGAGAGAGAGAGAATACACGGGTTAGCAGGGAGTGGGGGATCATGCGGGACTAAACTTCAGGATGGAAAGAGACAAGAGATGACGACAGACGGCTTATTGCGAATAGATAAGTGAAATCGAATGATACGGAAAAGATTTGCAAAAAGAATCAAGTTACCAATCTAGTTTCGGGGGCTCCAAATAATCATGAACGGAGGTGAACACTCCGGCGATCGCTCCAGCTACTGTAGCGATGGAGGAAAAGAAGAAGTGGACGATTTGGTGGACGAACTGGACGACGAAGTGCACGAGGTGGCCAATGTTCTCGCCGAGATTCTCTCCGAGTTCGTGGAATCCGAAGAATACATTTTCAGAAAGTCCGTTGCCGATGGCGGTGAAAAGAGTGCCGAAAACGGTGAACCCCTTGGTGATCGTCCGCAGGAAGTCGGTGAATGCTGAAATTGATTGGATCGGAAGGTGCAATCGATAGAACGAGGACTCACTCAGGAGCATTTCGTCGACGAGACCGCCCATTATCTTGGGCAGCTCTTCGGAGAAAACATAGGGTTCCGGAGCACAAAGAGCGTCGAACAGAGGAGCAAAAGGGCCGGCGAAGTACTTGCAGAACAGCGACGGCTCGGTTTGTGCTCCGTTTTTGATGAGTTTCACGATGGAGACGGAGGTGATGAAGAAGAGGAAAACGGCGAATGCGACGAGGAAAGTGGGAAGGTACTGTCTGAAAGTGGAAGGGTTCGCAGAGGAATTGGCGGCGGGAAACGAACGAAACTGACAGAAACTCCGAGCGAATCGTTGCGTGGAGAGAGGGATCGAGGAGGAAATCGACCAGTTTCTGGCTTTTCGACTTCAAATTCTCACACGTGGACCTCAAAAAGTCCTCAACTCCAGAGCAAACAGAGCACGAAGAAGGCTCCGAGAGGACCGAGTTCTCGACGATTGGCTCGGGTGCAGTGACCTCTTCCACGGCACTTTCCACGTGGATCTCTTGAAGAGTGGACACGGACGGCTTCTCAGCTGGAGCCGTCGCGATTTCAATCTCTTTCGGAGGTTCCTGGAAGCAATTTAGTGTTGGTAGTTGGAAGGAATGCGCCTACCTGGATGGTTACAGTCGGCACGAGGACCATGGTTGGAGTGGCGGTCGGCTGGGGCTCTTCGCTGCTCGACGAAACTGAAACATCCCACGAGTTGGTGCGTGTTTACTCTCGAGACATCGCGCGGGTTTGTCAAACAACACACACGGGCAACTTCGCGGTTTTTCAATGAATTCTGTGCTCACTCCTCGATAACTCGGCCAATAAAAAATAAGAAAAAGAAGAAAGAAAGCGAAAAAGAGACAAGGATGCGCGGAAAGAGAGCGAGCGAGTGCAGGGTCTGTGAAATTGTGCGAGCAGAAGACGGCCGGAGCACGTTGGCAAGATGCCAAAATAAGGGGTGAAGCGGGCGGAGGCACTGTGCAAAGACGAGAGACGCAGAGAGGAGTCGAGCGAAACGCTCAGAACGTCGTGGTCTCGATGATGATGACGTCGATAAGGAGACATGGACTCACCGGCTTTCTTTGCGACTTTCGGTTGGGCTCTAGAACGGAAGACGGAGGTCAGATTGGACACCATGACAGATCATGCACTGAAAATCAGATTGAGAAGAGGAAGAGGGCGCACACGGGTGGCACGGCTCTGTTAATGAGAGTAATAAGCTGTTTGCCGATTACGATTCGAAAGAAACGCCGACAGGAATTCCGGAGGAGGGGGACATTGAAAAAGTCAATATTTGGCCGAAAGATGAATATTTTCCTGCCTTCCGGCTGCCATCCCCGGCGGCGTCCGATGAAATTCGAGAGAGAGTGCGGGAGAACGGACCGCCCGAATTACACTCGTTCGCGCACCTGACGAACCGGGGTGTAACGGGGGGTAATTAGAGAGGAAAGCGGTGTTAGAGGGGGAACTCGCGGCCGGAGCAGCTACCCACCGGTTCTCAAGTGGGCGTGCGGTCTGCGTAGAATCGTCTGAATTTCGACGTCTTCTTCGCTGTCGGACTGCTCCAAATAGTTGCGTCGGGCTTCGATGTAGGCACTGTAGCGGTTGGAGACTTCTGGAGAAATGGGCAAATTGGAAGGGTTCTCGAGCAGTGGCTACCGTATCGGCCGGACATTTTCGACGGACGGAAGGGAATGAATGGAAACGGAAAATGAAAGAGGCGGACGGAAAAAGAAGAGAGGATGTCAAACAAATAATCACTTATCACCGATCGACAAGCCACTTCACAAAACATTTGCATAAATAAGCAGCAGACCGTTACCCGGCTGCCGGTCGTGAGTGAAATCCAAGACACCTGTTGATGTTTCGTCTGTACACTAATGGGAGCGAGGGGGAGAAGAGTGTGGGATATCGAGAGACGCAGAGAACGAATCGGACGAGGGACGACAAACACGTTCATTATTACTATGTTTATATTTAAATGGGATGCAATAAGAAGTCATGGAGGTCAGTAAACATTTCCAACTTGAGGAGGAGTATCACGTGAGGGAAACATCCAGTGGTGGGGGAGCCCCCTCTCCCCCGCGAGGAGGGAGGACAATATGCACATCTGCGCACACGCATTCTCTCCATATTTCCCTCCCGCCCCCATTTGGAAATCACGTGATTCCGCGTGTTCCTCACTTCCTTCCACTTCGTCTCTTGGTTATTCACTGGCGAGAACAATTACGGTAGCGAGAGACGCAGGGGTAATTGACATGTCACACGCTTTATGACATCCCACAATGGATTGGGGGAGAGGAAGCGGAAAGAGTGAATGTGTTGCGACCCGAACGGACGAGCTCGCATTTCGCGGGGGCCCTCATCAAAGAAGCCGGCGATTTGTGCAGGCGGGTACAGATAATTTATCTAACACAGACACAATTAACAATGAGTTAGCGACCAACAAGGTGATATCTAAAGATCTATAGTACAACGAAAACGGTTAAGTTTCTTGAGTTCTTGCAGCCAGACGAGCAGATCTGCGACGTGAAGACGGCATATTGGAGGTGTCGAAGACGGTTGATTCTGGAACAGGAACGACGACGTTGGTCTCGCGGAGCTGACGGCGAGTCTGCATAGCGCTTATCGCGGCGCGTGGTCTCCGAGTTTCCGAAATAACCGGCTGACTTGATCCTGGGCTGCCGCGAATTCTGACTCTTGGTGGAAGTGGAGTAGTAGGCTGGTTGATCCGAGGCCGTTGTCTTCTGAATCCTGGTGCGTGCATCTGTTGAACGCGAGCCAGTGCCTCCAGATCTACTGGATCGAAGCCTTGAATTCGTGGACGGGGTTGTCTCCGTGGCGGAAGAGTCGGATTTTGTAAATCGCTAATCGCATCAGAGATCCTAGACGGAAGTTCGAGACTCCATTCGTTTTCGTCATCGTCGCTGTATTCGTCGTCAGAGCCACTTGGATCAGGATTGATGAAATCGGTATCGAAGAAATAGTTTCCGAGCCCTGTAGAAAAGTAGTGTTGGAATTATACGATGTATAAACAACATACATGTATGCTCAGCTGGGCCGATCATCGGCATACTAATTTTAACGAGCTTTCTGTAAGCTCTCTCCATTCCTGAAATTCTAGTTGTGAAGATTATATTGGTTGATAAAAACTGACTATGGTATTTTGTGAAAATTGCCATCGGCATAGTTTCCTTTCTTAAATCTTTCAGAAGTTGTTCTAGTGATGCTTTTATAGCTTCGATAGTCACCGGCGTCTTACTTCCTGTTTTGTTATGTTTGTTCAACAAGTTTTTGAACAAGTCCACAGCTCGAGTCAGCTTGTTGTTGTACTTTTGATCACATAGTTCTGGTGCTCCTTGTAGGGAAGCTAATGATTCAATGTGCAGAAGTCTGTCGTCGGTTGCGCCGAGCCACTTCAGAAGGTGTTCGAGTTCTGCCTGATCAAGTCGATCCATGTCTTTTTGTAGGCGTTTCTGATCTAAAACAGAGTTTGAGCTCATGTCGATCTGTGGATAACGAACCTGGTCTCACCAGCAAATAACTTTTAACCAAGTCTCTAAAAGCCCAATTCGGAGTAATTTCTTTGACAGAAACTCTACACATCGGGCATTTTCCATTGTTCGTATCGGCCCAGCGACTAATACAGCCCATGCAGAACGTATGAAGACACGGTGTGCAACTGAAATTACAAAAATACATTTTTGAAAACTATGAAAAACGTTACCTAGCTGCATTGTAGAGAGTTCCGATACAGATACTGCATTCAATGTGCGGCTGAAGAACTTGTTCTAGTTGAGGCACGACAGGTTGGCTATCGTTTTTCCGAAGGCTTAAACCGGCAGACATTTTCACTGAAAAAGAAACAAAATAAAACAAATTTCGAAAAGTTATTGTAGTTTGCACTCAAACGAATTGAAAATTTTGCAAAATAGAAGAATTCAAATCGAAACAATAGAAGAATTCAAATCGACACAAGTTGAAAATCTCATCTCAAAGACGCAGACCTTCATTTTGTTTCCAGGTTCTCACCGCGAAAGCTACAGTAATCCTTAGATATTTTCGTTTTTCGCTAGCGCGCTCTGAGTGAACCCGTCGTGGCAATTGTTTATTTAATGTTCGTTGGTCATTAGTATTCATAATATTTATAATTATAAATATTAATTAGTGAATCAATTCAAATAATCAGTTTATCAGTTTGCTAACGTTTCAGATGATCTCCCTACCAGGGACACCGTTGGCAACGAGTACACCTACGCCTTGGAACCGTCAGAAGGTTTTTATATCACAAATTATGATTAACATTAAGATATTCTGCAGATTTTCGCCGATTTGTCGGACGATACGACGCCTCCAGTGATTATACAGTCTTCAAAGGCACATTTTACTTCTCACAGACCTGTCCAGAATCAAAAAGGTCTTCGCCCTGTCTCGGCTCCACCGTTTCCGAATGAACTGAAATTGACTCCAGTGACTATTGCCAAAACACCACATTGCGCCAGACCGACGAAATCGTGGTTATCCCGAATTCAGGTACAATTATCGTTCCAAATTGTAAAGTACGACCAGTTTACAGCAACTTCCAAAAGAAGAGAATGAGCAACCACAAATCAAAGAAGAAAGGAAAACGAAATACTCTCCAGAAGAAAGAAGAAACATCTGGCAAAGGCTGTGGTTGGCTCGCGGAGTTGGAAGGAAAAATAAGACGTAAACGACTCATCGCGTATGTAGATACTAAACACACTACTTCTGATAGATATATATATACTAAATATAATGCACATTTCAAAACATCAGCTCTTCTCTTCGATCGTTTTATTATACTGTACTATGAGATGTAGCCACCAACAGAAATGAAGGACTTGTATAATAGTTTCACTTATGAAAGAAAATCCCATGTTTACAAATATACATAAAACGCCTGGGCGAGTTATTACGAACCCGGTCGCGGAAAAAGAAGCAGTAAAGTGACCTAATGAAGGCGAATGGGGGAATGTGTGAGACGGGGAGGATGACGAAAACTGAAAGTGATTACATCGACGGAATGAAAGAAGGTTGCGGGGCCTGCAGGATGCTGAGTTCGCGAACAGACGATTCCAAAAGTTTCGCATTGCCAGAATAGTAGGCAGCGAGAGCCGATTGCAGTTTCTCCAACTGTGCGGCCACAACCGAAATGCGGTTCTCTTCTAGCAGACGCATCTTGATTTTGGCGTCTTGCTTTAGCTTCTCGTATTTACTCTTCTTTTCTTCGCATTTCTCAGAAGCTCCGGCTGGAACACTCTTTGGCTGTTGACCTTGTGGTGGGTTTGCAGCTGCCGAAATCTCATTCCGATCGACATCATACTCGATGCGAGCCTGCGATAAGATATTTTGTAAATGTTAAAGGGGCTATAAAACATACTGATTCGGTATTGTAGATAGTATGAAGAGTGTCAGTAATCGTTTGATTGTACACGGTCTCCATGGTCGAAATGAAGTATCTGAGACAGGCATCAAGAGATGAGGCCTGCTCTCCGACACCACGCATCGTTTCAGACGTCATGGTGCATTGAGCCTGGAAACTGCCATTTTTATGTTTTCATTTTCTCTTTCTCACCTTGATCTGCTCTTCTTTTAACGACAGCTGATAGAACGATTCCGAAAGTTTCTTCTCGGCCTCGGCCATCTGGGCCAGCACCTGACTGAAGTTCTTCGCCGCTGCGACGACGTGTCCGTACCGTCGGTGAATGTCTTTCAAAACTTCGCATTGCGCTTCGAACTCTGGATCGACAGTCTTATCGATCTGCAATTTATTCTCGTTATTAACCGAAGAATACCGACTGCTGTCACCTTTCCCATGTGCTCGAGCAGCTGTTGTTTTGAGTTTTTGAAAGTTCCGATCGTCCATTTTTTGAACGACTCGACTTTCGCGGCCACTTGCGCAGTATCAATGCTGAAATGAGAAGAGTTCTATGAAGTTTTTGATAACCAATTGTTTCCAACCGGGGACACTTTTCAAGTGGGCAACTAATCGGAATAGCTTTCGGTTGGCGGTTTCTTCTGTACAATCTGACACTGTTCCGCGAGGTTAGACCCATAGCGAAGTAGGGGGAGGATAACAGAAAAGAGTGTGCTGGTAGAAACTCCGTGTTTCCCGAGTTTTCGAGGGGCGGGGGTGGATTCAACAATGTCAACAGCGGATATTTGGCACCGCCGGGACGGGTTTTACCGGTAGACAAGGGTAAACATTGTCACGCGGCACACGGAAAAGCTGGGCTTATCTTCGCGGTAGTGTCCAAAGAGAACTCACGTACTTTTTTCTGTTCTTTTTCAAAAGAGAAGAAAAGTTGTAGGGAATATGGCGAACTGTACGGAAGAAAAGAAATAACAAAAGGGTTGTGCAGAAGGGCGAATACGAATGTTGAAGGAATAGTTGTTTTTGTTGTTATATTTCGAAACACAACACCACGTGGAATAAAACTCACTTGGCGACGACGTCGGGAACCTTGATTCCGCCGGGAATTCTGCTCATCACGTCGGTCGTGTTGCCGCCCGTCGGAGAGTCGTCGTCTTCAATTCAACAGTTATTACTATCATAAAATCAATAGGGAAAGGCGTGCCCTGCCGAAAAAAGACGCGTGGCAGAGAAAAAGAACGCGTGGAAACGAACCGTGTGTGGGGGGCGCGGCGAACGGCGATTCGGCGGGAGGCGCCGACGGTTCGGTGGCGGCCGAAGAGCCCGTCATCATCTGAAATGTTTCTTTGTGTACGGTGTACGGTCGATAAGACGTGTGATATACGGGCGGCACGGTTATCGACCATTTAGGGGAAGAACGGGTCAAATATCGAAACGGTTTTTATTATAAATTGCAGGAAATATTAACAATATCGTAACAAAAAAGAGAAGGCGTTTTGAAAACATTGTTTGAGCAAACGTTTTTTAGAAACCATCGGGTGAAGAAAAAACCGGGTGATTGTGAAAGATTTCCGGAAAGCATGGAACGAAAAAACAAAAATACCAGTACTTTTCGAATAAAATCGGGTAGACATGTGGTGATGTATGATAAAAAAGAAACCAGAGAAGTATTTTGAATTTGAGCAGGAAGCTAGTTCACACGAATCTTTCAGCGGAAAACCGTAAAAGAGCTGTATTTACGAAATAAGGCTCTTGTGAAGAAAGGAGCGTGGCAGTGGTATATGGAAAGAGGATGTGCAGGATCATTGAGCAAGTTGGCAGAGGGAAACACAAGACGGGGGGAGAGCCCAAACGAAATTTCTACGTCGAAGATAGTCTATTGGATAAACTTGCAGCAAACATTTTTTGAAATATGTACATTGCCGAAATTTCTGTGTATCGACCACGTCTCGATCTCTTGCCGATACTATTTCTTATCTAGGTGTATATACAGCTGCATGAAGCGAAAGTGGAAAACAAGGAAAGAAAAGGTGTTACCAAAGGACGATGAAGAGAATTGTTGAATATAAAGAGAGCTTGGAGAGAAGGGAAGTATACAGAGGGAAAGCTAGCTGATGCTACAGCCTTTGGGTTCCACGAAGATCTGTCCACGCTGGTCATTCGGAGGCAAGTTGCCGCGAGAGATTTCTATCTCTCGCATAAGCATCTCGAACACCTCATTCACTCGGTTCTGTAAGAAACAGGATTTTGCAGAGACAATGGCTTCGTGGCGAATCCCGCCCAATCGCGCGTTGTCTGACGAAGAAAGCGCTGTCGATTTTTTCTCGCGGCTATCGTTTTATGGGAAGACCGCGGATAGAGGAAGCGTTGCAATACAAAGAGAGCGCGATTGCGAAATGGTTCCGTTTTTGTCGGTGTTTACTTCCGTCCTCGCAGAAAAAAGTTTAAGGAGACACTCACCAGTTCTTTCGCAGTAATTTCTACGAATTTGGCATTCCATTGTCTCGCCAACTCTTCTCCTTCTTCAGCTTGAACGACACGTTGTGAATTCAAATCAGCTTTATTTCCAACGATGACCATTGGTATACTGCAAAGAGATTCTTCAAAATGATCATGTCGGTCTTTTTCTTCACCTGCTGTCTCCATATGTTCTCACGATTTTCTCATAGATGTTACTGCACATTTCGAAGCTGAGAACTTGGAATTGTTTCCAACTTTTACACAAAAGTCTTACGATTTTCTATCATCAATCGCGTACATGAGAATGAATCCATTTACGTCGAGCGAGCAGCTTCGTGGGAACACCGTATACTCTTGTTGCCCGGCGGTGTCTAAAAGAAAGCCGTGAGATCTTCTAGACGGGGCTTCATGTACCGGTGACACGGAGATTATAATCTCTGTGAGAGAAGGAGACTTGCTTCGTGTGCTGATCCTCAATCGTAGATTCGTACCGCTCAGGGAATAAATTCTGGGTGAAGCGTAGAACAAGCGCCGATTTGCCTGCAAAAACTCGCTCGTGGAAGGTTTCAGGGTCGTCGCGCAGCAGCAGGTGAAGTCGACTCCTCCAATAGCAATGTGCTCCCTGGAAACGTACCGACATGTGGATATCCCATAACTGCAACTTTTCGATTCAGTCTCTGACGCTTCTTTTCCACCGTACTGCTCACGATCATTTTTCAAACGTTTTGTCTGAAAAGAGAAACATGAAAAACTCGTTCAAACAATTTTATTCACACAATTAGTTTAGAGTTAAAAAATAATTGATTATCACAGTTTCAGTTTGATAAGAAATTTTGTTTCAGGCGTGTTTCGCTACCCCGGAAGACTGAAAAAACGCCGCTGCAAACAAAGAATTAGCGACGAGAGAGTGTGCTGGCGTTGGAGAGCGCAGAGAAGCAAAGAAAACTTGGCAGCCGGCCAGCCACTAGTGCACTACCGTAGCCCGAATGCCTGCGCATCTAAGTCGGTGATCAATACGCTTGGCGCAATTCGTCCGCCAATTCGAGCCCTCCCCGCTTGGAGCGCCTTTCTTCCACTTCACGCCCACAGTTCTTATCAAAAAGTGTCTTCTATGTTTGTACTGACAGAAACAAGCGTTTTATCAAGCACTTTGTACTGCGAAATCAGCCGACAGACTTTGAAACATCTTCCGAAATTCAGTTTCTCTTTTTCAGTGAAGTGAACCGTGCTTAGTTGCTTATAATGGGCGGACCAGACAAGAATAGCACAGTACCGTTACCCAACAAGAAGAGGAAGAAGAAGAACAACAAGAAGAAGGTGTGTTTTTGATGTTTCTTAATGTTTATTCTTCTGTTCGAAATAAACATGCCGTAAGGCAACGTTCCATGTAAAGAAAGCAAAACAAAAAACTGTAGCAAAAACTTTGGATCACACACAATGAAAACAAAATATTTTCAAAAAATTTGCAAACTCTTCTGTCGTTTCCGCTGAAATATCAGAATTGACCAAAAACCCGATGTCGAGAGAGAAGTTTTTATTCTCTAGGGACCTATTCAAAAATTCACTCTGTCGCTGTTCATTCATTCGCAACCCGCAGTACTTCCGACTTTCTGCCAGTAAAATAGTGGCATTTATAAACAGCCATCGTCAACCAGTTGCCATTATAGCCAGAAAATATTGTCATAATTGCTAGTAAATAGTTATTTGAAATTTTAAAAAAAGTGAAGAAATGCTCAGCATCTTGCACTCGTTGCAATGGATAGCTCGTGTTTTCAATGTAATCGAAAAATGTCCTTCTTGTTTCAAGTATCTAAATTTTCAGCCTACAGCAGCTAATGCGCCTCAAGCAGCTCAAGCGGGTGAGAAGAACGCAGTTTTAAAAAATGGCATCGCTCCAATGAACGGGTCAAACCACTTTGAAAGGTAAGCAATATTGTTTTTTTCAAAGGTCTTTGTGTAACTTTTCTGTGATAGCCGCATTCGATGAGACTTTACTTGTCACAGATCAGGCAGACGTCATTAAGACCGATGAATTTTCGTCGCAAACTAAAGTCGGTCGTGCGAAAATAATCGAAGTCACGAAAAGGATAAATGTTCCGCGACACAAAACATTGCGCGCGGTAACATAAATCTTTGATTATCGCATCTCTGACACTTGCCGAAATGATTATAAGTTTTGCTGAGTGTAATCGTCGCTCCTGCAGCAACTGGTTGTCATTCAGCCCCACCTTCCTCCGTCCCCTTCTCTCATCTGCTTCCCTTCACCTTGGCCTTGTCACTGTCAGCTGTCTATTCTCCGCGACCTGGCCGACAAAGAGACGAGAGACGCAGAAAATCTTGTGCTGTCTCTATCTCTTTTCCGCAATGACTAAATCCACTATCACTTGAACATTCTATCCCTACTCACCGATCGCGTTGTCGTCAAGCCGCTCTCGCGCCTAGTCGACGGCCGCCAATATTTTCGAGGCACTCACTTTTCGCGCCGCCGATCCCACTCTCCACTCTCCCCCCACACCCGTCTTCTCGCTTCTACACAGCGATTTCACCGGTTTTCGGAAAAAACTTGCTTGGTTTTGAAGCCGGTGCTCTGTCAGGCTGGCCCGAGCATACCCGCTCTCGGCGATCGATTTCTTCGGAGCAACAGGCGATGCCGAAGGAGCAGGCACTTGTCATTTAACTGACGTGTTTCCTACTGTTCTCTTCATGTTCGTCGTGCTATTTTGTCGCTGGTACAACAATTTTCGGCCTCATCGAGAGCGCTTCCAAAATATCGAAGATGCAGTTCTGCGAAGACGTCGGTTCCGTGTACATTCGGAGGAATCGGAGGAGTTGGAAGATCATGAATCCTACACCGAGGCGGACATTTGTTCACAGCTAATTGCCACTCCCGGAGATGTAGCGTGCAACATCAATGTCGACTTGGTCAATCAGAATCGTTTTTATTTCTTTGTCAAGCAAAGAAAGGAAACTACCAGTCCTACTATCGAAGTTTCGCTTGACGAAACAAGTAGGAGTATTGCGGAAGAAGAGACGGAAGTTAATTTGGTGTTCGCTAGTGCGGAAGATGATGCTAGCGTGTCGACCACTTCGAAAGCACCGGTCACTTCTTCAATCGCTTCTATTCTTCCCTGCCTCGAAAATACAATGAAGACCAAGGAGCTGTCATCAGCTGCCCCTATTAGTGTATTGGCTGATGGAAGCGACGATGATCGATCTATGCGCTCGCAGGATGGCTCTCGTTGTTCAGAAGACGCCATGAACTCTTGCATGTCCGCTTCTGACGAAGAAGATGTTGAGTCACAAGACGACTCTTTTCATGTTGATGACGCTACGGAAGACTCGGTTGATTCAGTGAGCGTTGCCGCAGAGCGGGGAGAAGAACCAGTGGAAGAGATGGTCTCATGCCGTTCTGACGCAGGAGAAGAAGAAGAAGTTATGGTTGACGACGAGACATCCAAATACGATAACCTTCCGGCGGAAATGCGTTCAGCGAGAGGAGACGAGAGTGAAGAGACGGTCGATTCGTCAGTCTCGACGACATCGTCAACTTCTACCGGTGATGATTTGGAAGACGGCACAACGTCTTACGATTCGGACGACATTGAAGTTCAAATGTTTGAGTACGACCTGGGGACCGCATCCGCTTCTATTTCTATCCCCCGACCTACTATCATACAAAGAAATAAGAAAAAGTAATTAATTGATGCAGTTACAACTAATTTTTAGAAACACGTTGACGAGTTTGTATTTTTTTGTTGTTGCAGGAATGAGGTCAACGCCAACGAAGAACGAATGGACGATGTGAGTGTGAGCCCCGGACGAAGTGATTCAGCTGGGGGCGGTGGTGCTAATTCGGATTCTTTCCAAGATCCTATGGTGAGAACTCAAAATGTCTACTCTAAATAACTCCAATTTCTGATTTTAGGACCCTGGCGAGCAACTCGGTTCCGATGATGAGGAACAAGAAGACCCTCGGGACTATAAGAGAGGCGGATATCATCCAGTCAACATTGGTGATGTCTTCAACTCGAGGTTTTGTTCTCAATTTTTAAAAAGGAAATAATTGTTTTACAGATACCATATTATTCGTAAACTTGGCTGGGGCCATTTCTCGACGGTCTGGTTGGCTTGGGACACGCAGGAAAAGCGATTCGTGGCTATGAAGATTGTCAAGTCTGCGGAACACTACACCGAAGCAGCTCTCGATGAGATCAAGGTTAGTCGAGCGAAAGTTGTCTTATTGGCAGAACCGACAAACTTGAATTGTGAAATCGACAACAGTTGTTTGGTGTTTTGTGTAACATTGTTCTTAGTAGATGGGCAAGCCTCTCCCTCATGACGATTTTTGTTGTTCTAACAGTTTTGAATGACGACAGATTTGGAACAGCTGTTAAAGTAAACAACTTTGGAATGCGTTTTATGTTGGTTTTTTTTTTTCTAAAAAACATGTTTCAGTTGTTGCTGTCAGTTCGTAGCGCGGATCCAGACGACACGGGATGCCACAAAGTTGTACAGCTGCTCGATGAATTCACTGTTGCCGGTATCAATGGACAGCACGTCGCCATGGTGTTCGAAGTTCTCGGATGTAATCTCCTCAAACTGATTATCCGGTCCAACTATCGAGGCTTACACTTGGAACAAGTTAGGAAAATATCCAAACAAATTCTGGAAGCATTGCGATATATGCATGATAAGTGCGGAATCATTCACACTGACATCAAGCCAGAAAATGTATTGATCACTATGAGTCGCGAGGAAATCAAGGTATCTTGAACAACGTGTATGGGTTGAATGTGTTGTTTTACCAGATCATGGCTCAACATGCTGTAGTTGCCCGGAAGATGAACATGAAAATGAGTGGTTCAGCGGTCAGCACTGCCCCAGATCATCTGGTCAGGATGGCGCAAGAGAACATGACGAAAAACAAGAAAAAGAAGATGAAGAAGAAGGCGAAGAAGCAGCGAGAGAAGTTGGAAGCTGAACTTGCTGGACTAGAGGGTCTGAAGATGGATGCCAACGGGTTACAAGAGGCTTATAATAATGCACCGGTACGTGTTTCTTTCATAGTGAGAGTATTTCTCAAATGCGGGTTGCGTATTGTTGATGAAAATATATATATAGCAAAACGGGGTCCGGATGCGTCCACCGTCTCTGCTTTTCAATGGGCCGATACCTCAACTGCTCCAAGGCAGCTCGTGTGTTAACTCACCGGCGTCGCCGAGAGTTCCTCCGCCGTCAGCGATGTATCCGCAGGTGGGAGGCATCTGCAACCAGACGTATCATCTGGCACAGGTGATTGAGAATGCGAATGTTGTTGTGAGTTTTGGTTGTGTTGACATGGCTCCTCGATTCACACTCTTCTTCCTCTGCAACCAAACGCTTGCACACTCCTAGTTTCTTCTTCGTTCCCGATTAGTTTTACGCAGCATCGCAGGATATGGTTAACCTTCGACTGGGGCCATCTCTTTCTAGCATCTTCGCTCGTGCTGGTTCTTCATTCTCATCTGCAAAAGCTTCCAATCAACGCAGTCGTGTTTTTTCCATCTATTCATAAAACTATGTTGTGTCATCAGTTCATCACGAAAGATATTATTTCTTTAGACTTACAGTTTTTTTGCAGGAGCTGGACACTAGTTTCAATACATCGCAAGTGGAAGACGTTAGTATTGAGGATGCTGTTAACGGAAACGGACACAAGGTACTTTGAATAACTAACCATCTATTATATATTTCAAAAATCTTAGAACCTGCGCAAACGTGATCCGCTAGACCCGTGTTGGTCTCGCCACGACTCTTGTCTGCGTCTCTCGTGGAATACACGAGACAGAGACAATAGTCGCGGCGAGACCAACAGAATCCAACAGAGCGCGTTTGTGCAGGTTCCAAGATTTTTGAAATATATAATATATGAAGTTTGAATAATTGCAGGTGGAAGTCAAGAGCCCCGACCGGTTTGATAGAACTACTCTGACTCCGTTCAGCGATCCAGAAAGCAAATTAGGAGAACTTGCTTCACCTTCATCCGAGTTCCTCTCTTCCCCGATCAGCATGCTTCCTCCGGGAGGCGTACTCCCTGCACCCCCAGTTGGCCCGAACATTGCCGATCCTTACTGTGACATTGATGTGAAAATTGCGGATCTTGGAAACGCGTGTTGGGTCAATCATCATTACACGGACGACATTCAAACACGTCAGTATCGAGCTCTTGAAGTCTTAATCGGTTCTGGCTATGGACCTCCAGCAGACATTTGGAGCACCGCTTGCATGGCTTTCGAGTTGGCCACCGGAGATTATTTGTTTGAACCGCATCAAGGAGACAACTATTCGCGGGACGAAGACCATCTCGCTCACATTTCCGAACTGCTTGGTCAAATTCCTGCATCGATTTACAAAAAAGGCAAACACTGGAAAGAGTTTTTCCACAAGAACGGATTCCTGTTACACATAACTCAACTCAAACCATGGTCTCTTTATGAAGTTTTGAGACAAAAATACGAATGGTCACATGAAGACGCGAAACAATTTGAAAGTTTCCTTCGCCCGATGTTGCACTTTGACCAAGAAAAAAGAGCAACTGCCGCTGAGGCGTTGAACCATCCGTTCCTGTTACCCTTTGGAGGAAATTCACCAAAATCAGATTGCCCTATTGAGGTTTTAATTGGAAAATGTTTTTCATCATATTTTATGTCGTTTTGCAGGTTCTCCAAAAGTTGTACCCAAATGGAAATGTCCCTGAAGCCATGGATCGAGATGAGCAAGTGTATCGGGAGAATGGACGGGACGACAGTAGGACGCCGAGGTTCGTGAGCCACGATCGAAGAGGATGTAAACGCAAATTACAGCGAGAGGAGTGCGAATAGCGGTTCTCCATTGAGTGACGACGAAGAGGAAGAAGAGTTCAACATGGACCGACCAGGACCATCGGGGGTGACAACAAACGAACCGATCGAGATTCCTGACATTGAACGCTTTCAGCTAAACTTGCACTAGTCGTCTATATGTCTGACTCATCATCCTACGTTCTCTTGCACTCCCTGGTTACACACGTTCTCCTGTTCAATCGACGTTATTCATCTTCTGCATTCTTCCCCTTTTTTTCTCAATTTTTACTCGTTCTTGCCTTCTGTTAGGGAGGAAAGGAAAACAAATGGATCATTTCTCAATTTTGTTTTTGATTTTCCGACGTTTTCTCTTCCAGTACTCTAGAAAAGCGACTTTAATTTATTCGGTGCAGTTCGGAGTTTCTCGGTTATTTCCGGGACTCGCCTAGTCCTCTCTCATCCCGCCGTGTCTGTCACTTTTTACATCGAATCGCTCCTTTCTGAACAGTAAGCACGTTTAGCGCCACTTTTTCCGCGCAACTGAAGCGCCTTGATCTTTAGTGCTACTGGTATAATATAATTATTTTGTACGAACTTCTTCTGCCCATATGCTTCTATCAGCTCCAAACAGTAGATCGTTGCCCCTTTCCCTTTTCTCTGTTTCTCCCCTCCCCTCCCCCTCTTTCTTTCCTCTGTCTACAGAACCAAATTATTTGGCTTCGAACTTTTCCCCTTTTTTCAATGCTTATTGCACTTCTACATCGTTCCCTTATCTCGGTTTCATCGTAGACATGAATGATTAAATTTGAAAAAAAACGCTGATTTAATTTGAATCGATCGATGATTTATTTGCTACGCAGTAACAGAGATCGGAAGTGAAATGAAAACAGACGGGTTGGGAATTAGACAATAAATAGGCAAAATAAAAATGGAGGGTCAACAGATTGATTGGGATTACCCGAGAATACTGATCAAATTGATACCGGACGGTCCAATGGACGTCTGGTCGAGGTAGCCGTGGTTATCATGTTTGACGAAGTGCACGAATTGGGCGATGGCACGGAAAACGTTCGGATTCTGACGGACCACATTGCATTTCGACAGAGACCCATTCTCGTCAACGTGAACGAATTCAACGTGTGGAGGCGATTGAGAAACCTGTGAGGAACACGATTGAACTGAAAATGCGAAGGGGGTAAGTACCATGTGAAGGTAGAAACTGAACGGCTCACGCTGAGCACTAGTCGGCTTACGTGGGCTCTTCACGAAGAATCGGCTTGTGAACGGCTGATCGAGTCTTCAAAAAGTTGAAATTATTAGAGAGTGATTAGTGGACGAACCTGTTATTGCCAACAAGACAGTTCGAGTTGAGTTGAGCATCCATATAGGTGAGGAAGATGTCGAAGACGAGAACCGCGTCTGTCGGCAGCGAATCGTTCCATTGGCGACGGATCAGACGGGTCGTTTCGCCAGTTTCCGTCGTCGGTTCAGAACCTCCCGCATTCCACTTATAGACGTCCATGAACTGAGTAGAACTGAGCTCTTTAATGCGACTGACGAGGTACGCCTGGTTGGTGTGCAAGTTGAGGAATGGAAGCAGGAACGGCAGATCGGAAGACTTGAGAGCATCGCGCTCGATTGCCGCCAGTTTGAGGGCGTCTACGCTGGACGAGCCGATACGAAGAGGCGGGTTCGCGTGTTCCTTTTGCAGCAGTTTGTTTACTTTGTCGATGTGCTCGGAGAGTGGAAGAATGATGGTGTTGCGGATCCAGGCGCGAGTCAGGACTTCGGCCCTTTTCTGCTGATTTTCTGTCAGCAACTCGGCAGTTCTGTATCGAATCTCGCTCTCTGGACCGGTTGCTCTTTCCGGAGAACTATGAGACCGACGACGTCCACGGATTCCGGCACGGTCGATTGAGTTGGTTCGTTTCAGAATTCCCGTCTGCAGAAAAAAACCGCTGAGTAAAACAGTTCGAATATCTTCTCTACACTACCTTTCCTTCCGGAGCATTCTTCGCCGCATTCATTATTTTGTGGAGACGTCCCAACTCGTCACCGTCTTCTTCTTCTGGCTCACCATCTTTTCCTCTTCTCATCATTTTTACTTCTGTTCTTCCGTTCTTTCCAATCTTCATACGATATGCTGAAAAACCGATGTCACATATTCGAAATCTGAAGAAAGAGTTCTCACATGAATTAAAATTCGCCTCCTCGCTGAGCTCTTCCGACAACTGATAGTTATTAGTGGCGCCGCCGGCTCCATGGCGTCCCAAATCGAAAACACTCCATATCGAAGAGAGGTACGACTGCGAGGCGTTCATGTCGATCGGAGCGTCGTTTCGATTCGAACGAAGCAGCACATCCAACTGCTGTCTCGTGTGGATGCTCTCTGTCGGTTTTCCGTACGCCGCAGGACTCTTCCATCCCGCCGATGCGTTGTTCTCGAGAATTCCAGAAGTCTCCGAAACCGAAGTGTTCGTCAGAAGTTGAGAGAAAACAGGACCTCCATATGGGGGCGACGTCATAACGCCACTCGAGCTCGCTTTGAACGAAGGAGTTCCGAATCTGTGAGCGTCGACCCATGAAAGCTCCAAACTCTGAGCGGAGGTGTCGAGACTTCTGCGCGCGGCGACAGATGGCGAAACAGGAACAGGAGGTTCTGCCCGCGACTTACTCTGCTGTTGCATTAGTTCTGAAATCATCTTTTTTTGAACAACAGAAAAAAAAACACAGGAACTCACGATTGAAAATGTTCGGGAACTTGAGTTCGAATGCGAATGAAAAGATCATAATGACAGCGTAGATTATAACGAACGAGGAGAACGTGGTTGTGGTCGAAGAGGAGAAAAATCCAAAGAGAAGTAAGAATGAGGTTAGCGCCGAGTGGAGAACGAAATGCTGGAAAATTCGTGTTCTATAGCTTACTGAATCTGAAGATATGATCTTACGTCGATGGCAAACGCAATCAGAAGGAAGACATGCCACTTGATTCTTAGTTCCAATGAAGTGATTCTGAATGTCCTTCTGGTCGATATGTTCTTCTGATTAGGCTTACCTGAGTTGTTCAAGTCGTTGGTTATCATTTAAAAATCTCGATTTGCACACTGGTGACATTTTATCCTCAAAAGCGGATCGATTTGAAGACTGTGATGTGTTCAGCAGTGATGAGTCCGCATTCCGACTGCGCAGTCGCTCGCGGAGAGAATCCCCTGTATTCATTTGACTTTTTGTGATCAGCGGTCTGAAATTATGTTTTTGAGTTCATTTATCTTAACGGGTAGATAACGAGTGGATAAAAAATAATATTATTCTGAGATCTCATGAGAAGGCCTAAAACATTTTCGAAAGATGGAATTGAGATGAACCAGGCGGTTTTTAAATGTTAATAAACTTTAAATACAATTAATTAAACTACGGAAATAAAAATCAAAAGTGGATTTGAACAAAAAGGACTGTGATGCAGAAAAATGAATGGGCAAGATGATTTTTCGCATCGTTTTTGTTCAAATCATTGTTTTCCTCGTGAACTACGCGAGTAGGGTCTAGTTTTACAAAGCTAAACTTCTAGTCCGGGAGAAAAAAAAGAGTTTTCGAATATTTTTCCTGAGCTCAGCTTAGCGTTTTACGAAATTTCGCAGTGGTTCTGCTATTCTATTAATATATTTTTGCTGTATAAAACATTATTCACAGCTCCGTGATGTCAGATGATGAACTAGATATGCTAGCCGATCTACCGTCGGTTATGCCTCCTCCAACAACCCCTCACAGAGTAGACTCCATTGAAGCGTTTCTAGAAAAAATATTTTTTTGTTTAGCCTAACGATCTTCTCCGGCAAGCAGTTACACATGGGAGACCTCCTCCAGCTCCCAGCACGTAAATTTTCATCAAATTTCACAATTCTCATTTTATGTTGTTCAGAAGAGTACACCCACAAAAACGAGATTTATCAGTCCTCCCATGGTCAGATTTTTTCGACGAAAAAAAGGAAATAAATATAAACGGAGATATTTTCAATGTCTACTTGAAGGTATGAAACCCTTGACGCTTTTGTGCCAATCACTACCTTTTAGGGCGAAGAAGGGCCAATCTTCTACTTGCTGCATGGCGGAGGATATTCAGGTCTGACATGGGCCTGTTTTGTGGTATAATCGTTTGAAGCAGAGGAAATCGGAAAACGGACATTTTCAGAAAGACCTGACCACATTCGTCACTTGTCGAGTCATTGCTCCAGATTTGCGCGGTCACGGTCTGTCTCGGTGCGCCGACGAGCATGATCTATCGAAAGAAACCCAAGTCAAGTGAGTTATCCTCTGAGACAATGCTCATTTTCATGTTCCAGAGACGTTGCTGCAATTTTCAACGAACTGTATGGAGATTCTGAGGAGCCAGTTTGTGTTGTTGGCCACAGTATGGGTGGCGCTCTTGCCGTGCACACTTTAAACTCTCAAGCGATTCCTGCAAAGATTTCTGGACTGGTGGTGATTGATGTGGTCGAGGGTTCCGCGATGGAGGCTCTCGGTGGAATGGTGCACTTCCTGCATTCACGTCCGTCATCGTTTGAGTCAGTTGAGACCGCGATTCAGTGGTGTCTGGGGACTGGAACCGTCAAAAATACGACGGCCGCTCGTGTCTCGATGCCTTCGCAAATTCGTCAAGTTACCAACGAAGAGTTCACTTGGCGCATCGATCTGACGTCGACAGAACAGTACTGGAAAGGCTGGTTCGAGGGCTTATCGCATGAGTTCCTGGGAGTTCCTGTACCCAAATTGCTCGTGCTTGCCGGCGTCGACAGACTAGATAAAGATCTGACGATTGGCCAGATGCAGGGGAAATTCCAGACTTGCGTGCTCCCGAAAGTAGGACACTGTGTCCAGGTACGTTTCGGCTAGTTTTTCGAAATGTTAAATGATTTATTTTAGGAAGACAGTCCAACAAATCTTGCCGACGAGATCGGTCGTTTCGCTGTTCGTCACCGGTTCGCACAGCCAAACCTCAAATTTTCTCCGTTGGGAGTCCCATCCGATCCATGTATTCGTGAATATGAACGGCGACACCATCAATAACTATTCGTGTACCAATTACCCATCTTTCTTTCCCATTGTTTGCTGCTCATAACCTTGACATTCATCTCCGTATAAATATTTTTCCTGGAGGCTGAGTTCCCTCACTTACCAACGGTCCAAATGTATGTGTCATTTCGATTATATCTCACTCTTTGTTCCCATAAGAGGTTAATTACGGGTGCAATCGCTGCAGGAGTTTGCACCATCTGCTCATTCGAATGAGCAAGAATGTGAAGATGTGAGGCATAACGTGAATGAGAGATACGCAGAGCGAGCAAACGCGCCCCCTTGCTAAACAGCCACGCCTCTTTCGACCGCGAAGACTTTCGTTTAAAAGACACTCATTCGTGTGCAGACTCACCATTCTCCTCTCGCTTTCTATTTCGTAACATTCCTTCCTTTTTTACGAAACTCTTGCTATTTTTTATAATTTTGTTATTAATTTCTGTTAATTTCAGAAGCAAATATGTCGACTTCTGTGAAGCACCGCGAATTCGTTGGAGAGCCAATGGGCGACAAAGAGGTGACTTCCATTGCCGGAATCGGACCCACCTATGGAACCAAGCTCTCAGACGCCGGCTTCGATAAGGTGAGTTTTTAGAACGGAGAGTTCTACATGAACACTTTTTCGCATATTTTTTTTTGAAAATACTAATTATTAAGATTGCTGCTTCAGACCCAGCTCCAAATTAATTTTCCAGGCATACGTGCTCTTCGGACAGTATCTTCTTCTCAAAAAAGACGAAGAAATGTTCGTCGACTGGCTCAAGGAGACGGCCGGAGTGACGGCGAACCACGCGAAAAGCGCATTCAACTGTCTCAATGAGTGGGCCGAGCAGTTCATCTAAACAGACGCTCGTAGCACAAATCGATCGATTCCTAAAATCTACAATAATCAATAATTAAGACGTTTTCTGAAAACATTCAAATCTCTCCCCCAACTTCGGTTACGGTTCTCGTTAAATATCATCACCTTCTCTTTTTTTCTGTTTTTCACATTGTCAAAGTTCTGAAAAATAAACTATTGATTACAATCTCGTGTTTCTCTACATGTTCACATTTAATGTTGCAACTTTTCCCGCTTGAACAGAGCGTACTTTTTCTAGAGGCAGGGACAAGATAAATTGTGGAAAACTCTAGATGCCACCAAAAAAGAAGACCAAGTTATCAGCTGAAAACGTGGAAGATTCCGTTGAGCAATCGAATGTTGAAAGCTTGTATAAGAAGAAACGTTGGTATTAAGATTAGGTCTGGTTGGAAAAGAACAGTTTGCAGTTGAGAAATCCAATGATCTCGAGCCATTTGTCCGAAGTGTCGTCATCAATCTGATGTTTGCTTCTGGAGACGCTGAAGTAGGGAAAGCTCCATTTTTCAAAACCATGAGCACTTTTCCAGTATCCACTGCAAGAAAACGAAGATTTAGTCGTTGATTTATTGAAAAACGAGCTCATTCTCCTATTCAACGATGTTCTGGCCGTACACGAGCCGGCGATCAAAAAGATAAAACTCTCGCACATGCTGCCCGTTCTCAAAACTCAAAAAGGAGTTCTATCGCGTTTCGTCAAGTATTTAGAGAACCGCGTCGAGATGGCCGCTATCATGAAAACCAAGACGTACGTTAATCAGTCCCGAGAAAACATTTGTGGACAGGAAATCGAAGATGAAAAGGTGGGCAGAAGGTTGATGGTTATGAGACTGAATGGGAGTTTCAGAATGAACAAATGGAGGACGAAGTGGATCCAATGGATGACATCGGAGAGCTCGAGGGAGCAGAGGGAGAGTATTTGAAAAAGAAACGGTGAAAGACAACTCTTCCGTTGTTGCCTGATACGAATGGTTTCCAGAAAGAAGCTCGGATCCGTGACTGCAGAAGAAGCGCTTCTCCAAGAGGTTCGCAAGATGTTCAGCCAGGCAAGAATGGACATTAGCACCTACCAAGTGATTTTAATACGTTCTAAAGTTGAACATTCTAGCGTATTTCAGCAGGTTAAAGACATACATTACGACGAGCAGTCATCTGCTCTACAAGTAGTCATCCAGGACATGACCAGCAGTGACTACAGCAAGTATTCGATGGCTCGTCGTGCCAGTTTCCAGCTTCATTCTCCAGTCCTAGCTGCTTCTGTCAATGCCAATCCTAAGAAAGATAACCGGAAGAAGTGGGAGCAGCCTCTCGTTGACATATTCATTCGATGTTTTTAGAAAAATAATCACCCCGGTGAACAACAGAAACACACTGTTCACATGGCTCGGCGATCCGCCTGTTCAAAGTGAATCCGCCCTTGTTTTTGTAGCTTTCCTAGCGAAAGAAATCGTTTCCGGAGTCGTCGGAGCTGCTCTTGTTGAACGGTACAAAGTGAGTGTCTTCTCCATTGTCAACATTTCATTCTCCTTCCTTCAGAGAAACCCTGCTTTCTCGGGACCACTCGACAATTGTTACTACGAAGAGTTCTTACGGAAGAACAAAAAGTTTCGAAAATATGGAAGGATCCTACTTTAATAGTCATCAAATGTCTAATCTGTACAATTATTAAAAGTTTCAAATTTTCTGGTTCTCAAATTGCCTTAATAATGAATAAAACGATTTATCAAAACTAACAGATGACCGCTCAGATTCGAGTAATCGCCCGACCGGTCGCCTCGAATCGACCGATCACGCGTTGTGAAGGGCGGTCTAATGAGAATGGAGAGGCGGAGTCAGAAGATGAAGTACGCTTCAGAAGACATTCGTCTCCGCTCGTTTCCTCTGGCACAGAATGCCTCGAGTTTTGATCAGAACTTTTTTAAAAATAAGAAAACTTCTGAACTATTCGCGACTGTATCAGGTTGATTGTCTGTTCCTGCAGATAAATGCCAAAACAAGAGTTCGACAACTGGGATTTGTGGGCGGGTGTCATCTGTTTCGGATTGTTCATGGCGTTCATTCTGATCACCTCGTGCACTTGCCTCAACTACTGCTTCGTGAACGACGACGACGAACTGACGAAACTCGAAATTGTGCGTTTCACGACGGTTTTCCAGTAGTTCTTGTCGGGTTTTTTGTTCTTGAATTCCTGTTGTGTGCTCAATTTCTGAGTGTGTAACTATCGGATACTATCGAAATGGTCCCGCAACCAAGGAGAGCTTTGCCGGGGGAATTATTGTATCTCCTATCCGAGATATGATGATGATCCGTCAGAGCTCTCCTCGGTTGCCGGGCCATTTTGATGATAGTACCTGAACGCGATGAGCCGGCAGTCACGTCTCCGACTGCTCTCTCACTTTTCGAGTGGTTCCACAGATCTTCCAAGTATTCGATCCTTGAACGGTGTAATACCAAAAGATGGACGCACGTTAAACTAGAATAGGGAACCATTGAAAGATACCCGAACGAGGATCCATGGCAGAGGTTTTTCGATTTTTTTGCGATAATTAAAAATTATTGCCCTTGTTTGATACATTTTCCGAATACGTCTCGTGGTTCCTTTTTTTGAAACAGTTCACTTTTCAGCCCATCCGCCGCAGGAGGGGGTTTTTATTCTAGAACGGGTCGGTCCTAGTTTCCATATGTTTGGGTCTGTGGGTCCTAGTTCTGATACACTTTTCGAGTGAAAGTTGCTCTTTCGTGCGGTCTTCTATCTTCGCACGAGGATCTCCTTTCTCGTTAAGTTCCGTTTCCCATGTTACCTATGGGGGTTCGGAATAGAGACCTAACAGTATCTGAAGAATTACAGAACTGAACGGATTCTTATTCCGTATGCCCTTCTCCTGATAACTTCCACTCTTGAACTATCATCTGAGAGCAGAAGTTCTTCCAATTGAATCCGTCAGTCCTGAATGTCTTATGATTTCAGTGGGGCGCTGAACACAAAGTTCGTCTTCGCATGGGTCCACACACTAAGAAAACGCTCGAGAGGAAGATGATCGAGCGAATCATCGAGTAGACAATTTTGCTTTACTGTATTTACTATCGCATAATAATAAATCTTCTAAGCTTTTATCAAGTTCATAAAACGATAAATGTTCAACTTGGATAACACGTAAACTGCGATACACGAGATCATTGGCCGGTGTGTGTGTGAAGGTTGTCCGAGAATAGCGCGTGGAACTGGGAAGAGAGATGGAGAGAAGAACGGGGATCGGAGAGTCAATTCCTATTATAGAAAGAAGAAACGAGGCACTGGGGAGACTTGGAAGGAGGTGCGGGGAGCCGAAGAATGTGTTGAGCAAATTCGAAGAAGGTAAAAGATGCCATGGCAGTTCGAAGCATCTCTCTGCGGAGAGACATCTTGATTCAAAAGGATGACGGTGGATAAAAAATGCAATAGACCTATGGACACGTTGTCACACTTGGAGGGAAAACAATTGATGCACCTAGAATCTGCGCGATCGGCGAGAGATCTTTGGTCGACTCGGATCTGTGATCACGAACTTCGTTTTGTTCTCTTCAAACGAACCGGAAGGGTATCACAAACTGGGAAAGAAAGAAGTGAGCAAATGGAGCAGGAGGAGAAGAAGAAGAAGTGCTGAGAGGGCATTGTGACGACTTCTTGAGTCAGAAAAAGATGGCAAGAAGAACGGCAGAACAATCAACAAGAGTTTGCGGTGTTTCATTGAAAACAGCGGGAGAGATGAGAGGTCAGAAGAGCGGCGCATCAGATCGTGTTCTGGAAATGAGCGACTGTATTAGAAGAACTGATGTGGTGGATACTTACTGTACTTTTGCAAATTATACAGTTTGAATGTCCTTGTTGACGATGTAGAATTGGTCTTTTCGGCCGAACATGCCCACTAGAACAGCGGCGTTCTCGATGAGGATATTGAACGGAATAGTCATCAAGGCGCCTGCCAGGTACATGCCGAGACGGAGGAAACTGTTTCGGTATTTGTGGGAGAACGACTTAACGACTCCAAAGATGTACATGTAAAGATTCAATGCTCCGACGAAAGAGAGCAAGAAATCAAACGGTAGACACCTCGGCAGCGGGAAAAGTGGACACAAGAATACTTGTAGAGAGGTCAGAGGCATTGTAGCCCACGCATAAAGCGAAAGGGCGAGAAGAGCCTTGTGCACAACGGCGATCTTCGACGAATGGACTGTGAGCAAGATTCCCTGCAGCCATCGCTTCCGTTGTTGCAGAAAATCCCACATTGTGAATGGACTCTTCTCGTGCATTTCTCCCTCGATGAAATCGAAACTGTATCCGTGCTTCATTGCAACCATCGAGAAGAAACAATCTTCAGCGATGGATCCCTCCATTCCGTGGTCATACGAGACGTCTCTTTCTGCTTCCACTTGTGTCACTACATACGATCCTTTCCATCCGAACAGAGGCTTGTGAAACAACTTGAACTGGAATCGCAACTTGCCCATATCGTCGGCCACTCTGAAACGATAAGAATCGTATTTTAATCATTTGGTAACATGAATCTAAAAGTCATCCTTTTCTACTCATCAAAAAGGCATCACTAACTCTTATCAAAAACGTGTCCTGCCTACCTGAATGAGTCGCTAAGGGTCGTGAGCCAGTTGACAATGTCTCCGTTGGCGTACGTGATAACTCCTTGTCCGAACTGATGTTTTCCGTCTTCGCAAAAATTCAGAATTCCACAGATCGCATTCGTCGTCAAAAGCGTCTCTTCGTCGAGGTGAACAATCCAGTCAGTTGGCTGCAGAATGTTGACGTCATCTTCGAGGCAGTACTGAAGAGCGCGTGCCTTGAACTTGGCTCCACTCTTCGTTCTTCAAACTGTTTTTTGGGAGAAATATTTGACGGAGAGTATGCGCTACCTGTACGCCGTCGGGACGACGACTTCCCGGACTCTTGGATTCGATGGCAAATTGATGGCTTTGTCCGTGACAACTTCAAAGATGAAATTCTCCATCCCAGCTTCGAAGCACGTCTTCATGTTAGCTTCGATGTTTTCCTGCAATAATTTACATTAGGAATAGTTTCCGTCGATCGAATTATTCATCAAATCAAGTATGTCAAGTTGCTCCCCTTATCACTCCGCGGCTCTTTTCTTTTTCTCTTTTCTCTCATTCCCTCTCCCACACTTGATATTTGCACGAAACTTATGAATTTTTTTCATCGACCGATGACTCAACCGCCGACACACCTATTTCTAGTCGGTTTCTGTTCATTGCATCGTCTTAAAAGGATCAAATGTAGGGGAGAAGAGCGACAAAGGAAGTTACGCACTTTCTTATCGTCTCAAACATTTTTATGATTTCAGCGGAGAATGTGGGAGAAAGCAAAAACATTTTCCCAAACAGCCATCCGTCGCATTTTTTCTCCGTTTCCCAGTTCTCAGTTCACATCGTACTTTCACCGGTTAGTTATCAGTGAAAATCACATAAACTTCGGATGCCATCGGTGGAAATGTTATCGTGACACGGCTGGCAAGAACACGTAACTCTTATCGGAGATAACAGACTGATATAGTCGGAGAAGGATGAGATGAAATTACTGACGAATTGAGTCAGAAAAAAACTAACCTTGACGAGAAGTGGAAAGTTGCCTTTCGTGACGACCCGGAAGCAGACAAAAGGGGACAACAGGGGAGCTGCTTTCAGTTGTACCTGCGAATGATTTGATGATTCAGTTGGAAAGGAGATGAATCAAAAACTCACTTTCTCTCGGAATGCATTGAACAACATCAACCCACACAGATTGCAGAGGCATTGTGGCAGGACGAGAAGAGCAGTGAATCGGAGTAAATACAGACAGATGGTCCAGAGAAGCCCATAACTGAAATTAGATGAAATCATCAGAAAGAAACAGAGCAAAAACACTCACCTGGCAACAGGGCTCTCGGGAACGGTTCCCTCTACCGGCTCGGTGAACACGCCGCAGAAGTAGGCGAAACACACGATCCACGCCACTAATACGGCGCAGTGCAGCGCATGCTTCACCTCACAGTTCATTACCTCTATTCCTGTAGAAATCGAGAATTGAGCAGTTATAAACAGTGTGAAAGTAGGCAAGATAAGGCAAATGGCTGGTTAGTCATCGAGAGAACGACAACAGTGTGGGTGGGGAGAAAAGTGGGGAAAATAAAAGAGGTGAGGAGAGAACGAAACAACGGCATTTCGAAACAGACTTGCTGATTCGCGCGAAAGTTTGTCTGCGGATTTTTTTTGAAGTACTAAAAATATTCAAAAAGGAAAAAACATTTTTCAAATTTCTAGCAGCAGCGTTCTGTAGCCGCAAACACGGCCGCCATCTACAGTAAGATTCCAGAAATTAGAGCAAAGTGAAGAAAAACGAGAAGCGGGAGAAGAAATTCGAACCAGGAGAACGAAAATAATAAGTTGCGCTCCTAGCGAATAGCGTCTACTGCTTCTCCCATCATTTCCGGTGGAATTCAGAACAATTTTCCCTCTATTTGTGGCTTTTTGAGTAAGTGGGCCGTCCATGTTGCAAAAATAGAACGTGAGGCTCGTTATAAAACATGCCTGCGCATAGATTGAAGCCATTCTTCATCATGCGAATTGTAATTTTCAGAACATTTCGAGTACATTGTTTGAGTCTGAAAGACGAAATGAATGTTTAAAAAACGGGCTCTCCCGCAAGAAAGTTACCTATTTACGACCATAATCGGTTAAGCAAAATAAACTTTGTTATAAACAAGATGTAATAGATCGTGCAGATACTGAATGCAGAAACCTCCGTTCTCTAAGTCTTCATAAACAACGAGTTTGAAATAAATGAGAAATTAGTTTTGTGGACGAGACTCCGCCCATCGAAACTAGGGCAGCTCCGCGTGAACTTTCGAGATATTAGGCGGCGGCGGCCAGTGAGAAGCACCTGGAGTGTACCCGAGGCGAGTGCCAATTACGTGAGAGAATGCGGTGCAATGAAACACGCGAGAGACACGATTATGCAGAAGCTGGTTGAGAGGGGCGGGGAGGGGGCAGAGAACGCGGGTCAATAGAACATTAATAAGTTAGCACTTGGAGACGGGGGCAAGTGGAGAATAAGGAGAAGGAGCAGAATCCTCTTGCCACGGCAAGCCGCCGAAGCAGCGACCGACCGATATCAATTTGTGGCGATTTGTACAATTGCAACACACAGTGCGTGTTGGCGGGAGAGAAAAGGTAGTGTCTGCGTCTGCGATCACTTTCCTGCCAGCCAGCAATGATAAAAAGAGGCAGGGGCGACAAAGGACGAATAACTGCGTTGGTTCCAGGGGCGCTTTCGTCTGGGGACTCGATCCGCCGCCGGCCAGCTTCGAAGAGGAGCGAGCGCCGACTGATGGGCGCGGCTGGAGGGTGGCGGCGAACTCGGATTGGCGGGCAATTAGATTCGGCCGTTCTGAAGAAAGCACAAAAATCGGTTTTCGCTCTCCTTGACAACCAGAAACCAACAGAGGAACGAGCTCGATTCGAGTAATGGGCGGTGTCTGATTTCAGGCTGGCAAGTTAACCTGATATGGGCCGGATAGTCAATATTGACTCAATCAACTCTTAAAAAGATTATCAAAGTGTGAGCTAGACTCTGGCGTGGAGGGGGGTGGGCTCTGCGGAGCAATTACTTCGGTGAACTCTCGGCTCGTTCGGCGACGGACGGTGTGCTGATAAAGAATTCGTCATTTGCGTCCCGTCTGTTATCAGACCGAAAAAGACAAAAAAACAGGAAGAGCCTGCTTTTTCGCACGATCCGCCGTGTTTTCGAGTGCGGGAAAACAAGAGGAATGACTCAGTTAGAGCGGTGGAGGAGGGGGGAGTAAGCTGAAATAATCAGGCAGCAGGCAGACAAAAGAAAACAATATTTCGGGCGGCGCCGAGGAGACCACTTTGGGCGCGAGAAGAAGAAGAAGAAAGAAGTAGAAGAAGAAGGCAAAGTAGGAGAAGAAGTAAAAGCGAGACGAAGAAAAAAGAGAGGAGTGGGGGGGGGCTGGGTGATAATCACTCGAGACTGTGCGACGACGAAGACGTATCGATTGCGTTTGATTGGTCGAAGAACGAGAAGAAGAAGAAGAAGAAGGCGAGGAGGAGAAAGAAGGACGACGTCTTTGTTTTTTTGATGGTCAAAGTGTCATCGACGGAACGAACGAACGAACATTCATTGATTCTGACGAGAGAGAAATCAATCGGAGACAGACGGATTAGTGACGAAGAGGAGAGTAGAGGGAGAGAGAAAGAGAATGAATACTTCTGGAGAGGTGATAATCCGCGGTGGAGACTCGAGGACAACAACAAAACAACAATCGATGTGATTGAGGTTCCGGGCGCGGTGCACCCGTTGCTCTCTCCGCTTTATCAATTGGGCAAAGTCCGGGTGGTGGCGGAGATAATTTGGGAATGCACCGTGACAGAGGATGATGACGCCGGGCATTTACGAAGATCGAAAGTTCGCTTCTCTCTGTCATCGTCAGCTACGCTAGAGACGAGTGAGTCAGCCACCGATAGGAGAGGAAAACGAACAGCGACACCCCTCCCTCAAGGATTTCTTCTGTGCGTGCGAGGCTATTCATCAAGATGAGTGACGTATTCAGTTGATTAATTGTCTTCGAGATCCTCCGGAAACAGATCCCGATCCAATCTACCGTAGCAGCAGCAGCAGCAGAAAACACCTTTCGTACTCTCTTTTTGTCCAACTAGACTCTCTCTCTCTCCCGTCCTCTATTTGCCATTCCCACCTGCAACAAACAAACTTATTGCTCTCGCAAATCACCGAAACACATTCGTGTGTCAGAATGCATTCTGATTATTCGGCAAAAGATCTCGAAGATGATGGAGTATAATACGAAATAATGAGAATAGCGGCGGCGGCGGCGGATTGGGGAGAGGGAGGGGGAAGATGCAAGTGCATCTATCCGAGACCGGGAGACGAGATGAAGCCAGAAAATGAACGAAGAAGAAATGAATTGGTTTAGAAGAATGCAGCGACAGCAGCCGGAGACAGAGAAACCGAAATGAGAAGAGGGCGAGTGGAGGAGGAGGTTAACGCGGAAATTGAAAAGTGGACAAAGGGAGAGACCACTCGAAACGAGGAACGAACCTACTGCTGATCGACCGATTGGTGCTGATTTGTTCTCGAGCAAACACAAAACAGGTAAGTAACCAACGGAGCGGTTCGAAATGAATTGGCCGAGTCATTGCGTCAACTTGCGGCTGATCATCTTACTGTAGCGGCAGCAGGTGGATTCGAGTGTTATTATTCACTGCGTTTCGCGTGCTCTCTGGCCTCGGGAAGCACTTCGAAGAGATGCTATTTGGAGAAGGAAGGAGTTCACCCACTGAGACGTCAAACTTCGAAAGTGACAACATGACGAGAAATGAGGGCGTGATTGGAGAAAGTCAAACATTTCCGGGCGGTTCAAGTACCATTGGCATGACACAATATGTTACAGAACCGATTGGACAATAGGGGAATGGCATCGTTGGCTGGCTGGAACGCCTTCGAATGACTCATGGGAAAACGAACGGATCCGAACATAACTGTCGCTTGCTTGCATTTGGAGCCGATGTATTCTCTTTTGCCAAATGGAAAAAAAATGTGCGGAGAGAAGGGAAAGGACACTCGAGTAAGTTCGAGGATCATGTTACGGGGAGGGGCGACGGGGGGACCACTGCGCCGCGGGGGACGCCCACTCGCATCGCCAGGCAACGCCATCGTCTCTCAGACGGCTCCGTTTTTTGTCGCGGATGGTTGGAAGGATGCACACACCACACACACACATCGACAACAATGCGAAGAATTGCGAATGGAGCCGATGAGAATCCGGACCAGCACCAAGTTTTTTATTCTGGGGACGAAATTTGAGACGTTTTTGAGAGGGCTGCAGTTGCAGGAGAGGGCCACAGAGATCAGAGGATCGGCCGCTCTTCCGATCGCTTATCGGGTGCCCGGGGCGTTTCCGTCGACGATAACGGGTGTGTGTGTACTGTTTTTGGAGGAGTGATGAAGAGCGAACGGCAAAAAACAAACGGCGGTTGGAAGAAAGAGAGTGAGTTTTGATAAAAGATAAGAAATTAAATCGAAGGCGGCTGCCGGTCGGCTCAATATTTGCTAACAGAGGCGTCAAATAAAAACAAAACGATTTTAGTAAATATAGAAAGTGGGCGGGGTCTGGAGAGAGAGAGAGAGAAAAGAGACGCAGACTTGGTTCTTCCAGTCAGTTTTCGCAGAGTGAGAGGTCCACGTGACGGGCGGTCTCGGACCGTGTTTGTACGTGACCGGGAGGGAGAGAGAGAGCACTTTGTGCTCATCGCCTTATAGCTTTCGCCCTGTTCGAAAAACGGAGAAAACGGAAAGATACACACACACACACGAACAGAGAGAGAGAGAGAGAGATGACCATTTGAGTGCGCAGGAGGACTCAAGTGGTGGCAGGCGAAACCGAGAAGAACAGTGGAGGGGAGGGGGAATGGTTCAGAAAGTGGTTGGAGCAGCGAAAGAATGCAAACACGTCGGAACGGATTGCAAGGCAAGTTCAAAAAGTGACAAGGGATAGAGAGAGAGAGGAACAAGTTATGTATGAGTCATCGAGGAGGAAGTAGTATGATCAGCGACAGACCGCTGCCACGTCACTAGTGTGGAATACCGGTGATCTGTTGTTGGGAAGTTTCGCAAGTGTTTGTTCAACAAAAAAGTGCTTTGAGCGGTGATCGGTGAAACCTTGGAATTGATGTTGTTTCGGTCTCGAGTGTATTGTTTTCTTCTCTCTCGTTTCCACAGATATCCTTTGGAGAATGTTGCAATCGCGCTCCGATGACATTTCGAATAGAGCACGTTTGCACATTCCTCAGAGAAAAAAGAAACAGTTGAAATAGAAGAATATACATGGTGATTCTCGATTTTCGGTTCGACATCGCGATGATGTGCCCTTCCGAGTGACGCCGTCCATCCGTGAAGCGGAAACAAAAACACTAAACAGAACGAGAAAAAAAAGAAGTTGATCTGCATAAGTTTATCTATTCTGGTCGGAACACGCGTGCAACTAAGACATAAGTGGACCTGCGGCTGACCTCCGTGCACTCTCTGCGTCTCTTCGTCCACAACGCTCTCTCGCCGTTCGCCGTTTTGGCGCGACTCTGATTTGAATTCGAATCGGATGACCGCCGCCGGCAGAGGGGAGTGTACTCGTAAAGTAAACTGACCGGTTTTCCGCAATAACGCACTATGATTAAAACAGAAAGAAGGCGTCTGGACGGAAAGAACTCTTTGGAGGAGCAGTCTTTGATCCGGCGTCACTTTGGAAAGAAGACAAAAGAGAGGAAGCGATGAGGAACATGAATAATTAGGTGAAACTATGCCAACATGTGCACGAAGGAAAAAGAGAGAAAAGTTCGAGAGGGAGGAGGAGGAGGAGGAATGGAGGAGAGGAGGAGGAGGAGAGCCATCGGGGCCCCGTGTTGTTTTACTCGTTTGTCGAAAACAGCCGTTTCTTCTGCTTCTTCCGATCTTTCGCTTCTGATTCAAACAAGTTCGATTGATGGATCGCGAGGCGAGGGGCAGAGCAATAAAGAAAACAATAACAGCAAGAACGACGAGTTGCGGGGGGTGATACATCAAAGTTTACGACGGAATCACTCATTACTTTCGTGCACTCGGCTGTCACGGAAGCGACCGGAATGAAACAAATCGGCGAGAGAAAGTGGTCCGTTGCCTTCTCTCTTTCCCTCTCATCTCTCCACTCGAAGAGCTCGCAGAAAGTGCGCTCCGTTGCGACAACTCCAGATGTCACCCTCACCGTTTTATGAGCTTGGAAATGGGAACGTTTGGTGTGTGAAAAATGTGGTTGGGAAAGTGGCGAGAGAGAGAGAAAGAGCGCTATAATTGTTATGAGAACTGCTGAATCCATTAGAGAATAGTTCGGAAAACAGCCTGAAATGTCGCCGTTTTCAGGCGTCTTCTGGGGCGTGTGCGTTACTATGTCAACTCTTTCAGCCTCATATTTATTATATTTCGAAATGGGAAAAGTTGTGCTCGTCGGCGCGCACACGCGTCAGCAGCGCCGATGATTCGATTCATTCGCGACCACGTCATCGGAGAAAAACACACGGTGCGAAGAGTTTGTCGAGTGATTCGCACGATTAACAACAACCTTCCATTCTCGCCGCGAAAAAAACGAGAAAATGACACGAAATTGTCAATTTTGGATTGTGGAAACACGAGAATACATAGACGGGGCGCACAATTGACGCGACCTCCCCCCCTTCGCGAATCCGAATTTCGGTATGCCGACGACGATTGTTCCATTTGACTTTGTGAAATGGAAATCCGATTTAGAAGGAACGTTTGCATTACGGCTTCGGCGGATGAGAAGGAGAAGGAAATGCGCTCCATTGAGAAATTGAAAACTGAACAAAGTTATCACACCTTTTTAGGTCATTTTTCAGAAGTTCTTATGAGAAAATAAGAAAGAGTGAACACATTAGCATAATAATAATAACAACAGAAAAAGTATTGAGGCGATGATGAGGCGAGTTGGCAGTGTGTTTGGATGAAGGCACCATGCTGATCAAACAGCCCACTGTGAGAGTACGATCGAAACAGTTTTGACTCATCCCCCTGTTTTCGGCTGCAGTCTTCTTCTATCCGGTTTCCGCGTCATGCCAATTGGCCGCCCGTCTCCGCTGCCACACAGATTACTCGTGTTTTTGACACCGGTGATGTTGAACTTTGGAACTTTTCAAAGTTGGAAACGGCGTTTGTTAAACGCGCTCTCCTGCAAACAACTGGAAACAGACGACTGTAGGTGTTATCGGATTTGATCATCTGATTCGAGCGGGAAAGGAACTACCGTAACACTTTCTGTTTTGTGACTTTTGAATAGCACGCATTCTGTGGAGATCAGGATCACTTTCGATTGTCTCACAGCATGAACCTTTTCGAACACTTTATCATATTCAAACCATGTCATGAAATTCGACTTGTTCCACAATGAGTCTGGCAGCGACCTCTCGTAAATCTACTCAAAAGCCTTATTGGTAGTGTCGCAAGCGGGCTCTAGGGGTACGGCTCAATATCAGAAAATTTTGAAACTTTATCGAAACGCGCTCTACCGGAGTTACAGTTCCCCCTATTCAAACCATGTCATAAAACTCGCAAAACTCAACTTTTTCGACATTTTGCAACAGTGCAACACCCATTTGGGTAGATTTACGGGAAGTCGCTGCGAGACGTCGTCTTTTGCGACATGGTTTCAATAAAGAAAAATTTAGAAACAGACTGTAAAAAAGTGTTTGAATAGGTCACTTAAGAGGAAGTGGTCATTGATATCACGGCGAGACCTTCTGCATTGGAGCGCAGTTGGATTTCAAGTTTTCCTATTTATTCGCCGTTTCCCTAGAGCGCACTTGCAGCTGTTTATGAATTGGGAGTAGAAGAGCCGGCTGAAAAAGAAGGGAAACGCCAAAGAGAACTACTGATGTCTGGTGTGTTGTGAATACAATTAAGCAGATGGAAAACATATGAAGACTCTGAAATCTGAGTTTCGGTGTGTTCTCGGATTATCTCCTCTCCACACTCTCAACAAGGGAGCAAACGTGCTCTACCGGAGGAGTCCATCAATCCAATGCCTACCGTATCCCGCAGATACTGTGCCCGGAACGTGTCCCGCCGTCTCGTACGTGCAGTCCGTCTTTTCGTTCGTTGGTGCCTTGTCACTCTTTCAATTGGCTAATGCAATGAAGTGCACTCATTACTCCGTGTTTCATTGCATAATTCATCGCGCATCCGTTTCTTCTTCTCCCCGTTTATTTCTGTTCACTCCATCACCACCACCACCACACCTCTGCACAATCTTCTCGCAGTTTACGTCAGAAAATCGTCAATAAAAGCGCACATTCTCCGTCGCTATCGTCTCTCCGGCAGGCCGCTCTTCTTATCACCACAGTCCTCCTCCGGGCAGACCGTCATTTTCGCTCTTTCCGGCTGAAATAATAACGCTTTTCTGCTGTTTGTCCCTCTTGTTACTGCGGCCGGCGTCGAGAGAATATGCATTGATTCAAGAGATTCGCGGCGGAAATTCAGAAAAAATAAACAAATTCCCCCCATCGAACGTATTTTTCGGTTCCTCCTCATCATCCGAAAGAGGGGAATGTGGACAACGTTTCGATAACAACGTCACTGTTAAGCTTATTACCGAATGATCGCAGAGCGGAGCCAACTTGCGGTCTTCTACCATTTTTGGACTTCGAATTTCGAATATTTACTATCAAACCATCAAAACATTTGCTATTGAGCACATACAAAAACGCCTTCAATTCTTCAGAATTCCTACGCTCCAACGCGGAAAGAGCTGTGCAACTCATTTCGCAAAACGAATTCTTGTCTGCTCAAAAAGAAAAAAAGTCGCGTCGTCGCGTCGCCGAAAAACCGATTCGATTCGTGCCATTTGCCTAATTATCGCCCTCTTCGGAGCCCTTTTCTGCCTCTTTCCGGCTCCTTTTCTCATGTCTTTCCGGCCAATTTTCCCTCCACCACCAGCAGCAGCAGCACCTGCAGCAGCCAGCCAGCCATAGCCCATTTCGCTCTTTCTTGTTTCCCCCCTGCTATGTATCCGTTGACGAAAGCCGACGACTCCTTCTTCACTCCTCCGTTTTCAGACACAATGGGCGTCGATCTTAAGCAGCATCTGGATCTTGCCGACTACTTGGGAGTCGTCGCTGTTTGGTTCGTTGCTCTTTTTCGTCTAGAGTGGTGTTTCCCGATGGGAGTATTCAGCACTATTCCCATTTTTCCGAGTAGAACGCTAATGAGAATATCGAAAACAAGAAGATGTGGTAAACAAAAGGGAGACATTTTTTGTTTTCCGTCTGACCCCTTCCACTAAATAAATGAGCAACATTCTTTGGCTCCTTTCATCAATTTCTTATTTTTAGGTGCGTTTTCTTCACCGTTCTCTTCGCTCTCAGCGTCGTTTTCAACTTCGTCTGCATCAAGGAGGACGACGATATCACTGCTCTTGAGAGAGTAAGTCCTCGTCGGTTTCTCTCCCGCTCACTCATCATTTTTAGTGGGGATACAAACGCAACCTTGGAATGCGCCTCGGACCACACCGTCGTTCCATCGTCGCTCGTCAGATCCCACAGACCATTCACGACTAAGCATTCTGCAACAACATCAGCTCCATACTTCACTTTTGTTTCACACGGTTGTCGAATGCAATAGATTATTTTATCCAACATTCGACATTTTTTAATAGTAATAAAGGAGAACAGATACGAAAGATAACGCGAGGGATAAATTACTAAAACAGCGGCAACAAGAAATGCTGGAAGGAACACAAACTTGCTCAGGGTGTGACTTATGGAGTCAACCGCTTCGGGTCACGTGGGAACAAGGAGGCGAGACGGATGTTGTGAAGACCGAGGAAGAGCATAGTGACTCTCTCCAGTCCGATTCCTCCTCCAGCGTGTGGTGGGCATCCGTACTTGAAAGCGTCAATGTAGGATTGAATCTTGACCAAATCGACTTGGTGGTGCTTGGCGCGCTCGATGAGCATATCAGCGTCGTGGATACGCTGAGCTCCCGAAAGGATTTCCTCTCCGCGCATGAACATGTCGTAACTGTTCGAGTAACGGGCATCGTGGGCGTCTGGCATCGTGTAGAATGGACGAACAGCTAATGGGAACTTGTCAAGAACGTAGAAGTCAGTCTTGTACTTATCCTTGACAAGCTTTCCAAGGAACTTCTCCACTGGAGTGGACAAGTCCTCTTCATCTCCAATTTCGATTTTGTTTTCACGGAGAAGAGCAATGGCATCTGGATACCTAGAATAGTAATTTTAAAAATGAATAGAGCTTAAAATCTTACTTCAAAATAAGTGGTGGCTCACAGAACTGGAATGGCTCAGCTGGATACTGATTACCAACAGCCGCAATCTCGTCTTGATAGTTTTGCTGCAGCCCCTTGAACATTTGTGTCAAAACCTCAGCGATGGTCTCCATGACCTGAAATCAACATTTGTGAATTGTTTTGCTAGCTTTTCGAAAATTACCTCGTGATAATGGAAGTTGAACGCCATTTCAAGATCGAGTCCCACGAACTCTGTCATATGACGATGAGTGTTCGAGTCTTCGGCACGGAAAACTGGTCCAATTGTGTAGACCTTCTCGAAATCTCCAGCAATGGCCATTTGCTTGTACAGTTGTGGGGACTGTGCCAGATAAGCAGATCCCTTGAAGTACGAAACCTCGAAGACATTAGCACCACCCTCGCTGGGAGCGGAAATGATCTTTGGTGCCATAATCTCAACGAATCCTCTGCCATCGAGAATGCTTCTGAATTGGTTGCAGACTCCAGCTTGAATGCGGAAGATCGCGTGAGAGGTAGTGGTACGAAGATCGAGGACACGGTTGTCGAGCCGGGTGTCCAAATTAACCACAGCCAACTGGTTCTCCTGCTCGTTGGTTTTCTCCTCGTCGGTTGGCGCTCTACGAGAAGCGTCTTCAATCTGGAGAGGAAGTTTCGGAGCCGATGCAGACACGACGAAGACTTTTTGAGCAAGAAGCTCGACATCCTTTTGAGTGCAAGACTCAATCGGAGTATCGACCTTGTTGATTGTTGCGTAGACATCAACGATAGACTCCTTGGAGATAGAAGACACGAATTTGAGCATCTGCTTGCTGATTTTGTCGTTCATGAACATAGCAACTTGAACAGTGTAGACTCCTTGGCGCAGAACCAGGAAGCAGTTCTTTCCTTTGGAACGAGTTGTGTGCACACGTCCACGTACCCAGATCTGAATCAGCCGTTTCAATAATTGTTGTTGTACTTTAGTGAAATCTCACGTCTTTGGTGGCATTGGCAACATTGACATCCTTGACTCTCAAGAAGTTCAACTCCTTCTTCTCTTTCGAGTTGACCAGTCCATAAGAACCATAGAAGTCCTTCGAGTAGTCTTCTTGTTCTGTGGTAGCAGCCTGCTGCTGGTTTCCACCTTTCTAAACGAAATGTCTTACATTGCACACTGCAATCGGTTCAAAATACCTCGGTTGCCTTCTCTTCCTTCTTGGCTTTTCTGGCCAGCTTGTTGAGCTCTTTCTTCGAAAGCTTCGGCTCTCCACCTTCCGGGGCGTCAGACATGGTTCTACAAAAAAGCTTTGTTACCCATTTTTCGTCTTAAACCTCGAAAATGGTGAACTACAAGATATAGGTGGATAGAGAGGATGGCAGGATGTATGAAGGGGTTCTTCGCATATCTGAGATGTGGAGACACGAGCCGACAATCGGCAGTTTAGGACGAAAAACAAAGCGGCAGGCTTGCGCAATCGCACGCAATTTTGTGTGGGTGAGTCCGTGATTGTGCGGGGGTTGTTGGGCACTCGACCAATGCACCACAGCCGACGAGCAGGCTCAAAATTGAATTTTATTGTACATCTTCACACATTTCCCTCGGTATCTTCACAATACTCGTTGACTCTCCCACACCTTCGTTTCATTATAGTACCCGTTATTCTATCTCGTTGCTATCCCATCTTTAGTCTTATTTTCCATTTTATCCTAGTCTTGCCTCATTCCTGTTCTTATATTCGTTTGTATTTTTCATTTTGTCTTATCCATCCAGCCTCAGTTTGGGCTATTTCACCTTTCAATATTTCTGGATTCGTCTAGTTACTGTTTATTCTGTGCAAGTTTCGTCCATTTTACTTAATTCCGTCTCATTCTTATTTTTCTCTCATTCGTATCCTCTTTTTGCATCTTTCCCAGTTCTGTGCATTCAGTATCAGTATTGTCCTTTCTATGCCATTCTTACATCCATTTTGTCCATTCTCAATTCTCTGAGAACTGCAGGGAATCAGAAAAGAGACTAGAGCGCTCTACAACGCGAAAATGGATTCCAAACTTTACAGACAACTCAATTTTATCTTCCCGGGAGAGGAAATCTCAAAGTTTTCTTTTAAAAAAGCCGGTATCCTTGTTTATGCTTCTCTGTAGTTCTCCATCTCTCGTCCAACACCTGTCCTGATAGCTCCTACACCTCTCCATGTTCTTCCAGCGCACATCTCCACATACTCCTCTACATTACTCGTTGACTTCCCTTCACCTCCCATTCCACATCATTTCCCCCTCTATTTCATTACCGTCTCTCTCTCCTCTGCCTGTCCTGCTCATTCTGTTCTGGGACGTTAAAAGTACCTGGAGTCGCTTTTCTGGGTCGACCTGGTGGCGTTCAAAGTGCGCGTTCCGTCGTCCAGATTTTCCAGATTTTCGCTGTCGACAGTAATCCTCAAAAATTCCAAAATGTGCTGAGTCTGCAATCACGCGCAAAACATGTTTCAACACAGACGCCGTTCTCTGCAGACTCAGCACATTTTGGAATTTTTGAGGATTACTGTCGACAGCGAAAATCTGGAAAATCTGGACGACGAAACGCGCACTTTGAACGCCACCAGGTCGACCCAGAAAAGCGACTCCAGGTACTTTTAACGTCCCATTCACATTGTGTTCTCTCTCACCCAGTATCGTTTTCCTCGATCGCATTCTCATTTGTTCTCCCGTTTTCATTATGTTTTCTTTTTACAGCCTACCGTCATGGACGACAGCATAGATGAACAACCGATCAGAACTATTGCCATTCCACTGAAAGAGAGTACAGAAGATGTAAGTTCTTTCCCAAATTTTTATCAAAAAGAAAGAAGGAATCGATTGTACCTAAAGCGTAGCTGTAGTGCTAGTTTTTCGTAGCACGTTATCTTTGGGTATATCACGTCGGTAGGCCGTTTTTTGAATTTTCAGCCTACCGACTTGATTTCTCAACGATTTCGTGTTACAGGGTACGCACCTGAAGCGTCTTCGCCGGTTCTCAATTGAAGTTTGGAACTTGACACAAAACTGGGCGAGTGCTTCGGAGAAATCCGTTCAACAGATCGAGTCCGTTGTCAATTCTCGACTGAAATTGTTGTATTCGCAAGAAGATGAGGCCGATTCTGCGAAACTCACCCAAGACCAAAAAGCCAGAGTTCTCAACGAAATAGTGATACGGAACGGAAAATTAAATCAGACAATGGCCGATTTCGAGCGAATTGTCGAAAAGTTCGAAATTTGCCAAACTCGAATGTCAGCCTGGAAACAACTTACCGAGAAAAGTTCCAATCGTGAAGAAAAGTATATCGTAGAAATACTTGATGAAAACCTTCCTTTAATTGTTTCAATGCTCAAGAAAGCCCTCGTCGTTAAGCAAGATGCTCTTTTTGATCTAGCCCAACATGAAAATCGTGACGTGTTCACTTTAGTGTTGCTCACTTTCAAACACGAACCCTTCGTTGATGCTGCGCTTCTCTCTAAATTGTACGCTTTAGTCGCTGCCGAGGCACAGTAATCGATTCCTTGTCGCTTTCTTGTTGATTTTTATTTGTTGAAAATAAATGTCATGAGTTGAACCATTTCATTTTATAGGAGGTTATCGAAATCAGCTGCGCTGATCTGCCGACTGGACTTGAAGTTCTGAATATTTTGGAAGCCGAGGAAGCGAAGCTTTCCTTCTGGATCGAAGTGGCTCTCGAGTATTACAGACAAGGCCGCGTCGAGCCGTTCATGATGATCCTGGAAGCGGCCGGATCTCGTGCCGGTTTGGAGTACCAAGGGGTGAAGCAGGATCAAATGCGTGCTCTTGACATACTTGCCGCCTACTGGATGACCCAAGGATACAAAGAGAAGGCGAAGGAAAAGAAGGCCGACTTCTTCTCCAAAGCCACTGTTCTTTTCAACACAGCCGACAAGATTGCCATGTACGAATGGTCTCATTTGACAGTTCGAGCCTGGTTCTATCTGTTCGAGCGAGAGAAGAGCACGAACAAGTACGACTTGGCAGATCAGCAGTTCAACTACGTCGTCAAGACCTACCCACAGAACGTCCTCTCCCTCGTCGGAAAAGCAGTTATTGCCTTCAATAAGAAGGACTACAAGACGTCGGTCTACTACTACAGAAAAGTGAGTTTTTTACATTTTCAACTAATAAAGTATAACAAAATATCTCAGGCTATCCGCCAACGTCGTGATTCCATCGCCGATCTGCGAGTCGGAATCGGATACTGCTACGCTAAAATGGGTCTGACCGATAAAGCCAAAGTTGCATTCGAACGCGCTCTTGAAATCGAGCACACGAACGTGTCGGCCATGTGTGGTTTGGCGATTATTTCTTTGAACACCCTCGACCCGCTGAGCTTCAAAACGGCCATAACGCTCTTCGGAAAAGCGTACAACATGCAGCCAGACCATCCAGTCGTTCTTGTCCATCTGGCAAACCACTTCTTCTTCAAGGGAGACGCAGAGCGTGCATCGACTCTTGCCTGGCATGCCGTCCAGTATACCGAATGTGACGCCATCAAAGCTGAAGGTTACTTCCAGCTAGGAAGAGCTAAGCATGTTAGTGGAGCTTTCGATCAAGCCTATAAGGTAAACTGCAATTATCAGCTCGAAAAACATTGATCTTGATTTTAGTTCTATTATCAAGCTCGTCAAGCGAATAACGGAGAGCACACTCTGGCTCACTACGGTCTCGGCCAGATGCTGATTAACAGAAACGAGATTGACGAGGCCATCAAATGCTTCGAAATTGTTCACCAGAGGCTTCCCAACAACACAGATACCATGAAGATCCTTGGAAGTTTGTATGCTCATGTACAGCTCAATGATGAGACGAGCACGAACGAAGCCAGACAGAAAGGACGCGAAGTGCTTGCTAAGTACCTCGCCATTCACAGCGACGACTACGAAGCTTCCATCGACCTGGCTCAGTTGCTTGAATCTTCCGATCCAAAGACGTCGTTGGAGTTGTACGAAAAAGCGATTGAACTACTCGAAACAATCGAAAACATCCAACCACAGCCAGAAATGCTCAACAACGTTGGCGCTCTTTACATGAGCATGAAGGATTACGACAGGGCGGAGGACTATTTTAAACGGGCGAAAGAACGTCTCGAGGAACAGTTGACCACAACAGATGCTCAGTTGCTCGCCAGAAGAAACGCTCCAGAGAGATCCCACCTGCTCACGATCCGGTACAATTTGGCGCGTTGTCTTGAGCACCTCTGCAGAACTGCCGAGGCCGAGCAAATGTACAAGGACATCGTCACCGAATGTCCAGATTATATCGACGGCTATCTGCGATTGGGATGCATCACGAGAGATCGTCATCAGGTGTACGAGTCGTCGTTGTGGCTGAAGAACGGAGTTCAGTTCGATCAGTCTTCGCCAGTTGTCTGGACCCTCATCGGAAATCTGCACTTTGCGAAGAACGAGTGGATGCCAGCACAAAAGAAGTTCGAGTTTATCCTTTCGAAGATTTACAACAACAAGACACCGGATCCGTATTCATTGGTCGCCCTCGGAAACGTGTGGTTCGAACAACTTCTGAATCCGTCGAGGAAAAAGGAAGACGTGAGTTGCTTCGGTTTTAATTGTTTCTTACTATGCACGTGTTATTTCAGGAAAAGAAATACATTGAACGTGCGCTCCAGATGTATCAGAAGGCACTGAAATTGCAACCGAAGAACATGTACGCAGCGAACGGTATCGGATGTGTTCTTGCCTACAAGAAGAACTGGAATGACGCTCGTGACGTCTTCGCACAAGTCCGTGAATCCACCAGCGATTTCTACGATGTCTGGCTCAACATAGCCCACGTCTGTATGGAACGAGAGCAGTGGATGACGGCTGTGCAGATGTACTCATCGGCCATGAAAAAGTTCCGAAAGGAAAACGATCCAAACCTCCTCCATTTCCTCGCCAAAGCCTTCTATCGAGCAGGAATGTTGAAAGAGGCGAAGGAAGTCCTCGAGAAGGCGATGCTCGAACAGCTCGATAACACACAACTCAAGTTCAATTACGCGATTGTGATGAAGAAGGCTGCGAAAGAAGTGCTGAGAGGCACAAAGATGACTTCTCAGCAAGTGAAGGCGGCTATAGGTGACCTCACATTCGCTGAGAAAATCTTCAAATACATCTCGAAAAACGACGACAAACATTCGAGCTCGAATGGTTTGCGCATTTCGCGAACGCTTTGCTCAGAAGAGGCGAGCAGTTGCAAGGATCTTCTCACTCAAGCTCAGCACAAACTCACTGCCGCTCAATCGCAAGACGATGAAGAACAACGGTTGATCAAGAAACAGGAGGAAGAACTCGTCGCGCTGAAAGACAGAATGATGAAGGAGGCAAGAGAGAAGGAGGACAAGGAGAGATTAAAGCAAGAGTCGATGAAGAACCTTCGATTGTCGTTCATTGACATGACCAAAGACATTCTCAAATTGCCTGAAATCGTGGAAGAGAAACGACGAGGAACTGGTGGTCGAAAGAGAAAGAACGAAGATGGAGATGAGTTCGTCAATGACAGTTCGGATGCTGGCAACTGGGACGGAGAGGAAGTCGGTGAGGATGGAGAGAGACGGGAACGCAAGAAGAAAGACAAGGCAGCGAAGAAGGCGTCGCGGAGGAAGAGAGAACGCCGAGACAGCGGAGGCTCCGATGTTGACCGGAAGGCTGAGAAGAAGCAGAGGAGGAAGGAAGAGAAGGAGAGGAAGCAACAGGAGAAACTATCTGCCAAGCAGTCGAGTAAAATCAAGTCGCGCGCATTCCTCTCATCCTCGGAGTCTTCGGATGACGATAAACCAAAACCTGCGGCGGCTGCGTCGTCAGATGACGAAGATGATATCAGACCACCAGTTGATGATTTCGGTAAGAATTTCTTCTTTGTGAAGATGAAATTTTCAACATTTAACTTTTAGATAGTCCACCAAACCAAACAGACAGTGATGCGGACAGTGACCGAGAGGCCACGAAAAAGAAGAAGAAGAAGGCAGTAGTGGTGGATTCAGATGAGGAATCTGGATCAGGTAGTGAAAAACCTATCATCGGAGCTTCAGATGGTTAGTTGTTTTTTGTCGGATTCTGATCCTACGGTTTGATTTTCAGATGAGGATCCGGCGCCAGCTCGTGGTGGCAACTCCAGCGATGACAACCAGAGTGACAGAAGCGGCGGAGCTGCAAACAAAACTAACGATAACGACGACGAGGACAGCGACTGAAGCCCCTTTTGTGTTATTTCATTCAGACACTGTTGTTTCCCTTTCCGTTTTAATAAGCTCTCTCGGTAGACCCTTCCCCAATATTTTTCCCTTTTATCGAATCTCCTCCTTTTCCTAATATCGTGTTGCAACAGATTTCCATTGGAGCTTGTTTTGCTATATTGTCAGAAACATGTGTGTGTGTGGAATAAATAAATAATCATTCATATATATAAGTCGAAGTGTATGTACATGAAAAGGTCGGACTGTCGAGGGATTCGTGTACCAGTGTTCGTGTTTTAGGCGCATATGTCGGCGAGACCAGTGAATTGAGGGGGGATCTAATGGAAACTACACAAAATAAATCTAGATGAAGAACAGAAGGATCAGAGAAAGGATCGGCGGTAGGGAGGGACTGGAGGATCCGATCGGTTGGGACTGTGTCACTGGCGGCAGGGACGCCGTCGTCGTCTCCAGAAGACGTTCCTCCACGATTCCTGGAATCCATTTCAATTTCGGAGCCGAGAACACGAAGAAGCAACGAAAACGGTTTTATTGCTGTTATTATTCCAATTCACATTGTAAAAGTGTTCGAAGAACATTTGTCTAATTGATTATAACTGATTGTTGTAACACTAATTTAAAGCCATGCACTTGACGGAAATTCAGAAAACAACCGGGCGATAGATAGAGAGAGAGAGAAGCGCGGAGACGCAGACTCAGACGGTACCTGTCAAATGGATCAATGGAACTCAGGAGAGACATTCAGGAGAAGAAGAAGCATAAATCAGATGATGGACCTACCGATGGTTCCGCATGCCAGACGGGCTCCCGCGTTCCCGGTCGTCTTCGATTGATCCGAGTTTCCACGTCCCAAGTCGTCCGTCTGCAATCTTTCTTATATTCTCTCTAACTCTGTGTGCCTGTGGACGGCTTCTAGGGCACGTCTTCAGATTGTGTGCATAACGTTTTCTCCCTACTGAAAAACCGATGTTCGTCTGTATTGACACATTGCATGCACATCAGCTTTCGGAGGGATCCGTGAAATCTGACGACTCCTGGAGCACATCTTTTGCTCTCTAAGCTCAATTTTCCGTCCGTTTACATTCCTACGTCAATTTTATGGGTCTACTCATTATGAGAAAACCGGCGGAGATCGGAAAATCTTGCGAAAGTTCCCTCGGGTATTCACTACTACCGGATGCCATCGAGCCGAGGAGAGCTCTGCCGGAGAATCATTACATCTTGAGATTGATAAGAGATATCAAAAAGTTGTCAACAGCAAACTCGTAGTCCTAGTTGTGATCTACAAGTTTGCTCTTGACAACTTTTTGATATCGCTTATCAATCTCGAGATATAATGATTCTCCGGCAGAGCCCTCCTCTCCGTGGCCATTTCGATGGCATCCGAAAGTACAGGCTGATGAAACTGATGTTTGTCTTCTCGTATTCCGCAAAAAAAACCATATTCGACGTATAACTCGTAAACATTCTGTTATTCCAATACCCCTTCGAGAGAATCAAACACCGACCTTTTCATGGATAACAACACTGCGGCCGATGATCGAGTACTGTCCGCTGAGCGAGGCGAGCGAGTCCGAGACCGAAATGGCAGTGTCTCCCGAGTTCTGAATTACCCATAATCACCGTTCACTATCATTCCGGATTCCCGTGGCTCACCGGCGATTCGACGTTTCCGAGGTCTCCGATGTGTCTGTTCGAGTCGTCCGGAGCCCCGTGGCTCAGTTTGTGCGGGTTGTAGTGGCCGCCGGCACTGAGGCATCCGTTTCCGGTGTCGCCCTTCTCGTGGATGTGGAATCCGTGTTTTCCGGCCGGCAAACCGGACACTGAGCCGTTCAGCTGCAACAAAACACTGACAGTGGGATACTATAAACGGGGGAAACCTTCAAAAAGCTTCCGGACTGATCAAAGTCGATGGTTCCGATGAGTTCCGTGGGCACTTGTCCCTCTTTCGCTTTGAAGATGTATGCCCTCGCGCGGATCACTGAAACGTTTCGGCATTGCGGTTTTTCGCGCGGAACTCTCACCTTCCGACGCGGCTTCCGCGTATACGCACAGAGCGATGAGGAGGAGGACGCGGTTCTTCATAATTGTTCTGAAATTCAGAATATGATGATGTTCGGATTATGATGACAACAAGTTCCGGTGTAGGCGTTGACAGTGTTAGTCAGCAAAAAAATGAATGCGTGAGGGCTGTGTTTATACGAAATACTGTATTCTAGAGATGTCTGCGTCTCTCCAACCGCCACACTCTCTCTCTCTCCTCGCCAACTCGCGCCGCTGATTTATCGAATTAAACTGCAGGTGGAAGGGAGGAAATGGAGAGAGGAAGACCGACGGGGGGCGTCAGGTGATACAAATGTTTTTTCGAAGGACTAGGTGGTCTAATCAGGGATAGTCCGCGGAAGAACTTAAATAGGGGGGAAAGAGACGGAATTACTGCCGAGGCAACTGCAGCAATCTGACGGTTATTGGCTATCAGTCATGTGTTTTCCCTTTTTGATCTCCACCCAAGATTGAACGCGTAAACAAAGTTCACTTGTAAGTCATGCGACGGAATCCGGCTAACGAGTTGGTTGGGAAATGGGGGAAAGTTTCAGAATACAAATTACTGGCATTTCCCCACTATTCCACTTTGGCTCTCGACGCAAAGGCTTCAGTTGTCAAGAGTATAGAGCAGCTGATTCTGAATCTCCTGGTGAAATTCTAGCCTCTACTTCGGCGAAATTCTGGAGATATGACGTCTCAAAGTTGTCAATTTGCACTGAATTCCGTTGATTGTTAATTGAACAATTGCGAGAATCACGTGAAACGAAGAAATAACGGAAGTTTTGTATTGAAAATCAACAGCAAGTTGTCACGAAAAAGGGCGGAACTCGAGAATTTGGCGAAAGAGGACGCTGCAATTCCACCAGTGGATTCAGAATTCCATGTTCTGAACACTTGCCGAATAGCAAAAAGTTCGGAAACCTTGGGTAAAGTCATTCCCGAGGGACGACCTGGATAGAATCAGAACGGTCTGTTGGACTCTATCATTTCATTTCCAAAGGGCTATGCGAACAAAGCGAAAGAGGAGGGGGGAAGGCAACTGGAAATATTGCGGTGGTGGTGGCAAAGCGACAAATCAGACGACCAAAATGGGCTTCTGGGGGCGACGTCGACTGTTGTTCGATCGAAAAACGGAACAAAGCGATGCTTACAATCACGGCTTCCCCCCTTTTCCTCTTTCATATTGTAATTTTCGATATCAATTGAGACGAGAAGACACGGGTCAAACGGCTTAACTTCTTCTTCTTCTCCGCGCATGGAATTAGTGCCCATCACAACGAAAAACGAACTGGTTTTTTTTTCTTTGGGACGAATGATCGAAAGAGATATAGAAAAGGGGGGGGGGGGGGGTGGTCCCTGGGGAAACGAAAGTGTATTCTCCGAAGTGTATTCTGATCTTCCGAAAGAGACGGATTCCCACGAGACATGTGACAAGGGGAAAAGTGTCCGAGAGTTTGCAATTAATCAAAAACAATCGGGAGTAGTGTGGAGGAGAAGCAGTAGCGCTTGTCTTGTCGTCGGCGAGGAGAGAGAGAGAGAGACGCGGAGGAGGGCCGGCTTGTGTTGACCGACGGTCCGATCCAAGGGAGAGAGAGAGTGGGGAATCGAGAGAGACGCAGACGCCGTGATTTGATATGGATAATCAGCGACGGACAAGAGAGACACGCCAAAAACTGGGCACCGATGACATCGCAACACGATTGCGAAACGAGCTGAGATATGATGGGAAGAGGCGGCTGGAAGGGGGAAACGGGGTCAGGACGGTAGGTTTACGGTATTCGGGTGGATGAGTCAGGAACATAAAAATGATGGGGGGCAGACGCTCTTTTAGAAGGCGGAAAACGATCTCAAACTATGATCGCCAACTGGTCTACTGTTGAGGGTTGGCGGCTCCTCCCGACTATTTAGTCGAAACGTCAGGTCTGTTTGAAATGTGCGCAGAGATGGAACGATCACTCTCCGGCGTTCAGAAATTGATGCTCTCCGAGAGAGTGTTTGCCCAGTTAATCCGATGAAAGACATGGAAAACTGCGGGTGGCGCACGGATATTTCGGGCGGTACTCTCTGCTTCCAAATATTGACTCCTCGAAACTCGACGAAAATCGCCCTGTTATGTGAACATGGATAATTAGACGAGCGATGGCAAACAAGAGGCGAAAAAAAAGAGGCGAGGGGGAGAAGAAGAACGCCGAAATCGTTTTGCAAACGACGGAAACTGACCACGAAAGGGCAATAAAATGGCGATGGACTAGGAGAAGATCTCAATCGGATTGGGCAATTCGTGCTGGTTGCAACATACTTTGGAGACTTTACTCGAATGGATCAAATGATTTCTCTGATCTTTGGAGGGCTGATGAGAAGAATTCTGATATTGAGACTTTCAGAGTTGACTTTCAGAACTTTATAGCTTCATGCTGTGCGAGGAGTATATATTTCAAGAACTGTCTCAAATATTGTACATATTTCTCGCTGAAAAGCAGAGAATAATGAAATGTTTAAACCTGCAACGGGTTTTCCCTTTTTCCTCCGCTTTTTCGCCGATGATTCTCCATTTTACGAGGCTGCCATGTCACTACAGTAGTTCGGCTTCTTTCAAAGGCGCATGCCTGATTTTGTGAAAATATCTCGCAACGATTCAACCGAAAAACATTCTTCGATTTTTCTGTGCTTCAATATTGAGAATTTTATTTGTAAAGTGTGTTTATTAACACTGTTTAATATCTCTTTATTCCTCCGAAAAACTGTTCTTTGTTTGAATCCTATTTCATAATATTCCCAAAATCCAGGTAACATCCTTAAATTCACATAAAAACGTAGGCGTTTTCTTCTGTGAAATCAAAAAAAAGACTTGCATCTTTTGTCTGGCTTTTTTTCGATTTTTCGTCGTTTTCTCTCGTTTTCAATGTGAACTTTGCATGTTTGACGCGTAGAAAACGCGCCCCGCCGAGAATGCCGGCGATCAATCGGCAGTCATTGGTCTTTTGTGTATTCCGCCGAACCACTCAATTTCGCTCGTTTCGGCTATTTTTTGCGTGTTTTTCAACAAAAATCCTTAATTTGCAGGAGCAACCATGTCTGGGGGCGGTGGAAAAGACAGAATCGCGGTTTTCCCGTCGAGAATGTGAGTTTTTGAGATGATCAATGTTATCAGAGATATATCGCTGAAATCTCAATCAATAGTCTCCAACAAAAAGAATTGAGTCACAAATAAAGTGAAGTCATGTTTTAGGGCTCAAACCCTGATGAAAACTCGTCTGAAGGGAGCCCAGAAGGGTCACTCGCTGCTCAAGAAGAAGGCCGATGCGTTGAACCTTCGTTTCCGTGACATTCTCAAGAAGATTGTCGAGGTGAGCGAAATTGGGTCATGGATGATCGTAAAAATATTTATTTTTTCAGAACAAGGTGCTCATGGGTGAGGTTATGAAAGAGGCTGCTTTCTCGCTCGCCGAAGCCAAGTTCACTGCTGGAGACTTCTCGCACACCGTCATCCAGAACGTCTCTCAAGCTCAATACCGCGTTCGCATGAAGAAGGAAAACGTCGTCGGTACGAAAATGATCTGGATTCGAATTAATTTCGTAAATCTCGAATTACAGGAGTCATGCTTCCTGTCTTCGATGCCTACCAGGACGGACCAGATGCTTACGATCTGACCGGTCTCGGCAAGGGAGGAGCCAACATTGCTCGTCTGAAGAAGAACTACAACAAGGCCATTGAGCTTCTCGTCGAGTTGGCCACTCTTCAGACTTGCTTCATCACTTTGGATGAAGCCATCAAGGTGACAAACAGACGTGTCAACGCCATCGAGCACGTCATCATTCCGCGTATCGAGAACACGCTCACCTACATCGTCACCGAGCTGGACGAAATGGAAAGAGAGGAGTTCTTCCGAATGAAGAAGATCCAGGCCAACAAGAAGAAGCTGAAGGAGCAGGAGGCTGCCCAAAGAGCTGTGAGTTTTCTGCTCGTAAATGATCAATTTTACAAGTTCTGTTTCAGCTGGAAGGACCACCTGCTGGAGAAACAGGCGACACGGAGAACGAACCGCCTCGAAACCTGCTCGCCGCGGAAGAGGACAACTTGCCAGTTTTGTTCAACTAAATGCTCCAAATCGAATTACTCTCTTCAACGCTACAGTAGTTCATTCCACACATCTAAATTACTGTAGTAGGCGAAGTACCGGCTAGTCCGTTTCATTGTCCCCCACTTTCTTTTTTTGTAATCCTTTCCTTCTCTTAAAAATTGTCACTATTTTTTCTCGTCTAGAAGATTAACATTCCAACTAATTTTCCGTATGCAAATTGATTATGTGAATATGTATTCCCTTCAAATGACTCCCCAAACTTTTCCGCTTCCCTCCTCCCCGTCCATCGTAGACTCGTGATATATATTTAGTAGTAAAAGGTTTGTGTTTAAATGAATGAATGAATGAGCACTTCCTATCGACAGCGGTCATCCATCCCCTTGTTTTCCTTGCCTAATCCAATTAAGAGCGTGTCATCTGGAAGTGGCAGAGCACTTCTCCTTTTCATAATTGCGTTTTCGAGCCAATGTGACGTTTTTTGTGTATGTGTGAGAGAGGGGGGAATGGAATGGAAAAAAGAGGAGAAAGTGTCCAATTATTCATGCGAGAAGCCATTTCGTTCTCAATTTCCGCTGCGAAAATGTCGCTGAATCGAACACTTTCTCGTGTGCTCTTCTTCGGCCATGAGCCTCCATTTCCAGTGGAATCAATTCTTCGCTCATCCGCCTCTTTTGCTCATTTCTCTCATCTGATCCCTCCGATAAACAAGAGACACGCACACATATCCCGTTTCGGGTTCTCTCTTCGTCTCGTCCTCTTTTCGCCCGCCTCTCGTAGTATTGAACGTGACTTTGTCGTCTCGACAACGTTTTTCGTCTAGACCAGTCCGTGTTCTCAATCATCTCTTTTCACACCTAAAAATGAGCCGCGCCCTGGTTGCTTTTTCACTTTTTCGTATAGTTTTGTTGAGACATTCCGTCGAAAAACGAAGAGCCAATGGTTGGGTAACTCGTAATGAGAGGGAGAGACGCGCGCGCCGCACGGCTGCCTCTTTTGCGCCCTTCCTCTCTTTCACTTCGATCCGTCCTCCGGCAGCAGTCAATAGAGTGACGTGGAATGCACGGCGTCGTTTGTAATTGTCACGGAAGCATTCCGAAGACGTTTTCTTTTCTCGAAACGTATCGCCAGAACATGTTGCACACCATGTTTTCAGCATTAGAGCGCACCTCTCTTTCTCGCACGAGACATGGCTAGTTTGGGAATGTGGTCGTCCTCTTCCAACTCTTCCTTCTTGTCATTTTCAGCGCGTGATAGAGATCGCAGACCCACAAACGTAAATACGTCCTGATCCGTGGCGAGAGAACGAGAGACCGAGGCGCGCAGACTGTCCGTTCTCTCTCGATTCATCGTTTTTTCCCGTTCGTTCTGCGATCTGATTCAATTCTGACGCAACACCACGTTAATTTTCAGGAGATGTCGCTGCTCTTCGACCCCGGGTTCGTGATCCTTCGCGAGGATCAAAGCGTCAAGCTCTTCAACATCATCCTTGTCATGTCGCAAGTTTTTGGTAATTCTATTGATCATTTCTCTCATCATGAATCATCATGATTTGCAGGCGGACTCGCGGTGCTTCTCGTCACCGTCTGGATGAGCAAGTTCGAGAGCGGATTCGCGTGGAGTGAGCAGCCGGACAAGGAGTTCAACTACCACCCGACGTTCATGGTCATGGGAATGGTGTTCCTCTACGGAGAGTCGATTCTCGTCTACCGCGTCTTCCGCAACGAACGGAAGAAGTTCAGCAAGACTCTTCACGTCATCCTCCATTCCGTTGTCCTCGTTTTTATGCTGATGGCTCTGAAGGCCGTCTTCGACTACCACAACCTACACGTGGACGCCGAAGGAAAACCCGCTCCAATCGTCAACATGGTCTCCCTTCACTCGTGGATCGGCCTCTCCGTCGCCATTCTCTTCTGCACCCAATACGCCGTCGGCTTCATCACCTACTTCTTCCCCGGAATGCCCATTCCGATCCGTCAACTCGTCATGCCGTTCCATCAGCTCTTCGGCGTCCTCATCTTCATCTTCGTCTCGATCACCGTCGCCATGGGAATCTCGGAGCGTGCCGCCTGGAAACACACGTAATCCCTGCCTCTCTTCTCTCAATATATGCTCTCCTTTTTCAGCTGCTGGACAAAAGAAGGCCAAATGTGTGCCCAGCAAGCGACGTCTTCATTCGTCGGCGTCTTCACCTTCCTCTACACCGTCTGCGTTCTCCTTCTCGTCGTGAACCCCCGCTGGAAGCGTCAACCCCTCCCGGAAGAGGAAGGACTCCATCACCTGACATCGAGCCACTCCATGTCTGACTGATCTGGATAATCCCCTTCCCCCCTTGCGTTCTCATATCCTATTTATTGCACCCGATCTCATCCCTTGCTACTAACTTTACCTTAATCGGCCCCTCGGAGGGCTCCTCGACTGATGCGCACATTTTGTCCCAGTTTTCGAATGAATATGAACCTGTTGAAACCGAGTTTATGGGAAGTGAAACTTACGAGGCATCGAGTGAAAAACTTTGAAAAAAAAGATGATGTGTAAAACATAAATAACTGAATAAATACATAGAACGAGTACAAGATATCAAGATAAGAGATCACAGATAGGATAACTCCGGTTCGGAGTTCTGGTACAGTTGGCAGTGCTACAAGAGAGGGCCATCTCCACGGCTCGGACTGTAGCGGATACGTTTTTGACGGCGACGGGGGGACGGTTCTGAAAAGGAACGACTAATTGGAACTGGAAGGGATGTTTTCTGTTCGACCAAAATAACACTTGAACATTACTTGGGCATCCCCGGACTCGTTCGGACTATTAAATTAGTGGGTGAGAGTGGAGGCGAATGAGAGACGCACGTTTTTCAGACATGTGATCTACATGGTATAAATTTGAGTGGAGCGGACAGTCTGGCCAAAAACAGATCGTTGATTTAACATTCTCGTCGTAAAAATGAGGCTGGTGGTGAGTTTCGAAAGTCCCGTATTTTATGGCTTCTATTCAATGTTCAGATTCTTCTGCTCTTAGTCATCTTCATGATCTGCAATGCTCGTCAAACAGGATCTACGTGTGCTGATGCGAGCGATTGTCGGCCCCGTGAGGACTTCGACGCTATTTGCTATCGCAACGTTTGTCACTATTACCCTAACTGAAAACATCTCCCAGAATAAAATATCTCACCAAGTGGTTTTCCCGGTTGTTCGATCGCAACGTTCGGCTTCAAAGCCATCCAATTCGCTCTCAGCTCGTTCTCTCCGTACTCGTACTCAACGCTAGCCCGTTTCGAAACTTCCTCCATCTCCTTTCGTTCGCGAGCAGCTTCTTCCATTCGCTTTTCGTGTTTTTCTTGCTGAGACGTCTTCAATTTCGCATTGAGTAAAATTCTTTCGAGGGTTGGAGCCCGTCCTTGCGTCTTGACTTTGTGCCGGTGCTCATCCGTTTTTTCATGCTGGAAAAATGAAAGTGGGTGAATTTTGAACGTTGCTCAAACATCCAACTTCTCTTTTGTCTCCCACAACGGTCTTCGAACAGAAACTACAATAGTTGTCTGGCTCGTCCAACTTGAAATTTTTCTTCACTGGCTCATAGAGCCCCTTCTTGAACAATTCATAGTCGCGTTGTCTGAAACGCTCATTTAATCTTCCGATGATACGATTCTCCTCCCCACCTTCTCTCCACTAAGGCTGGCTCGGCGAGTTTGAAGACAGAGTGTCCAGTGTCGGTTCCAGAGTACAATGTACTAAAGGCGGTCCGATCGGCGAATCGGACTTCGGGCTTCTTTCCGGGTAAGTCTATCCGCAGAAAAACCCTGTCATCTTTCGGCCGGCTGTTCGTCTGATCACTTCCAACCCGAGGAACCCGTGGCCCAGGCGGCTGCGTTCTCTCCTCCTGCACGCTTCTCTCCCGCCCGATCTGCGGTTTTCCACGCATTGTACTGTGAGAATTCGTCGCCGACGATGTCTTCTTTTTCGTAAAATTGCTCATATGCTTGAGAAATGTTTCAGGCGTTCTGATCTGAAATGACAAACCGGTATCTGGAAAATGACAGAATTTGTACTTTGATTTTGTTTTTGACGGCTTCCCTCAGCAGCGCCGGCATCATTTTTAGCATCTGGAAAATGAAGAGTAGTTGACTGTGGAAAGAAAGAAACGTACTCTTTCTGAGACGTTCTGCGTCTCTTTGTCTTTTTCGAGACGGGCGGCCAGCGAGTGATCCGACACGACGAGGAACGGTTTCTGATCGTCGAACGAGTCGATGATCCGTCCTCCGAGGCTTACGATCGATTCGGCGACTCTCATTCGCCACTGCCGATCCTCCACCTCCAACAGGAAGTCTCTTCCCTGAACACTCTATCCCAAATTCTCAATCAGACCAAGTGGAACTTGCCTGCAGACAAGTTTTGACTTCTGGGTGGATTGGCTCATTTTGCTTCTCATTTGACCTGTTCCTACTAGATTGTCGCCTCCAATCGCTTGTCATTTTTTCTTTAAAACTATAATTCAAATGGATGAAAACGTTTTGCAGGCATTTCCATCGAAGCGTGCTCGGCTGCGATTACTATTTACTGAACCACCGATGACTGAATCAGGGGTTTTACATTTTTATTAAAAGAGAGGAAACAAAACAATAAACATTTTTAACAGTTCGGGTGGATTGGTACTAAACTACAAAGAATTGTAAGTCCTAAGGCATGGGGGATAACATCGAGATACAAGAACGAAAAAGAAAAACACATCAGTTAATTGAGAGGTGACGGAGTGTACTCAGATTTGAGGATTATTATCGAAGGCACTCTCCAGAATGACAATCGAAACATGTATGAGAGGGGAGGGGGTGATTACTGTATATGAGAACGGGAATATGTGATGGTAGCAGAAAGCGCTTCAGATGTGATACCAAACCACGTAAGATGGATCTGGCACTATAGAGCAATGTTCGTAGGAACGAAGGGTTTGAGCATTTTTGGTTTGAGAAAGAAAAATGGCCATGAAATCTCAATAGAACAGAAAGGCAACGAAATGCGGTGAATTACTTCTAAACGGAGTTAAATGAGTTCTCTAGTTTCCCGCGTTTGCTACAATCTAAAACCTAGATCTAACTATTGGGATATTCTTTGAAACATAAGTCTTTAAGGAATAACAAACTTAACAAAAACCGTCCTATGCGGTGAAACTACAACACTAAATAAGAAAAAAAACTAAAATATAAAAACGACTAAAGGAGCCTATGAGACTGATATATGCTATTTCGATCTAGTCGAGGGTTTCATTTTCGAGTTGAGCAGTAACTGAGGGAGATTTGTCCTCTTCTGTTGCTCCGTTTTGCAATTGTGCAGCCAAGTTGGTGAGTCCTTGCAGCCCGATGATGAGAATTCCGTTGATAATGTTGAGGATTTCAAAAATTGAGCTGACCGATGGTGTTTGTATCTAAAAACATGTTTTCAGAAATTTCAAGTGCGAACTCCAATTACCTGGAACAGATCGGTTATTGAAGTGTTGTTGCTGGGGTTCATCATTTTCTTTTGGAAAGTAACTGCTTGCTGGGTCAATGTACGAAGATACTCGCCGGACTCCTTCACCTTCTGATGATTCGGTCCGTAAACCTCGGTATAGATAGCGAAGGTTTCCTTCTCAGCGACGAGCGCAGCGCGGAAATCTCCACGAGCAGCATGTGTGCGGGCGATCAAGTTAGAAATGAGACCAGTCTTAAGCTTCTTTGGCTCTCCAATAGCCTTGCTGATGGCATCAGAAGACTGCAAGAACTTCAAAGCAGTGTCAAACTCCTGAATCGTGAACAAAATGGTTCCAATATTCGCCTGAAAGTGATATTCGATTACCAGGAACAACTAATTACTAATTACATCAATTTGAGCCATAACGGGATGTTTTTCTCCGAATACCAAATTCAAAAGATATCTGGCGCGGTACAAAGGACGAAGTGATCCTGGAATCAGGAGAGCTCCGAAAGCGAAGTGTGCCAAGTTGATCTGAAATAAAACATCAATACAAAACTATTGTCTGATGATCATACATATTCAATAATAGTGTTACCAGCATCCAACCCGATTAATCGTTCACTCATCACAGTAGCTTTGTGCTGATGATTGAGCGCCTGTAAAATAGCAATGCTATTTTATTCAACTTCTGATATCTTACATCAGCGGTGTCACCGAGGACGTGAGAAAGTCTGGCGAGAGCTCTCAAACATTGCGGCATATCCGGGTGCATGACACCATAGACGGCAGTCATCAAGTTGATTGATTCTCCGATGCATTCGTAGGCTTCGCGTGAAGCTCCAACAGACATAGCATGTTGTCCACGAATGAACATCTTCTTTGCATCGGCGGTGAATGGCTGATGATGCTTGATGACTGGGTAGAAGTTGATGATGTCGTCTTCAGAGAAAACACATGCTTTCTTTGCGGCGGCATTGTCGAGCTGATAGTCTCTGGCGACGATTTGCACTCCCATGATACGACAGATTCGTCGGAAAAGAGCAGTCTTTTGGATGTCGTGAAGCTCAGTGAACTTTTCGAGGGTCTCCGTTTCAATGGGATATCCGTAATAGTAGCCAGCTTCATCGCAGATGGTCTTCCAAAGAGAAGCAGTCGTGAGAGAAGCCCAAGCACCAGTCGTCCTTTTCTTTCCATTCTTCTTATTGCCTTTCTTGTTAACATTCGCGGCACTCGGACTTGGATCTCCGACAATCGAGAACAAACAGTTCAGAATATGAGAAGTACTGGCAGCCAACTGATCAGCGGGTGTTTGAACATTGATCTTCCGGATGATATGCTTGGCTGATCTGGCGACGATTTCCGAAAGAACGAGCGGACGAGCAAAGGTATTGCTCTCATGGATGCGTTTTCCAATCTCTCCAAGATATCGAATATTGATTCCTTTCACATGCATCACATCAGCAAGGCTCTCTCCGTCAATAGGCTGAGCAATGCATTCAATGAAGTTCTTGATGAGCTCCGGAATTTGGTGATCCAATAGGAACTCAGCGGCATCAACAACGATACGTCGTTGTCTTTCGAGATTTTCAGATGGAGCATGCTTGATATTGGGTGAGAAGCAATCTGGATTGAACTTGACAACGTAGCGATCGTCATAAATTGAGTGTACGGCAGCACACGCTTCCTTGATGGCCTCTTGAACAATAGGGTTCTTGGTCTCAACTTCCTTGTCTTCGCTGATCATCATGAACACCAATGAGAGTTCGCTTTCGGCTTCAGCTGAAAATTATGAATGAAAAACTGACACTAGGATCGAAACTAACCAGCTATCTTGACCAGCTCTTCATCATTTTTTGCTTTGGCCTCAGCCATCACTTCCCGAACTTTCCTAGCGGTCATTTGGATGAATGTTATCAATCTAGACTCGCAGAATAGGTCAACAAGTTCACGACGCAGCGCGGAAAGCTTGTGCGGGAATGGACGTGGATATCCGAGATTCTTGGCGGTTTCAGACACGTCAGCATCATCGAGATAGTGAACATCTGGTGGCATTGATCTCAAAAGATCGAGAACATACTTCCTTCCGTCGTTGCCAACGATTCCCTTTGCTTCGTAGCTGGTGAACAACTTCAGCTCTTCCTCAACTCCGTCTTTTACGCTGATCACATTATGCGGAAGCATTTTCAGTTGTTGAGCAGCTTCGTCGAGCAGGGCGTGATACTTCTCGTCCGATACTACGGTCTTTCCGAAATCGATCGATCCATAAACAACAGACTGCTCTTGCTCGCGCTCAAGTATTCCAGGAATGATAGATTGTGCAGTTACACGATATCCTCGATAATCGAAAATAGCCATTCCTAGCGTGTTAAGCTTGGGATCTTCGAGAGTAGCGAAAGCACGGACACCTTGAAGGTCGGTGGAAGTGGCAGCAAATGCAGCAGCGTCTCCTCCAAGTTCTTTGTAATGATCTCTGACATCGAATCCAAGACTGAAGAAGATGTTGTTCCAAATGTACATGTGAGTCTTCTTGTCTTCTCCCGGATTGATAGCAAGAATGTTGCCGTCGAGAATAGACTGAACTCCCTTCGCCGCAGCATTCACGTAATCGGCATGGATTTTGTAATAGCTGCGATCACGAATAGCCCGCTCAGCGATTGATTTCCGAGACATTTCGAATGTTGTTTGCAATTCCTCGTTCCAGTCTCGCAGGAGTCCTGGCATATGATCTTCGAATCCAACGCGGAATGGTTCAGTGAGCTCGATAGCTCTCAACGAGTCGCTGTTGTAACCATCGGAGCGCAGTGGACTGGCGACCCACGACGAAACAGGATAGCTGGTTGGAAGACGCTCGACCAGAGATTTGTCTTGCCGTCTCTTCAGAATTTGGGGATAGACCTTCTTGAAGCCAGGACTAACAATTTGAAGAAGCTCAATGATGCTTTGATAAATTGTCTTATTGGAGTTGGACTGCGTCGGGTCGAATTTTCCATCTTGCGAATTGTTGACGTAGAATCCTCGTGTGCAGCACGTAACGTGATAGACACGGTTTTCGACGGTGACAAGATCGATGTAGAGAACATCTCCTTTCAATTTTCTTGGTCCAGGTGGTGGGTTGAATGGTGAGAAAACGATGTTTTTAAGAGCGACGAGCTCTTTCGGTTGAGGGACGAGAAGATGAGACAGTGAGCGGTCCTTACATCCGGGAAGAATGTGTTCCGGTGGTAAGATGTCAGCCTGTTTGGGTTCTTTCTTCTCATCAGGTTGCAAGTTGATGGTGGTCAGATAAGACTGAGCATCGTTCGAGCATGGAGGGTCGTGATGATCAGGTGAAACGCCAAACTTGAGAAGTTCCCGAACTTGACGGAGATGAAGTCGCGCGTCACGAACAGTGTACGGCTCATCGACGACATTCAGAGTGCACCCGTCGAAAAATCCGGGAACAGCTCGAACTTCGGAATAGTTATCGACAGCTGTTCCATTCAAATAGAGCGAGAAACAAGTTCTGTGGCAAGTAGCCTCACGATCCAGCAACGTCTGATATAGCTCTTGAACTAGCTCGTTGTCGCTGAGCTGAAAAATCTTCGGTAATGGTTATTTCAAGATGTGATTGATTACATGAAGATCGAAAGACTCTCCACAAGATGGTTGAATGGTCACCTTGACTAGCTTGTCACCTTGTTTATCTGAAAAATATTATAAAAATTGAATGATACGATGAAGCGCCTACCTTGCTCTGTAGCATCTGGAGTGTTGACAGAAGAATGGCCGGAGTCATTGTTTTCGTCCTCGTGAGCCAATTCCTGCTCGCTGAGCTTACCATTGGTAATCGGCGCGTCAACTTCAGAATTCAATTCGGAACCCAAAGCCATCTAAAAAACGATTATAAGTATTCGGAATTGGAGATGAAAAACGGAGAATTAAGGAGAGAATAATGTTCGTATCACTTGAAACCAGAGAAAGAATAACGGAACATTTACTGCTAGATGACGCAATTGGTCGGGTCACTGGGAGACCACAGTGTGCAGAGCAGATTCGATCGAGATGACCCGAGGGAGGGGTAATAAGACACTACTGATGATGTGTACACTATCGGCAGCTCTTGGCAGAGCACATCAACTGCAAAAATCGATCAACGAGCAAGATTACTGTGTATCACTTGAGTTTACCTACGGCTATGAAAGCGTTAAAAGCTCCTATTGTTACCTAGATCTATAGCATAAAATATAAAACGGTCGAAGAATATTTTCTCACGCTTTACTGAAAACCAAACATCATTGAGGCAAAAGCTGAAGCGGTCTGAATGGAGAAAAAGGACACAAAATTGTAAAAACTTTGCGCCCAGGATGCGTCAATCATCGCGGTTTGCGTGCTTTTCGTCGCTGGCGCGTTTCTCAAATTAAACTTTTCAAGTGACGACACGAAGTGTAACCTGATTTCGGGGGATTTGAGCGTCATTTCCAAAGAATTGACGGGTTTATCAGTTTGACACGTTTTTCACGCAACAAAGATATACTCTCTATGACTGAACTAAAAAACGTCTTCCAGGCGCCTGGTGGAAGCAATGGGTCTCGAAGCGAAACATGAATTCAGCCAGCCTCAAGTCGCGGTGAGACCCGTGACTTTTTCATTCAAAAATCCGCAGCCCCTGCGAGTTCCTGATTACTCACTTGAATATTCTTTTTTTGTAAGTCTCGACAATTTTCTGTCCGGATATTGTGTTTTTACTATATTTGCTGAGTTAGTTGCTTGTTTCAGACATTGAACCAGAATGAGCCATGCAGGTTCGGATCAAACGGATGAAATTCCTCCGTATGCGCCAGTGAAGAAGCAAGTAATTCCGGCACAAGAACCCGGCACTGTGGTCCAGAAACTACATGGCTCACAACCGACACCGCCAGGACTCAGTGAGAATTTCTGCGAAGAGTTTTGATTTTCAAATGATTTTTTAGCAACGGGAAAAAAGATGTTTCTTGTGAGAGGAAATACAATGATTCCAGTCACAGCTCTCTCGAGAAGCCCCCAGCCATTTAAAGCGACTGGATCCGGAGACCCTTCGAAATCGGCAGTCATCCAATCACTGCCTCAACTGAAAGAAGTGAAAAACGAACCAATAGACGAAGACCCGGTTACTGCGATGGCGAATATAACTTATGAGAGTGAGCAGGCTTTTGTTGCAACTCATATTACGTTTTGCATTCTCAGAACCATTGAATCTCGAAGATCTGCTTCCAAAAGCTTCGCCAAGCTCCGATCCGAAGCACATTACAAATCGCTCGATTATCTCGTCATTGTTCAAAAAAATTTCTCCGGCGCAGAAACAGAAACGCAATAACACTACACATTCGCCAGAAGAAGCTGATGCGAATTTGCAGGATGACAGACAGCCTTCAACATCTTCCGTGAGTTTCTAATGAACCAACTATCGAATTATTGGGCATTCACAGGCTGTGCCACAAAATGTGAAAAGATCTCGGAAGCCAACCAAGCGGGACGAGTATGTGTACGGAACTCATGACGACGAAGAGATGCAAGAAGAGCCGGTTAAAAAGAAGGCACGATTCGCTGAGCAGCCGGAAGGTTGCAGATGTGAATATATCGTTCCGGAATTGGAAAAAAAGATGGACAGAATGATGGAGAAAATCCGAATCATCGAGACATTGGCTAAGACGCTGAGTGTGCAAGCTTCACAACGGGATACGGAAGATCGAGACAAAAATGAAGAGATCCAACGTTTGAAACTGCAACTAGACGAGTATCGCGCACATCCACCCCGTTAAGTACTGGAAGAGTACATTAATTTCTACTAAATTTGAATGAGTGAATTTAAACTGTGTATTGATCGATCATCAATTCTTAAGCGAGTTTTAAATAAATTTTTATAACTAATTGTTCACTTTGAGTTCTTTGGTTGTCGTCCTCTAGAAATGCATAACATCCAGCTCTCGCGACACTACTCGCCGCTTGACTAATCCGTCCGCTTCAGATGAAAGGGGAACCGTCGAAGAGTTCGATTACGTGTCAGGTGAGAATATACTTTTTCCTGCGTTTCCGACAGTTGTTGTAGATGGATGTCTGGAAGACGTGCGTTATCTGTGGTAATCTGAACAATAAGAGCTTGATGCGACATCTGGCATCCTCACTCCACCTCCACGTCATCGTCGCCTACCTGAAGCTCTCAGGAGCCATTCCCGAAGCGAGGGACTTCTGCAGTTACGATGATAACAAGGTGTACGAGTGCTTCGTTTGCGCCGCTCATGTAGACGTTCCGGTGGGCTAATTTATCAGAACGCGGTGAAATTAGGGAGCATTCAGGCCAGAGCTCTCCGCAGCATCTACGCTTTCCCTCCCCAAATACCACTCATCAACGACAAGTGCGACCCGAGTGAGCTGATGCGCTCTCTCAAAAAGTACATGCCACCCGCGTACTTGGAGATGACTGTGAATGAGTTCGGTGGTGCTCTCCCCGACTCGTCAGTTTCCGAATCGAAAGACATCCAACAGTGCACGTGCTGTTCTTTACTAGAAGAGACCCGACGTCGTCTGAAAACTGTCCTCGAAAATGCCCAAGTGACGGGTACCTCAGTCAGCTTGAACCTTGCCGTTTTTGATGAACTGACGGAAATCAAGAATACTCTGAACGTAGAAGTGGTGAGCATGGCTTCCAATAGCTACTCGTCCGGAAACGGTTTTGTTTCAGAAAGAGAAAACCAATGGCGGAACGTCTTCGATTGATCTTCATAAAGACTCCTGTGCTGATGTGGATTTCTTGATAAAATTCGAAAATATGCGTAACAAAAAGCCCACGAAATATTTCCCGTCGGTCGGTCTCTTCCTCTGGACGTTAAGTGTACAGTCCTTCTTTCAGCCGCAGTCTCTCGCTTTTTCTCCTTTTCAACCCACTCGTAACCCCATTTCGATTATCCCACCGCACAAGAGAGCTCCGAGAAACGATGAGCTGAACGATCCGCCGCCTCAGGATGAGAATCAAGTGCCAGTCGGATGCCCTGGTTCACTTTATAATTTTCGTCCCGTACAAAGAACGAGTTCATTGGCAGCCTCTGGCCCTCAAGTGAGTTCCACAAAACGCAGCTATAGGTATTTTATAAGTAAATTCAGAAAAGGAAGCAAGTATTGATTCCCACTCACATGTCGATTAACCAAATAAAACAATCAAGAAAACAATCGTGAGCATTGATTTCTCCTTAAAAGTCACTGGTAAAAGCTTGCAGACCCCATTCTAACACTAACAAACTCAGCTGCTCACCAATCTTTTACTCACAGCTGACTCATGATTGTGCCAGAGCCATCATGAATTCAAGTCTCATAGCATTTTCGATCGAGGAAGTCCGTCAGATTCTTTCCGATCACGACGGCGAGGTTGTGTGCAAAGCCCTTCAACAACTAGCTCTGCGTGGACTCCTTTACACGCACTTCCAGCAGGCGTCGTTCCGAAAAAAGCTCTCTGTCTTCTACTTGAAGGAGTTCCGCAGAGATCGTACGAGTGAACTGTTGAAATACGGTATCATTCCGGAGCATTATCGTCAACGTCTTATCGGTCTGGATGCTGGCGAAACCGTTCGTCAGCAATTCGAGAAACATAGAGATGTTCTGGTGGAAATGAACAAGAACCCGCAAGTATCCGCACTCATCTCCACTATCCTGTCGGACAGCAACAACTCAGACATCAAACTCGAGCCCAATGAATCTTCACACGAGGTGAAACAGATCACTTTTTTCTCTTTCAATCCCATTATGTTTTCAGAAATCCCAAGCGCAACAATAATCCTTCCTCACATTACTTCTTGATCCCTTGTTCATTCCCCGTCTCGATCTCTCACTGCCATCTTACCGGTTTTTCCCTCCGCTGTGTCTCATTTACTGTAATGATTTAATCGATTTCTATTCGTTTTGTGCTTCTTTTGCGATGAAAGTAGATTTAAAGTAGCGTAGCGATATTTGTAATTAACATAACTTTATAAATGCAAAGATTTAAAAATAATAGCTATTTACTAGACCAGCTAGACAGTGTACTACACTATTTATCAGATGCCCGTTGCGGCTAAGTGCTTCTCGTCGAATCCCATGAATCGGTAAGCCATCGGATCCTCCGCGAAAGTCTGAACTCGGTATTTTTATCGAGAACCACTCGTCGTCACTCACTTTAAGTTTAATATACGGCAACCTTACCTTGACGATTTCGACCAGTTCTGCCTTCCACATTTCGTTCAGAATCGTGTCCAACTGGAATATGCTACTGATAGCAGTTCACTCCTCTCAAATCACAGACCATCTTGTTCGCTCCAATGCTCACCGTTTCAATCCACAATGGATTGTTCGACTGCTGAAGGACGGCCATCGAGTAGATGTTCTTGATCATGTTCTTTCGCTTTTCGTCCTCACAATCTTCTATGTTTATCTCGTCGACGAATTCTTTCAATTGATCGATCAGAAGTTTCTTTTCAATTATTCCATTGTAAAAGAGAAGACAATCGTAGAAGGCGGGAAGTGAGAAATTGTAGGCTTCGAGGAGACCGAGATGAATACGACACTGAAAGTGAGGAGCATGGGACGAAGTGGGGAAGAGATGATGAGAGTACCGTCTGTTTGATGATGACCATGTCTCCACTGCGACCAGTGACTGTTCTCAGAAGATTCACCGTCTCAAGCAGTCGGACGACTTCTCTCAGTCGCACTCGATTCGAGTCGAACTCTCCGGGAATTGCGTCGAGAACCAACGAATAGTACCGACAGAGTTCGAAAAAGCGGAAGATGGCGCGGGGGAAGAGGACGACGTAGCTGACGATGAATCCCTCCAGACGTTCCGAGAGAGAACCCCTTGCGGTCGGGGCGACGGAAGCGGCTCTGCTACCTAACTGATGAACGGGTGACTTCTCTCACAACTCACGGATCAATCGGCACATTGTGTCGGTGGCTCCTTCTCTTGTTCGCTGACACGAGGACAGTCTTCCGAGAGTGCACTGCAGAGCCGAGACGGTTGCTCTCGTGGCTTGCACCGAGGCCAGCACTCTGTGTAGAGGCGGTCGGCGGCAGTGATAAGCCCCCTTGCTGGTTTACGTCGCCCACTGAAAACGGGAAATTCAACCGGACGGTAACTGTACAGGCGGTTCGGAAAGACCGGAAAACCGCGTTTTCCTCGATGTTCAGCATACCGGACATTGGGGAAAATGAGATTCTACGTGAGTGACAAACAGAAAATCAATAGGGAATTACAAAGTTCAACAGTTTAGGAGAGTTAAGAAAGGGATTAGTTTCCTCCGGCAGACACCCCTGTCTAGACTAGACAGCCAGTGTTTCATGATGGACACTTACAATTTGGAAGAGTTTCGTCCATTCAGTTGGGGAAGTGAGACGGTCGGAGAGTTGGTCTCGGAATGAAAGAACATGCTGCGATTATCAGTTCCTCTCGCTCGAACCATATCTTTTGTCTTCTTCTTCTCTCTCTTCGGTAATCTTATTCTCTTATCTTTCTCGACAACTCCGCTTCTTTTCAACGCATGAAACACTGACGTACTGTAGAAAAGTCGAGCGGCGCGAGAGTCGTAAATTTTACAACTGACACGGTTTAATTTGTTTGCTTCAATGAAATAGGTACATGTTACTGTGGGCTCGAGTATACTGTAGCCTTACAGTAATGCAATTATTGTTTGTTATTTATTTATGGTTTCCCCGGGTGTTTTTTTATAAATGTGCTATTCAGATTACACCTTAATGCTTCTTTATAGGAAGTCTTTCGATCTTTTCTGCCCAAACTTGCTCGTGAAACGCAAAATGTTATTCGAAATGCGCGACTGGCCGAACTTTTCGCGCCAAAGTGTTCTTCCAATTGTTTCCAATGCAAAAATTTCATTCAAACTTTTCACCCCATTGTTTTTGATTTTCACCTCGATTTTCGAGTGTATCATATTAGCCGTTTTCAGAATTTAATCAAAATCAGCAAAATGGAAGGTGATGCGAATCCGTTCCAAAGAAGAAGCGCAGCAGACCTTCTGAAAGTGATTCCAGAATGTGAAAGCGCAGAATTAGTGTCTAATATAAACGAGTTCAGTCGAATGAAAAAAAGTGTTAATAAGCCGGAAGTATTTCAGAGTGTTCGATCTTCTAGAAGATAAAGTCACGTCAATGACCAATGTCATCGCTTCCATGATAGGACGTGACAAGTGTTCAGATTCGTTCCTAAAAAAAATTATCGCGGACTGTGATGGAATGTGTTCTTTAATTGAGATGCAACAGGTGTTAAAATATACTTTTTCTTTTAATTAAAACAAGAATAATTCCAGTTGAAATGCTTCATAATCAAGAGCAAAACCATTAGTTCGTTTAAAATGACACCAGAGGACGCGCGAAGAGAGCAAAAACTCATGCACAAGCTGTTTCCGGGAAACAAAGTGAGAGCATAATCCAATATCAGTTCATGATTAGAGTTCAGCGAAGCTTCCCACAACCTCCAATATTCGCAGAAGGAGAAAAGAAGGTAAGCAGGTTATGTTTTCTTCCGGAAAATACTTAATTTCCTTCAGAAACGAAAGACACAGGATTTTCTGATGTAATATCGACAGGCTCTGTTCCTGAATCGGACTTGTTTTGCAGCGTAGGCGTGAATCGTTCAGTTTTCAAGCAGTTCCTACTCTTCCCTTCGCCAGTATTCAAAATGTCAGAGTTTGTCTACAACACATCAGCATTTCCTGGAAAATTCCGTGAAAATCAGGTTAATTGAATCGAAGCGGAAAGGTGAATATCTCAATTTTTCCAGATAGGGAGTGTGATAACAGCGTTGAAAAGGGACAACTTCATCAAGTTGCTCCCTCTTGACACTGGAAAGGATTATCTGATCTTGAAAGAGATTGTGAGTCATTTAAAGTTGTTCTTAAAGTTTATTCGTTCGTTTTTTCAGAGCTCAACTATGGTTTTGGAATCTCTCAAAAAGTTCGGTTTGACGAAGGAAGAATACTTGGCAGCAACTATTCCATCTTCGATAAAGACGCTCAAAAACATGGTAACAGAAATTTTACGTATCAGTGGAGTGCCGAACCGAGATTTTAGGTCGAGTCTATTGATCAGTCAATCATCAGAGTGCTCGAAAGTGAATTATGGACTTCGATGGGCGAAATCGTCAGTGCGACCATCATGATGGACAGTAGCCCCTCAATTCCCTACGCTGATCTTCCGAATAATGTCCCGAAGGCGGTCAGTCTGTTCATTCCATTTTGATCAAATTTAAACTTTTTAGGTGTTGAAAGCCACAAATTCTCTCGTCCAACGTCATGTACTTTCATTGAACGACTCACCTGAATTGACGTTCACGAAAACGGGTATATGAACAGTCTACCTGTTAGAAAGCAAATGATAGTTTCTTCTTGTGAACAATGAATGCTTTCCAATACCACACATCTCATTCTTCTACTTGGTTTTTCCATTTCCATCTTTACACAGAGATCTCTCATTGCTGACATTTGCTATTAAGAAGGATGGGAAGTCCTGGACCGTCGACATCTTCCCTGGTTGATACTGGCGGAAAGAAGCACTTGAGAGATTTGCTCCATCTCATTCCCGAATGCGACGGATCGCAGTGGATCGAAAACATAGATTCGTAAATTCATCAGAACGTTTTGATTTCATCCTCATTGATTATCAGAATTTTCGAGTTACTCGACGAGAAATTATCAACGTTACTGGATGAAATGACGGACACAATGCTCGACAGCAGGACAGAATCGATAGCGAATAGTTGGGAAGTGTTCCAGAAGGCCAGAAACGACTGCAGCGGAATGAGATACTTGATCGAAGTACAAAAAGTACTAGGGAACCATCTCTCAACAGCCTTGTTAGGAGTTCTTTTCAGGAGAAACTCGGAGTGATCCTTAGCAAAAATCGCACATTTCAAAAACGTTTTCCGTTCAATGCGAGATTGGAGAAGAGACTTCTTCACAGTCTGTTTCCCGATAAGGTTTGGTGTAATCGAAAATAAAAAAAACAAATAAATAAGCAGTCGAGTTTCAGGCGTCAAGTGTGAAACACGTGTCGGTGCGAGATCCTGAGACGGTGGGAGAAAGAACTCTGCTTCTGGTACGGAAGTCGCCGTCTCCGATCGTTTCGAGCGGGATTGGCGATGAATGTTCTGTAAACGACATCAAATGGGTTTTGCTCTACCCGTCGGCCATGTTCACAATATCAGAAATCCGTGCGAGAACCACAGGCTCTCTGTCCTCCGAACATGTTAGTTTTCCGTTAATCTAGTCTTTGACACTTTGCTTCAGCTCAAAAACATTCTCACGCGACTCAGTGAGATGGAGTTGGTCAAGTTCTGTCCTCTAACGAACGATTGCGTCATCGTCAAAAACTTTGTGAGCAGTTGTTAAGATTTCGAGCTCTCGTTAAAATGATAATTTGCAGAGTAATCGAATAGAAAAGCAATTCGAGCAATTCAATTTGACCAGAGAAGAGATGATTTCTGTAAGCACACCGGAATCACTACAAAAATTCCGTGACACTGTGAGTTGTCTCGTTTTACTGTGATATGAAAAGTGTTGATTGCAGATTGACCATCTTCCATCTGCTATTATTCGCATTTTCAATAGAGATTTATACATAACAATTGGGGAGATTCTTATCGCCACTTTGATGTTGGACGACAAAATTGAATTTCGTCATTCGGAGCTCCCACAATCACTTCCACGCGTGGTAAGGCGGAACTTCCTGTCGCATTTGAAAAAAAAATGGTTTTCAGATCGAACATGCAATGGGAGCAATAGTAGAAACTCTAATTGCTCGTACCCAATTGATTCCTCGTGATAGTGAAACAATTGATTACCGATACACGAAAAGGATTGAGAGCACCGAGGAAACGCTGTATTTGGAGCAAACTTATCTCGGGAGAATTTAAACAGCTGCTAGTTTTCCCAACAAGTGATTTTTCGAATGACTCGTTAATTATGTGATAACTAGTAATTATTTGATTAAAACAGTTTTTTATTGTCAATTTTATGTCGTATCTCGAAAACTGTCTCTAAAACCGTAACCGTACGAGGTGGCGGTCAGTTTGTACGCTCTACCGCAATTATCGGCGAGAGAGTGCTTGCCGCGAAGAGACGCAGTGTTCTTGTCGTATTCGATTTCCAATAAACCATTTTGTGTTCTTTTTGTTTAGTTTATCTTAATATTGACTAAAAACCACTGGTTAAAATTTACAGGATGATTCCCAACGGATTTCCTTTCATTAATCCGAACATTATGGCACAGCAACTGCTCTTACAAGGAAGAGGTGAGTATTTGAATTTATAATTTGTTTCAACTGCTCTGAAACGCTCACTTCCTCCCGTTTATCACAAATTTCGAAATTTCAAAAGTAAGAAAATTCAGTCACCAATTTTATGGAAAACTAATTTTTGAAGAATTCATTAAATGCTTTAAATTAGGAAAGGAAGCATAATTGACATTGTCATACGTCGGACATATCGGAACATAACCTCAATTACCAAATTTCAGTAGTGATGCCCGGCGCTGGAGCGATTCCCCAACTCCCGCTCCTACCGCTCCCTGCTCACGCGGCTGCTGCTGCTCACGCCGCCGCCGCCGCCGCTGCTCCGACACGCCCGTCCCCAATGCTTGTCGCTCCAGGACTCCTAGATGAGCCAATGTCTTCTCCCGCCGATGCAGAATGGACTGAACACAAGCACACTGACGGCAGAATCTATTACCACAACAGAATAACAAAACAGTCGTTGTGGGTGAAGCCAGATGCTCTCAAAACGCCGCAAGAGGTTCTGATGACAGTAGTCGCCGCAGCTGTTATGCAAGTTTTCAGAGATCAGCAAGTGCACAGCAGCAGCAACAACAACAACAGCAACAAGGGCAGTGGAAGGAGTTCGTGACTCCTGAAGGAAGGCCTTATTACTATAACACAGTGACAAAGAGGACACAATGGGTGAAGCCTGAAGGAGAAGAAGTGACGAGTGAGAGCTCTTCGAATACTTATTTTCAACCTATAATTTTTAGAAGGTGAACAGCCGAAGACCTCCGCAGTTAGTGTCGATAATGCAGCGTTGGCAGCAGCTGTTCAACTGAAAAAGACCGAGTCAGAAATGGATAAAGCTGTGAAAGCAACGCTGGCGTCAATCGATCCGGAAAAAAAAGAAGAGGATCCAAGCAGCGAAGTTGAGCTGAGAAAACGACAATCGGATCGCTTCCGCGAACTTCTTCGCGACAAGTATAATGAGGGAAAGCTAACAACGACATGCAACTGGGAGCAGGCATCAAAGTGGATTCAGAATGATCCAAGATTCCGTCTTTTGCACAAAATGTCCGAAAAGAAACAACTCTTCAACGCGTGGAAAGTCCAACGACAAAAGGAAGAACGAGTGAGTGAAACAGTTAACAACTTTATTTAAAACAGAGCCTAAACAACTAGGGGAAAGAGATCATGTAGAACATACTTATCTGAGAACTATTCCGTTTTCATTGAGACGCTTCTGAGTCAGTTCGAATAGTTTTTCGGGAGTGGCGTCTGCGTTTTCTGATTCGATCAATTTATACTCGTTGATAAACTGCTGTGAAACACTAGCCTTCGAACTGTCCGCCTGAATTCCAGCCGTACTTCGATATGTTTTGTAAAACTTTCTGAAAATAGTACTTTGTCGACACAGAAGTTTCTTCAAATTAAAATCAACTCACGCTCTGAGTACATCCTCCTCATAAAAAATTGGTCGAATCGGTTCATCAAATTTTGCCAATTTTACGTTCCAATCTGGCGGAGAGAGTGGTGGAGATGAGATGTACACATCATACCTGAGAGATATCGGGATATTCTAATTGAATCTGATAAAACGATTACCACAGCGGTCGATCAGCCCAGTTCAATTGTCCGGCGCGAATCAGACCCGTCACACGTGAGAAAATATTACCAGATCGTTCTGCGCGAGTGACAAATGAAGCCATCTTCAGTTAAAATGAGTTCAGTAAAAAAGGAACTCTTGAAAAAGAGTGAAAGTTGAGAAAGGCACACAAAAGTAGGCGTGGTCTCTAAGCGCCACCCACTTGCAACACCGCGGCGCACTTTTTCTGCGGATTTCTCGGTGGTGGCGTAGTGATTCCAAATACGTTTCTCTGCAACAAAGCAATGTTTTACAGGATGAAAAGCGACTGGCTATCAAAAAATCGAAAGAAGACCTGGAAAAATTCTTACAAGAACATCCTAAAATGAAAGAAAGTCTCAAATACGTCAAAGCGTGCGAAATATTCGGAAAGGAGCCGCTCTGGACTGCTGTCAATGATGAAGATCGCAAAGAAATATTCCGAGATAGCATCGTAAGTTTTCTGAACTGTTTAAAATTATAGGACAACTCTTTTCTTCCAGGGATTCGTGGGGCGGCGAGACAAAGAGAAGAAAGAGGAGAACAGGAAGCGTAATTTGGCGGCGTTCAGTCACATTCTGCAAAGCATGGACCAGATTACGTACAAAACAACGTGGGCACAGGCACAACGACTTCTCATTGAAAATCCACAATTTGCCGAAGAAACTGCTCTCCAGCGTTAGTTTTCATTTTTTGATTTCATACTGTGTACTTTTAGTAATGGACAAGGAAGATGCGCTGACTGTTTTCGAGGAGCACATAAAGCAAGCCGAACGTGAACACGAAGAAGAGAAGGAACAGGAAGAAAAACGGCTTCGCCGGCAGCAACGGAAAGTTCGTGAGGAATACAAGACGTTGCTCGAAGATTTGCACAAGAAAGGAGAGATAACGTCCATGTCACTCTGGTCCTCGATGTTCCCCATCATCTCCACTGACGCTCGTTTTGAAGTGATGCTCATGCAGCCAGGCTCTTCCCCACTCGATCTTTTCAAGTTCTTTGTCGAAGATCTCAAGGAACAGTACACAGAAGACCGTCGGTTGATCAAAGATGTTCTGACGGAAAAGGGATGCCAAGTAGCGGCGAGCACCGAATACGGCGAGTTTGCCGAGTGGGTCCTCTCACATCCGAATGGAAGCAAAGTTGACCACGGAAACATGAAATTGTGCTATAATTCGCTGATTGAAAAGGCAGAGAGTAAGGCAAAAGACGAGGAGAAAGAGGCGTCGCGAAAGAAAAGACGGCTGGAGAGCGAGTTCCGAAACCTTCTGAAGGCACACAACGTCGATGGAAGCTCTGAATGGGCAGCAGTGAAAGCGAAAATCGAGAAAGAAAAGGCGTATTTGGCGATGGAGACTGATGAAGAACGGGAGACAGCCTTCGAACATTATAAAAACGGTACAACCGGAGGAAGCGTAACAACCGGAGAAACTGTTCACAGTTCGACACAGGAAAAGTCGAAAAAGAAGAAGAAGGAGAAGAAAAAGAAGAGCAAGCGTAGTGACGTTAGTGAAAAATTAATTTTATGATCAAATATTCGAAAGTTTCAGAAAGATTCGGAGTCAGAAGGAGAAATTCGTGAAAAGGAGAAAAAGAAGAAGAAGAAGCACTCAAGGGATGAGCGTACAGACGACGAAGAAAAGGGTAAGAAGTCGAAGAAATCGCGAAAGCGTAGCCGGTCAAGATCCGATTCTCCAAGACACTCATCGGAAAAACGCAAACGATACGAGTCAGATTCAGATTGATTTATTCGATTCTCTCCTTGTAATATCGGTCTCTTTTCTGGATACTTCATTTAATAACAACTCTACGCTCGGAAACTATATTTAGTTGTAACTGAACACATTCTAATTTTATAAATCATTCAACACAACTTGGGTTATCTCTTTATCGCCCGATTGTTTCCATCATCATCGTTCTACCTCGACTTTAAAAAATGATCACAATTTCACAAATCATAAATCATTGACTTATAGATGTCGAAAGCCACCAAACAGAACCTTGCCGATTCAAAAAAGGTGAGTGATGTTTTGCGCATTTGTATGCGTTTTTTCTTGTTCAGATGAGTGCCGAACTGTTCTGTCTCACCTACGGCGCCATGGTCACTGAGATGCTCAAAGATTACGAAGATCCGAAGGATGTGACCATTCAACTTGACAAAGTGAGAAAAATAGAGTTTTGCTCAGTTAGAACGGTATCTCTTTCCAGATGGGATTCAACATGGGCACTCGTCTAGCCGACGACTTCCTTGCCAAAAACGCGAACGTTCCTCGTTGCGTCGACACACGCCAGATCGCCGACGTTCTGTGCCGCACCGCGATCCCGTGCTATCTGGGAGTGTCAGCGACTGCTTCTGCGTGGTCCAGCGGCGACCGCGAGTTCACCATCACGCTGGAGTCGAACCCACTCACAGAGCTCGTTCAAGTGCCGACTCATCTCGTCGCCGCCGGTCTTTCCTATTCGCAGCTCATCGCCGGAGCCATTCGGGGAGCTCTCGAAGCCGTACACTTCAAAGTTTACGCATCAGCAACAGAATCGGGCGCCAACACGGAGATTCGGATTCGATTCGATCAGATACTCAAAGACAGTCTACCTGCCGGAGAAGACGATTGATAACAGTTTGTGATTTCGGTTGCATGAGCATTCCCAGAATATTTCCTCTATTGCGTTGTTCTATGAATATGATATGAATGAGTTCATTCAATAGAGTCTCATCCAGAGAAAACATAGTAACATATATATACAAACACAATATTTAAGCTTACTTACTGTACACTTACTGTAGTTGAATGTGACATGGTATTGTGAAAAATATATATATGAAATAACTTGTAATAACATGTGCAATCTTCAACAATCAACATACTCTCCCAAAAAGATCATCGAGAATAATTTCCTATTAATTGAGCTTCTTTCGAGTATCATCGTCCACCCGAATGTCAATATTAAACTGGTCAAATATTTCTATGAGTTGTTCCATCACCGATTGGTTATATACATCTGGCATCACGATCAAAAGATCATCGTAGTCCGGTCGCAGCGAATCGTAGCTTTTCGAAAAGACTGTGACAATGTATCTCTGCTCTTTCGTCTCTTTTATCTTGCAAAGAGCTTCTTGAAAGTCGGTATTGTTCTTAGGCAGGTAGACATCGAATCCTAAATACTTCAAGTTCTTCCCGGTTCCAATCACCATCGTGTCCGCAATAAATTTCAAATCAGCCGGTCGTGTGAGGGGTTTTTTCGGGTTCCGATGAGTATGAAGAGTCTGAAAGGACGGATTGAACTGGAGAAACCGAAGAATCTTCCGAACCTCGTAAATCTCTTTCCACGACACCATGCTCAACCTCCGCCACCTCCTTCGACCTTCTTCTTTCTTAGAGGACGCCATGTTCGACTCGACCATCAACTGATCAATGTCTACGTGGGCACCCTTCTCCTTTATCATCTCGAAAACCCTGTGGAAGATCTGCACGACCACCACTGCATCCATTGCGGCGTAGATAATCTGATTCTTGCGAAGCGGTCGGCTCAGCCAATTGCTGCACTGCTCCGACTTGTCCAACTTGATTCCAAGCAGCTTATCGGAAAGTTCAGACAGTTTGAACGACTTCTTTTCGAGCTCAAGAACGCGTATATCGATTTCGCAGATCTCTTCCGTCAGTTTTTTAGTACAATACACATTCTGAATGTTTTCGACTCTCAGAACGTCTCTGATAGCCGGAATCGTCAGGAACGCATCTATGTCGTTCTTGACATCGAAGCCCACTAGTCTGACGTTCGATGATCCGAATAGGCGATGGCTCAGATTCAGCCACTTCTCGTCAGCGATCTTCAATGCTTCCAATGCCACATAATCAATCAACCAAGCCTCATCAGAGAAGAACAGTTGAACGAGAGCAATTCGTGAGGTGCTGGAAGAAGGCGAAATTGCACGGAACCAACTGAAATACCCACTTTGGCTCTGTCAAATGAGCCGGCTTCCATTCCGAATCGAATCCCACGTACACTGGCTCCACGTTATTCTCGAGCAACTCAATTTTCGAACACAGCGAGTCCAGATCTTCTTCACTTTTCGCAATGTTGATCGGAAACGTTCGGTCGGTTTCGGAGCTTCCGATGGTGAACAGTTGCTCTCCGTCACTCGGGAAAACGTGTTCGCTGAAGAAACTCATTCGCTTTCCGCCCCCAACCACTCGACTCACTCCCTAATTTTTGCAACTGCTTCCACTTCTTCGATCATTTCTCTGTCGGGATTCTCTAGAAACTGAATGATGCTCGGTGGTTGGAGGCTCTTCGGACACTCGAGATGCTTGACCCAAAAGATAGCATCAACCCTGCAACAAATCAGTATGAGCCATACTCATTCGATTGCTCACTGTTTGACTCTATCTTCAGAAGTCCACATGTAGTCGAGAAAATAAGAAACGATGTCGGAAGAACAATTTCGAAGATGGCCATCGATATGTTGAAAGTAGAGCACATCCGACATGTTTCCGTTCAAGAATCGCGAGTTGATCAAGTATCTCAGTGCGCGACTTCTGTAGCTTTTGTCCAATTTCGGCGCGTCCCTCTCCATCACCAAATCGTACTTGTACTGTTTCACGATGGTTGTGAAAAACTTCTGCAAGTGAACCGACGCCGACTTTCGCCGGAATCGTTCCAAACTGACAACAACGATGCCGTCCCTCTTGAACGGCTCAAAGTATTCATCCATCTGCTCGTCTGGCATTTCAGTGAATTCGTCGAACAACGTGGCGTACGCCTTCTGCATCTTCTTACTGACATTCAGCACTTCGTACGCCACTTGGTTTTTATCTCCCAAAAGAAGCGGCACGATGAGTTGTTCGAATGAGAAATTGTCGACAATTTGGTTGAGTATCGCGTAATCAGCGGCTTCTTTGAACATTTTCTTCTCCAGCAAATCGCGCATCGTGTCCTCCACCGCATTCCTCAATGTTTCTTCACTCACATCGAACACTTTGCTTATCAGTTTGGAAAATTGCTTATCAGTGGATCCTCTGTACACAGCCTCCTTCTGGATATTTTCCGTCAGAAACTCCTTCTGAATGGCTTCCTTCCCGTTCTCCTCCAGCCACTCCAATAAATTCTCCAGATACCAAACGGTTAGAGTCTTCCCGGCCGCTCTCCTTCTCTCGGGCATGTGTGCAACCAGCTTCAGAGCCATTTCGAATATGTTCCTACCCTCCTCTCTGTCTCTCGGTTCCTCGTTTCCGATCTTTTTCTCTCTCGATTCTTCGGTTTTCTTCTTCCTGCCGATCGTCAAATCCTCATCGAAGAACTTTCGGTTTGCTAACTGAACATTCACCTTCCGCTCTTCTTCCGGACCCTTTATGATTTTCTAAACACGGGAAAAAATCAGCGACATGTCAAATATGCATACTCTTAGAATAGTCTTCCTCGTCTCCAAAATCCCCGGAACCCTCTGGATTTTTGTGGGCTCTGGATCGTCGGACATCCCTGGAAAAGCACGGTAACGTCGAGTAACATGGTAACCTCGAGGAGCAATTAGATGACGGTAGAAAGGAAACATGAATGAATCAAACCGGAAAACGTGAAGGCGGTGGTTGAAAAACGAAGAAACCAATTCATTCCAAGTAATTTCTCGAAGAGGCGATAACCTCAAAACATCAGTCCGAAGAGCGCCAAGAAACAATGACGAACACGTCTTGATGATCTTTCTCAAACCGCGTTTTTATTTAATTCAATAGGAACTCGGCCACGGCCATCGTTTGGCGCAACTGAAGAGGCGCAGACATTTGTATTCGGTTAGTTTATTTGAATCGGTCGTTAGTGGAAGTGCTAGAGATTGAAATGTACATTTTCTATGCATTCGAAAACAGCTCATAGAGCTCTCTAGATTGTTGTTTGAAGTGGAAATAGAGTGTCATTCGATCACTTGCGGCGACTTGCAAATCATGACCATTGTCGTGTTTGGCCTGCAAGTGGGAATAGAGGAACATTGGAAACTCTGACTGATTGGGTACCGCGTATTGTTTCAAAGACCAAACTGCCCAGAACAGGTTGACGAACGGAGTGAAAAACTTGCACTCCCGCACAAGTTGTTCGATTTCGGAGCTCCGCTCTTCCGGCCGCTTTTCGATGTTTCTCATTCGGTTCAGAGAATCAATGTAAGCGGTGCATACTGTTCGCAAGTTTGGATGATTCTCAACGAATTCCTGATCAATGCGCACTCCCGGCGGACCACCGCGATAGTCGAAGCCGTTCTCAGAAAGGAACATGCTTAAATCGAAGGCTCTGAAAAGGAAATATTCGTGGAGACAATGTCGATTACTGTACCTCCAGTTGTAACAAGCGTACTCAAAGTCGATGAACACGAGTTCTTTAGTGTCGTTCAGCTCGAGAACGTTCAGAGGCTGGAACGGACAGTTTCATTTCCAGATTCATTTTTCAGATTCCTACCGTCAAATCATTATGACTGAACACCAACGTGTCATCGAGAACGCTGGCCCATTTCTCGAAAACTTCAATCTCCCTCTCCAGCTGTTCAATCGTCAACTCTGTCGGCATTTTCTCATTCTCAAACTTCACCGAATAAGGACACATCTTGTGGGTGCCTCCTCCTAGTTTTCTTCAATTCAACTATGTTGCAAATCGAGGAAATTCTCGCTCTTACATGTAATCCTCGAGGTTCTGTCTGATGAATAGAATGGCTCCGGATGTTTTCGCAATCGGCACTTTGATCTCATGATACTTCGGGAAAAGTGCCCCGACTCGTTCAGCGATTCTGATGTCAAACAATGAAATTAAAAATGTGGAAATGGAGAAACTCACTCTGGAAGTTTGATGTTATCAACGTCGAGAGTGCGACTCGGCAGAAACTCTTCCAGTCGTCCGCCGGTGAAAAATCCGTAGAGCTTCGGCCCGACGCCTCTCTCGGACAGAATCGAGAATATAACAGTATCAGAGAACACTTGGCTGTCCGGTTGGCAGTGAATTCGAATCAGAAAACACGACGGACTTTCGGGGGACACTTTTTTGGATTCCGTCGATGCCAAATAGATCAAATTCGACTGACCGCCTCTTAAAGTTGTTTGGTTCGAATGTTTCCAAATATCAATCATACGTTATCTGCGTCACAATGACTTCATCCTTTTCCAGATCTTGCCATCCGGCTCGAAGAAATTGTGACCCGAGCTCGAGGGCCTTCTCGATAACGATATCCGAGTCTAAGGCGTTTTGAGAGAAGATATCCTGATTTTCAACGATAATTAAGACTTAAAATTTTAGAAGCAACTTACTCTGATTTCCGACTTCATGTTTTCGATACGGAGTGAGGCACAGAGACACTGAATGCAGGCCGAATAGAAAGAGAATGTATTATTTGTTAGTACACGTCGCTTAGACACGCGACACTGGACACGACCGCTGTGAGAACAAGACCAAAAAACAGATAACTCTACGGGAAAAAGTGAATGTGTTCATCGTTAAAAATGTGGATACATGAAAATTAAGCATCTGTAAATGGGAATGTTGGGGTTTAAATGAATTATACATCGTCAGAGAAGTTGAAATCCGTTCAGAACGTACACATACGAAATGTAACAAGTTGTTGGAAGTGTGAAGGTGGGTAGTATATGAAGTGGATAAAAAGGGAAACATTTGATTACTGCGGACGACCATCGTAGCTGACAGTTCCACACTCGCCGCAGACGTAAAAGCAGAGGCCTCGACGTTGAAACTCATCGTCCGGGACTTTGTGGATACGCACTTCGACTCCTTCCGGAAGATTGTTGTGGATTACCGTGTTTCTTCTGAAGAAGCTCTCTGTCATGGAACACTTTTTGCGCTTACGTGATATGAAGGCATCCGGTAGGAACAGTGGCTACCATCCAGTTGCTGGTCGGTGTTGGACGAGACATTTTCACACTCACGCCTTCATATTCCTCGGGGTTGATTCTGTGCATTCTATTCCACCACTCTAGAAAATCACGACCTTGGAACTGTTTTCAACTCATTCGCTCACCTTCTAATGGGAAATCGGTCATATCCGCCCGATAAACGTTCTGCAAATAAACAACACAGTATTGATGAAGGAAGTTGAGAACCGGGCCAGGGAATTTGACAAGAAGTCGCGAGTTGCAGGCAGTGCACCGCATGATGGTGTCATCGCGACGAATGTCGATGTTGAACAGATCGAAGAATGCGATGAGCTGCTTCATAGTCGGCATCGAATTCAAATCTTCGATTGCCGTGGTGTGTGCAGCGTAGTCAACCCGCAACGCTTCAAAGCTCTTCGATGGAACAGTGATTATATGCCGCTGGTAGTCTCCGCCTATCCGCTTCATCAGTTTCAGCTTATCACGAAAATCATTCACATCTTTTGGGATATACACATCGATACCAACGCGTCTGTATAGAACACAGTTTTTCTTTTTTTTTTTCGAATAGAGCCCACCTCAAGTTTTTTCCAAAGCCCAGCAGCATGGTATCAACGATGACTTTAATTTCGAACGGACGTTTCAGCTTTTTTCTGGTATCTCTGCGGTCACGCAAAGTCTGAAAACTAAGAAAAATGGTCTTATGTTTCAGCACTTCAGTACCTCATAAATCTCCTCCCACTGAATCGTGTTAATTTTCCTCATCTCCTTTTTGCTCTTCTCCTTCTTCGGCGCCATCACGTTCGACTCGTTGAAAAGGTGTTTAATGTCAATCATAGAATTCTTTTCCTTTGTTGTGTCAAGCACTTTCTTGAAGATCTGCACGACGACCACTGCATCCATTGCGGCGTAGACAATCTGATTTTTGCGAAGTGGGCGGCACTGCCAGTTACTGCACTGTTCGGACTTGTCCAATTTGAGTCCTAACAACTTTTCAGTGAGATCAGCGAGCTTGAACGTTTTTTTGACGAGCTGCAGAATGTTCATATCGATGTCGCAAACGTTCTCCGTTAGTCTCTTCAGACACCACGTGTTTTGAATATCGTCTATTTTTAGCACATTCTTCAGGGCTGGAATAGTCAGAAACGCGTCCAAGTCGTTTTTAAGATCGAATCCGATCACTTTGATTCTCTTCGATCGCAAAAGTCGTCGTGCGAACTCCTGCCACGTCTCTTCTCGCACTCTGGTTTCCAAGTTCTCGAGTGCCACACAATCGACCAACCACACCTCTTCTCGGAAAAACAGCTGCATGAGGGCGATTTTCATAGTGCTGAAACGACATTTTTCACTTGGGAGTTCTATTTGAAAACTCACTTGGAATTTGGCATATGTGTCGGTTTCCATTCTGAATCGAATCCTACGTAAACTGGGTCTTCTTCGTCTTCAAGTGACTTTAGATTGGAACAAAGTTGTTCTAGTCTTGATTCGTCGCACACCATGTGGATCGGATACATCTTCTTTTCTTCGAACACAAACAAATTTTCGCCAGGTAACGTTCCCCGACGTTCCCTGTAAAACGCGTTGATTTTTTGTGAATAGAAAGTAAAAATTGAGATACTTTCTGCCATTCAAAAGAGCCTCTGCTTCTTGGAGTCTATAATCCGGTTCTCTGAAGAAATCTTTCATTCTGCCAGGCAGGAAACTTTTGGTATGTGACTGTAAATTGAAGTAGAGAGCCCAAGAGATAGCGTCAATTCTGAAAAATTCTATTAATTGAGACCTTTCTACTGTTTTTCTCACTGTTTCACTGGATTATCATTGTTAAACAAGCCATGAAGTGTATTTTCGCGAGCTTCAGGTGTGGCTGCACTGAGCAAACTTTCCATGTGTTGGAAATAGACATCATCCGACGAACCCGGTTTGTCGTATCTCTCCGAAATGTGGAACTTGAGCGTCTTTTGGTTGCTGTTCTGTGTGTACCTCGGCGCATATTGAGTAATGTCGATGTGCAGACCGTCTTCAATCGACTTGTTGTATACACTGCTGATAAACTTCTCAACTGCTTTGGCGACGAATCTGTCGTAAGAAGTGGTCATCTTGTGTGCCTTCTTGTACGGAAACAGAATCACTTCGACGTCGCGTTCGGTTAGACCAACGAACTGATCGAGAAACTTCAGTGCTTCTTTGAACAAGTACGCTCTGCCAGCCATCAGGGAAAATGCCGTGTCGGTTTTGTTAGTCAGAATGAGAGGAAGTACGAGGTCATCGAAAGAGTAGTCGTCCACGAAATGGTGATTAATCGCTAAGTCAGCAGCACTTGCGTAATCGTTTTTTGAGAGCGCATCACTAATACACTCCTTGACGTTTTCATGCAGTTTTTCAGAGCTAATGTCGAAGACCGCACAGATGAGACTTTTTTGACTGGCATTGCACGCTTTCAATGCAGCCAGCTGAATTCCAGAGGTTAAGAACTTCTTCCGCATCTCAGCCTCTTTATGGGTACGTCCGAGCCAGTGACTGAAGTCTTGAAGATACCAACTGGCCAGATTTTGTCCTCCAGGCTTAGTCCTGTCGGGCATTGCTTTAATCATATCTACTGCCATTCCGTAAATGTTCGCACCTTCAAAACGAACATCATTTGATTAGACAACTTTCAAAGACAAACCACTACGATAATCTTCGTCGAAAAAATCGCCATTAAGTTCTCGAGCGCTTCTTTCTCGTTCCTCTTCTGGACCAGTCATGATCTTTTTTAACATCTCTCTTCTTGACTTGATGGGCTCTACATAGTCTGTTCGATACTTGGCCGTTTTTTCAGCTTTCGTTAGTTTCCTTGGTTGTTGCGGTGGCTCTCTTTCTCCCATGTTTTCTAAATATTTTACATTTCCAAATGATCATTAATGAAGATACTGATAACGTCCATAAAGCGAACTGAAAAGTCAGAAAAAAACAAAAACATTGCAATTGTTTATTTTCAACGTTGGAACTTTGGAATTTTGCTCACGTTCAAAAATCTAGGCCGCGGTCACAGTTAGAGAGTACGGAAACAGAAGAGACGAGAGACACAAGCGGAAAAACTCTTCCATTTTTACCGTAATTTTTCTCTGATCGCGCCTGAGTTTTCACTGAATGGAAATAGAGAACACTTCATTATGTTTTAAAGATTTAAATGTAATTTTTGCACTTATTTTGCTCTAAAATGTCAACTAATGCGTAATATTTTGCAGGTAAAAATGGCGAAAGACATCATTGCGTCGTTCACAGGAAAACTGAAAAATGATCCAAGCAAATCGACAAGTCTGGCCACTGTAGAGACGCTTTTAGAAGTTCTAGAGAAAAGTCGTGGTAAGCTGTTTTGTGAATAAAAAATCTTAAAAACTCAAGCTTTCAGCCACCACCGTTGCCGAGTTTCAAAATGAGCTGAAAAAAGTTGTCGCCGCTCTTGAACAAACGGATTTCAGTTCAACTTCAATCCGAAGTGCTGCTGATTTGTTCACTCGATTCACCTCCTTAGCTCCACCGGCTCTTCTTGACCAGCAAGACTTTTCGCAAATTCTCGATCTTTATCGACAAAGAGCGCGTTCGTTCATCAAAAATGTGAGCGGCTCACGGCAGAAAATCTCTAAATGTGCTCGTCTGTTTTTCACTCATCACATGGTACATCCACCTACTCATAATCAAGTTTTATTCTTTTTTCCAGAGTCTTCTAACACATTCCTTCAGTAAAGTCGTTCTAGAAACCGTTTTGGATGCTCATAAAAGCGGAATCCCTCTCAACGTTTTCGTCACAGAATCGCAGCCAGATGCTTCTGGAAAACTCATGTTCGAGGAGCTCAAGAAAAACGGTGTTCCAACGACCCTCGTTCTAGACAGTTGTGTTGGGTAACTCATATTCGAAAATTCGTCAATTATTGAATATAAAGTTCAGGTACGTTATGGAACGGATCGATGCTGTCCTTGTGGGAGCAGAAGGAGTTATGGAAACAGGTGGAATTATCAACAAGGTGTGTTCGGTAATTCATTTATTTTCCGAAACAGTGCTACTCAGATTGGCACAGTCAACGTGTGTGTCATAGCAAAAGCTCGCCAAGTGCCTGTTTACGTGTGCGCTGAAACAATAAAGTTTGTTCGCGAGTTTCCTCTGAACCAGGCAGACATTCCGAAGGAGTTCAAGGTGACTGGGAACTCCATCCCTAATCAAAAGGTATTCCTTTTTGCAGTATCGGACGTCAGTGATCGAAAAGAACAATCTAGAGCTGGAACATCCTGATGTCGATTACACTGCTCCCGAATTCCTCACGCTTATCATCACTGACCTCGGGGCGATGAAACCGGAAGCAGTTGGAGAGGAACTGATCAAGATGTACATTTAATCAAATTCCTCGCAAGTCTTTCAGTGTTTGTTATTTGTTGCGTTGAAATGTTCAGGATTTTTCCCGTGAAAATGAACCCATTTTTTCGAACAGCGCGAAACGCGCAAAGTTATTTCTCTTTTTCGATTCTGTCTGAGATATGAGTGAAGTTCATTACATCCTGAAACCCGCCAATCTCATTTGGGTCGTTGTCGGCTACTTTGGTGTCGGTGTCCTAATGACACTCGCCGTCATGGGCGTCACATTCCTGCAAGATCGAGCGGTGTGCAGGCTTGCAGGTTGGATGAATCGACGAACCCCTAATAGTTTGTAGCGGTTTTCAGGACCAGGTGATCTCGCGAGACTTAAAGCAATCGAAGGAGTTGGGTCAATTGGAGACGATGACGACGAGATACATGAAAAAGACAAAGAAGAAGGGGAGGAGGACGATTCGGAGAAGAAGTCGAAGCCGAATGAAAAGAAGTCGAAGAAATCGAAGAAGGAAGCTTGATCGTTGTTTTTCTTTCGTTTCCACGTGGTTTTTGAATAAAATGTTCGATGAACGACACTTACGCAACCAAATGTACCCAATTCCAATTATTTGGTGCCCGGATTGATCTGAATCTCTAACATTATACAACATGACTATTTTGTGGAGTATTGTAGACGTCCATTACTGACACATGTACATCGATCAGAAACTCAGCAAGAGCACGTGTGTTTTTCAAGCGAGCATTTCCGAAGTTCACATTTGACGTGTGTCCAAAATCTTCGAATCATTTCCCAGAACGATTTAAACGACCACCAATCGGAAAGAAATAGATGCAAATATGCTTGTGAACAATATTCTTGTCGCGAATCTTGTGAGTAATTCTCGAGACGAGTCGAACCGAAAAGAGCGAAATGTGCAGGTGGTCGCCATTTCGATCATGCTCCAAGGCCTGATTCCAGTGATCTACGTGATAGAACACGGCGGCTTCTGGATGGTGAGTGACGTCTGTTCGATTCAGACTCCGTCCTTATCTTCAGTTCATCACATCTGTCGTTTTCCTCGGCCTCGCCGTCATTTCGTTCGTTGCCTTCGTTGTGATCAGAAGATCCGCATGTGTTGCGACGATCAACCCGATGAGAGTGAGTCTCGAACTGAGAGCATTCCCTTCCAAAGTTATCTTCCAGTTCGGACTTTACCATTTGCCCATGGCTGTACTTTTGCTCTGTGCACTCATTTTCTTCATGGTTTACGCCTTCGTCGCGGACGTATCTTCGAAGAACGGTGCCATTCAGAACATGATCTTCCTTCTCGCTGTGAGTTACTGCTCAGCGCCACTTTCTCTCTTTTACAGTTGATTGCAGTGCGGAGTTGGTTTCCTACTGCTTACTTCCGTCATGGTTATCCTCTTGTCCTTCAGAACAACCTACGACTATTCTTCTTCTTCTTCTCGTCGTCTTCAAGACGAGTGATTTTTTTTGAACACAAAGCTTCAGGTAGAAGAAGTTCGGTTTATTTACAAGAATTCGGGATAAACTGTTAATGTATCATATTTACATGCGTCAATGATTGGTATCATTGGAAAAACGATTATTCAAGTGTTCTATTCGTGCCCATTGAAATGTACAGCGGCTCCTGGGGCCCACAGCCGTTCCCACACTTCTCTTCGTTCCATTTCGTTCAAGGTGGTTCTCGATTTCGGCGGTTTTGCTTTTGCTGGTTCCTGGTACTTTGACTGGAAAACATTTGCATAGATTTCGAAGAACTGAATTTTTACTCAAATACCTCAACACGAGCAAGCCACGCCTTCGTTGGTCTCGCACATCGTGGTGTTACACAGACTGTTGCCCGTTTCAAAGTGAACGGGCGCTTCGGCTGAAAGGTATCTTACAGGACGAAGAGGAACTTTTCAAACCTTGGCGTCTTGAACAACATTTGCAGCACTTGACGGGCGGATTTGAACGGCGGGTGCATCTACGAACAGCGGCTCCGAGTATGGACGAGGAGGCAAGTCGTCGTTAGAATCCGTTTCTCCGCGATTCGAGTCGGAATCGGATTGATTGAGCAACAGCGTATTATGCTTGTTCGCAAATTTTGTGTCAGCATTACTGAGCGATGATGACCGCGGATTCTCGTCTAATGAAACGTCCAACTGTTTGAGTTCAGAATCGTCGGAATCAGAAATTGTTATCGTTGAGGAGTGCGCGATTTCGTTGTCATTGGATATTTTCTCTCGATTGACTTGTCTGATAATTGAACACGGTGGCGGTGATTGACGCTTCTGATGAGTTGACATAAAGATCTGCCGCGGAGTCATATAATTGTTCTCGGTTCCCATTGCTGGCTTCGAATTTCGTGCTCCAATAGTCACGGAATCGGATTGCTCAATATTGGCGAAAAACGGATTCAGGTTGGACAAAGGCGATGGGGAACCGTCGGAGAGTCGAAACTGAAAAAAATTTTTTACGGTGGAGACTGTGTAAGAGCTCACTTTTGGTGGATCTTCGCAACGATTTGCGACATACCGATGCCCTCTCGCCGTTTTCGGCGTTTTCGGAATCGTCAGCATCAGTGAAAAAACGTAAAAGGGAAGCAAGACCGAAGAAAAGCTCCTTGAATTCAAACCGATTTTCGCGCGCAAACCACCAATTATAGATTACGGTATTCGTTCCGAGACCAATAAGGAAAAGTTTGCTAAGATCCTTTAATATTTTGTGAAGAGCAGCACTGAACTTTTTTTTGTTTTCTATTGACACACTTTTTTGCTAAGTGTGCTTCTTCGTTTTCTTTTTTTTTTAAATGTCCATAATTCATGTTTTCAGTGTTGTTAAAAAGACTATCAATAACTGAACGTGGATTTCTTCAAACTTGTTCCAACTTTATATATTAGAAAACCCGATTTTCGAATGCTGAGCGGAATGAATGCATAACAATAGGCATCTCAATTCTTATTGAAATGCCATTCACGCCTACAAATGAAGTGTATTCGCATCATCTGGATTCTGCGTCCACTTGAAAACAAGTGGTGCGTGACGAGAGAAGCGTGTTTCGACGCTGAACACGCTTCGCTGGCACGCTTTACCGTAGTTTCCCATCCACGAGATTCGCACATGCGCCTGGCTATCGATTTTCCGTCGTCGAGTGACACTCACCCAAATATTTACATAGATTTTTCGTCGGAGCAACAAAATGACAACTAAAGTCACACAACGGTTTTCAGGTACTCCCATGGACCAATAATCGGCTAATTGACTAATCTTCAAATGGCTTGCAACCTGTCTCCGGTCAACGAGATGGCCGATTCGATCACGAGCAGCACTCCGTCGGAGGTAGGTGGCAACCGACAGCCGGGTGGCGCGCGTCTGTAGGTTATCTCGTTCTCTTATCGCTCCTCGCAGTAAATACCGTTTTGTTTCTCTCCGCACTCCTCTTCATTATCGATTGATTGCGACATTAGCTAAGTCCTGGGCGCCTGACTGTGGCCCGTTGTATGCTGCATTCGGTCCTGATGGGAGAGAAGTTATCTCAGATTGTCTACGGCGGTAGCGGCTCTCCTGATGAACACCGAACCATGTCGGACAAGGTGCAAACGATGGCTTCGGCGATCTATCGTGAACTGGAGACGATGATAAAGGAACACGGAGAGGACGGAGTGAAGGTGAGTGTTTTCCGAACTTCATAGAATCAGTGAGTGTTTTCGAAAGTGACGTAGTGTGATGTTTGTGTCTTTATGCAAATTCACCAGGAAAAAGTCAACTGAAACGGATTGCGTTTCAGACACTCATGCCGCTCGTCGTAAATGTCCTCGAATCGCTCGATCTTGCGTATCTTGAACGCGATGAGCAAGTGGCAGAGCTTGAGATGCTCAAAGAAGACAACGAACAGCTGCAGACGCAATATGAACGAGAGAAGGCTCTTCGAAAGCAAACTGAGCAGAAATATATCGAAATAGAAGACACTCTGATAGGACAAAACAAGGAGCTCGATAAAAAGATTGAGTCGCTCGAATCCATCATGCGAATGCTCGAACTGAAGGCGAAAAATGCCACTGATCATGGTAAGGATTCATTTACGTTTTTAAATATTAAAAATTTTCAGCAAACCGCTTGGAAGAGCGGGAAGCAGAGCAAAAGCTGGAGTTCGACCGTCTTCACGAACGGTACAACACTCTTCTGAGAACGCACGTAGACCATATGGAGCGAACCAAGTATCTGATGGGCAGCGAGAAGTTCGAGCTGATGCAGAACATGCCGCTGCCGAATGTGCAGCTTCGGAATAAGTAAGTTCTTTTCAATCAACACATCCAATTGTCTGAATGTCGTGTCGTCGTTTGTAGTTGGTTCCCAATATCGCATCGCTTACATTCTAGTGATCGAAGTGATCCGCTGTGAGTTTGTCGCGTTTTTTAAAAACATTAGTGTGTTATCTCTTTTGTTTTTGATTTTCGGATTTCACCACAAAAAATGCTTTGGGGACTTTCGTTTTCTTAAGAGCACGAGCACCTTTCATTGTTTTCATGGTTGTTGTGTCTTTTATGTTATTTCATCTGTCCCTCAAAAAAAAACCGATTCCACCCTTTTCTGTTCTAAGCGGGTTTCTTTGCAGAATGGGAATGGCCGCTTCCGTCGACGCATCTTCCATCCGAGGCGTCTCCGATCTCATCTCTGCGCATATGACACAGTCAACCACTATGGATGTCAATCTTGCCAATCACATAACAAATGAAGGTGAGTATCCTATGTGCGTGACCCTGGTGTTATTACAACAAAGCACGTCACACGTGATGACGTGGTTCTTTAATAAAAAAACGAAAAAAATCTTGATTATTGAAATCTAACCTCGACTAACATGCACTCGAAACCACTGACATTGGGTAATTAGCTTTAACACCAATCAAAATCGAATCGTTACAGACTGGCAAGACGAATTCTCGTCGGACGTTGAGCCATCACCTCGTGACATTCCCCCGTCGGCATCTGAAGTTCTCTCACAAGCAAGCTCTCCTGTTCTCGCCAAGGAACCGTCTCCGAAGCATGAGATTGCCTCGCCGAAACAATCGGAAGAGGAGGCTGATGAAACGACCTCTGTGTAAGTACAACAATGTTATGTTTAAGCTGAACTTTTCTTTTCAGGGGACCAAGAGAAAACAACGATTCGCTCGGTGCAGATCTCACAGGTATACATTTAAAGTTTGAAAAAGTACGCTCACATCGTTCATCTGACATTTCACTAATACTAGGAGTGATTTTTTCGTGGCACTCAATCGTTCTCTTCGTCTAACTTTTTCTATCATTCTCTCATTTTCCTTCTCCTCCTCGTCACTTCATTTCGTGCACTGAACTCACGGGTATTCTGATAGACTAGAAGCAAATTCCGGAAAACTGCAATCACCGCTCATTTTGGTTATCACCCACCCTTTTTTTAACAGGAAACCTAGTCGATCCAGCGGAATTCGCTTCAGCGGGTAAATTTTCAGTTTCTCCGTCGTTTCTCCTATTGTCTGCTTGCTTTTCTTTGCTTTCGTCCGTCTTTTAGCGCATGTTGAAAAAGTACATACACACCGAAATTCGGTCACCCAGCACTATCCCATCCCTTTCAAAATATAGTTGTTGTATCGTATTTTTGATGTGCGTTTTGTGTTTTGCCAGATGACGAATCGGAATGGAACGGTCTCGGACTGAAATCACCGAAAGGAAGCCGTTGGGTCGATGAAGACGCAGCCGACGACACTTCGGACGACGGGAGTCTGGGTAGGGCACGAGAAATAGAAGCATGTGCATGATTTGCGCCAGTGTTCTCAGTTTTGCATTTCTTCATCTTTCCACTACGTTTCTCTTTCTCTCAAAACTAACAAATTCTCTTTTACAGTTAACGACACTTTCATCGGTGAGTTTCGACAGAAAACATTGTCGTGATTGTTAATGTAGAAAGAATGTCAATGCAACACATTTTCTAGTATTTTTCTTGATTTGCAAATTTGAGCAGCATGCAATCGTTATGCCACATGGTAGTTTTCCAGTCCACTCCCACATTCTCCTTTCTCACAATTGACACCAACTGGAAAATTGCAATGTTAGGCAGCGCTCCCCTTTCGTTGTGTTGTTCTTTGTTTTTATTGATCAATACAAATTCAGGCATGGGCCGTGAAGTAGAGAATCTGATAAAGGAGAACTCGGAGCTGCTCGACATGAAGAATGCTCTCAACATCGTCAAGAACGATCTGATCAACCAAGTCGACGAATTGAACAGCGAGAATATGATTCTGCGAGACGAGAACATGAGCAGACAAATGGTCAGCGAGAAGATGCAAGAGCAAATTTCGAAGTTGGAAGAGGAGGTGAAGTCCCTCAAACAGAAGCTCATTGAAAAGGAGAGCGAGCAAGAAGAGGTTAGTACATTAGACAGACCAGAGGGAAAATGCTTGAATTGCAGGAAGACGTTCCGATGGCTATGCGGAAGCGGTTCACCCGATCTGAAATGCAACGAGTGCTCATGGACCGGAATGCTTACAAAGAGAAGCTTATGGAACTTGAAGAATCTATAAAATGGACGGAAATGCAACGCGCCAAAAAGATGCAGCAACAACAGCAGAACGTGAATCAAAAGAAGTCGGGAGGAATATGGGAATTGTTAGCGAACCTCTCTCCATCCAGAACCTCATCTGCCTAATTGTTACAGTTTCTCAAGTCTCCTGGGCGAATCCACCACCCCACCTGCGTCTGCTCGCGGTAATCGTTCCTCAACCACGCGCGGCAAGATGACCCGTTCCGTCGAATACATCGATCCAGACATGTTAGTTGATGAGTCGGGCGAGTAGTTGCGTGTCTTTTGGGTACACATTAGACCTCGGAATGGTGCTTTTTTATAGGATTCATCTGACCAGATAACCGTGGTACTTCCGTGAATTCGTTGAACAGTTCATTAAAGTCTAGAACTAATATCGATCTCACTCGCACCTAAATACTAACCAGTAGATGATTGTGTTTCACAATGGCTTTAGTCTTGCACTTCGTTCGTTCGGGTCTCTCGCATTGTCATCCCCTGAACAAATCCTTATTTTTCTACTAATCAAACTTTTCTTTCTCTCACATAATATCGCCAATCGTATTGGTTACTGAGATTCCCATAGCCCTATTGCCTTTTCCTGATTTCCTTTAGTATTAACCTGTTGGTTCTTTTCTCGAAATTCTGTGAAATAGTATTATGTGCTAGTAGTGCACGGGTAGTCTTCATAGATTTGCATGCGCATTTCCGACCCATTCCACTTGCACAGCCCCCCCCCCATCCCTTGATTGTGTTGTGCTGTTCCGCATCTAAAGGGCACACTGTTTGGATATAAAGAGTTTTGAATTGATGTTGTGCCTGTTACAATGAACAAACTTGCAGGATTTCTGAGAGACGTGCCGCCGAGAGACGCGAGCAGTACAAGTTGGTGCGCGAGCACGTCAAGAAGGAAGACGGACGCATCGAAGCCTACGGCTGGTCTTTCCCGAACGTGGACGCCGACGTTTCCTCCGTTCCGATTCCAGTTTGCTGTCGACCTCTCCTCGATAATGAGCCTTCGTTAAAAGTTTGGTGTGCGACTGGGGTCGTTTTGAGAGGAGGAAGGGACGAAAAGGGCCAGTGGATCGTTGGAGATCCGATTTATTTCGCACCGGCGTCGATGAAAAAAGCGAAGACGTCGAATACGCAATCAGAGTTAGAGGATGAGATCAAGGTGATTGTTTGTTCTTTCTAGTTTTCCTCAACGTTTGAATGATTGCAGAGAGCCCGTAATCTGGATGCTCGGGAGAGCGAACTCGACGAGTGGCAGTCTTCGTCTCTCGTCTGGGTCGCGAGTTCCAATCAGGGAAAGAGTCTAATAGCAGTTCTGGATGCGAACAATCCAAACAACATCATTGAAACGTTCCCGGCGTGTGACAGCCACCTCCTGTGCATTCAGGCCGTTTCCGGAGTGATGGAGGGAGAACCGGAAATGAGCGAAGAGCAATCGAAGAAGTTCCTCTCCGGCGGAGGCAAAGTCAAAGATCTTCCCGATGGACTCGATGGAGCGGGTCTCGGAGCCTGTGAATGGGTCGAGTTGAGAAAGATGGAGGACTCGGAAGACGGCGTTCCGACCTATTGCTCGAACGATATGAAACCGAGTCCAAAGAGGACAAGAGACTGTGAGCTTTTCGATCGGTTCGGGTTGATAAACCAAGTTCTATTACAGTCAGTATCAGTGAGGTGGCTCCTGTTGATCCAGCGACCGCAGTTAAAGGTAATGTGTTTCTGTTCTTCGATTGAGTTCCTGATCTTCTTCATTCTCCCCGTTGTCGTCTTAGCACTTTGTCTTCTTAATTTTAGCAAAGACCAAGTTGTCGAGAGTTTCCGAAAGTGTCGTGGCAGATGAGTCGCCGAAAGTGATTCCGCTGGAGAAGTTGAAGAAGGCGAAAGGTGAACACGGTGACATGGTCGATGTTGTGTCTTCTCTCTCACAAGCTTTCTGTCTCTTGAGTTCCGGACGTCTTCTTCTTCTTCTTCGTTACAGCATAGCACACTCTTTGAAACTCCCGTTCCGTTCATAAAACGCTTCTTTCTGTAACCAGAAGTCCGGTCGCACTTTTTATGACTGTTTTTGGGCACCCTGTCGATGATGTTTTCTCGTTCCTCATCTTCTCTTATCTTTTCCAGAACAACCTCCATCGAACCCCAACCGCCCCGCCGGCCGATCTGCCCTTCCACCGCACATTCGTGATGCAATGAGCAAGTATGACGGAGTGTCCGGACAAATGAGTGGAGCACTTCCGACCGTCTGGATGGGTGGACAGAATCAATAGTGAGCAGCATTTCAGCAGTGTTCATCGGAAACGATCTCTTGTCTTTCAGCATCTACATTCACTCGGCAGTGACTGCTTGGAAACAATGTCTACGTCGCATCAAGATGCCGGACGCAGTCCTCAGTATTGTGTACGTGATTCCCATTGAATTCCATCTCAAGAACTCCTGTTACTTTCAGACATTACAAGGGTCGTATCTTCGCCGCACTTGCTAACGGAACCATCGCTATCTTCCACAGAAATAAACGTGAGTTCCTGTTCCACCGTTTGGAACCATCTTCATTCGTGTTCAGATGGCGAGTGGTCCGACGAAGGATATCATTCTCTCCGTGTCGGAAGTGCCACGTCATCGGTCCGATCGCTGTGCCTGGTCTCCACAAACATCTGGGCCACTTACAAGAACTGCGTTGTCGTTATCGACGCCGAAAGTCTTCAGATTGTGGTTAGTCGTCCCTTGGATCATTCCGGTCCTAATGCTCATTCAATGCTCAGAAAGTTTTTGCTGCTCATCCGCGCAAAGACAGTCAAGTTCGTAATATGCAGTGGGTTGGAGCAGGAGTTTGGTTGTCGATTCGCCTCGACTCGACTCTCCGATTATATCACGCACACACGTACGAGCATTTGCAAGACGTCGATATCGAGCCGTACGTGACGAAGATGCTTGGAACTTCGAAGCTCGACTTCTCGTACATGAGGACGACAGCACTGCTTGTCTCAAACAGACGATTGTGGATCGGAACTGGAACTGGAGTCATCATTTCGGTGCCCTTCAGTGGAAGTGAGTTCTCCTGTTTTAGTTCTCTTGTACTGAAAACTCGTTGTAGAGTTGGAAAAGAAAGTGGAGACGAAGGATGCGAAGAGCCCTGTCGGCCCAGGAGGGCTTGTGCGAGTCTACGGAAGTGGATCGGACAAGTCGAACGACGAAAAGTCGGGTGACGATTTCATTCCATACTGCAATCTTTCGCATGCTCAACTTTCCTTCCACGGACACAAAGATAGCGTCAAATTCTTCCTCGGTGTTCCCGGAGCGTCGAAGAATGGGGAGGAAGAGTCTGCAGAAGTGACTCTTCGTCGAATGCTGATCATGTCTGGTGGAGATGGATACATTGACTTCCGGATAGGTGGGTCCTCCTGAAACCAATTTTTCATCATTCACTGTCATATTTTCAGGCGAGGAGAATGAGCCAGAGCTTCGAGGCCAGTCAATCCGTCCGCGTGACATGTCTCATCTCATCATCTGGGAGATAGACGCCGAACTACCGATCCTCTCCAAATAACCCGCTGTTTCGCTTCCTTCTGATCTCTTTTCCCTTCCAAAAAGCTTTGCATAAGTCACCGATTTCATTCTCTTCCTGGAATGTTTCCCACTTCGCATTTTCTGATTCGAATTAATGCTTTTTAAACTTTTAGAATTCAATTCAAAATTTCCAATTTTACCGCACTTTTCTCTGTAAATAGATTATCTTTAACGCCTCCATCTCTCTTGTCGCCTCTGTCCCCCTCCGCGCATTCTAGTCTCTTCCATCCTTTTCTGTGAATATTCGTGCTTTTGTCTTGTCTGAAAAATAATAAAAAACAATTTAAAAAGTCATCTGACACTCCTCCTGGAGACTGTTTCAATTCAGAAACTCCCTATTTTAATCATTCTTTTTATGACCGAAAACAAAGATTTCTCCTGTTCAGAATGGCTTTCCGCATCGAACACTGCAGAAAGGCGGCCGAGTTCTTCATCAAATTTAGTTCGTAACAACTCTCTGAATTTTCATCTGAAATTAGTATTCAGATACCGGATCGAAAGCGTATCTCACATACGCAGAACTTCCGAATCGTGTTCTCGACTTCCAGCACACCGTCACTCCAGAAGACCAACAAGGCAAGGGCGTCGCACGTCTTCTCGTCAAAGAGGGGCTCAAGTACGCGTCGGAGAATGAGTTCCTCGTGAAGCCGACGTGCTGGTACGTCGCCAAATATCTCGACGGATCCAGTGCGACCGACGAGGAGAAGAAGGTCGACATCCGCCACAAACTCTGAAAAACATTCCGTTGTCAGTAGATTCCGTTAGGCAGAAACAACTTCTGCATTGTAATTAATAAATGTACTTGTACTTGTCACCGGAAACGATGAAGTTTGAACAAACTCGCCCTTGTTTTTGACGGCTGACCAAACAAAGTGAACATGAGTATAAATTGGCTGAAAACTGAGGAAAGAAACAGAAAATGCAAATTCCTCTCTTCGTAGTCTTCTCGCGCGTCGTCACAACGCGGCGAGAAACTTCGTTTCGGGAGACAAGGACCTGTGCGTAATCGTCGAGATCGCGAAGGACGTGGCCGCCCGAAAGACACAACTTCCCGACTCGATCACTCAATGTGAATGACAATGATCAGACTTTTTTTGAAAAACAGTTGTTCAATTTCAGATGAGAGCGTCTTCTCCACAATCGATTCGTTGCTGGAACAAGCTTCTTCGTCTTGCGGCGACATTGACGTCTCCGCCGAGATTCACAAAGCATTGAACGGAGCGAACGGGAGCCTGTCGCAGATAACCCAGTTCTTCTGAGTGCTTCATTTCTTCCGAAAGCTCTTTTTGCATATAAAGCATTCGCAAACATCACGTGTCAGTCGGTTTATTACCAGTAGAGAGAGTAAGACGTGCATGAATCGCAATGAATCTGGAGAAAATCAGAGCTAAGGAATACGATACATGACAGTTGCGAAAACGGAGACAGGGATAGCGGATAAAAGCGTCTGGTAGGCGAAGTGAAACACACAGGAATGAAAACGGAGGTTGAGGTCAGCAACGAGTCGGATCACAGATTATATGGAACAATTGATAAAATGACGAGCCTTTCCTCCGCGTCCGCACGGATCTTTGAGCGAGCGACGATAGTAGTTGACAGCCGTATTGAGTACAGTAAGCCATTTTGTAGTTCTTCAAGGAAGAGAGAATCAAATGAGGGCACTGGATTCACGACAGTTTGGCGACTGTCTCAGGATAACTTGTTCTGGAGAAAAACATTCAATTGATATTTATGTTTCTCTTTTTAGGTGTCTGTGCGAAGAAATATTTGTTTTCCCGGACAGTATCTTTCAAACCACTTTGGTCTGCCTTTCCTATTTGGGATACTGGTGACAGAAATCTGAATCTGATATTTTCATCGAATTCTATTTCCTTTATGCCCGGACAAATTGAAAACAGTTGGAACTCTGCGGTAAATGCAATCAATATCCCTTCCACTCGGAAGCAAAAGAGCCGTCTCCTCCAAAGACTTCCGACTGCCGCCTGTTCTCTCCCTCTGCTTCCCCTTCTGTTGTGTCCCAGGTCAATGTTACGATCGAGCGTTGTGCTGACCCCCAACTCCCCGCCGTCCGCAGTAATCGAACGTGTGTGCTCCAAAGTGCATTGTGTGCTCTCTCGCTTCCTTCCGTCGAATTCTGTCCCATCCACTATGAAACCGTCCCCAATTCTGTCCCACATGCCGTGGAATGTGATGAATCAAATCGTCTTTTCGTCGGATACTCGCTCGAGGTTTGTTTAATAGTCATCGGAAGCTGAAAATGGAATAATTTATAGATTGCTGTTGAGTAAATGCTCCAAACAGTTGCGCAGTTTCGTCGACAACACGGCTCTCCGTTATTTCGGGGTTTACTTGTGGATGAAGAACGGAGTGATTTCATTGAAAATCAGTGTGTATTTGAAGCCACAACCTTCGAAGGAATACCGACTTAGAGACACATCTATCGAATATCACTTCCATCCGGACGGATGTGTGATAAGAGACGGAGAATGGGAGAAATTGGTCGAAGGGAAGGATCACATATCGATGGCTGTTTCTGATTTCGCCACACTTGTCAGCAACCCCAACATCGATGTGTGGTTTTTTAACTTTTTGCCAATGGAATACGAAGCGGAACAGAGGACCTTGGATGAGGCAGTATTCCGGGCCAACGTCATGAAGTTTTTCAATTCGTTGGATCATAAACTGAATTTAGGAGGTCTCCAGATATGTTTCCCGTTGAACTTGGATGAGATCATGCAAGTTCTGTCTCGAACGAAACCCAAGAAACTAACAAGTCTTCATGTGAAACTGCACCCTGGGCATGGAGAATTGGACAAACTCACCGACTCCGAGCACTGGAAACACCTCGAATCACTCACTCTGTACGCTGATCACCACCCTCTGCACAAAATGAGACACATACCGTGTCTTCATCTGAACAATGCCAAAATGTCCATAGAAGACATCGAAATGGTTGTGGAGGTGAGTTGACGGAAGAACACTCCAAATCACATACTAGTTCCCTTTCAGATGGCTCTGAATCATGGTGATAAGTTGGCCTCACATTTTTTAATATGTGGACACGAGAACTACGACGAAGCGTGCGATTATCTCTCTCGATATCCAATTTACAACTTCGATTTGATGACGCGCTACTTGATCGACATCCCTAATTCCAGTAACGTGATGATGCTCACCATCACGACCGGCTCAATCAACATGCATATCAGACAAGATGACATGTAAATAAATATTTAATAAATCAAGTGATCGTTCTATTAGTTTCGAAGGAAAACAGAAACCGCGAAGGTTTCGATATACATTCACCACATCTTTCCTAGAGACTCGCGTTCGCGGCTCTCTCATTCTTTCACCCTTCGATGATAATTTTGAAATTCATGCTCGAGACCATTATCAGTTTGCATATATGCAAACTGATAATGGTAAGGAACATTATAATAAAGAAATGAATAAATTATTTAAATCTTTAGAAATTAATCACTTCTCAACTTATTCAGATAAAAAAGCTTCAATAGTTGAAAGATTTAATAGAACTTTGAAAGAGAAAAAATGTGGAAAATGTTTACTCATCAAGGAAATCATAAATGGGTTGATATACTTGATGATTTGGTGAAAGGCTATAACAATCATTATCAGTCTTCGATAAATCCAACACAGGCTTCAAAAATAGAAAATGAATCGATAGTTTACAAAAATCTCTTTCCTTCAAGTGAGGAAGAAAATACTCCAATCAAAGCGAAATTCAAACTCACACCTTACAATAATATCAATGAAGAGTATAAAGTTGAAAAAGTGATAAATCATAGAAAATCTAAAGGAGTAAAAGAAGTGTTTGTTAAGTGGTATGGATATCCAGAGAAATTCAACTTTTGGATAGAGAAAACGGATTTAAATTTCAAAAGTGAATCCGAAGGAGATCCTTTAAAGATCTGAGCATTTTGTACTCACAAGGAATAGTCCCGAATTGTAACGCGGGGATTTTGATGAAAGTAGGGGGGATCGGTAGTACTATGAAAGGTATGAACACCCATAATGGGGAAATGGTGCGCCGGGCCTCTTTCTCGAGTTATGGTCAAAACAAATTTTTTGAAAAATTATCCAAACTTCAACTTTGAAGAATCATAACTCACTTCAAAATTAAGATAGAATGTTGGTTGATAAACGAAAATGTAGATAATCATCTCTAGTTTACGATCCACAAATGACTATTTTGTCAAATTATCAGTAACTGACTGGCATCATCACTTTTTTGAAAATGGTCAAATCCTATCTCAAAAACTGACCTTAGAATTTCTCTGGAAGTTTTTCCATTCGATCCGCCGTCCAATTTTGAGCATATTCCCCATGTGCCTATATATTGGTCGTTGGATGGATTTTGAGAAAAATGGGGAAAACTGAAAATGACACCTAAATAATTTAGGCAAAAAAATTAGGCTAAATTTTTGTGAAAAATGACGGTTTTTTGGCAATAAACGTGGCGTTTTCGATTTTTATTGGTAGATTTAAGAAGAAAACAATGTTGAGTAACTATCAGAATACATATCCGGTGTTATCACAGAACCTCTTATCACGAGTTATCACCTAAGAGCTTTTTTGCATTTCAGTAAATTTTTATTTCAGAAAGTGTTTCCTGGTGGCAATATTGTACGGAAAGTAAACATTCATAAAAAAATGAATTGATTTTGAAGCATTATTCGGTCTCGGAGAGCAAAAAACGGCTTGAAACTGATTTATCAGCACTGAAGACGTTGATCTTCCTTCTGATGACCATTTTCGGCTCAATGTTACGAATATTTTGTTTATCGTCATTGATATCAGTTGGTATGATGATATTATATATTTCAAATATCTTGGAACCTGCGCAAACGCGCTCCGCTAGACCCGTGTTGGTCTCGTCACGACTCTTGTCTCCGTCTCTCGTGGAACACATGAGACAGAGACGATTGTCGTGGCGAGACCAACACGAATCCAGCAAAGCGCGTTTGCGCAGGTTCCAAGATTTTTGAAACATATAATAGAATTACATTTTCCATACAATATGGCCACCAGGAAACACTTTCTGGAAGAAAAATCTACTGAAATGCAAAAAAGCTCTTAAGTGATAACTCGTGATAAGAGGTTCTGTGATAACACCGGATATGTATTTTGATAGTTACTCAACATTGTTTTCTTCTTAAATCTACCAATAAAAATTGAAAACGCCACGTTTATTGCCAGAAAACCGTTATTTTTCACAAAAATTTAGGTGTCATTTTCAGTTTTCCCCATTTTTCTCAAAATCCATCCAACGACCAATATATAGGCACATGGGGAATATGCTCAAAATTGGACGGCGGATCGAATGGAAAAACTTCCAGAGAAATTCTAAGGTCAGTTTTTGAGATAGGATTTGACCATTTTCAGAAAAGTGATAATATCAGTTAGTTACTGATAATTTGACAAAATAGTCATTTGTGGATCGTAAACTAGAGATGATTATCTACATTTTCGTTTATCAACCAACATTCTATCTTAATTTTGAAGTGAGTTATGATTCTTCAAAGTTGAAGTTTGGATACTTTTTCAAAAAATTTGTTTTGACCATAACTCGAGAAAGAGGCCCGGCGCACCATTTCCCCATTATGGGTGTTCATACCTTTCATAGTACTACCGATCCCCCCTACTTTCATCAAAATCCCCGCGTTACAATTCGGGACTATTCCTTGTCAGTTGTTTGCAGTTCTCAGTATTGTGTACGTGATTCCCATTGAATTCCATCTCAAGAACTCCTGTTACTTTCAGACATTACAAGGGTCGTATCTTCGCCGCACTTGCCAACGGAAACATCGCTATCTTCCACAGAAATAAACGTGAGTTCCTGTTCCAGGGTTTGGAACCATCTTCATTCGTGTTCAGATGGCGAGTGGTCCGACGAAGGATATCATTCTCTCCGTGTCGGAAGTGCCACGTCATCGGTCCGATCGCTGTGCCTGGTCTCCACAAACATCTGGGCCACTTACAAGAACTGCGTTGTCGTCATTGACGGCGAAAGTCTTCAGATTGTGGTTAGTCGTCCCTTGGATCATTCCGGTCCTAATGCTCATTGAATGCTCAGAAAGTTTTCGCTGCTCATCCGCGCAAAGACAGTCAAGTTCGTAATATGCAGTGGGTTGGAGCAGGAGTTTGGTTGTCGATTCGCCTCGACTCGACTCTCCGATTATACCACGCACACACGTACGAGCATTTGCAAGACGTCGATATCGAGCCGTACGTCACGAAGATGCTTGGAACTTCGAAGCTCGACTTTTCGTACATGAGGACGACAGCGCTGCTTGTCTCAAACAGACGATTGTGGATCGGAACTGGAACTGGAGTCATCATTTCGGTGCCCTTCAGCGGAAGTGAGTTCTCCTTTTATACTTCTCTTGTACTGAAAACTCGTTGTAGAGTTGGAAAAGAAGGTGGAGACGAAGGATGCGAAGAGCCCTGTCGGCCCAGGAGGGCTTGTGCGAGTCTACGGAAGTGGATCGGACAAGTCGAACGACGAAAAGTCGGGTGACGATTTCATTCCATACTGCAATCTTTCGCATGCCCAACTTTCCTTCCACGGACACAAAGACAGCGTCAAATTCTTCCTCGGTGTTCCCGGAGCGTCGAAGAATGGAGAGGAAGAGTCTGCAGAAGTGACTCTTCGTCGAATGCTGATCATGTCTGGTGGAGATGGATACATTGACTTCCGGATAGGTAGGCCCTCCTGAAACCACTGTTTCATCATTCACTGTCAAATTTGCAGGTGAGGAGAATGAGCCAGAGCTTCGAGGCCAGTCAATCCGTCCTCGTGACATGTCTCATCTCATCATCTGGGAGATAGACGCCGAACTACCGATCCTCTCCAAATAACCCGCTGATTCGCTTCCTTCTGATCTCTTTTCCCTTCCAAAAAGCTTTGCATAAGTCACCGATTTCATTCTCTTCCTGGAATGTTTCCCACTTCGCATTTTCTGATTCGAATTAATGCTTTTTAAACTTTTAGAATTCAATTCAAAATTTCCAATTTTACCGCACTTTTCTCTGTAAATAGATTATCTTTAACGCCTCCATCTCTCTTGTCGCCTCTGTCCCCCTCCGCGCATTCTAGTCTCTTCCATCCTTTTCTGTGAATATTCGTGCTTTTGTCTTGTCCTGAAAATAATAAAAAACAATTTAAAAAGTCATCTGACACTCCTCCTGGAGACTGTTTCAATTCAGAAACTCCCTATTTGTATCATTGTTTTTATGACCGAAAACAAAGATTTCTCCTGTTCAGAATGGCTTTCCGCATCGAACACTGCAGAAAGGCGGCCGAGTTCTTCATTAAATTTAGTTCGTAACTCTCTGAATTTTCATCTGAAATTAGTATTCAGATACCGGATCGAAAGCGTATCTCGCATACGCGGAACTTCCGAATCGTGTTCTCGACTTCCAGCACACCGTCACTCCAGAAGACCAACAAGGCAAGGGCGTCGCACGTCTTCTCGTCAAAGAGGGGCTCAAGTACGCGTCGGAGAATGAGTTCCTCGTGAAGCCGACGTGCTGGTACGTCGCCAAATATCTCGACGGATCCAGTGCGACCGACGAGGAGAAGAAGGTCGACATCCGCCACAAACTCTGAAAAACATTCCGTTGTCAGTAGATTCCGTTAGGCAGAAACAACTTCTGCACTGTAATTAATAAATGTACTTGTATTTTTCACAGGAAACGATGAAGTTTGAACAAACTCGTCCTTGTTTTTGACGGCTGAACAAACAAAGTGAACATGAGTATAAATTGACTGAAAACTGAGGAAAGAAACAGAAAAATGCAAACTCCTCTCTTCGTTGTCTTCTCGATTCTCTTGGCTGTTCATTGCCAAAGAAGTTCGGGTTCCCCCAAACATTCCATCTGTAATTCGAGTTTCAGCTGTTCCCGGATGGCGTCCTCCTCCCCAAACATATCAACATGCGCTTCGAAATGCCCAACCACTTCCCCAGGCGGTCCGAACGGCTGAGCAGCTTCCTTCGGTTCCAAGTAGCGGTTCGCCGAGAAAAGATCTGAAGATGGCTGGTCGGATTCCCACTCAACTCGGCAGTTCTGCTAACGTTCTCACGGGAAGCATCGGTAACGAGATCGGAAGAGGCGTCGGAAAGATCGGAAACGGCGTCGGAGAGATTCCGAAAGCGCTCGGAAGAGCGGCCGGAAGTGTCGGAGACGCTTTGGGCGGCGGAGTCGGAAACGTCGCCGACAGCGGACTGAACGAAGGAGTCAAATTAGCGGAGGCAGTCGGAGACACTGTTCGTCAGGTTCCAGAAGCGGCGGGGCAGGTGATCGGAGGCTTGGTTCACGGGAGTCAGCGACAGAAAAGAGCCGCCGACGGACTGTCTCAAGTGCCAGTGACAACCGAGGTTCTGGCGATTTACAACGCGGCGAGAAACTTCGTTTCGGGAAACAAGGACTTGTGCGCAATCGTCGAGATCGCGAAGGACGTGGCCGCCCGAAAGACACAACTTCCCGACTCGATCACTCAATGTGAATGACAATAATCAGACTTTTTTCGAAAAATAATCGTTCAATTTCAGATGAGAGCGTCTTCTCCACAATCGATTCGTTGCTGGAACAAGCTTCTTCGTCTTGCGGCGACATTGACGTCTCCGCCGAGATTCACAAAGCATTGAACGGAGCGAACGGGAGCCTGTCGCTGATAACCCAGTTCTTCTGAGTGCTTCATTTCTTCCGAAAGCTCTTTTTGCATATAAAGCATTCGCAAACATCACGTGTCAGTCGGTTTATTACCAGTAGAGAGAGTAAGACGTGCATGAATCGCAATGAATCTGGAGAAAATCAGAGCTAAACAGACAAACTGCAAACAGAAAAAAGCGAATGACGATATCAGAGGTGATAGTAGGTGTATGAGTTCACGGGGCTCTTCTTTCCCTCCAGTTTATCCCGCTCCTCATTCGCCAATATTTCTTCGAGAGCCTCACAAGCCGCTGTGTACTTGATCATTCGGAGTGAGACGGGAATCATGAAGGTGTGCGCTGAAAGATGATAATGAATTCATTAGCATTCAGAGGGCTCATGTTGATGTGGCATTCACCAACACTGTTCTATTCGTCATCACGTACAAGTCATATCTCTATACTGTTACACAGTGTCACCAAGTGTGGGAAAATGAGGTGACTCGGCGGCAACTGGTGGATGTGTTTTCTCATTCAAAATGTCAGTGTTTCGCTGATCAAATACTCACACAGGATAGAAACGCCGCTGAAGATATAGACCCAGAAAGGATCGATCGACGCGTCGATATCATCCATCCATTCGTAGACTGTCTTGCAGACGACGGCATTGGTGCAAACTGAAGAGATGCGTGGAAGAGGCGTTCGGTCGGATGACTGACCTTTTTGATTATAGAAAACAACGGGCGCGCTGACAATACACGCGATTATGTAGAGAATGCAGAAGCCAAAGTGGCAGAAGACGGCGGGGCACGACTCGTGGAAGTAGCCGACGACGAACAGCAGCGAAAGAGAAATCTGAAGGAATTTGTGGAAACGTTTGCACAGTTAGGCATTCGAAACGTCATCAAATAGCGGTCGTTTGTGTTCGGGCAGCCATCATGAAAAGAAATGAAAAGTTTTCTGCGGCGGCGGCGGCGGCATGTGATTCAGAGTCACTCTTCTCGCTCGCAGATGGCTGGCCAACACGACAGTGACTCACCGAGCCGAGAAGAAGGCACGCGAAGAAGTCGGACGAGTTGTAGAGGAAACACATCGAGAAGATCATATCGGTAAAGATTGCGGCTACAATGACATTCTGGAAACTGGGAGTCCGTAACACCACCTGGTCTTTTTTCCGGGTATACCTTCGCCGGCCAACAGATGAATAGGGGAGGCATCTGAAATGAGAATGCCCTCAGATCGGACTTTGTGGGTTGGTCACCCACGATCTCAAAGTGGTCGTCGTCGTGGTGGTGAACAATCATTCCTTTAAAATTGACGGTTCTCATTGCTGAAATGTTTTCGGACGTTGGAGAGAGGAGGCGATAAAGTGAAAAGCGACTGACGGAGAGTGAGAAAGAACAAACGCAACGAATATTGAGAACAAAGTTTCTTCGAGAACAGAAAATAAAACAACAAAGACAGGCAGAAAATGTTAAAAACAGAAAAGATGATGCATCTTCAACAGAACAACTCATTGATAAACGTGCGAACATAAGAACTTGAAAAACGATGAGAAAAAACAAAGGAATCTAAAGTTTTGGATAGAGAAGGTTGGTTCTCTCCTTTCCATCGTAAGCATCAGCATTGAATTGGAACAGGCCTTGGGTGGTGTCGAATTCCGGCAGAGTTTCGGTCTTGTAGCGGACGGTTCGAACGAGGCGCAGGCACATCCAAGTGTAGAAGAAGAAGCCTGCAGAAAGGCACCGTTTGTGAGAGGGTTATGACTAACGGGACGGGACGTGGAGGGGCGCCGCTGTGCGCAGTAGAGCATTCGACAGAAACGACTGGGAAGTGCATGCAAGTGATGATAGGAGAGGGCGCGAGGGGCAGGGGCGCGGCACAAAAAGATGCCAACAATTATGGGATGCAAGAGTTAGCAGCGAGCTAATCGGCCTCATTGCCGTACACTCATTCAAATGTTTTTTTCCGGAAGTTTTCACAATGTTTGTACAAATTATATTTTTTTTAATCGTGAGAAAACTCACCAATCATAAAAACGATAGCCATAACAATGTCAAAAACCAAAGAAGTTGTCGGAGTAGTCGGTTTATCGGAGCAGATTTGTTCTGAAAAATAACATTTTCGAGAGTCCATAAAGTAGTATTACTGATGTTAGAGATGACAGTGATGATGGTGTATCCAATAGGGATAATCGATCCAATCACACACATGCAGAAGTGAACGATCATGATAACTTTCTGCTCGAAAACGAATCCAACGAACGAGATGAGCATGTAAGTGACCTGAGAGTAAAGATAGAGTTTCATCTTCTGAAAAAGAGTTAACGAACGCAGAAGACCACAATATAGGTGTTACTGTCCACGAGGATCGAAGCGAGTAACAGGAAGATGGTAATGAGCTGAATTGTGGCCACGGCATATCTAATCGGAATGATTCCACAGATCGTTGGATCTTCCTGAAGTAAAAAATGTCCAGTTTTTGAGCTCAGAAGAACTTACCGAATCGTCTTGAGGACTGTAGAAGGTTCTCATGACGCTCCTGAAATCTGAATATTGAGCTTTTTTTCTAATGAAAAAAAGCGATAATTTTGAGCGTTGATACTCTTTTCCAGCGAGCAATGAACAAAAAACAATACCATAAACATTTATAAAACAAATGCAGAAGCGAAAGAGTGTATGTGCAAAAATGGAGCCATTTATGCCAACATCTCGAATTACTATGCATGACGGTTAAGTGTTAGACATTTTCGGAGGAAAGTATGCTAGGCACGCGGACAAAATAAAACATAGGAGATGGAACTGTAAACAGCTTACATACAGGATAAAAATAACAGTAACAGAGTATTTAAACAGTTTCAATGAGTGGCTGTTGGCGTGCGACGAGCATGTTCGGAGCATTTCGAGCTGCTTTTTGAAGTCTATGTTTATGTTGAGTTCGTCTCATTTCACGAGAGCGCTTCGCGACTTCTTTATTGACGATGTCAATTTCCAGAGCGAGCAGGCGAACCAACCACGCTGAAAAACAGTGGAAGTTCGATTGATTTGAGGTATCCATTTACCAACGAAAAGTACCGTGACGGCGAAGAGAGGGTTACTCTGCATGTACGTGCTCACGTTATACAGACCAAACGAGTCCAGGAACGAAATAGTTTCGGCAGGGTCTGTAGGAAAATATCAGAAACCACGCTTTGCTTGAAACTCTTACACTCGTAGTGATGGATGGCAGTTCCCAATAAAAAAATCGGAACAGAAAACGTAACAGCTTGGTACCAGAAGTGGATCGTCATCAGGGTCAGACTATCTATTACGTACGAAGCCGCCATGACCAACTCGAAGATCGCCTAAAATTTAATTGGCGTGGGAAGGCAATTGAAGCGTTCAAACCAAGCCAAAGAAGATATTTTGAAATGCCGGACTGGCGAAATGAGCTATGATGATGAACAAAGTGAATGAAGACAGATTGAGAACGTCTCGTGTGCGTTTCTGGAAAAAAAGGTACGGAATAATCAATAGAGAAAAAAAGTGAATACATCTTCTGGACCAGCTGTACTTTCGTTCCAGATAGTGAATTGGTGAATGACGATCTCGTAAGTAATCATCATTCTTCCGAACCACACTAGAAGTGTTAAGTAATTATTAGAAATTCAGGTTCTGAACATTGAAAATATGAGAAAACTAACATCCCGGAAGCAGAACAGCCAATAGCCACGGGTTCGTATTGACAAAAGCTCGAAACGTGTTCATATGGAAAAACTGAAGAAAGTCGTTCACTCCGACACGATCTTGAAATTCAGGACATCAAAATTAATAGATACTTGTGACGTACCGTACTGTGCATACATGACAGTTGCAAAAACGAAGACAGGGATAGCGGATAAAAGCGTCTGGTAGGCGAAGTAAAACAACAAAGAGAAACGATTCTTGACGGTGATCAAGAAGCTGTTGAAAAACTCAAGAGCTGCCTGAAATCGAAGTTTTACTTTAGAAGCTAATCGAACTTACCGCTCCACAAAGAAAAATGGAAAGTGGCGACGCGCTGCACAAATATGCGATGCCGACGAAGACGAGAGCGAACAAGAAGCAAAGCACATCATGATCCTTTTCAGGTCGATCTTTGCTCTGTTCTTCGACTGCCATCTGTAAGAACTGATTAGTTGAGGCCTTGCTAGACCAGAAATACAGATAAGATCACAAACTTTGAGGAACGAAGATAAGCAATTATTAAAATAAACTATCTTTCCAGAGGATGCGATTAATAACAAATGGCAGGTAAGTGGCAAAGAGGGATCATATAATTTGAGGTACGAAAACATTCAGAAAGTTGAATCACAGAGAATTACACAATCTGTGAGGCTCTTTGATTCCGTCTATCTGTTTGTTGGCGATGAATCTGTGCATCGGTGGCAACTTCAATCAAGAATACATGGCTTGTCATCATTCGAAGAAACCAAGCTGATAAACATTTTGTGGGTATTCAAATAGGAATGAATGATAAATACCTGTAGACAGGATGGAAATGGCAAAAACTGATCCGTTCTGGACGAAGTTGCTCACTTGAAATAGTCCGTAAGAGTTGAGAAATTCGGAACAAGTGGCCGGCTCTACAAGGAGAAATTGTGCTGGCAAATAAATTTTCAATAAAACTCACTGAAACGATGAAAGATCGTCATGAAGTTAACGAAGAGTAACACTGAGAAGACGATCGACTGGAACAGAAAGTGCATCAGCATAATCCATGAATTCTTCACGACATACGAAAAAGACATGAGCAGCTCGAATATGGCCTGAAAATATCATTTTCTTCAACGGAGATTCAGAATACAGACCATTCCAAGATAGATTTGATGCAGCGTCGAAACGTTGAAATGAGCCAAAATTGTGAACAGAGCAACGGCAGAAAAATTGAGGGCACTATGCGATGAACTCTGGAAAAGCGAAAAGTGAAAAGTGGTTGAGAATTTTCTACAAACTTGTTTTATTTCACCCAAATTCAAGTTCTCGTAGCTTTCAAGGCGATGTTTCGTGTTAACATCGACGAGAGAAACGTGGCTGAGGAGTAGTCGAAGCGTCCAAACTGAAATATCGCGTAATTCCGCATACAGAAAGAAGTTTCACGACAAGAACACTGTTTTCGGATGACACTTATTTGATGCAATAATTATGTCCATTTCCGAAATGGAGTCATCTATAGCAAAAACAACTTACAAGTGAATATGAACACGGATTTGATGACCGGTCGCCTTTTAACAAAACAACCAATCAGCTCCAAATTGAATGAATCGAGGAATGCGATAACCTCCTCGGAAGCTGGAGAGAATATTCAATGAGAAAACGATGAAGCGGGTAACTTACAAAATTCGTTGATCACGACGACTGCCAAGATGAAGCACGGAACACAGAAAAGGATAGCCTGATACTGGAAGTGCACGACGTTCAAGAACCGGTTTCCGAAGCCATAAGAAATCGTCATGACAAACTCGAATATTGTCTGAAGACCAAAATGACAAAATTTGAAGGTCATGAAAAACTGACAAGAGACATGAGCACATTACTCAGTTCCCATTTGTAGGAGAAAAGTGCTATATACATCAATAGAACGGCGGCAGCGAGAATTGCATGAAGCATGTTCTGAAAATCACCATGCGTGAACAAACAAGACGTCTCAAATCACCAATGTGCTGATTTCTTTTTCAATTTCCGTTTTCTTCTGTCCATAATTCGTTACTGCTGTCATCTGGAAAGATGCGTTGAGAATAAATGAAACAGGAAATTCCAGATACGTTGGAGAACTAAAACTTGAAGAGCAGAGAATAGAAAAGCTGATCTGATGAATGACAAAAATGTTATTAGCGAGAAAACAAAGTAAAAATACATGAGGAATAATAACAAGGATTACATCGGTACTCTGGTCTTGGTGAAAATCAAATAAATTTCAGACTTTCAAAATGGGAATTTTTCTTTGTTTACATTGAATCGTGTATTCTTGGATGAGGTCTTCAGTCGCCGCATCGAGCATTCGCATGAAACTGAGAAGCAAACGAACGATCCAAACTGAAAATTCGAGTAAATCAACAGAGTTGGACTATTGTTTTCACTGACGAATGTAAATAAACGCGGTGATGATGAGTGAGAAGTGCGAATCGATCAGAGATCTGACTGCTCCCATGCTGTGCAGTTCGAGTAGTCCATTAGTGCGGTGGTAATCTGAAAGGAGAGAAATTTGTTCGGCGAACGCGGTACATTCTTACAGAATTCGTGATAAATGTCAATGTAGAAGAGGAAGCATGGGATAGAGAAGGCGACCGATTGGTACAAGAAGTGAACCATCATGGCTAGAATAATCTTGTGACTGTACGCTATGCTGAGAGCGATTTCGGTAACTCCCTGCAAGAATCACTGATTTCTAGACTTTCCGCAAAACTAACGAGTCCAATGAGTATGCAACGAGCCAGAAGAGAAGGAGTGAAGAGTGACAAGACGAGAATGAAGGAGTAAACAATCAAGTTGAGGATGTCGTGGAGCAGGTTCTGAAAAGAACGCTATAAATCATAGTTGATTGTTAATGAAAAACAAAATTTTACCATTATATCGTCTTTATATTCACGTTTCGCAATGTTGCTGTTAGGAAGGATCATGTTAATCTGAAACTATGAGGAAGAATGAAACGGGCGAATAGAATTTAAAACGGTGAATTTTTTTTGTGAGAATTAGGAATAGTTTGGTAGTGAAATAAATACTTCCATAAATAAGTTATTAAATGTGTCAAAAGCTTGAAAAAATCGGGCGAAAAATAGGGAAACTGTTTCAAAATTTAAAATGTTTTTTGTTACAAAGCTACTGTAGAAAATGTCACTTTGAAACCAAGGTGACCCAGAAACGTGTGCGCCTTCACGGTTACGGTAGCGCTTCGAGAACCAGGCTTGGAAGTTTTGACATGCGCCTTTAAAGAAAACTGAAAATTAGGTTTTTTTCGGAACTGAGTTGAGAAAATAGTTCGAAAAAAGTACAAAAAGTACTATATTGAATTTTGTAAGTTAGACCATGAAATGAATAGGAATTTTTTTCATTTAAAAAAGTGCAATTGTTAAACTGGAAAAAACACAATGTGAACGGAGGCTGTGTTGATTGAGTTCCGAAAATCGTTTGATCAGACGGTTTTTAGAAATTATCCACATTAGATAACCTGCTCAAAGCGCACGTAACATTCAGAACATTTCCAAATTAGTATTCACGTGTGCCTGCCAAAGGTCAATAGTTCGAGAATCTGAAAAAACAAATGTCCTTTCTTCTCACAGGTTACTGTATTCATGTCCGTCCCTCGTGAACATTTGTACATTACAATATCCCCCCAACCGAAGCAGCCGTCTGTTGCCATTCGTGTGTTGTCGCCCAAAACGAAGACGTTGATAACAATGCGAGGGAGAGAGAGAGAAGGGCGCGAAGGGGGCCGACGCAAGGAGGCATTACACTAATCATGCAACCAACTTTCCTACTATTCAGCCCATTATTATTATGCTTCTTCTTCTTCTTCCCCCTCCCCCCTCTCAAACTAGTCTTCCCAACTTTAACCACCTCGACAGTTTAGCCTCCGAATAGCCATCGGGCGAACGGTTTCAGTGACAGTTCGTCGTCGCCGTATTACGGGAGTACTGTTCCCGGACACTGGCGACGTCACCGCTTCTTCTTTCGAGTGTTTACGATTTCCGTCATGTTCCACTGATAAAAACCACTTGTTTCCCCCTCCTCCCTCCCTGTCTCCACCTCCTCCTCCTCGACGTTTATTATTTTTTCTGCCGATTCGCGAATCCTTTTTGTTTGCACTCTCTCTATCCATTGTCCACTCTTGTCCCTCCTTCGTGTCAATTGTTTTGTTTCTTTTCTCTTTTTCGGTTGCCAACTCACCTCCTTCGAGATGCTCTTCGTTCTTCTCGTTCTTGTGCCCATTACGGTGAGTCCCTTCATCCCCCTCAAAACAGTTCTGTCCCCCCTCGCAGACGGCTGCCATTCAAGACGAACTCTCGCCTTATCGATGGAATCTCGTGCCGAAACCGCTTCTGAAACGACTCTGCAACCTCGATGACTCACTGCCGATATGTGCGTGGAAAGTGAGTCACTCGGTGTATTTCTTCTCACGCCGTCCCTCTTTCAGCGACACGTTCCGCTGTCTCGGAAGAAGATCTACTCAAAGTGGCAAGTGTGTCGTGACCATCCGGAACTGAACTTGTGTCGCTGGCACAACGGCGGAATGATCACCGCCCCGATGCCCGCCACGACGACAGCCCGCACGGAAGATTCTGCCGAAGCGCCGCCCACTGCCGACTCTTCTATCTTTGTGGTTTGTGTCGATTCTTTGTGGCAAATGTTGATTTTGTGAGATATTCAGAACGAGCCAGATATGATGCTCTCGTCGAAGTGGTCAAATGCAGAAGTGCTCCGAGAGACAGTGCAGAAGGAGTTGAAAACACAGCCGAATAGGTTCGAAGGACAACTTCATCGAGACTCCGGCTCCACGGAGACATCGGACTCTGACGGTGAGAAGTTCGACGAATCCATCATGTCGGCCAAGGAGGGCGTTTTCACCGCCTGATTCTCACACTTTCCCGTGCACTTCTCTTCCATTTCCCCCATTGATACGGTTAACATTAAATGGCTCAACACGAAAAAAATGTAAAAAATTTATTTTGGTTTATCGAGATGGTTTTGTTTATATAAATATGGTACGATTCTTCGTAATGCGGCGACGTTGAACTCATTAAAGCGCCATTGAACTAAAGTTTGAAAAAGAAAGAGAGAGAGAAGCGAGCAAGTGATACTTAAACACGAGTAGCATTTGTGACATGAGGAGCGTCGACTTGGTCTTCTCCATCAAGTCCGGCCAATCGGAGGAATGTCTCTTCGAGGGAAGATTGAGCCAGGATGAAATCCTTGACTCCGAGATCTCTCGCCAGCCTCTGCACCATCTCGAACTTGGCCGACCAGCAGTCTCCTTTTTCTTTCGGAATCTGAATCGAGAAAATGAGATATTCCATCGCAAATAACTGCAACTTGCCTGCCACTTGAGATTCAATGTTTTGTTGGTTTCTGTCGTTTTGAGAACAGAGTTTGGAATACGTTCACATACGAGTTGGACTATCGTTTCGCGCTGTTCGGCAATGTTGAGAGTCAGCGTCATGGTGTAGCTGTTTCCGTACCTGAATATTCTCAATGAATACAGAATAGGAATGGGTGTACTGACAAAGACTTGAGATCCTGACTCGTTCCGATCGCTATCAGCATTCCCCGATTCAAAACTGCGATTCTAGAGCACAACGCCTCGCACTCGTCCATCGAGTGAGATGTGAGCATGAGAGCACTGTTCGAGTGCTCCCTGCACCACAGCAACAGTTCCCACACTTCTCGTCTTGCCTTCGGATCGATTCCAGCCGTCGGTTCGTCAAGAATGATCATTTGAGTTGGAGCAAGCAGCGCCACGCCAACAGAGATCTTCCTCTTCTGACCACCACTGTAGAACCGAACAAGTTTGTCGGCATGAGCTTGCATTCCGACGCACTCCAAAATGAGCTCTGCCTTGTCGCGGTAGTCGATGAAACCGTGCATTTGCGCGAGAATCTCCAAACACTCTCTTCCAGTGAGATCCAGTAATAAAGCATCGAACTGAGGGCAGTATCCTATCGGAATCTGCTCGGTCACATCACGTCCTCCAATGGTGGCGTCTCCACTGGTGGCGAATGATTGACCCGTCAGGATGTTGAACGTTGTTGTTTTTCCGGCTCCATTGACTCCGAGAAGGCCGAAACACTCTTTCTGATCGACAGCAAGACATAGTTCGTTGAGAGCCACGTGTTTTCCGAACGTCTTGGTCAGATCCTTGACAACGAGTGCGTAGTCGTCCGTGTTTTCCGAGCGAACTCTATATTTCTCTTCGTCGACACTCGGACACAGAGGAAGGTCTCCCTGAAAAATGACCGCAATTACACACGGTAGCGTTCAGAACCCTTACCATCATCGGTTGAACATTGTGGTTTGCACGTCGACGGATTGTACACAGTCGTGACATGAATCGTCTAACGAACTTGAACTGGAGAGTGACGAACAGTGCGAACGCGAAGGCACCGAAAGCAGCCATCAGAACAGCATTCTCGCCACAATTCTTCCATTCCATGAGTTCAGAATCGCTCATGTCGAGTCCGAACGTGTTGATCGTCATGATGGCAGAACCGAATGCGAACGACGGAAAAAGGAAGAGGAAAGCGGCCTAAATGTTGTTTTGTGAAAACTTTGTTAGATTCATTTTCGACTTACACGCAAGCCTGAGAGCACAGCTGGATCTAGCTCGACGAGCATGGGGATGAGTAATATGGCAATCATCGCGGCTCCTGACATGACCACCTGCCAGATGATCAAAAGAACATTGGCTTTCGACGGCGATTGGAACAGGAACGAGACGGCGTAGATGAAGGGAACTGAGGCAACAAAGTAGAGGATCCAGAAGAGAATCACTCTGAAAAGAAGAATGTGAAATGTTTTTTGAAGGACGAGGGTGTGTAGAAGGTATGAAAGGAGAAGGGGCAGGGGACACGACAGCAGACATCCCGGGGGGAACGGGGGTAGGAGCAGCGACTGGCCGATGAGAAGGCGCCCCAAGAACTATTCAACAGTCACAGGTATCTCCCCATTACATCAATGAACGATGGATTGAAAATGGGATATTTGCTCTTACAAGCTTGGGCACCGTTTCCCTCGGGTAGTTCGGATTTTCCAGAAATTTGTATATGCTTCTTGAGGTTGTTCCATATAAACATCTCTTCAGAGTGAAAGCAAAACTTACATTTTCAAGTGACCTGTCATCCATTGGAATCCTGTGAAGATGACGAGGAAAATGAGACAAATGAGGGAATAGAAGATTGCGTCGTACAGAAGAGAGGCCGAGTAGAAGGTAATGGGAGAGATGCCGGTGAGTAGCTGTTGATGGGCGAACTGACACGTACGCTCTTCGATGAGGAACATCACAAACGTCGACGTAACCATTGCGAATATCAAAATGAGCATTGGACTGAGAATAACGTCGATGACTTGGCTGGGGAGGATCTGGAATTTACCAACTGAGAGACCATTGATGACGTTACGACTTACATTCTCATCCGTAGTAGACTTTAGATAAAGCAAGATGCCACTTTCAATTTCCACGTCCGAAGAACTGTTTCCAGCTAAGCGTGCTCGATTGACCATACTCACAAGAATTGGGAGGATGTGGTAATAGCGCATATTGAACAGGGTTTCCACTTCCGAACTCTGTTCCGACTTGGTCATTCCAAACGACGCCGCAGGGATTTCCTGAGAATCACAATGAGATGAGTTTAACGAAAAGGCACTTACCCCTATCAATTTTTGTGTTATATTCAGTAAAGAAAGCGAGTCATCGTACTTCTGAACATCAAAACCAGCATATCTCTTCACAACATTTTCCAAGTTTCTGGCCTCTTCCGGAGTCGAACTCTCGTCGAATCTCCAGACAACTTTAGTAGGTTCGAGTTGTGATGCCGACATGCTGCGATCTGAACAACGGGACGATTCGAAGTCTTCCTGTCTCTCTTCTCTTACATTGATCACTGTTATTCGATTTCCAGGAGGTCAAACTAGCAATGAGACCCAACAAAATGATGGGAATGATGACTTGTCCGAAAAGTTGTGTCCAGTTTCGATACGAGTAGAGGAACTTTTTTCGGAAAATGGAGATCACTTGTGCAATGATCCTTCCGAATCCGCTCTTCTCCGGGCCTCGAGCCTGGCTTTCCATGAGTTTCTGGTAGCTTTCTGAGCTATTCGAATTAGATTGGGTATCGGATTCCGGTGGCTAAAAAACAAGAATGCTCGAATAACAGTAACAACAGAATGAACCGTTGTAGAGTTAGATGCTGTTTTTCCGCCCGAGAAACGATTATTTCGTTTGCTGGCTATCACTTTGTCAACCTTGTCTCCGATTGTAATGAATACTTGCTCGAGAGTGTTCAACGAAAGTCCGAAACTCTTCATGACTAGAATCGCCAGTTGAGAAATCAGCTCGTTCGGCAGAGAAGCCAATGCTTCGCTTCGGAAACTGAAAGTTTATTAGAATTACAGGTGAAATCGTTTCGTCAGTTACTTTCTTGCTTGAATCGCCTCGAGAGCCTTGAACAGGGGCACAAACGTGTGTTTCTCAGCCTCGGGAAGGATGATTTCGATCTGCTGTCCGTGCATCTCTCCTTTCTCAGCACCAGCAACGAAGTGCTTGCACACAAGTGTCAACACTTCGGCCATTCTTCTCTTATCGCCACTGTGATCCAAAACGACGGTCAGAAGGTATCCGGTTCCGAACTTCTGTTTCAAGTACTGATTTGTTCCTGAAGCGACGAGTCTTCCGTGAGACATGATGAACACCCAGTCTCCGAGACGTTCCGCCTCGTCCATGTAGTGCGTCGTCAGCAGAATAGTTCGGTTCGTCTTCTCCCGCTCCACCAACTTTTGCACATCTTGTCTCGCTCCCGGGTCCATTCCGGCGGTCGGCTCGTCGAGCAGAACAACTTCCGAGTCTCCGATCATGGCCATGCACACACAAAGTTTCCTTTTCATTCCACCCGACAGATTCATCGACATTTCGTTCTCTTTATCGTCAAGTTTCACATCCGCTAGAAGACGTTTCATCTCATCTCTGAACTCTCCTTTGCTTGCTCCTTTCAGTCCGTGGATCAGTTGCAAGTGCTCGGATACAGTCAATTTGTCGTACAATGGGTTGTATTGTGGACACATTCCAATATGTTTCCTAGTTTCTCTGGGTTCTCGTCCAACATCATGACCGCAAATCGCAATATGGCCGTGTGTCGGGTGAATAATTCCGGCGATGCTGGCGAAGGTGGTACTCTTTCCGGCGCCATTGTGTCCGAGAAGGATCGAGCACTGTCCTCGAACTGCTCTCAGGGACAGTCCATCGACTGCTCTCTCACCAGTCGTTGACCACACCTTGACCAACCGATTCACACTTATATCTGCCCTCGCCGTGTCTCTTGCTCCATCAACTTCGGTGGCTCCTTCGAACAGTGCTTCTGTATCGTTTTTTTGAAGGCTCCCCGTTGAAGAAACCGTTGTGTTCGTCTGAATCACCACTAAGAATTGGTTGCTCCACCTGACTTCATACCTGTTCATTGACCCTGGTGTTGTAGGCGGTGACTCCGTCCGTCTGATTCTCATTCTGGAAAGTGCAGTCAGCAGTTTAACAAGACTTGACTCTTACCAATTCGCCTTTCCGACAGAAAAGAGCCCTGAGACTGAAATCGGCAGAAGTGCGGATGTGGTCGACTAACAAAGCGGCGATTGACATCCAGATGATGTCCACAATCATCATAGCAAGAGCCCACCCCAGTGAGAAGTGAATGGAGGAGTCGTTGAACATGTTCATCAAGTTCAGCTCTCGCTCTCGACTCATATAATCGGATATCGATGCGACGGCCAGAGCGAACGCTCCATTGATGTTGAGGCCATAGACAAAGCACTCGGCAATATGATCGATTTCCGGTCGAAACTTGTACGACAAAACTATCATTGCACCCCAGGAAATGAGGATCGCTTTGATGGCCGAGTTGGTGTTTGAGAAGAACGAGGCAACCAATGCTCCGAATATCACAGCTCCGAGACCGTACATGAGAACTGTGAGAACGAGGGCTGCGGGGCTGACAAACTGGAGCACTGTTATGAGTGGGATGATGGAAAAGACGAATATGATGAGGAACTTGGCGAACGCCATCGTAACGTGAGCTGCATAGAACATGAATGTCGAGAGTCCCATTGCCGTCAGATACGGTTTGACAGTAGCATTTTCGGCGGCGATTTGTCTGGTGGTGTGAATTACGTTGATGAAGGTGAAGAAGGCGAATATGAAGGGGAAGACGCTGATGAACGCGGCAACGGAGTTGGTTCGATACTTGGGATCAGGAAGTCCGCGGAAGAGGATCGGATGATCCGTGAAACCGCTCTGCACAGATGAACTGAATGAGCTCTCGATGGCATGCTGGAGAGTCAAATAGGCTGATGACCAGTATGGAGGGCTCGTAGGAATCCTTCCATGACGACTATCGGGGCCGTAGAGGTTGGTGTTCATGTCGGTCATATGCCAGTTGCTCGAGTCTCTATTTGCCATCAGAATCCTATACCGCAACTTTTTCTGAACCAAATCCACAGTATCGAATACCACTCCACCAATGTACCTGAGGAAACTTTGAAGTATTTTCTTGATTGCGGCTTCAACTCACGAATTGATTTCACAAAATGTTTCATTCGTGCTGGGCATATCATCTCTGAGCACTGTCATAAGTCGACTCTCGTTGTCCTCACTCTTCACGGATAGTTTCAGCTTTGAATTCTGATATCGATCGGACAGCTTGCGCATTATGTTATCCACAACTTCTTTGTCAGCTGGATCTTTCCACCTGTTCATTAGACCATTTTCTCGAGAAGAGATTTATGGTTTCTCACGTATATCCGAGAATCACGTCACTTCGGAGACACCATCCGTTGAAAATTTGGCCGCCGGAGTGTTGAAGGAACACATCCTCCACAGTCCCACTCAAACTGAAGTCTCCGTATACTTCCTCTATCGACGAACCCCAGTTTGCGCTCTGAAAATCACCGACTTCGTGACAATTATCCATTCGGCAACTGCGTTTGGCAGACTTCTCTTTGCAATGTTGAGAGTTGCACTCTTTTTCTGAACGAACAATGCGAAACATCGTACCTTGACAACAAAATAGACGAGTGGTCCGAGCAGTAGACACGGAATGATCAATTCGAACACTGTCCACTTCTTGTTTCTTCTCAAAAGCACCCAGTCCTTCCACAACAGGAGCGAGAACTGACGCACTTTTCGCATTTCTCCTGTGCTTTTCTTGGCAATCACTCTGATTCCCCCAATGACGTCTGAAATCGGATAACATTGAGAATACTTTTCGTAGGAGTGGACCTGCCACTTCGTACAGTCGAACTGCGTCGAGAGTTACAATATCAATATGACTCAGAATTTGAAAAAAAGAACTGTCGGACAATAGTTGCCAGTTGCGTCTGTTCAGAAATTGTCTTATTTGTTGGAATTCGAGACAACGAGAAACGCCAAAATGCAATTCAAGAGACACTCCTAATCCTATACTGTATTTAGAGAAATTTGTTGAAGGGTCCTGTAGAGATCCCCCGTGGTCCAAGTTCTACGAACAGAAGGATGCCAACGGAAACTGTGAACCAAAGGGAAGTAAAGAAAGAAAAGACAATGAAAGTATCCAAGTTCGAAGGCTCTTCTCAAACACTCACGATTCTTGCTGTGGGACCTTCCTATTACACTTTTTGATCTTTCAGAACCCGACGATGGATTCGTTATTCAGACACGAGACATGGCTGGAATGAACGAGTAATATGGCAAGGGTCGGGAGGGTTTCCACGTGAACAGGGCACGTACAAGAGCAGTGTACGGGAAGATTGAGCTCTCAGTGCCAGGGTGGCCATCTTCCGATTCAAGTTCCGCGTTGTCGACCGAAACGGTACAGGTGTTGAGGTAGATTCGGATTGAAATGCGATTTCCCGGAAAATCCATATTCCGATTGTGAGAAGTTGGACGAGTCCATAATTTCGACTCTCTAATTTCTAATTCTGCAATTTCCCTATCCGTTTCCCTGTTACATGATACTCGTAAACGAGAGTATGATTTATCAGCACGCAATAAAGTAAACAGTTCATTGCGAATGATCGAGATGATTTTGTATTTATAAATATGGTACAACTTCCCGTAATTCGGCGAAACACGTTGAACTCATTCTGAACAAGAACAACTTATTACTCGGTTATTGCACCTTCGAATTAAAGTTTGAAACGGAGATAGGCGAACACTTGGTTCGGTCATCGGGTTGGGACCCGACCGGTGAAACGGTGACTACAGGAAATGTCTAAAATATACAGTCAAAGTAGAGCAAGGTTGATCAAACACGAGTAACATTTGTGACATGAGGAGCGTCGACTTGGTCTTCTCCATCAAGTCCGGCCAATCGGAGGAATGTCTCTTCGAGGGAAGATTGAGCCAGGATGAAATCCTTGACTCCGAGATCTCTCGCCAGCCTCTGCACCATCTCGAACTTGGCCGACCAGCAGTCTCCTTTTTCTTTCGGAATCTGAATCGAGAAAATGAGATATTCCATCGCAAATAACTGCAACTTGCCTGCCACTTGAGATTCAATGTTTTGTTGGTTTCTGTCGTTTTGAGAACAGAGTTTGGAATACGTTCACATACGAGTTGGACTATCGTTTCGCGCTGTTCGGCACTGTTGAGAGTCAGCGTCATGGTGTAGCTGTTTCCGTACCTGAATATTCTCAATGAATACAGAATAGGAATGGGTGTACTGACAAAGACTTGAGATCCTGACTCGTTCCGATCGCTATCAGCATTCCCCGATTCAGAACTGCGATTCTAGAGCACAACGCCTCGCACTCGTCCATCGAGTGAGATGTGAGCATGAGAGCACTGTTCGAGTGCTCCCTGCACCACAGCAACAGTTCCCACACTTCTCGTCTTGCCTTCGGATCGATTCCAGCCGTCGGTTCGTCAAGAATGATCATTTGAGTTGGAGCAAGCAGCGCCACGCCAACGGAGATCTTCCTCTTCTGACCACCACTGTAGAACCGAACAAGTTTGTCGGCATGAGCTTGCATTCCGACGCATTCCAAAATGAGCTCTGCCTTGTCGCGGTAGTCGATGAAACCGTGCATTTGCGCGAGAATCTCCAAACACTCTCTTCCAGTGAGATCCAGTAATAAAGCATCGAACTGAGGGCAGTATCCTATCGGAATCTGCTCGGTCACATCACGTCCTCCAATGGTGGCGTCTCCACTGGTGGCGAATGATTGACCCGTCAGGATGTTGAACGTTGTTGTTTTTCCGGCTCCATTGACTCCGAGAAGGCCGAAACACTCTTTCTGATCGACAGCGAGACATAGTTCGTTGAGAGCCACGTGTTTTCCGAACGTCTTGGTCAGATCCTTGACAACGAGTGCGTAGTTTTGCGTGTTTTCCGTGTGAACTTTATCCTTTTCTTCTTCGACACTCGGACACAGAGGAAGGTCTCCCTGAAAAAAAGCGCATGAAATAATACAATGTTACAAAATGCATTACCATCACTGGCTGAACGTAGTTGTTTGCAGATCGACGGATGGTCCAAAGTTGTGACACAAACTGTTTGACGAACTTGAACTGGAGAGTGACGAACAGTGCGAACGCGAAGGCACCGAAAGCAGCCATCAGAACAGCATTCTCGCCGCAGTTATTCCACTCCATGAGTTCAGAATCGGTCATCAGAAGTCCGAACGTGTTGATCGTCATGATGGCAGAACCGAATGCGAAGGACGGCAGTAGAATGAGGAAAGCGGCCTAAATGTTGTTTTGTGAAAACTTGGTTAAATTCATTTTCGACTTACACGCAAGCTCGATAACATAGCTGGATCTACGTTGAAGATCACGGGTATGAGATTCACGACTATCATCGCGGCTCCTGACATGACCACCTGCCAGATGATCAAAAGAACATTGGCTTTTGATGGCGATTGGAACAGGAACGAGACGGCGTAGATGAAGGGAACTGATGCAACAAAGTAGAGGATCCAGAACGCAATCACTCTGCAAATAATAGTTATGAAAGATCAACATAGAGAAAAACTTACATTTTCAAGTGACCTGTCATCCATTGGAATCCTGTGAAGATGACGAGGAAAATGAGACAAATGAGGGAATAGAAGATTGCGTCGTACAGAAGTGAGGCCGAGTAGAAGGTAATGGGAGAGATGCCGGTGAGTAGCTGTTGATGGGCGAACTGACACGTACGCTCTTCGATGAGGAACATCACAAACGTCGACGTAACCATTGCGAATATCAAAATGAGCATTGGTCCGAGAATAACGTCGATAACTTGGCTGGGGAGGATCTGGAATTTACCAACTGAGAGACCATTGATGACGTTACGACTTACATTCTCATCCGTAGTAGACTTTAGATAAAGCAAGATGCCACTTTCAATTTCCACGTCCGAAGAACTGTTTCCAGCTAAGCGTGCTCGATTGACCATACTCACAAGAATTGGGAGGATGTGGTAATAGCGCATATTGAACAGGGTTTCCACTTCCGAACTCTGTTCCGACTTGGTCATTCCAAACGACGCCGCAGGGATTTCCTGAGAATCACAATGAGATGACTTTAACGAAAAGGCACTTACCCCTATCAATTTTTGTGTTATATTCAGTAAAGAAAGCGAGTCATCGTACTTCCGAACGTCAAAACCAGCATATCTCTTCACAACATTTTCCAAGTTTCTGGCCTCTTCCGGAGTCGAACTCTCGTCAAATCTCCAGACAACTTTAGTAGGTTCGAGTTGTGATGCCGACATGCTGCGATCTGAACAACGGGACGATTCGAAGTCTTCCTGTCTCTCTTCTCTTACATTGATCACTGTTATTCGATTTCCAGGAGGTCAAACTAGCAATGAGACCCAACAAAATGATGGGAATGATGACTTGTCCGAAAAGTTGTGTCCAGTTTCGATACGAGTAGAGGAACTTTTTTCGGAAAATGGAGATCACTTGTGCAATGATCCTTCCGAATCCGCTCTTCTCCGGGCCTCGAGCCTGGCTTTCCATGAGTTTCTGGTAGCTGTCCGAGCTCTTTGTACTGGATTGGGTATCGTATCCAGGTGGCTGGAAAACTGGAGGTTGTATTTCAGTTTTTTGGCGCATGTGTGGATCGCTTCTTAGATCTAGGTTTTACGGGGGTAAAACCGAACACCCTTGTATATATTTTCACTATACACAAGAAGACAAGAGGTATTGGAATATAAATGAGTCGATGTTCCCACAGATAAAAATGCCTAATGTCAGAGAGAGAATAATTTTACACATTACAAAGATTTTTATACGTCTCAAAAAGAAGCGTACGAACGAACAAACCTTCAAAGAGTTGGATGAGTTGTTTCCTCTTGAGGTTCGACTATTTTGTCTGCTGGCTATCACTTTGTCAACCTTGTCTCCGATTGTAATGAATACTTGCTCGAGAGTATTCAACGAAAGTCCGAAACTCTTCATGACTAGAATCGCCAGTTGAGAAATCAGCTCGTTCGGCAGAGAAGCCAATGCTTCGCTTCGGAAACTGAAAGTTTATTAGAATTACAGGTGAAATCGTTTCGTCAGTTACTTTCTTGCTTGAATCGCCTCGAGAGCCTTGAACAGGGGCACAAACGTGTGTTTCTCAGCCTCGGGAAGGATGATTTCGATCTGCTGTCCGTGCATCTCTCCTTTCTCAGCACCAGCAACGAAGTGCTTGCACACAAGTGTCAACACTTCGGCCATTCTTCTCTTATCGCCACTGTGATCCAAAACGACGGTCAGAAGGTATCCGGTTCCGAACTTCTGTTTCAAGTACTGATTTGTTCCTGAAGCGACGAGTCTTCCGTGAGACATGATGAACACCCAGTCTCCGAGACGTTCCGCCTCGTCCATGTAGTGCGTCGTCAGCAGAATAGTTCGGTTCGTCTTCTCCCGCTCCACCAACTTTTGCACATCTTGTCTCGCTCCCGGGTCCATTCCGGCGGTCGGCTCGTCGAGCAGAACAACTTCCGAGTCTCCGATCATGGCCATGCACACACAAAGTTTCCTTTTCATTCCACCCGACAGATTCATCGACATTTCGTTCTCTTTATCGTCAAGTTTCACATCCGCTAGAAGACGTTTCATCTCATCTCTGAACTCTCCTTTGCTTGCTCCTTTCAGTCCGTGGATCAGTTGCAAGTGCTCGGATACAGTCAATTTGTCGTACAATGGGTTGTATTGTGGACACATTCCAATATGTTTCCTAGTTTCTCTGGGTTCTCGTCCAACGTCATGACCGCAAATCGAAATGTGGCCGTGTGTCGGGTGAATAATTCCGGCGATGCTCGCGAAGGTGGTACTCTTTCCGGCGCCATTGTGTCCGAGAAGGATCGAGCACTGTCCTCGAACTGCTCTCAGGGACAGTCCATCGACTGCTCTCTCACCAGTCGTTGACCACACCTTGACCAACCGATTCACACTTATATCTGCCCTCGCCGTGTCTCTTGCTCCATCAACTTCGGTGGCTCCTTCTAGCAATGCGTCGGAATCGTTGTTCGGTGGACTAAGCGATGAAGTTCCCATTGTGTTCATCTGAATCTTCATGAAAAATTGATTGCAAAAACAAATATTTAAGTGAAGCGAAGTTAGGCATGCGAGCACACAATCAGATGCTAACCTCCATGTCGCTCCGTCTGACTCTATTCCTCACCTGCTCATTGACCCTGGTGTTATAGGCGGTGACTCCGTCCGTCTGATTCTCGTACTCTTCCTGAAGCGGTAAATTGGTCGCTTAATGAGAACTGGCTCTTACCAATCTGTCTCCTCTACTCAGAAGAGCCCTGAGACTGAAATCGGCAGAAGTGCGGATGTGGTCGACTAACAAAGCGGCGATTGACATCCAGATGATGTCCACAATCATCATAACAAGAGCCCATCCCAGTGAGAAGTGAATGGAGGAGTCGTTGAACATGTTCATCAAGTTCAGCTCTCGTTCTCGACTCATATAATCGGATATCGATGCGACGGCCAGAGCGAACGCTCCGTTGATGTTTAGGCCATAGACAAAGCACTCGGCAATATGATCGATTTCCGGTCGAAACTTGTACGACAAAACTATCATTGCACCCCAGGAAATGAGGATCGCTTTGATGGCCGAGTTGGTGTTTGAGAAGAACGAGGCAACCAATGCTCCGAATATCACAGCTCCGAGACCGTACATGAGAACTGTGAGAACGAGGGCTGCGGGGCTGACAAACTGGAGCACTGTTATGAGTGGGATGATGGAAAAGACGAATATGATGAGGAACTTGGCGAACGCCATCGTAACGTGAGCTGCATAGAACATGAATGTCGAGAGTCCCATTGCCGTCAGATACGGTTTGACAGTAGCATTTTCGGCGGCGATTTGTCTGGTGGTGTGAATTACGTTGATGAAGGTGAAGAAGGCGAATATGAAGGGGAAGACGCTGATGAACGCGGCAACGGAGTTGGTTCGATACTTGGGATCAGGAAGTCCGCGGAAGAGGATCGGATGATCCGTGAAACCGCTCTGCACAGAAGAACTGAATGAGCTCTCGATGGCATGTTGGAGAGTCAAATAGGCTGATGACCAGTATGGAGGGCTCGTAGGAATCCTTCCATGACGACTATCAGGGCCGTAGAGGTTGGTGTTCATGTCGGTCAGGCGCCAATACTCTTCTCTTGCTTTCCCAATGAGAATTCTATATCGCAGCTGTTTTCGCGCCAGGTCAACTGTATCGAATACGACACCACCAATGTACCTGAGGAAAATACAATTACTTTGATTTTCAACATTTTCCAAACTCACGAGTTGATGACGCAGTATGTATCATTTCTCTCGGGCATATCATCTCTGAGCACTGTCATAAGTCGACTCTCGTTGTCCTCACTCTTCACGGATAGTTTCAGCTTTGAATTCTGATATCGATCGGACAGCTTGCGCATTATGTTATCCACAACTTCTTTGTCAGCTGGATCTTTCCACCTGTTCATTAGACCATTTTCTCGAGAAGAGATTTATGGTTTCTCACGTATATCCGAGAATCACGTCACTTCGGAGACACCATCGTCGGTAAACTGGCTTCATGAAGTTGTATTCGAGGAATACGTCTTCCACAGTTCCAGTCAATTTAAACTGTTCGTATACATTCTCTGTCGATGAATTCCAGTTCGCGTTCTAAAATTCAGTTCGTAATTCGACGTCACAAGCCATTTCGAAAATCTTTTTGACATGCAACATTCCTCTGATAACGGTTTCCATCCGTTCCCATTCGTTCACTCAAACACTTTCTGGACAGTTATTTTTGAAATCTGACGTGTGCTCAACTCAAACACATTTTTTTTATTTGTGTGCCCACTGACGCATCTTATCAACCTTCTCCACTAAACAGAATAGTCAAGTTCTTACCTTGACAACAAAATAGACGAGTGGTCCGAGCAATAGACACGGAATGATCAATTCGAACACTGTCCATTTCTTGTTTCTTCTCAAAAGCACCCAGTCCTTCCACAACAGGAGGGAGAACTGACGCAGCTGTCTCATTTCTCGTTTTTCGCTCGGTAATAACTCTTGTTCAATGTTTTCGCCTGATTCCCGGAATGGCGTGCCCTCTGAAATCAGATCAATTGGATTGTGGAATACTTTTTGTAGGAGTGGACCTGCTACTTCGTACAGTCGAACTGCGTCGAGAGTTACAACATCAGTATGATTCAACATTTTCTATTGAAAACAAGTACTGTCGAAAAACAGCGTTTGTGTGTTCAGCAGTTTTGTGAATTGCGAACTCGCTCGGTAGTACGGAAAACACCAGAATTTGGCAGACTTCGCCTCAAGGTGACATTTTGCATGTTCTCGTTTCCAAGGAAACCGCATCCCGATCAGGTGTGTATTTTTTGATTCAAGTAATTCTTACATCATCAAACAAGGTAATCTTTTGTTTCTTTGCCTAAATGACGCCGTCACGTCGATACAATAGTACTCACCTTCCGCTGACTCATCGTCAGAATCTTTGTCTTTCCGGCGCTTGCACCTCAGATAACGACGCAGCGAGTGTAGTAATAGTGGCATTACTAGTGAGGGCGGGGTTATCATTCGCTGGTTATATACTTTTTTGGGCAGTAAACTAACAGGCTGGCTAGAAATAAAGTGAGCTGGCAGAAAAAGCGATGCGTTCGCATCTCTATTTTTATGCAAATTTTTGACAGGAATTGAAAGGAACCTACATTTTCAAATGTGAGAAGCGGCGTGAAGCATCCTCTGATGGAACTGATTTCGAATGTAATACCTGAAAATTAATGTTGGAGTTTTTGGCCAGGAACGAGTAATTCTATGCTTCATTCGCGAGAGAGAGAGAGAGTGAAAATTCTCGATAACAAGAACATGAGTGTCAACTGAAATCGTTAATCAGCAGTTAGTATAACAAGTGTTTACTTTCTATCCGCTGGTAATTCGGAATTTCCTTTTCGCTGAAACGTAGCAAAACAGTGAAATAAAACGAGTCAGTTGAACGAAATTTTTCATGGTTGACAGGGGGCGGAATCGTCTGTCAAGCGAGGGAAAATCGATATGGTTGCGAAAGAGAGAGAAAGAGACTCGCTCAGTACGGCTGCGAACAGACGGATATAATTGCAAACATCGAATCGGGTAATCGGATGAAGCCGAAAACACCAAAGCGCGGCGGTTTTCTGCTTTTTGTTGCGAAATTTATAAATTTACGAATGGTGCAATGCGTTTACATTAATACTAATTTGACAGAATCTGACAAAAGTTGCCTTTAATTTAAAAAAAATGGCATAAATAAATGCTCATAATGTAAATTTAAAACATGTTTTTTTGGCTGAAAATCGTCGTTAGAGCGCCCTTGCAGCGTGCCTATAGTAATCTCCGCGCACACATGAGCCAAACAAAAGGGTGAGCAGGTGGACGAGGCGCTCGTCGAATGAGAGACCAAACAAGAAAGTGCCGATGAATGTTGTTTGGGCGAAAAGCGCTATTATTGGATAGAAACGGGGGAGAATACATTATGTTCATTGCCGGCATTTCGCCGACACCTGAACCACCGACCTCTTTTCTGATTTCTTTCGAATTCCCTCTTTAATAAACGTGTAGATGGCTAAAACGGGAACATTTATTGTTTTTGTAATATCACAAGTTCTGGAATGTAAAAGAAGTGTATTCAAACAAAAAAGAGATCGTTTTCACTGTTTCGGTTCTTTCTGCAGTCCACAGTAGATGTCCATCATGTCGTTGTCGATCTCCTGCATTCTCTGCGCATGATTCAGGTCCGCTTTCTTCCGGATGAGGGCGGGGATGGCGCGCGCAAAGTGGTTTGTCGGGGAATCTGAAAAAGAGGCCACATCATCTGGAAGTGGACCACCGGAAGCACTGACTTGGTCTCGAGAGGTTCATCTCGTGGAAGTTCACATCGACAGACAGTTTCGCCAGCCAATCGCCCTGCATTCTCTGTCTGGCTCTGTGCAACTCGACCGATCTGACGACTTGATAACCGCCGAATCGTCGAAGCGGTTGCTGTTCGCCCATCTTCTGGCGGATCTGTTCCAAAAGAACGACTCGTCTCTTCGCCGATATCTTCGAGATTCTGTTGCGAAGCTTGTCTTTCTCACTTCTCACTTGGATCTTTCGGAACTGAAATCGAAACAGGACGGTCGATCGGAGAGGAAGGAAGTGCTCACGTATTTCTGCAGTGTCCTAGCCGCTCGGTCCTTCTTCTCCTCGCGAAATCTTCTGACTCTTCTGTCCTCGTCCGTCATTCTCTCTTCCTCTGTTTTCTTCGATTCCTTCTCCATGAATGCGTTGACTTCTCTCGCTGGAAGTCTCATGAGTGTCTCGAACTTCTCGACGTCATACTTCTGAAAAAAGCGCGTCTATTTCGAGCCGTTGCTTCTGTCTTGTACCTTTGAGATCTCGAGCTTCTGCATCTTCTCCATCACGTTCTGACTCATCGCCAACGCCTTCGCCATGTCCTCCATTCTGTTATCAGTTGGACAATTTGACTTGTTTATGACGGGAAACTGAACAATTCCGATTAAAAAAGAGCGAAAGCGGAGAGAAACGACAAAAAACAGTCGACGGGCCCTATTAGTAACCCAATTTGATTTCCATTTCCCTTTGCCGGACAATTGAATAAAAAATGACGAGCGGGTCGGGGGGCGACAGCGGGAGGGGGAGATATCTGATGGACAGAGAGCAGTGTGAAGAGAGCGCCCGTTTCCTTCCGGCTCTAATTGAAACTCACGCCCCGCACGCGCTCACTTCTTGCTCTCTCCGGATATAAGCCGTCGCTTTTAATGATGACACCACCAAAACAAGTAATTCATTTGTCCGCCGCTGCTCGGGCGGGCTTCCACTTCCGAAATAAACACCAAAAATGGGCGTAAAAGAAGGAGGAGGAGAAGAAGAAGAAATTCTCACACGTACTCGAAAACAAGAAGAAGAGCCGCAATTTCGAGTGGGTTCGAAGCGGCAGTTACCACGAAATGAAAGACACCAATTGGGGGGTTTGAGAGCAGTTGTCGTTGTGTTATATAAATGCGATAATTGGAGCAGCACACAATACGCGAGAGAAAGAGAGCAGCCGGACGTTTCCGACTCTCGAAGAACACGCAATGCGAATTAATGAATTTGTCTCTTCGAGTGACGAGAATCGGGTCAGACAGAGTGTGTCGCTTGATTCGCAGAATGTATTACTCTGCCACGTCACAAGTTGTTTTTCAGCTATGCATGAATGAATGTGAAGTATTGCGGTGAATTCGCCGTCGCGTCTCCGTCGCCTTCGTGCGGCTCTTCCCAATGAACCTAATTATTTTGCCTATTGCACACGGAGCACAACACGATGTGCTCAAAAATCTACACTAATAATGAATGCTTATTTTGTTGGTTTGTTATTCGGTGGAGGGGAAATGGCGAAACGCGAAAAGCGAAGAAGAAGACGGAGAGATGACGGAGAAGAACGAAACGAATCAGAGAGCCGCAGGCGGTGGCGATGGGGGTGAGGAAGCTACAATTTACAACTTGTTTGTTTGCAGAGCAAAAGGTGTGCACTCGTTCCGGAGAGGAGCAAGACCTCCCAAAGACGGCGACGGAATTGAAAAGGATGCGGACCGGGAGAAGGGGGAGAATGAATAATGAAGGGGCGAGGGGTCGATACCCGCCGCCTACTCGCCCCGTCGTCTCCGGACACACTCTCTCTCTCACTCGTCTCCCCTCTTTCTGTTCGTCCCCATGACTACTCGACCCCGCCTCTTTTGATACTTGTTGCTCAGACCGGAAGACTGAGAGACAGCGATTTATTATTTACACCGGGGCTCGGGGGCAGCAACAAAACGACATGGAAGGTGATTAGAGTTTGCTGGTCATTGGCTTCAGATACTTCTCGACGTGCGGCAAGTTCTTCTCGTTCAGCGGACTCATTTGAGCCCATTTGTACAGGTTCTCATACACGTGTCCGTCGCGACGGCCGAGCACCTGAAAAAACGGAACCGCTCAGTTGCGTCGAATCGGACGACAACTTACAGAGCGGAGCTCGCGGTCGCAGAGGTCGAAAGAGTCGACGATGGAGACGGCGTTCGGGCGGATCGTCCTCATCGACTCGTAGATTTTGTGTCTGATGTGTTGAACATCGGCCTCCGAGAGGTATCCGTCGGCGGTCAAATCGGCGCCCATTTCGATGAGTTCGTAGGAGAGATAGAGTTCGGCGAGAGTAGTAAACACACCACGCACACCCTCATTAGCGACTCCCTGCACTCTCTTAACGAAGCCGTTCGCAATAAACAACTTTGTGTGTGCTCTCGCCGCCTGCAAATCAAAACATTACTCTTCCGCTCTTTCGCGGCCAAAGGACACCTTAGTCCAGTCGACCGAGTGGTTCGCGAAGGCGTAATCGCGGTCTGTTCCGGCCTTCTCCTCCTCGATCATCTGCCGATAAGCCGACATGACACGGCGGCGTGCGATGTGCTCGAAGTGGCTGAGCAGCTTTGCGAACTTGTCTGAAAATAGGCGATTATGTGGGAGAGGCGTTTGATTCGGAACCGTTGTTGTCGACTGGTTCTGGTTTGACGAGGTAGGCGACGAGCGGAGCCATGATAACCCCCTCTTCGGCCTTCGCGGCGGCCTTTATGAGGTACTTGGCCAGCTGCAGAAGCATCACCATGTTCTCTCCCTCATAGGTGCACGCTCCGACGGATGAGGCTGAAATGGGAGGAAGTTAGAGGGATCGGATGAGCATATCACGAACTGTAGAGGGTTGGCAGGTAACTGGCATCCGAGTATCCGTGGCCTCCGCATCCCTGTCTCGCCTGGTCGATGGACTGCGATGACTGGTGAGTGACGACTGCCTTGAGGCCACAGGAGAGCGCGTGAAGATCGGCGAGAACGTCCGAGTTTCCGTGGTTCAAGTCTTTGATGCATCCCTCAGTCATCGCACGCACCGTTGCGGCGGCAGTTATGAAGGCGAAACAGCGAGCGAGTCCCGGGAAGAGACGGTACTGTTGGGTCTGGTAGTCGAGGATCTGCACTTCCTGAGTGCCCGCCTTGATCTCTCCCTGTCTGCGGACAGCCGAGTATCTGACCGAGATGGCCATCGACATTGCCAAGTAGTACGCTTGATGGTAGATCATTTCGGATCTCATGTACAACATTGTAGTGTAGCCGACTTTCGGATGGGACGGGGCAGTGAACACCCCATCGGCGGACACTTTGCTGTGTTTCATCAGCATATTGCGTCTCGGGATACGGTAGTTGTCGAAGGCGAGGAAGCCGTTGTCGACACAATTGACGCCCATCTTGGTCCCGATGTCTCCGACACGTACTCCCGAGAGGGCCGAGTAGGTATTTCGATCGCGGATGGGCACGAAGAACGGATGGGGTCCGTGGTTCTTGGTGCCGATGACCAGGTTGGCGACGAGAATCACATGGGTGCAACTGGTTCCGAGACCTCCTGGCCACCTGAAGAAATGAGTCAGTCAACGGGACACAGAGACTGCGTACCATTTGGTAGCGGTGGTGGTCGGAGTGTGGATGACGAACTCTTCGTTCTGCTTATCGTAGGTGGCAGTTGTCTCGATGGCACTCAGATTGGTACCTGAAAACAAACAATTACCCGGTCGACTGCTCCTTGACGTCACACATGTACTTTTAGTCCTCGATGACTTGCGAGAAAAGAGTGTAGCTTATCACTGAAGCTGATTAGAGATCATTGTTTCACAAGACCATCTGGCCACGTCAACAGCGAATGCAACGCCCGAAATAGAGAGATAATCACTTCTCAGTCCCACACCCCCATTATCCGTGGCATTTCTCCCCGTCTCAACCCACTCATCTGGCTCCGAATGAGCACGTGCGAATGTCTTCTGCTCGCCGACACACTATACTTTTCCCCCGCGCCGATGATTCGAGGTTTCCCTTTTTATCATCAATCACACATTCTCACCATTTTTCACGTGTCAGAGATTATAAGAGCGCGGCATTCTGCGATAGCGAAAGTTGCAACAATTTATGGGAGCCGCTGCGTGTTATCAGCTGGTGTTCTGCAGACCAAAACCTGACTTATAGTGTGAACATCCTGTACACGGATTACCACCGCCCGGAATAGGCACTCACCATGACCGAGTTCCGTTTGGGCGTACGTTCCGATGATCTTTCCCTGAATCGCGTCCATCAGCCACCACTCCTGAAGCCAACGAAACCATGGGAAACTGAGCCCAAACTCACCGCCTGCTCGTCATCCGCCTGGTTTTGGATGGTGGGAACGAACATGAGATTGTGAAGAGCCAGTGGGAAACCCTCGATTCCCATGACGTCGCGGATGATTGTCAGCATGTCCGTTGTGTCGGAGAAATCGGCGAAATCGCCGACGGTCTCCATCAAGTTTTTCAGCTGCAAAAGATCGATTTTCGATGGAAGCATAGAAGATTCCGAACACCCGGTCCCCCGAAACGAGCATTTCACAGAGATAGCTTCCAGGTGTACTTTCGCTCTACTGAAGAGTTACAAAACGTTCAATTGTACCCTATCATCTTAAATTCAGTTCAACAGTTCAGAACACAATTTCCAAGAACCAACTACGAATCGCTACTGTGACATTTTCCGCTATAGTGCACTTCAATGTGCAAAATTATCTGATAACGAAACGTCGCGGTGGCAGAGTATTCGGGGAATTAAGGGGAGAATTGGCATTGAATTTTAGAAAATGGAATCGCATCTGTTAGAATTCAGGGGTGTTCCGGTGGTTTACGAGATACGAGATCTTGTATTATCTGGGCCGTTCTCACTACAGAGAGTCGTGGTACCTTTCTGCTGACATCCTCCATACGTTCGGCTCTTGTTCTGTGAGCCGATGGGATCGAATCGAAGAGGTGTCCTCTCTTCGTGAGCTCATCCCTGAGCTCTCGCAGTCTCTTCAGAGCCTCCTCTCCTCCGTGGAATTCGGCAGCCAACGCGTCCGTATCGAATGTTCTGAGTGGTGTGTGCTTCGAGAAAATCATCCGATTCGTCACTTACGCCTTGAATCGCTCGTTGGTCAGATCCTGGTTGTCTCCGTCTTGAATCAACTTGTTCAGCGGCATTGTCGGCTGCAAAACGATAAGGTCAGGTTGCTCCAGGCTGGCGTAGAAACGAAGAGGCGACCGATAAATCATGCTCTTTTATCAGTTTATATAGGCCGAGCAGTTGACGGAAAAAGACGAAAAGAGAGAGAGAGAGAGTCGACCCGGAGATGAACAGAACGAAACGGAAGATGACGTAGTTGGCAAGCGGAGCCAACGGACAACAGTAGAATGAGGACGAAGTACAGATCGTCATGATAACCGATTTTACGGCTGCTGCTGTGGAAAATAATCACAACCGTTTGTCAGGCCCATTGATACTCCTCTCGGCCACGCTCTCTTCTCTGTTTTTATGCCCAAAAAACGGTTCCCAGTGTAGCCTGCCAACCAAACAACGAGAGGACAAAGAGTAAAGTTTTTATTGAATAATGTTCAATGTAACAGACTGGGAGCAGCGATAAGGGCGATACAGATGGCGATATAGAATCCGGCGAGTACGAGCGACACCCAGAACGAGACGGTGTAGAAGCGCGACGATTTCGAGCCGCGGAGCAGGATGAACGTGAACAGAACGCCGCCGACGAGACCCCCGAGATGGCCGTACATCGACACCTGCAACAAAGATCAGTTGGGGATGTTATCTTTCTGCAACTCGCACTATCACTGACACGAAAGTCCGTTTGTGAATTAAAAATTACTTTTGTTTTAACATCTTTTCAGAGTTGAACCGTCGTTGGAACACCGTTTTTCGGCTCTGATGCGCTAAATTCAAAATTCGCTGCGAGATTCGTGTCTGCGTCTAACATTTCGCGAACTGTTTCCAACTGCGGAGACACCAATGGAGCGCATTTGCATTGGATGTGCTCCATTTGTTTCCGTGAATGCTCAAAACTTCAGTATCCGTATTCGCACGATTTTCTAGCATACTCCACTAAACTCGACGCTACATTTTGTCTCTTCCGTGCGAGACCCACGAAAACAACGTCTATCGGGACACGGAAGTTTTGACAATCGCATAATACCTCTGTACCTTTGTATCAAGTTGCTTTGTGCCTTATCGTCAACATGCCTCTTAAATAATTTCTCCCGCATTATTTCTACTATCGCATGCTATCGAAATGGCCCCGCAACTGAGGAGAGCTTCATTATAGAATCTTTATATCTCGAGATTGATAAGAGATATCAAAAAGTTGTCAAGAGCACACTTACAGTCCTAGTTATGATCTACAAGTTTGCTGTTGACAACTTATTGATATCTCTTATCATTCTAGAGATATAATGATTCTCCGCAAGAGCTCTCCTCTGTTGCGGGTCATTCCAATGGCATCCGATAGTAGAGCATCAGAGTTTTTCAGTGCACACTTGAGCTTGATTTGGAACAGTAGGAGGTGCAGTTTCACGTACTTTATCAATTCTGGGAGCAAAGAACCTCTGATAGACCGCGAGAGCGTAGTCGAGCGCAGCGAAAACAACGAGCAGCGGCAGGCGAATCGTTGCGTTTTCCATCTCTCTGAAGTTGGCCAGGATGGTTGTGACGTGCGATGCGATGAGGGCGAACGATCCGGCCGCGCCGCCGATGAGGAAGACGTTCGGATCGAGGGCCATGGAGAGGAGGGCGCCTGCAATTGCCCATTTCTCCCATTCATTCGGCCCCTCTCAAACCGAAAAACACGCCCATAAAGTAGAGAATGTAGGCTCTCCAGGTGTGAACCAATTCTATCGGCACACCGATTATAAGCTGGATGAGAATGTTGAAAATAACATGGAAAATGCTGAAATAATCCGTTGCAGATGAGACGGGAAACAAAATAACAAACTCACCCGACATTGATAACACAATAGGTGATCAGTCTCCAGAGTTGCGCGATATGGTGGTGGGAGACGATGAAGGGGGACATTGTGGGAATGGGTCCGGAGAGCCAGATGCCCTCCGCGGAGTCAACTACGTAGTATAGATAGAAGGCGAGTTGGACGACTGAGAGGAAGACGAAGAAGAGCGGAGGCGGCACGCACTTGTATCTCTGCAGCTCACTGAACACGTGGATCCGTTGGCTCTTCGGAGTCACTGTCATGGCCGCTTTGAACAGGTACTCGCGCAGCCGATAGCCCTTGCATTTGCTCATCTGAACGATTTCGAGTGCATTTCGATCGGAAAACGACTCACCAGGTAGCAGAAATCGGCGAAATCCACCGGTTTCCCTTCTCGCATCTCCAGATAAAGCGACATCTTCTGTAGTTCGTAGTGGTCGAAACCGAATGAGTACGTGCTGTCGCGGATCGTCTTCTGCATCTCTTCACACTGAATGAGACCATCGTGATCCGTATCGAACTGAAAGAGAGCAATTGGAGAGAGAGAGGGAAAAGAACGAACGGCTCGGAAGATCCTGATCCAAGAGGAGGTCTCGATGTCGTTGGCAGGAGCGGCTTCTCTCCACTTGTCATCCATCCTGACGCTGCCGATCCTGATGATGTGGATGTAGCGTTGGTCTTGCTCTTTCTTCTCGTCGGACGGAGTCTGAAACGAAGCGTCCATTGGGACAAATCATCAAAAACCGCGCAGAGGGCCACATGCCACGCAATTGGATTAAAAACAGGTAGGAACTATAGTGCAAGAGTATTCGGTTCGAGACCGCAGTGTCGGGTCCGTCTGGTCTTCGAAACGTTTCGAAACCGTCGAATCGATCGTCGCATAATTGGGATTTGGCGGCGCGGGATTAACCGACGAAGCACATTCGAAAAACGATGCGACGAGGCGGCGATGAGGCAGCGATGAGGCATGCAGCAGTAGTGGCAGTAATATACACTTTTCGATGAGAAACTGCGGTCGAAACGGGGGGCCCTCGTTGAAAAATGTCTCTAGGCAACGGACACTTACCATTGGGAAGAGGGGACGGAGTGAGGAGGCGAGTGGAAGGGCGAACAGAAACACGAGTGGGGCACGATAAGGGCGCGAATGCTCGGGAAACGGTTTGTTTTGAAAACAGAACTGGCATGGGGCCAGGTATTAGAATACACACATACACATACAGTTCAGAACTTTGATAATGAAGAATTTGATGCACGGAACAGTGGTGTTGTGTTTGCAGACGTGTGACAATGGAGGAGAGATGAGCACGTTCTCTGATCCACCGAGGAATGATCGACGCGACGAGTATTTTGTAGACAGAGAGCGGTTGTTGTGGACTTATTCGATATGTTTCATTCTCGTACTACAATCAATCAAATGAATGAAGGAAATATCGCAAAAGATGGTCGTCTGGAAAGGTGAACCTCGTAGACTACCACACTGTAAATGGCTTCTGATCAGGGGCCGGCTGCTGTGCCTGCGCCATTTGGGGTGATGACTGCGTAATTCTTTGCCGTGAAAATATTTGAAAACAATCACAAATGTGTTCTTTTGCTGCTCTAACGACACATTTTGAAAAAGAGGGAAATCAGTCGCAGTCTTTCATGGAACAGTTCGAATATACACATTAAATTGAGAATTCTCGGAAATTGTGTGCGGCGAGGAGGAGTTCTCGATGTTTGACTGGCTTCAAATATTGCCAACTTCTACAGTTTGTCAACTTCAATTTGACAGCAACAATCGTCCTCAGAAGTGTGAAACTAAAGAGCAAAACGGTTCGCACGAACAAATCTTGACTGAAGTGTTTTTAGACGGTCTTTCAGATTTTTGCAACACTTTCTCATACTGGTAATCGATCCCTTATAGTGACTTACTGCACAAACTTTCATTTTTCGAGAAATTTTGCCCCCCCCCCCCCCCCAAAGTGCTCAATCACGAAATCGGACGTTTTTAAGCACTTCGAGACAAAATTTCTCGAAACCTGGAAGTTTGTGCAGTTAGCCACTGTGCGGAATCGATAACCAGTATGAGAAAGTGTCATTTTTTAAATTTACAGCAAAATCTGAAAGATCGTCCAAAAACACTTCCACTGTCAGAGTTCAAACAGGAGAGTCTAGGATATATTCTAGAACTGCGCCAGACAAAAGAATGCTCACCAAAGTATCAGACGTCGGCAAAAAAGAACCAATCTCTTCACTACTATCCACAAGTCTAATAATCAGAAAATCAGAAGCGTCACCGTCACAATTTCAGCTCAATCAATGTCGGAAATTGGCGGAAATACAACCACACCACTCACTCATTTTGAAAACGCTGCAGATGGAAACTATTTAATGCACTGAAGAATTGTTTCCTCTCCAGAAGCAGTCGTGCTGGTTCTCTTGTCTTCCGACACTTCTTCTCTTCGTTCCCTCCCTCCCATTGGCCCCCAAATGGTGCTCCTTTGGTGTCGCAAGTCGTCCTCACTACGCAACTTACCTCCATTGAAAAGCGTTTTGCTCTCTGTAACCAGTTCATAACTAATTCAGCCGACCCCGATTCAACAGCCGTGAATGACTAATTCCTAAACGTTTAGTGCCTCGTGGCCATTGTCTTCCTTCTACTTTCAGATTTTTGTGTCCTCTCATGCTCTTCTCCCCCGCCTTCTTCTTATTTCTCTTCTTCTTCTTCTTCGCAGTAAAGTCGCGAACAAATTGAGTGATGGCCGCACACGAGGAGGCCCGAGTAGCACCAACTGTCCGCTGCCGAACTGATTCCGCGGGAGCATGTGCTCTTTCCGCATAATGTCTCAAGGGAAATCCCCCCAGTGTCCATCCAGCTGATAGCTACAGCTGATATCACCTTTATCTCCTCGTTTCCCTTCTCATATTTTGTGTATCAAATGTGTCAACCGGTATTGCGTCGCCCCCGTCTTCTCCTTTCTCTTTTCTACTCAAAACCCCCATTTTGAGTGATAAGTGACCGACTGCCGCCTTGGACTTTTGCCAGATACTTTACACATTTGGAGATAACAAAAATGACTGGGAAGTGGAGAAGGACTTGATGCAGACCCCTCGACGACATTCATCGACTTCTCCGTCTTTGGAGAGCATCCAGTCCCTCCTGCTTCCCTTGTCAATCGTGCATATCACTGATCGACTTCCGATCACATCATCCGAATATTGTTCAACTGCTTCTCATCATCCACTCTCTTTTTTCGCCCGCAATCCAATCTTGTTCAGCTTCTTCTTCTTCTTCTTCATCGCCTTCTTCTTCTTGTTATTTTCCGAAATTACCGTAGTATGTCCTTTATGTGTTTGTTAGGAGGGGCAGCAGCGTCAGCAGAAGCCGTGGTCAATTCAGATGGCCGAATCCAGTTCTCTCGATTCGAGTGGCAGTCGGTCGACGAGTTTTGAAACTATGCGCCCAGGGGGCACGGCGACACATGTCTCTCTTCTGACGGGAAACGAGGACATCATTATATAACTGACTTGGAGAGTGGCCAGCAAACAGTTTATTCGGGATTGCAGCCACTCTCGTTTGCGGTGAATGGACTGAAAGAGAGTGTACGAATGGGACGGGTGGACAGAGTGATTTATTGGAAGAACTGATTGGGGGAAAGTTTATTGGAACTGATAAAGAGCGGCGGGATTTGATTGGGTGGATTGTGGTCGGGAAGCCGGATAGGTAGCCAGTCCGCGGAAAGAACGAGGAACTGCAAATAGGCCAAAGTCATTCCGTGGACGATGACAAAGAGCTGGCAATGGAGGGAACAATCGAAAGAACACTTGCTCCTCTCTCTCTCTAGCCGACTCGCTTCCGTTCGACACCTTTCATTCCTATGTATCAGTTGATGACGTGGCACTCTTCATTGTCCCACGCATTCATAGTGGGGTCACAGCCAATACGGTAGCGCTGCTCGTGAGTCAGCTCTTCGTCCTCCTCTTCGTCCACCATTCACTTTCTGCAAACTACTCGATAGTACTCTCGTTCGTTTCTTCGTCCCCTTTTCCACTTGCAAACGGGTAATCCACGAAAGGGCAATCCGTCGTCGTCGTCGTCGGGAAGAAGGAAACGCGATCGAAATCGAAAGTGGCGGGGCGGTCGGGATTCGCGGCCCGAAGAAGTCGCGGATATATTGTTTGTGACTTCGAGAAACACGAGACCAGTAGGTACATCTACAGTAATCCTTTCACTTTTTCCGCGCGCGCGCGTCTTTCTTTCTCTCTGTTCCCTCCGGACATCGCGTGCCCTTTTACGGTTTGCCGCGCCTCGGATCGACGGATAGGTAATGGGTAGAAGACGAAGAAGAAGGGGAAAAGAGAGAATGACAGTTTCACTTAGTGACCTACTTCACCGACTACCTTCATTTTTGGAACACACGAGACGAGAAGCGTGTACTTGTCGCGTGCGGCTCTTATCACTCTCCGATCATCTTTCCCGTTCCGCCGCTCCTTGGTCCTTCGCGCGCCCTTTGGATGCCCCTCCGGCGGTTCCCAACGTCCAGTCGATCGGCCGATGCAACCATATCTTTTGTTTGAAATCTAGTTGTACCCGAGATTTATAACCCTTTTAGTACAAGTAGGGCGAAGTTCTTGATTAGTTCGGGGGGACTTCATTAATTCGAGTTTTTTATAGTCAAAGGAGGGGGCCGTGAGGAGGCGGCCTCTCCCGCGCCATCATCGACTTCTTCTTCATCATCCGCCGTTTTTCCTGCAAAGTGCGACCTACTTTTTATCCGCGTCTTCAGTCAAACTGATCAGATCGTGTCCTTTGGGAAGAGAGAAACACACGCGCTAGGTACGATAACTTTTACCTAATGACCCAAAACGGAGGGCCGTTCCCACGCGTCGCCGCCGCAGACGGAAGTGCACCACCGCAACTTTCGAAGCGCCGTACCAGTAGCCGGTCTCTGCGTCTCCCCTTATCACCACACTCTCTCGACTACTGTTTGTCCGATCGAGAGCCCTGAGCAAACTGTTTGCGTGTAACATTTTGAAAGGGAGGGGCAGAAGAAGTGACCGGCAGTGATAACTGCATACCGATCAGAAAGCACCGTCGTTCGAAATGTTCTCAGCGTTCTATTTTCGTTTCGATTACCTTTTTGTAAGTGTTTTTCCAAAAGAGACCACCCACCCGCAGACAGTCCATCTTGTTTATTTTCTCGCGCGAACTTTGAAAGTGAGCCACCGGGAGGAGGTGTGTTTGTGTGTGCTCTTCTTGTCATTCAACCATCACTCGTTCCACTCGAATCGCTGTTTCAAACCGTACCCCAGTTCTCCAGTTGTCTATTTCGGGCGCCCTCCTCGGGGGGAAAGGGGGGCTCGATTTTCAAGTTTTTGCTCCCCTCACACCGTTTCTGGCGGAAAGCTGCTGCTGCTGCTGCAGTTGCTCTCCGAACCTCGGTGTTTTGAAGCGCATTCGCGGGGGACAACAAACATAGAGAACTGATGGAGGAGAGAAGTTTACCAAAATGTAAACTCTCTCCCGCCCTCCTCCCGCTGACCGTCGACTCGACTGTCACGAAGCGCTTTCTCGAGCAGCAGTGCTTTCGGATGCTTGTTTCTTCTCGCGCATGCCTCCTTTCCGCTCTTATTCTTTCCATGGTTACCTTCAGACGAAAGAAATAATAATAATAATAATGATGAGCGGGAGAGAGAGAGAAAACGAGGGGCCCATTAATATGCGCGTGCGCGCTGAGCCCCCGGATGACATGGCGCCGTCTACGGTAGATGAGGGGAGCCACTTTCCCCCCATTAGACCACCTCATTCTCGTTTCTTCCATTATTCCTCCTTAGTTGGTTTCGAGGCAAGACACCCCCCGCCTCCTCCTCGTTTTGTACTAACTACTACACTCTGCAATTGTGTTCGTGTGCCACGAGTTCTCTCTCTCTCTCTGCTCGATTCCTTCTCTTCCACGCTCGTCGGGATCATCGAAGAAAACTTCCATGAATTGTTTCGGAGACGCGCGGCGCATGGCTAGTTGATTTCTACGTCAAAAACGTGTTCCAGGTACTAGATACCTTATCGCGATAAAGATGAAGAGCGAGTGAAAGCGCCGGCCAAGAAGTTGCCACGTCGAAATGCGATCTCTCTCTCTCCCTATCTCTCTCTCGCGCGCTGCCACCGTCGTCGTCGTCACCGCAACAGCGCATTGTCCACAGCACGACGACACGACGAATCAGCCGGTATCTGGCTGCATACCTAACTGCGGAAGAAGCGGCCAACGGGCATAACATGTTTCAAATATATATCTATATGTTATCTCAATTATATCTCGAAAGTCGGGGGGTGATCCGCACTGCGAAGATGAAGAAGAAGGTAGCCTCCTCCGTCTCCTCCTCTTCGGGGGAAGAAGCGAGAAGAAGCTTCTGGGTGATGGCCGGCGGCGATTAAGGAACAGGTACGCCGCACTTCGGGATGCGTCGGAGGGGGGCGACGAGTAGGGAGAGAGTGCCCTTCCAGAGGAGCGTCCACAGCAGGCGCGCAGAGATAAATGTTGTAGATGGCCTATTTCGCAGATAAGTCTATACACACATACAACCATACTGTCCTTTGTCTTGTCTGTACATATACAAGTGCGCATCTCCTGGAAGAAGTCGCCCCTCCCCCCCTTCCCGGGAGGGGAGACGCCGCCTCTCCGCGCTCATTTTAACTTTATGAAACTTGCGATCCGTTTAGATTCTTCTTCTGCTGTTGTGTTGTCGTCCCCACTTCGCACTCCTCCTCCTCCCCCTCCGGCCGGATCTCTGCCTTTTTGCAACCACTTCAAGCCTCCTCGTGTGTACTGCTTTCTCATCAAAATGCTAATTTGGAGACGAAGGATCACCACCGTCTACGTGGCCAGTTGTAGCATACGTGTGCCACGTGTCAAACGTGCCTGAGCCAGCGTCGTCCCCCACGAGAACTCCGGCTGACGGCTCCAAAATTCGTATCTATATTCCTCTCGTTGGCACTTTGTACTCGGACTCGTATCTTCAAACAAACGGCTACCGTACCGGCGAACACTCGTGAACACTTTCACTTCATATCTTCCGAAGACGTGACCTCTCTCTCTCTCTCGCCCACATCATCTTGTAACTTTGTGGACTGTTTACTTCGAAAGGTTCCTATCACCCCCTATCATTATCATCCCCATCCGTTCGTCCTCATCCTCACCGGTCACTCGCGTGTTTCTCTCCCGAGGAAACGAGAGAGAGAGGGAGAAGAGAAAGAGTACAACTTTTCGTCTTTCGAGCATCTTTGTAAAATCTAAACAATCGGTCCGAAGTGTGTATTCTTCTTCTTCTTCTCTCCTCTTCCGCCCCTGGAGCCTCTTCTTGCTCACTCAAAATTTGTGGTAATTGCGACGAACTCTTGGGGCGGGTGATCGGAGCGAAGCAGGGCTCCGAGGGGTCCACTCGCCCGATTGCTCAATTGTTTATGATGTAACCGTCTGCCGCCTCTCGCGTCCTCCCGATGCACTAACCCAGAGGTGCTGTAATACTGGATGGGCGCTCGCGAGCCTGAGCCCTCTGGACTAATTTATACGATTCAGCGTGGCAGCAGCGGCAGCAGCGGCACTTCCGAGTATGTCTCGTCGTCAACTCGACCGTTTCGTCACGACGCGCCCATTCCAACATAACCTAGCGATCAGCTTTCCATATCCTGTTTCAAGTCAATCACCTGATATCACTACTGACCACCGCCCTCCCTCCCCCCTATCGTTGTCTGTGCGGCGGCTTCTCCCGCTTCTTGAGGTATTTGAAGAACAGGAAGATCAAGATCCCTCGCCTCCACTACTACAGAGTCATTTCGGAACGAGACTACTCGATCAAAATGTTGCTCCGTCACCAGCCGGTGTGCTCTTCCTCCGTCCGACGGCGGCCGGGAGCCCCCCGAATAATTATGCAATCGCTTTACAATGTTGCGAATGTTGTAATCGGTGCTCGCGGGACTCCGAGAGCACGTAACCTACCAGCCGGCCGGCCCGATTACTAGAGTCACTGATCCCGGGGGGAGCCGGCTGCCTCCTGGACATTGGCTCATCGCCCTTGGGGCGGCGGTGTAAAGTTACACCATACAGCGTGTATGTATGTATGTGCAACACATTTATACGTACTTGAGCCGGATGGGCGAGAAGAGACCGCTTGATATTGTGTGCGTGTGGCGTGTTCGCGAGAGCAGAAGCACAAGTGCGTGTGAACTTTCGTGACGGTTCCGGCTGGAATTCGTCTGCCCACTCGCCCGTATCCCTTATCAGTTTCCGATTCTCGATCGCTTCCCCCGCGAACAAGTCCCCCCGCTACAGTAATCCGGTCTTGAGGACTACATTTGTTTTGAACTTGCTAATGCTTTCCTGTACATTGTCGTCACCTCTTGCCGTCTTCGGCTTTCCGAACTGGTTCCTCTCTCGCAACACTCCCGACTACCGTATCCGTCTTCTCGTCGGATCCGTCTAATTAGCGTGTTCACCTCTGTGTCCATTCAATTCACTCTCGTTCCGCCGAAAGTTTCAAATCGGGCGGCGCGATCGCCGCCGCGGACGGACAGCACGCGGAACGCCGGAGACGCAGCGCCGTTTCGAATTTCTGGTCATAAAGGATAAAAGTTGCATTGTTTGGGCCGGCTTCAGCCCCCTCCATGGCTCCTTACCGTACTCTTTCTCTCTCTCAAATTGATAGGAAATAGTGAGGAATGGCGAGGAGAGCGCCCGACGTGTTTGACTTGTGGGAGCCGGTTCGTGACTCGACTCTGACTCGAGACTGACCCGAGACGGGAGGGAGAGAGCCAACTGCGAGTCGCCGCGGAGCACTGTCCGCGCCGGACGAACGCGCGGAGACAGCGCGGAAAGCCGAGAGACGCGCAAACTTTTGCTTTTGAAACTCGAAAAGAAGGTGAATGTTTGCGCGCACAGGTGAGCCACCAACAGTATACTTTCTGAAAATAGATTGCACAATACCGCGCGGCCAAAGTGCGCCATTCTTCGAGTTGCCCTCCTCCTCGTCGTCCGTCCGACAATGCAACCCCTGTTTGGACTACTTTTTTCGACGAACCCCCGCCTGTTTCTCCGGCAGATACTACTGGTCATTCGGTCTCGGCTCCCGCCCGCGAGCCTACTGCCAACTACCACCTGGCGACGAGGGGGCCCTGCAACAGAGCCAGAAACTCTCTGCAAACACACAACTTCCAGGTTTTATCAGTACAATACCAACTCCAATTCGCCGCTATATTCGCCCTCCTCCTTCTTCCAAAAGTGTATTGTGCGCGTACCTCGTGCTATCAGCTCGCAATCAAGTACTGAAACTCTGGTTGTGGAGAGCTTATCACCAATTTCTGTGTTATGTCGTCTTACTATATTTTACTATCTACGCCTCAATTGTCTCTCCTCCTCCTCCTCTGCCATGTGCTATTTTAATCATTCGCCTCTTCAACTTCTCCTTCTTCTCCTCCCCCCTCCAATTTGCGTGCGTCTCCAGACACGCATGCCATTTTCGCGCACCGGCCCGTCAATTCGATACCTGTCTGTTTTACCTAGTATGCTCGAGTGAGATGACTTTGCGGTAACGAGTATCAGTTTGCAGTGCTCGCTTCACACGCGTCTCCAGTTTCCGAGTTGCGACACTCCTTGGCGGGGCGAGAGCCTTCTCTTCTTGGTTTCTTACTGTATGCACTTCGTGATTTCCCCTTATAGCTCTCTCGCGTTACGGAGCAAACACCTCCCAGTTTTATCAGTTTGTTTTTCTTCACGGAGGCCCCCTCCCCGTCTCTGGAGTCCTCCGCGCACCGCATGCTGTCTCGGAGACTTTGCGCGACCTGGAGACCGAGCCCATCAGCAGGTGGATCAGTCCAGTTTTGGACAGTTTTGGGACAGACGAACTCTGTATTCGGTTGTCCGAATCGCAGACACTCGCCTCGCTTTCATTGCACTTTCACTTTCCGATTGATACCGACAGAAACATCTGATAACGAGAAGGCATTGTCTCCTGAACTCTCCGAGGGAAGCATGGGCTCTGATCGACGATCATATCCAGTTTCGGGAGGGGTGTCAAATCCACCTATACGTACACCGCCCGTCGTCGCTTGTTTGTGTTCTGATTTCCGTATCAAGTAGCTGTTTCAAATTGCCCGCCGTCCCGTCCACTGCTTTCTTACCGTCCGTCCGCCTAATGATCTCTCCATCTCTCCCCCCTCTCCCGCAGCTCCTTCGCGATTAGTACGATTATGTGTTTGGCGAGATAGAGACGGAGGAGGAGGGCCTCCCCCTGTATTATGTGTGCTTTACGAAACGGGTTCGAGAACTGCTGAACCGAACAAAGAGAGAGTAGCCCTCCCGTTCGTCCGGCCGCACCGGCTACCAACTTGACAGCTCCGCGGATGCCTGACAGCCGCCGCACGAAGAGATCCAGCGTGAGAGCGAGAGAGGCGCCTCTGATTCCAATTCGTGTTTATTTTCGGTTCCTAGAGTGACCATCCTTCGTGTCCATTCGTTCTCTTCTTCTTCCTCAACTCGTTCGCAATTCCTCTAGTTGCAGGTCACCCACACAGTTCGGTTCGATGACCGACTGCACCTCAACTCTGGCTGCTCTTATGCCAGCGGCAGACTTCTCTGCTTCGCTCGGCAATTCCGATGACCACGTGGACGTCTCCTCGTTCACGACCACCTCCGAAAGCTCCCCTCCGTACAGCTCCGAGCACCACAGTCCCACAGATCAACGCACCGAGACGCCGACTTCGGACTCTGGCAACGCGTCGTTCTCGCCTGAAAATGTGGCGACGAGCTTCGAGAGCAGCGATCGGGACAACTCGCCCGACAACCTGTCGACGTCTTCAACCACCATGAACGAGATGCAGGAGAAGAGCGTCAGTGTGGAAGAGGATCTGCAGAGACGTGAGTGTTCGCACTTCCCTTCGTTCTAGAAGACGTTTCGGTTTCAGAACTGAGGCGGTTTCATCAAGACTTCAAGGAGTCGTTGATGGAGAACAACCAGAATACAATCAACATGATGTCCGCCGCATTCAACCAACAGCTCTTCAAACAGACGCTCGCCAATCTCAATATGGCTCCACAGGTAGAGAACATACTTCGGCCCCATCATCATTCAATCTGTTCCAGCTGCCTGTCAATTTGGCGGCAACTCTCCCAATGCCCGCGAGTCCGTGCACAACCTCTGTGTCTGCTCCGAGCGTCGAGTCGACTCCGACGAAGAGGAAGCGACAGAGGCGCAATCCGGTGTGGCCCTACTTCGACGTCGTCGACGGAACCGCCCGCTGCAAACAGTGTCTTTATAGCACGAAGAGTGTGTTCAGTACCAACTTGAAGGTGCACCTGAGATCACATCACCGACCGGATTACGAGAAGGTGAGAGAGAGAGAGTCTTTCGATAGAGAGAAGGGGTTTCAGGTGATCATGGCGGAAGACGCACTCAATCTCAATGCTCTCTTGCTCAGTGGAAACAGCTCCAAGCTGTTCAACGTGGACGCGAACAGAAAGAGAATGCCTCCGATGACGTCGAGTATTCTGATGACCATCAACAAGTGTAAGTGCTCTTCTTCTGGCTCTTCAGCTCTCAAGATGCACTCTTTCCAGTGGCCAGTCAGCAACAGAACGGGGAGGAGAATCCTCTGAACGCCGTCCTCCGGCAGACACTCGCCAACAACGACCTGCAGCAGCACCTTCAGAACGTTCAATCGCAACTTCAGGCAGCGCAGGCGGCCGTTCAGAAACAGCAGCAACAGCAGCAACAACAACATCAGCAGCAGTTGCAGCAGCAGCAACAGCAACAGCAGCAGCAGCAGAACGCCGTTCCGCAGTTCACCCTGAACGCTGCCAACCTGGCCGCTCTGAACCAACTCGCCCGAAATCAAATGCAACCGGCCCCTCCACGTGAGTTCTCTCTTCTCCCAGAACACTCCCTCACGTGTATCTTCCAGCGATGCCTGTCAGCCAAGATCACATCATCAACACCCTGAACTTCCCGGCGCACATCAAGCAAGAGATTCTGAATGCGCCGCACGGAACCGATGCGAACGGAGTCCCACAACCGAAGCGTCGTCGTCTCCGTCGTCATCCAGTCTGGGTGTACTTCAAGGATCTCGAAGACAGAGTGAGTCTCCCCCTCTTCCCAATAGTCTAATACCTCGGTCATTGCCAGATGGTTGGCTGCACGAACTGCGAGTTCCGCACCGGATCCGCGTTCTCGACCAATCTGAAGATGCATCTGAAGGCGCATCACAAGGAAGATTACGAGAAGGTTCTGCAGTTGGAGGAGGAGATGCGATTGGAGGAAGGCTGCTTCGGACCAGGAAACAAGTTCAAGACCGAGTTGATCGACTACATCCGTGGCGGCGGCAACGTCTCCACTCCGACGACGCCGAATCCGACGGCTCAGGTCTTCGCGGCGACACCAAAGGCCTCTCCACTCATGCAACAGATCATCAATCAGTCGATGGCAAGATCTCAGTCGCCGAATGTGGTGGTGCCGAATGGAGAGATGAAGATCAAGAAGGAAGTGTAAGTGGGAGGCCTATGCGGAAGAGATCATCACGTGTTTTTCAGCGACGACGACATCTTCAGCGGACTCTCGTCTTCCGACAAACTCGCCGCTCTCGCCGGCATCGGAGCACACAGAGAAGTGGAGCCGAAGAAGGAGCCGCTGGATCTGATGCCCTCCAACTTCGAAGAGTTCCGCCAGCGTCTGCTCGCCAACACGGGACTCCTCGGACAGCCGGCTGCTCAGCCGATTGCCGTGGACCTCAATGGGAGCATCATCGCCTCGGAGACGAAGTCCACGTGCTCGACGAACGAAGATGATCGGAAGCACGAGAGGGATCGAGCCCTCGCCAGGTGCGCATTCCCTCTCTTTTCGCAACCGTAACCGCGGATTTCAGGCTATGGGCCGACAACGACACCCTGCTCGGCAACACGCACTTCCGCGATTTCGTCCACTGTCTGGCGCCCGAGTACGAGATCCCCGAGGCGGAGATCTTGGCGGCGACGCTCAGCGATTCGGAGTGATCCCTCCGAGCCATCACTCACTTATTCTCGTTCTAGAACCATTTCCCCCCGTCTTGCAACCGAATTAGTAGTCGTCTCTTATCCCTGGGTCCCAATTGTCTTTCACTCGTTCCCGTTTTGCCCTGATAGGATGATTCCATCTCTCTCTCTCGATACCTCCTTCTTCCCCTCCCCCACAATCACTTTTCTCTCTCTCACACAACTTCTTTCGCACCTTGTGGCCATCCCCTTCCCCAATTCTAACTATTCCGTCGGTGAACTTTTCCTCTCCAGAAGCCCCCGAAAGACCGGCCTGGAAAGACACCCGTGTTTGTAAAAATGTGACTCCCGATTCGCCCCACACCCCCACATCTTTCCATCATTCAACATTTTCTTTCACTGCATGCACTGAGATCTAATAATAATTAGGATGCTGTCATCCTTCTATTGACACACATTCCTACACGAATACCCATACATCTAACTATCTAATGTATACCCTTCTAATCAAATCCTCTATATATTTCGTTGCATATTTATTGAGAATGTCCTCGAATGTCCTCAATGTCGGACGCTCTTTTGCTCAGGGGATCGCTAGGAGAGCCATCGTTTCCTTTCTTTTTATGTAAAGATTCTATCTGTTTTCTTTCCTTTTCTGTGTTTTTTTTCTTCATATTTTCAATTTGTATCAATCTCTTGCGTGGTGTGACAAAAATATTGGAACGTTTTATTTTCGCTCGAAGGAAATAAAACTGGAATAAAAATGATGTTTTCAAAGTTTTGTCCTTTTCAGATTGATAAAAGATAGAAGGAAATGCCACAATCTGAGTCAATTTCGTTTTCAGAACAAACGATGAACGCGTGAACGCGTCATGAACGGCTGCAAACGCCCAGAAACTGTGCGCGCATCGCGAAACATTTTGAGCTCTGTGTCCTGCGCCCGGCCGAATTCAAAAAAACGCGTTTTCCGTCCTGTGTCGCGGCGAGACCCAGCCGCCGAATGCCCTGCGCCTTTAACAATCACGTTTTCGTTTTCTCGTTCATTCGTTGGCGCCCGCGTAGTCGTCGCTGTTTTCGAGGTCGCTCCGTGTGTGAGTTATTTTCCCGAACTGACGCTACTTTCCGATAGATAACCGCAGAATCCAGTCGGTTCCGCGCAGTTTTGAGGCCGTATATGGCGTGGACGAAAATTCCCTCAAAATTTCGACTTCTTGTTCCTATCGATTTTCCTAGTCAAGTGTTCACATCCTTGTTTCATAATTCTTTTTTCAAATTGAGTAGTCTTCATTTCTGGTATTTCAGCGAGATGGAGCAATCCTCCCTGCTGCTGAAGAAACAACTCGCAGGTAAGCAGTTCTCACGTGGCTTGTTGGCGGTGTACAAAAACTGTCAATTTTTAAGACATGCGACGAGTTCCGGTGGACGGGTTCTCGGCTGGTCTCGTCGACGATAACGACATCTACAAGTGGGAGGTGTTGGTCATTGGACCACCAGACACTCTTTAGTAATCCCCTGTTTTCGTTCTCCCGTCCCTAATAATATCTGATTTAGTGAGGGAGGATTTTTCAAGGCGATTCTCGACTTCCCACGGGATTACCCTCAGAAGCCTCCGAAGATGAAGTTCGTTTCGGAGATCTGGCATCCGAATAGTGAGTTCAGTCCACAAAAGGCGTCTGGTTTAACAACCCTTTTCTAGTTGACAAGGAGGGAAATGTCTGCATTTCGATTCTTCATGACCCGGGAGATGATAAGTGAGTACAATAAACGGTGTAATTTCGTTACTCCAAAATTTATAGGTGGGGATACGAACGACCGGAAGAACGTTGGTTGCCGGTTCACACTGTTGAAACTATCCTTCTCTCCGTCATCTCAATGCTCACTGATCCAAACTTCGAGTCGCCAGCTAATGTCGATGCCGCGGTTTGTGAATGCCGATTTTCGAATATCTAGATTTATATATTCAGAAAATGCAAAGAGAGAACTATGCTGAGTTCAAGAAGAAGGTTGCTCAATGCGTTCGCAGAAGTCAAGAAGAATAAGTGGTATCGAATTATCAACACTGAAGAAGCATTAATTTAACTCGTCGTTCATATGAATCTATCCACCTTGATCTTTTCCCATCCATCCCATCCAATTATTTTCTGGCTCGAACGTGTTTTTTTTCTTTCTTTTCATCCGTATGCGTCTGACTCGCGACTAGTCGATATTGTCCGATACTTTCCGTGATTAAACGCCGTCCTCAGCAATCTCGTTCTGTTTTGATATCGGCATCACAGTTCGAATGCACAACCCAATGTTAATCTCCTACTTGCTAATAGACACCTTCTGCCTGTGAGCGCTATTCTAACGAAAGTCTGTCTCGCGCCAGTTGATGTCCTAAATTATTCTCAACTACTTGAATTCTCATTTAAATTATGTAACTTTTTCAAGAACGATGCCACCACACTTTCTGTTTGATTATCACAATTCCGTTCTCCCTTTTTTTGCGTTCTCGACCCCAAGAACAATAAACATCATGTGAAGACAAACAATTCTGTGCAGTTCATTTTTGTACTTCATCCCTATTCGCCTTTTTAAAATGGCTTGAACAAGTATTTGACATTGGAATTGGAGCAAGCGAATCAAGGGAAAGTGTGCGGGAAGTTGGCGAAAACGCGCGCCAGTGTTGCAAAAGTGGGCGGAGTCATCGTAAATTTTGCTTTTCAATTTTGGCGTTGGCTTTTCTATTCATTTAAATGGATCAATTTTCGCAAAAAGCTACTGAAATTATGGGAAATATTTCCAGTTTTAATATCACACCCATGAGATGATTGATAAACACTCTTTTTTTCTAATTTTGCAGAAATTATCAAATGTTTTCAGAAAAAAAAACTTTGCACAATGACTGACAACGACGTTGAAATGAAGGTCGAAGAAGACGTACCAGCAGAAGAAGAGGAAGAACTCAACGTGCCGGCGAAAAAGAAAATGGAAATTGTGAGTCATCAGTTATTCGAAAATTCAAACTTTCTTATTTCAAGCTTGATCCAAAAAGCTTCGAGCAAGATCCGACGAACTTGACACTGATTATGTACGAAGAAGATCACACAATCGGTAACTCCATCAAGCACATCCTCAGTAGAATGTAAGTTCTCGTTTATTGAAACGTTCATTACAACGGTTCTTAAGGGACGAGGTAGAGTTCTGTGGCTACAATGTTCCGCATCCACTAGAAGACAAAATTTTATTCCGAGTTCAAACGAAGGAGGGTGTCAATGCACTGGAGGTACTCGTCAAAGCGTTCGAAAGTGTAGAACAGGTTTGACCATAACTACTCAGAAAAACACATGCAAACAATGTTCAGATCTTCTCGACGATTCGGGGGAAGTTCGAGGAGTCGTATGAGCAAAGCCAATCGTAATCAATCTTTGAACATCATCTCATTCTCAAGTTTTGTTGTTATTACATTGTTTTCCGTTACTGTTATTGTTGATGAAAAAGTCGAAAACTAAATGAAAAAATTCGTTACTATGATCTGCATGCCTGTTTTGTGTTAGTGAATGTTTCAATCACACGTTGCCATATTTTGTGTTCTGTTGTTTGTTGTTTGGCAGTCAACTGTCGTTTTCAGATGTCGGGCACGGGGGCTCTGATGACTGTCCACGTCGGACAGTGCGGTAACCAACTTGCTCAAGCGTTTTGGAAATCGATGGTAGATGAACATGGGATCAACGAGTGAGAAAACTCGGGAAAGAAGAGATATATAGATGAGGGTTCCAGACGAGGACAAACTACACACGAAGACGACATGAACGACAAGAAAGATCTGTTGTTCTATCAGGCAGATGACGATCACTACGTCCCACGTGCTGTTCTTGTCGATCTCGAGCCGCGAGTCATCAACGGAATGATGCAGTCACCAAACTTTTCGAACCTTTTCAACACTGACAACATTTTCATGTCTGATCATGGAGGTGGTGCGGGAAACAACTGGGCAAGCGGTTACTGCCAGGGAAAGTGGGTTTCGCGATCTTCAGAAAAAGAGTTACAATTTAAATTTTTATAGGGAAGTTCAAGAAAAAATCATGGATATTATTGTCCGAGAAGCAGAAAACACTGATAACCTCGATGGTATTCTGTTCACCCACAGTGTTTCGGGTGGAACTGGATCTGGTACCGGCTCGCTGCTTCTCGAACGACTCCGCGAAGCGTTCCCAAAGAAAGTCATCCAGACGTACAGTGTTTTCGCAAATAGCGAGGGTAACTCGTCCACTGATGTCGTTGTTCACCCGTACAATTGGGTGCTCTCTATGCAAAGACTCATTGAAAATCCAGGCAAGTTGCTTTAACCATTCCAGCTATTAAGCATAAATGTTTAGATCATGTCGTTGTGCTCGACAATGCTGCTCTACATCGCTTGGCAGCAGGAAAATTCAAGACGGACACACCGACGTTTGATCATATCAATTCTCTGGTTGCACGCATCATGAGCACCTCCACTGCTATGTATCGCTTCAATTCCGCTGTCTGTCCGTCAATTCGTTATCTCGATTTAGCACCTTTCCCGCCAATGCACTTTGTTCAATCTGGTACGCACAGAGTTTCAGAAAGACTTGAAATCGCATTTCGTTGCAGCTATCTCACCAGTTGTCGATCCAAATGAAAACTTCACTCGCAAAACATCAGTCGCCGATGTCACCCGCTTCCTTTTGAAACCGACGTCAATGATGGTCTCGACAGCCTCTCGAGTCCGTCCAAATGACTGCATGCTCTCTGCCTACATGTTCCTGCAAGGACAAATAGAAGCACATACCATCATGTCGGCAGAACAGAATGTTGATGTGAATTTCATTCTTCTTCTCACAAATTATAGCTAATTTTCGTTCAGTTCGCCATCAAACGACCTCCGTTCTATATGTTGAAACCTTTGCGAATGATGCACGCACCACTGTCTCCGTATGTTAAACCTCAATACAAAGTGTCGGGACTGCTGCTCAACAACAGCACAAGTGTAGCTCCCCTGTTCGAGTCTCTTCTTGCAAAGTACGACAAGTTGAGGTCGAAAAAGGCATTCATCGACAAGTTTGAGAAAATCGTAAGATACCAGAACAAATGATTCACAAACGTTCATTTTCTTACAGGACAACTTTTCACTTGACATGATGGACGACGCGGTTCACACCGTCCAGGATCTACTTGACGAGTACAAGGCAGTCGTACAAAAAGACTACTTGACAAGAGGTCTCTGAGGACATATCATTCAATAAAATCAATCGGGGTTTCTAGTTCACTTAACGAGGATCTCTATCGCATAACGGTGACGAGACTCTCACTAGGTGTTGGTTGTCTTTGCTTCTGTAATCCTTTTATACATTTCCAATAACCGAAGAGAGGTTCGCACTTGCGAATGTTTCACAGGGAATTGCTTGACAGCGAGAAATATGTTTCTTCTTTTATTTGTCATAGAAAAAATTGTCTTCGAGTCAGCTATTATTTTTGTGGAACACCTTACAATGCGAATTTCTTCCCTTCCTTCCTGTTATATTGTGATTTACAAATTCGAATGAACTCTTCAACAATAACAACTCATCCAACAGAACTTTGGCTCGCATACACTCTTGAACAGTTCAACAGAACACCGCTGTCATTTGTACTTTAGTTCACATTTATTTAAATTATAATCTTAGGACTTTTGTGAGAGCAATGGGCAGGTTGAGGTCTGAAAATGAAAGTGTTTCAAGCTTAAACGGTCAACAAAACCACCGGGTGCAATAGAAAAAAGGAAAAGAAAATCGACACGATTTCAAGAAACAAACGGGGGCAGTGTCAAGAGAACAGGGAAGAGAGAGAGAGAGAGAACAAGAAGTTATCGGTGGAAAAGAGTGTTCGAGAGGAACGAAGTGGACCGTGAGAGCGGAGGAATAGAAGAGCTAAGAGAGGGATTAGATGGAGAATGACAAGAAGAAGAAGACCACAATCGGCACAAAACACAACAAGAATGGATACCTAAAACAAGAAAACAATTGGGAGGGGAAGGGACTCTTTGCATAGAATTCATCATTAAAAAAGAGGGACGAAATGTGATACTGTGCCAATCAAAAAAGAAGAAGCAGGATCAACCTGAACAGAGACGGAAAGTGAGAAGAGAGAGAGAGAGAGATGGATTAGACGACAAAATTGGATAGTGTTTGGGTGAACTATTGGTCTAGAAGAACACGGGCGGTCCTCAGCGAACGAGCGACGTCTGCGAAGTCGGCGGCGGCGATGTGGCCATGAAGTGGCTGCCTTCGAGATGACGAATCGCGTCGACGATGGTCTGCACGGACTGGTGGAGAGATAGGCTCGGCTGCGTGCTTCTGAAACAATGATAAGAATTCAATAGGGATACTATTTTGGTGTATTTTTTTGAATCTCTTGAGCTTCTGGAACTATGAGTTCTCGAAAAGGCGGCGGTCCGGTGTTTAGTGTTTACAGACTTTTTGCAGTTTATCTTCAGAACGCACTATTTTTTTGTCTACCGTCCGCAGAAATTTGGATTTAGATTCAGGTAATTAGCGAAGTGGCCAACCTGTTGCGCCTGACCTAAGATCGCCGATTCGTACTTTAAAGTACTTTGAAGGAAGAAACGAATGAATGAACTGTTGACTGCGTTTCGATTTGTCAAAAATCACCTTTTGCGGGTTAGAAGAAAATGATGTTTTCAATTCAATGATCAATTAGTCCTCTGGACTATTCGTGGACTGTCACAGGAAAATTCTGAACGCGCAGTTCAAAAAAGGGACGATGTATGCGTTTCATTTCCCTCTCCTCCCCAATACTCACACAAACGCCGACGTGTGTCCCTGGAGATGATGTGGCAAACAGACGGGCGTCGAGTTACCAGTCGACATGGCCGACGTGACGGTCGGGAACAGAATGTGATTCGTCTGTGGCGGCGCGGCGGTTGAGAAGATTATCGGCGCGGCCGTCAGCGGCGACGGAGTTGACAGTGACGGCGACGAGACTTCCACTGGAATATGCATGTGGTCACACATCGCAAACGGTCTGTACTCACCAGATATCGGCGGCAGAGGCGTCGGACGAATGACCGTCGTCTCGAGAGTCGGTAACGGCGGTGGGTGGAGAATCCGCGGCGCGACGAGCGGTTCCGAAGACGTCGGAGAGCTGTTGAGCGTCAGAAGCGACAGCGGAGTGCTCGTCGTGTCGTGGTAGGACGGTTTTCGTTCCGGAGACTCCCGAATCGGTGTCGGAAGTGCCGACGAGGCATACGATCCCGGAATCGAGAAAGTGGCTCCGGTGGAACGAGGAGTCACTGGGGACGACGCTTGAGAAGACGTCGTCGTCATCTGGAGCAGCTCGCGGAGCTGAACGACTTGCTGCTCGAGCACCTTTCTGGCGGCTCTTTCCGACTCGAGAACCGTTTGAAGATGCATTATTTGCGCGTGTTGATCGGGATCTTGATGGTCTTCTGAAAGCATATCGGCGTGAATGGGCACTTCTGGGATCGTCAGATACCTTCCAATTTGAGCTTTTTGGGCTCTCCACCGTCCGGCAAATCGTCTTCTTTCTGGCCGAGCAGCTGATGGACCATGTCCGCCGTCTGCTGCAGAATCGCCGCCTTCGACAGCTTCTCCCCCTCCTTGCGCGGCAGAAGTGCTCTCAGAGCCATGAAACCCGCGTTGATGCTCTGCATTCGTCGTCGCTCGTTGCAGTTGGCGATCTGCCGCCGCATCCTGGACCTGTTCATCATTAAGTTCCCATACCACGCCTCTCTCCTTCACTCACCGTCTGTCCGGATCGAGCGACGTCGGCGAGAGCGGCGCCGGCTGCGAGAGCGAGCGGTTGGCGAGCATCGGTGCATGCCCAATCGTCGAGGTAGGCAGAACGGCGCGCATCGAGTTCTGGACGCCGGCGGCCGTCAGATCGAACGCCGAAGCGGCCGACATGATGGTCGGAGCGGCGGCGGTGGTGAGCCGAGCGCCGGCCATGGAGCTCCAGTCGGGAATGGCTGCGGGCAATGCACCTGTGCCCGAACCAATCATCTCCTCGTCCTCTTCAATAAGATCAAATCTGGAATGAAGCGAGTTGAAGAGCAGAAGAAGAAGAAAAAAAAGAAGGGAGAGAGAAGTTGCCGAGTATGGGCAGTGTGACGAGCTAACTGCCTTCAATCTTCTGTGGCACAAAGGGGGCGTGGCCTATTCGAGGTTTCTCACACACGCGGACATTCCCATCAACATCCCAAACTGAGTAGTAGCAATATGTTTTTTCAACTTGCTCTCTGTCTGCGTCTCTCCGGTCGCCACACTCTCTCCTCGACGCCAGGTGTGTCGCGCAGCTGGACGCGAATCGTGGGAGACAACTCACCCGTCATCGTTGATGATCTGATCCTCTTCTGCGCTATCCGAACGAACCATTTTCTACTATTGATCTACCTGGAAAACGAGAGACAGTTGACACTTTTCTTTGTCTTTGCTTCTTCTTCTTCTCGCGACTCTTCCCTTATCTCAACCTCGCGCTCTCTTTTGCTCTCTCTTCTCGCTTGACATGCCATTTCTTTGTAATGAAGAAGATAGCTGCTCGCCAGCTGAGAAATCAACTGATAAGCGGTCCGGGCAGAGGGCAAAGATAACGGCCGAGTGGCGAAGAAGAAGAAGAACAATGCGAAAGTTGGCGAATTGCAGAAGAGGAAACTCACTTTAAGTACTACGGGGGGACTACGAAGGGACGATGGGAGCCGTCTGGATTACCTGAAATTGAGGTTATTGAAGAGTAGAGACACGAGAGATAAAGAGAGGAAGAGAGACGCAGAGATGTTCAAAAAGTTAAGCGACAAGGAAGGAAGGCGATCGGAAAACGGAGTGTGTGTGTGTGGAGGAGGAGTTGCCATATGGCATGTTTCACACGATACTATCGAGAGAGAGAGGGCGAGAGCGCGTGCACGGCTTATCATCATGTAAATGCAGTTCCCTGTCCTCATACGGTAGGTACATGAATATTCAGATGAAGAAGAAGACACGGGCGGTAGGAGGTCAAGGGCTGTGGTCGGGGATGGATGGAAAGGCAAGGAGGAGAAGAAGCGTGACGAATTTCCAGTAAACAAACCATCTGACTGTCCGATGGATCCCGTCGCAAAAGAGATCAATCGAATCGAATCTAGAGCTGGAACTCCTGGTTCGTCCGAAAGCCACGAAAGGCAGTTGTTTTGAGAAGAAGTGTTCGTTTTCTCTTCGCGAGTGCACTTTCCACACGTTTACTTTATGATTCACTCGCTTCCGCCGTCCCTTTGACAACCATCTGATCTGCGTTGTAATACGTGGAGGAGCAGTCGTCGATCGCAACTTTCGCACCGAAAACAGGCAAACAAACGACCGATCGGAGGTGTTCGACAATTCATGCCCGGACACGGATGACGGGTACACGGGGAAGTGGATGAAAACGAAGAAGAAGAAGGAGAGATATCGAGTGATACGGAAAGAACGATTCGGATGCTTGCGATCTCTTATCATCGGAAGGAAGAAGGAGAAGAAGAAGAAGAAGAAGAGGTTGAACGAGTTGTCATCACGAAACAATGTTTCTGGATGAGGGATCGACACGGGCGCCCGAGAATTAGGAGGAGAGAGAGAGAGAGAGAGAGATGGAGAGAGCGGGCGGGCAGGAAAACACCTGATGGCGCGACCAGCCCGTCGCATTGTTTTCGGGGTCACAAACAGCTGAGATCTGTGCGAGATTTCGACGAAGGCGGGCCGCGACGCCGCGACGTTTGCAGTTTGCGATGTTTCGTGGCGAGACCCCGCTGACGGGAGGGCAAACTTACGCTTCCGGCGGACACAGATAGCAACGAGACGGAGCGATACTGTAGACGTGGAGCTGTTAGGGGATGACTTCGAGAGATCAAGGGAAGATGGAGAGTGAGAGGGAGAGAGAGTGAAGGAGAGAGGCGACGGTGTCTGAATGCGTGTTCATCTTCTTCTTCTTCTTTCGACTGCGGTCGTGCTGACGACGACGACGATGGCGATAGGCAGCGATTTTTGTGACGCGTCGCCGTCATTAGCAGGTGTGTGTGTGATTTTTGCGAGGTCAGGTGTTCAGTTGATGGAAGGAGGAGGAGGAGACTAGATTTAGAGGCGAAACGATCGAAATATGTTCTCTTTGTGGTGATGGGAGTGAGGAGGACGGCGGCTGCGGCGGCGGCTGTGGGGGGACGCGGGAGCCGGCGAGAAAGCGAGACAAATAGACACACACACAGGCTGACTGGCTGGCTGGGGGACGCTCCGAATGATGGAGAAAAAAGTTTCTCGTCTCGTCGGCGGCGACGGCGGCAGTGGTGGACTGATCGGTTTTGCAGGCAGGCAACAAACGGATGGTTGGATGGGCGCGAAAGACGAAAGAGATGCGGGCATCGAGACGCAGACGGAGAGAGAGAGAGAGATGAAGAAGGAGCTGACACGAAACACACCACACACACATACACACACACACACACTCACATAAATGTTAAAGGCCAGCAGCGCCGGGCCGGGGGTTGAGGGAGCGGGCGCCTCCCTCCTCCTCCCCCCTCGCCTCTCCCCGTCTGGGCGTCGCGTATTTCGTGAGTGCATCTCTCCGAGAGCGGCCGACGCAATGGAACGTCTGCGTCTCGTGATCACTAGTTGCCTGATCATCAGGGGCTTTGCGTTTTTGTGTGTAGAAGGGGGAAAGAGAGAGAGAGGCCAAGGGGCACGTGGAGGCGCTGCTGCACAGAGGCGACTGTCGGGAATGGCATGTGTTTTCGGTCGGATGATCGCCGAGGCCGTTTTGGCGCCGTCGGGGGGCCACGCGACACATGCCAACTGAAGTCGTCGTCGTCGGAAAAGTGGCTCCGCCTCCTCGGAACACGGAAAAAAAGACGTCGAAGTGTTCGAAGAATCGTCGGCGACAGACGAAAGAGACGGCGGCGTGGGTCGGTGGCGACGGAGGCGGCGGCATGATAGTATTTTTACACAGTTTCGACGCTGCTGCTGCTGCACGCACATCTTTTCGATGTGTTCATTCTTTTCTTTCCGATGCGAGACAGTACGGGGTACCGAAGGAGAAGAAGATACCTGTGTGTTTGCTGTTTTGAACGTTTCGCGACAGTAGCGACCGAATAGTTGAAGAGACGGAAAAAGGGACGAATTCGGCAACTACAAGTTGTCCCCTGGGTTCAGAACTGAAATGGCGACACAATCTGGAGACTACCAAGATCAAGGATTTTGGCACTTTGAGCTGCGTTGGGGAATGGAAACATGTTCTCTGGGTTAAATTTCAACTAAACTTTATCATAATTATTGTCAAATTGATGACAGGATTGAGGACAACGACTATTGCACCTCACAGCTGTTTCTCTTCATCTTGCCATGTCAACTACCAGTACCGTTGCCATTTGCGCGTGATTCATGTGGCACTCTCGCACCACTGAGGATGCATTTGCGCGTTTGCGTGTTTGCGTAGATCTCTGCGCATCTCGCCGCCAGCGTTTTCTTATTTGAATTTCAATTTGTTACTTTCATGTTTCCTTCGTTTATTTGCTCTTGAAACTTTAAATAAAGGTTTAAATTTCAGCAGGTAATGCTCCAAATGGACGAATTAGATGGTCCTCATATTGAGGAGGTGTTCGACTCACCACGAAAAGAGCCGTCTGTTCTACGCGAACCCAATCAATATCCCAATGTTCAAAAACGAGGTTTTTCAAAATTCGAGATGCAGCTCAAAACGTTTGTTACATTCGCCAATTATTATTAATAACTATATATTTCCAGATTGGTCACGAGTCCAGGCTTCAACAGAGATGCTGATAAGATGACGGAAGCTATTGAGCTTATGAAGGCTCACACAAGAGAATTGGAACGAGAAGAACGAATGTACGGACGGAGTGAACAGTCGTCTGCAGCCATAGCAAAGCTTAGAGATAAAACTGAATCGTGAGTGTTCTCAATAATTTGTCAAGATATACATCTAATTCTAGATTCATCGAAAAGAGAGATACGGCGTTGGCTCGGTTCCACGCAGAGAGAGACGAGAGCAGGCGACTGGAGACAGCCCGTCGGCGAGCAGACTACACTGATATGGACATAACGGTACGTTAATATGAAGTTGAACTGGTCCTCATATTCCGTTTCCAGGCGCGTGAGAACCGAACAAGGTTGCCGTCTTCTTCGTACAGATCCTACGAACAGCGAACTCGCACCTATGATTCCGACGAAGAGGAATACGAAGATCAAACTTCCCGCTTCCGTTCACAGCAAAGATCTCGGTAAATTTTTATTTCTCTCTTGTGATATTCGACCGTGTTTGTAGTTCCAGATCTCCAATCCAGTCTCAAAGTTATCAGTCCACAATGAATATTCCCCGCCGCGACGATACTCAAAATCACAGAAGTTATCGAAATACGACAATGGCATCGAGCAGCCAACCGAGACAGCAGACGCGCGTGCGGATCGGAAAGAGTCGAGTCACCAAGACGACCGCCCGCAAGTGGAAGCCGGGAGAGAAAGCGATGCGAGAGATCAGGCAGTACCAGAAGTCCACCGACATGCTCATTCAAAAAGTGCGTTTTCAAAATGTTTAGAATTTTTATGAAATCTACAATTTCAGGCTCCATTCTGTCGACTTGTCCACGAGATTATGCAAGATGTCACCTCCTTTAGTTCAGACTTCCGTATCCGAGCAGAGGCACTTGGTGCCCTTCAAGAAGCCGCAGAAGCGTTCCTTGTCGAAATGTTCGAGGGTTCCGTTTTGATTGCGAACCACGCCAAGCGAGTCACTTTAATGCCAACAGATATACAACTCTATCGTCGTCTTTGCCTCCGTAACATGTAATCCCCATAAATCATAACCCCATCCAATATTTTTTGTCTGTACGCTGATGAAATCAATTTGTGCTATAGGTTTATTTTCGTGTTCTCCGTATTTTTTTTCTATCGTCCGAATATTCTGATGGCTCGCAGCTTCTGATAGACACCTTCGCAACATCTCAGAACGACTTCCGTGTTAGGATTCTGTTTGGCCCAATGTCTCACAGCCCTGTAAAAATTTGTTAATTTTTTCAAAACTTGGCTTTTCACCGACTTCACAATGGTCACAGCACGGGAGAGATGCCCCAGTTGTGCTTCCGCAAGAGCCGTGTACAAATAGCAACGAGCCAGAATAGTGGGGTCGCCATACTTTTTTGCAAGACAAATTTGATGAGCTGTTATTTTGGCAGCAGTTTCGGCCTGAATTGTTCATGCTTTGTGAATTGATCGGTGGCAGAATTCTAACGTATTTGCTGTCAAAATCGCCCATAGCAGAGTATGCACCGCCAAGAGTCGAGAGGTTCCACATGAGTTTTTCGAGTTCAAGCATATATCTGTAGAGATACTTTACACGCCGCTCCCATGCGATATCCAGCTGATCATACGTGTCTTTTATATCTATATCGACAAGCAGTACCTGAAAAATAACGGGTTTGTTGCTTTGCGAAATGCTCTGGTATTTTTTACCCTATCATCAGGAATGTCATAGAAAGCTCGGATTTGTGAATAAAAGTAATCTTTTCTGAGCTCGAGCAGGCTCAGAACTCCGTGCAAATCTTCCGAGTTGTGGAATTCAAAGCTTATTTTTTGGGAGGCTGAAACTAACTGTTAAGCATCAATTATACAAGCAGCATTACTTACAAATAGAAGATTCACTTTTGTTGTGTTGAAGCTCAATCATTTTCAAGTGTAAAAAGCCAAGAGGGACAAGAATTGATCGCTAAAAATGAAATTGGACACCCGATTTCGCAGTGAAAAATTGATGTTGAACGTTGAAGCAAACGCGCCCTACTGCACAGGCCGCCATTTTTGAATTGTTCAATTTACCGCGCGTTGTGAAATTGCTTAATTTTCAGAAATTTCTGTTTAAGTTTCAACATTTCCTCATTATTTTCCCAAAAAAACATAATTACCACAATTCAGCTATGGATACTAACTACAACCGCATCCGTCTCGAACAAGACTTGCCGGCTTATTACAAAAACTTCTTTCCTGTGAAACTCATCAGTAAATGGCTTCGTTATGGACCGAGTGAGTTGCAATGACGTAATGAGCCGTCATATAACATGATGTAAACGACAGGCTTCGGGGACTACTTCAAAAAACGTGAATTTGCATTCATTCTCGCGGGGGATGTGCATCTGAGATACCGGAGTTTCCACGACGAGCACTCACTGTTCACGGCGCTGACCAAGAATAATCCGGAAAAACTCGACATTGGAGCGGTGTACAATCACGAGCCGGTGAATAACAAAAGGCATACAGACTACCAAGCTGTTGAAAGAGAGCTTGTTTTTGATATCGATTTAACCGACTACGATCCAATCAGAAACTGTTGCAAGTGAGTGGAGCAGTGAGGGTCGAGTTAATTTTCATTAATCAGAGATGCGACTGTCTGCCCGAAATGCTGGAAGTTCATGGTGATGGCTGTGAAGATACTGGACTTTCTATTGGAGGACATGTTCGATTTCAAGGCACGCATGTGGGTATTTTCCGGACGGCGTGGTGTCCATTGCTGGGTTGGAGACAAAAAGGCTCGGATGTTAAACAACACCGCTCGATCTGCAATTGCGACGAGGCTCAATCTGTTCAAGGTATCAATTCGAATAGAAAATCTTTTATACAAACGATATTCAGAAAAATGGGCAATGTGAAGTGACAGAAGGGCGCCAGAAGATTACCCGGCTACCGCCGATGGTCAGTAGTGCTTATGAGCTGGCACTGAAAGACGGTCTCATTGAAGAGATGATCTTTGATCAGGGATGGCTTGATGGCGAGAAGTTCATCACGGAATATCTGGGTGCGACCGAGGCGCTTCAGGCCGATATGAAAAGTGCTCTCCCCACCTACACGACTCCACAAGAGAGATGGCATATGCTCCGCGGAATATTCGACGACAACTATCGAGGAACTTTGAACTCAAAAGATGGTCTTCTTGATATCGTAAGTACTTTATCTTTGCCCTTGAATTGTAACATTTCTTTTTTCAGAAAGTTCAAGGTCGCGATCGTTACGCATTAATCTACTTTGTTCTCCAGAGATGTTGGCCTCGCCTCGATGTAAATGTTTCCACAGGTGAATAAAAAAGACGGTCAAATTTTTGCCGATCGGTGTTCTTTGAACCGTAATCCCGAACGTGGGGCTACCATAACCGATTGGCTCCGGACCGACTAGCAAACATTAGCTGTCCCAGTGCTTATATAGTTGTTCTACGATGAGCAGCCGACGTTTTGTTGCCAGTGGCAATGAAAGACAATGCGAACAAAAGACGTTTCCAGGAACCAACCACTTGCTGAAGTCGCCGTTTTGTGTGCATCCGAAAACTGGGAATATTGCCGTTCCATTAGATATCGAAAAGATCACCGAGTTCGATGTGAGCCAATGCCCAAGAATTGAGTAAGTGATATGACGGAGTATAGCTTCAAAAATAACCATTTTCAGTCGAGTGGTCGGTGAGTTGGAAAGCCTTCTTGACCAAAAGGAAAAGAATAATGATGAGAACGAAGACGTGAAAAACCGGAAGGTTCTTGGTGAGCAGATACATATCAAACGACTTCGGTCTATATCGAACATTTCAGCATATAAGCACGGACTGCTTGCTCCGTATGTGGAAAACTTCGAGAAGTTCATCGCTTTATCGAGCAATGCCTGAACACCGAGTGCCTTCGATTTATTGCTGAATTTGTACTGTGGTGTTCTTCATTTTCTTCCGTGCATTGTTCAGATATTGCAAACGTATTCTTAGATTGTGAACCTTTGTAAACATTTACTCACGAAAATAAATACTCTCACGCTCTCTTCATCTCTTTTTCTCACTGCGCGCGTTCTAAAGTTGTCATGGAAACGGTGGAGGAGAGAAAGAAAAGGAGCCTCATGGGGGCATTTATCGAATATGGAGGAGAGCAATGAAGACGTTGTGATCGGAACTGATGCTGTTCTAAGCGACGAGGACGATGAGCCGAAGGTTAGTGATTATCAGAACATGCCCTCTTCTTACTTTCTACATTCCTCGTTAAACTTCGGTTTCATCACCGAATTGCTTTGGAAATTGTGTGTCGGGCAGACGTTGGTGGATAGAAAACCTCCTCAAATCGTATTTTTGACTTGAATTTCAGCCAGAGGAATTGGCGGCCGAAGCGGTACAAGAGAGAACTCCGTCGGCACCGAGAAGGGTCGAAATCCAGGACTCGAACACTCTGAACGCTCTCCTCTACCAGTACTTTGCTCAAGGAGACTACATTGAATGCAAGTCGTTGATCGGAGAGATCCAATCCAAATACGGCGGGCGGAACGGGGTCGCTTATCACGTGAGAGGACTCATTGCACGGACTGAAGGAGAGCTCGAGGAGGCGATGGAGTGCTTTCAGAAGGCGTACGAGATCTCCGGAAGGAACAAGAGGTACACTTTCCGGAGGGGCGTCAACAGACACTGTCTTCAGGTACTACTATGAGATCGGAAGATGCAATTTCTTGCTCGGTCGCCACCAGATCGCTGTGGAGCAGTTGAGTAAGGCCAGTGAGGTGATGAAGGACAATCCGAAAGTGTGGTACTGGTTGGCCAGGGCTCTTTACCACTTTCCCGCCGAGAAAATGCAAGGAAAGACGTTCAATCCGGTCGAGGCGGCAAGGACGGTGCTTATGAAGTGGGTGGAGCTGTCCAAATCATTTCAAGAATTGACAAAAATGTAGCAAGTACCGTATTCCCTCGAATAGAGCGGCACCCTAAGCGTTCGGGGAGAATTATTATATATCTTATCAATCTCGAGATATAATGATTCTCCGACAACGTTTGGGGTATCGCTCTGTTCGAGGAAATACGGTAAGTATAACTTATATACCTCGGGAGTCAGCGAATATTTTCTAAATATTTTTAGGAATGTATTTCTATTAACATTTCGAACACACACAAGTATAAACAATTTGAAGCGTTGCAGAATGATTTCGTTCAATTTAGGCATAATCTAGTATTCCATACCAAATTGCATGTTATAACTTGCTCAATGCTCTTAGAAAATGATTATTCTCTCCGAAACTCGAACATTTATCTTGATGAATACGATTAAAAATACAACAGCCACGGCGCCAAAAATGGAGAGTTGAACGATATAAAAAACAGAGTAGTAAAGTTTTCAGAATAAAAATTGAATTCAGACCGGATATTGCACGGGACGCGACTCTCGTCTGTTTCCTGGGAAGGCTCTGCGAAGAGCTCGGGGACACTCCGTCGGCAATCGCCGCCTACGAGAGTGCCCTCAAACTGCAACCCGACAACACGGAAGTGATGAACCTGCTCGGACTGACTTATCTTCGCATCGGAGACGAGGAGAACGGGTTCAAACATCTGGGAAACTGTCTGGCGTACGATCAGGCGAATAGTACGGTCAGTTGAGCGTCCACTGCTCTCGGAAACTTCCAATTCAGGCCATTCTCACACTCGGATCCGTTCTGCAGAAGCACACAGATCATGACGTGGCGTTGCACAAATACAGGTGGGCATCTCTGATCAGTGACTCTCGAAGTGGAACGTTTCAGAGTGGCGGCGGAGGTTTGTGACTACAACGGATGCCTCTGGAACAACATTGGCATCGCATTCATGGCCAGAAACAAACCGGCGGCGTCTCATTCGGCACTCAAGAAGGCGGCATTCATCAATCCGCTCAACTACAAGTGAACCCGTCCAGAACCTTCTCCTTAGAGCTTCCTCTTTTCAGAATCAGCTACAACTTGGGAGTTCTGCATGATATGATGAATCTGCGGTGTTCGGCTCTTCATTATATCAAGCTGTGCACCGAATTGTACCCTCAGAACGCGAAAGCCGTCGGCGCGATGGCAGTGGTCCTCTCGCACATGGGAGACGATAAAAACGCAAAGTTGGCCTATCGAAAGTCCATCGATCTGAAGCCGATCCCTTCAGTCGTAAGTACAACTGGCAAACTCAAATTGAAACGTGCTTTCCAGGTTCTAAACTACGCAATATTCGAGTATCGTCAAAAGGATTTGAGCAGTTCCTGGAAGGCTCTGAGCATCTACCGAAAGGTCGAAGAGGCCGGTGCCAAGTGTTCAGCGGTGAGCGAGTGAAATGAACGCCCCCCGCGCAAGGGTTTGATTGCAGAACAACCAGCAAACGGCGAGCCTTCTGGAGAGTGTGCTGAAGCAGTACTCGCACGACGACCCCCCGTCGATCACCCCCAACTGATCGCTTTGCTTTTGATGTGTTCGTTCGATTATTTTGCAAATAAATGATTCGTTACTATGGTTGTTTCTCGAGAATAATACTGGATTACAGATGGAATTGGACGAGCAGAATGAATTATTGAGAAGTTACGAAGACGATTAAAACACTCATTTTTCGTTGGATTTCTGAGAATACACTCTGTGAATTTTAAGCTTTTCCGGGAGGCCAACCGCCGTTTCTCTCGAGAAATCAATCCGTCCTCTCTCGTTTTTCTTTCTTTTATTCACCGCCCCCGAAACCGACCCGCCCACAGGTAAAAGTGTTTTTTGGAAGCCGAGCGCTCTGCGGGTTTAATAGACGTTTGTGTGCATGCGGTATCTCTTGCGTGCGCATAAAAAATGCGCGTTTTATCGACGCCTACTGTACGGACGAACGATAAAATAAGGGGGCGAAGCCTCGCCGCTCCTGCATACAGTTTCAGCCACCTCAACTTTGCGGTCGGCTCCACTTTTCTCACAGAAAATGCAGAGACGAACCACATTATGGTTTTTACTACTCTTCCAACCACTCCTCGCGGTCTCTCAGAATGAAACGACGGATGGCTACGAGTGCCAGATTGGCGCTGTCAATCCGACGGCTTCGAGCAGGTATGACTTCTTTTATTCCCCCGCCACGAGTAGTAGTTGTTCAGTGGGAATGCTTGTTTTAAACTCTACGACACTCCGAAAAGTTATCAAGATGCCCGCAGTCATTGTGTCTCCCTCGGGGGCCGACTCGCTGATAGAATCAACAGAGACGACTCGTCCATATATTCCGGTATTCCCTTCTTTCCCACTTCTCATCCCGTTATCTTTATCAGCGAATGCCGACTTGGAAGCGGGAAACGCGACGCAGTTCTGGGTGGGTGCGTCGAATCTCAAGTGCAACGTGGCATGGGAAGACGGCGGAGAGATCGAATTCAACGAGTTATGGGCTCCCGACTCGCGCTTCTACGCGGTGGCAATCGATAAGATGTCACTCGGAGGACTGTGGCATACTGTACCCGTCGGACACTTGCTTCCTTTTGTGTGTACATTTCAGGGAAAGCCCAAGGATGGTAAGAGAGAGAGAGTGTGAGAATGAAGAGACAGAGAGACATTCAATTACAGCTGCACCTGCAGTCGAAACCATGAGATCTCCTCCGAAAAAGCGACCTGTGAAGGAAGAGGAGCCAACGGGTAATGATTAGAAGATGATAGTCAATTGATAAGGAAGGGATTCCAGATGACGATATTGATGAAAGTTTGAATGCCGCTTTAGCCGATGAGAAGAAGAAAAATGAGGACGAAGTCGATGAGTCAATGAACGCGGCGCTTTCCGACGAGAAGAAAAAGGGGGAATCGGCTGCGTTGGCGGAGAGTAAATCGGCGGACGAAGCGACCGATTCGAAGAGAATCGCCGATCAGAAGGCCCTCAGTGTCGCAGCATCGGAGTCTTCCCAGGACGAATCGTCCGATGAAACCCTCGACGCTTCGGAAATCGCGATGCGCAAGGAAGTCGGACAAGCCGCTGCCGTGATGATGTCGCAAGAGATGGCCGCCCAATCGGAGAACTTCGATCAGTACACCGAGGAAGATCTGCTCGCAGCTGCCGCCACAATCATGGGAGGGTACTCGCTGAACTTGAACTGGGCGGAACGGAGCACACGAACCAGTTCGAGTTTCGACTCGCAGATGGATGAGAGGATGTTCAGTCTGGCACTGACGATAGCCGAACAGATGGTTTTGGCGATGGAGAGACGGCGGGAGAGCAGACGAGAGAGCAATGATTACAGTTCGGATCAGATGGCGATGGCGATGGCGGAGGTAATGGAGATGAATGAGACTGCGAAGAGAGCGTCGGAGCGAGAATCGAAGGATGACGACGAGGAAAGTGCATCGATTAGTGTGGAACAGAAGGCAAATGCAGAAGAGAAGAAGGAAAAGAAAGCAGAAGAGAAGAAGGAAAAGAAGAAGGAAGAGATAACGACGACGACGACGAAGGAACCGACAACGACTACAGAAGACGACATCGATGACTCGTTGAACGCCGCGCTGGCTGATCAGAAGAAGTCATCAACGACAGTAGCCCCCACAACGAACAAAGCGGATCTATCGGAAGTTCTGACAACTTCGCCTCCAGGGGCACAGGTGGTCGGAGCAGTGAGACCGGAGAGGAAGAAGAGCGTCGGTGGATGTCCGGCTGAATGGACGCAGTTCACGGCCAACTCGACAGCAGCTTCGCTTTGTTTCAGACGGTTCGACAAGCCGATGAACTTCGAGGACGCCCGACTTTTCTGCTCGGCAAAGGGCGGGCATTTGGCGTCGATTCACAACGAAAGACAACTTCTTCTGCTCTCCGGTGAGTACATTCAGGTGTCCGCTCCTCCGGAAGAGCACAATTACAGCTCTTCTGCACAACAACATCCCCGACACGATAAGCAATCAGACTTGGATCGGACTCAACCGCATCCATCAGAAGTACTACGTTTACGAGGACGAGACACCGATGGACTTCACGAGATGGCTCCCTGGAGCACCGAATATCAACGATTGCACTGTGGTGAGTGATATATTCAGGAGAGGAACACAAGAGATTCTGGGCTTCAGTTCACTGGAAACGAGCTCCCGAACTACCCGCACAAAGGAACTCAGTACAAATTCGGAGATTTCCCGTGTGAAAGGACACAGAAGTCGGTTCTTTGCGAAGTGTCTCTCGGAAATGGTAGGTGGTCACGAACAGAGCCTGAATATAGAAACAGAGAGCTTGTTTCAGACAAAGAGCCAACTGAGCCAACTTGTCAAGAGGGCTGGAGCTATTATTCGGACGACGGAACGATTCAGAACGGAAAGTGCTACAAGGCGAGTCATTGGAGAAGTCCATTCGTTCACTTTCTACCCGTTTTCAGCGAATCGACGAATCGAACAAGTTCCATGGAGCTCGCGAGGTGTGCCGGGCGGAGAACTCCTACGTGGCATCTGTGCACAACGAAGGGGAGTCGAGATTCGTGTCGGCGCTGCTGCAAACTGCCAAGAACTTCACTATCAACGAACAAACGTGGATTGGATACGTGAAATACGGGAGTGGATACGGATGGGAAGACGGGAGCGAAGGGCTCGCATTCGATCCGTGGACCGAGAAGTTGCCGAGAGACAAACAGTGCACTGTGGTCTGAAAACAGCCTCTTCGCGTGCCCTCTCCACAATCAATTCCATGTTTCAGTTCACCGGAAACGAGATCCACGAAGACTGTCGCAGCATGTTCCGATTCGTCAGTGTCGATTGCGACAAGAGTCAGAGAGCCGTTCTGTGCTCGAAACCGCCCATGAACGACGGTAAACAGCAGAAGACGTATTCGCATCCGATTCAATCTCCCATTCCAGGTGTTCCGTTCGTTTTCAAAGAGACCGAAAACACTTCGAAGGCCGTCTAATGTCTCCCGCCGCTCTTCAACTTCTCTTTTGAAAATCCATTGTTGCTCTTTTCTAGTCCGACGTTAGCCAATAAACCAATTTCTCAAGTGACAGTTTTGTGTCACTTTTGTCATCTGTAAAGGAATAAACGTCGGCTAGACTATGTTATTCTTCAAAAAAGTGCTCCAAATACCGGATGTCCCCAAATCTATTCGTTCCCTCGTTTATTTACTTAGTGAAGTGCCATCAAAATTAGCAGGGGCCGGTCAGACAGAAACGTCTTTAAGAGCAGGCAATTGATGTGTGCCATGTTGAAAAATATTCGCTTTCGAATATAAAATTAACTGCGTTTTTCACATAATTTTCTCCAATTTCTATTGTCAGGTTGCAACCATAAAATTAGACTACTGTAGTTGTAAAGATCAAGAGTGTTTGCGTACGCTGCATACCGTACACGTTGTCAAAAATCAGAAGTGCAGATTTCAAAATGCCGCCGTTCGTCTTGTCAATGGGGCGCGGTTGTGCACTCAATTAAATACGAATTTGGGCCGAAACTGTAAACAACTTTATTTGCATCCATTTCGCCTGGTGATTGTCTTTTTTCGTTTTTTTTTCTAATTAAATAATTTTCAGCATGCTTAAAAGTTTGCTCTCTCTTGTAACGCCCGGAAACAAAGAGAAGAAAAAGCTGGCAGTAGCAGGTTCTCCGACTTCAGCTTCTCGCCAAACAGACACTTCCTTCGTTTCCGAAGCGGATGTTTCGGTTCTAAACGACACCAGCGTCACGATTCCCTTAGAAGTGAGTTCGGCCATTCATCAAGTTCACAATTTACATCATTTGTAGGACGGCTGTGGAGACACAAGCTTGTCACTGTCACGGGTATTAGGCGACGCGTCATTCAGTTCTGTAAGCCGCAAAAATCGAGCCGTTTCTTTCGATTTTTGTCTGTCGGACCTGAAATCGGAAAAAGGTAAGTCAAATAAGATAACAGAATTGATAGACCCCGTTGCAGATGTCGTGGTTCGTCGGAGGAGCCTTCAACCAGCCACTCCATCGCCGTCTCCTTCAGATGCCGAACATTCGTTCATCGAAAACATTTTCGAGTCAGTCATTGCGATGCTTTTTATTTAACGTTTTGATTTTCAGTTCTCCAGTCCAACGAAACCGACTTCATTCAATGATCGGTGACAAGATTTACGAAACTCCGAGTAGTTCTCCGCCGCCGTTCACTAATAAAGCCAGTAAGAAATTGTAACTAATAAGTCTTGTATGAATAAAAACCCGGGTTCAATTTGTAATCAACAAGTTCATTGCTAAAAACAATTATTCATGCATCAGGATCAATTGGTGCTCTCGGAGACTTTGGGATTCCAACAGTTTGAATATTGAAGTCCAAGTCAGAATTGAGGGCAGCATTCAACGGACTGAGAGCCTCGTCTGGTTTGAATGCCGAATCGAATGCGGGAACAGCGAAACTTGGGTGTCCAAGAGAGAAACTTTCAGATCCAGGCTGAACCGGGACTGGTGCTTCGGGAGGAGTGGGGTTCCTGATCCAGAAGGTGGTTCCAGTTTGCGGTTGAGCAGTAACCAAATCGTTTTCAGGTACGTCTTGCGCAACTTCAGCAGGGCCTGAGATGACTCTTCCGATAATGTTTGGTTCGATTGGATTAGGAACTGGATCGGCGTTTGTAGTTGACGAAGGTGCAATGTCTGAACTTTGTGTGGTTGGTACCTCTGTTGAAGAGCTCGATGGAGCAATCGTCGAAGTAGTTGGCACCGCAGTTGACAGAGTAGTTGTAGTAGTTGTCGGTTCGGTTTGCGTCGTGCTGATTGTAGTGGAGGTTGACACAGTGGATTGAGTATGAGTGCTTGGGGACGGTGAAGAAGAATGAGTGGTCGCCTTGGTGACATCATCAGTGTTCAGATCTTCTTTTTCGGGAGATGGCTTCGCTGTTTTCTTATGTGCCTGCTTGCACGTGCAATAGCACTGTAGTTTGCACCCGAAGTTGAATCCATCGGGCTTTTCAGGGAAGTCGTCCGGCCAATCGCCTCGCGGTTCTCTCGGACGATTGTAACCTGAAATCAGTGATTACTCATGCAAAAGGGTCAATAAAGACATACCGCCTCCGAAGTATCCCATCGAAGAGACCAATGTGCAAACGGCGAACAGAAGGATCAGAAGACGCGTCATATTGAGAACAACGTCTCGAAAAACGCGATCACTGCGAATGGTCTACGGTCGTTTTATACGCAGGTACCGACGATAAACGATGAGTTTTGATGGCGCAGTTTGCACCTTTTTTATGATTTGAGGTAGCGGAAGCGACGCTGCACAGGCGGTGACGAGGTGACGATCACCGAAGAGTTCAACGATTGTAAAGTGAAGAAAACGAGTTTTATCGGACAACAGCAACTCAAAAGGCACAGAAAATCACTCATCGGGGTCGACGACAGCCCTCGGAGGCTTCGGAGTGCCGACTGTTTCGATGTCGAAATCATCGGATCTGTCGCCGGGATTCAATGGATCAAGAGCAGCATCCGGTGTGAATGGATCATCAATGGCCACTGTCACCAATAGCGGATCTCCCAGTTTAACGGTCCCTGATCCCGGGTTCACTGGTTCCGGAGCGTTGGGCGAAGTCGGAGATCTGATCCAGAAGGTGGTTTCGGTTTGTGGTTGCTCCGTGACCGTCAGAGTAGTCGTTGGTTTCTGAGTTGTCGTCATTGTGGTGACAGGCACAGCAGTTGTCGACGTCAAGATGTGCGTTGTAGTGATCGGTTCATGAGTAGTCGTTGGTTCCTGAGTAGTCGTCGGAACATCGGTCACTTTAACTGTCGTTGAAGTCAAGATTTCCGTTATAGTGACACGTGTCTGAGTAGTCGTCGGAGCAGTCGTCGTCGTGGTATCTTCCGCAGTAGTCACTGGCGCCACTTCCGTTGTGGTCGATGGCAAGATTTGTGTCGTAGTGATAGGGTACTGAGTCGTCGTTGTTTCCGTCACTTTGCCGCCACCGTCGCCACCATCATTCACAGTGACAGGCGGTGTCGTTGTGGCGACCGTCTTCTTCGTCGTCCTCACATCGCGTTCTTTGCATTTATAACTGAATCCCGGCGGATGCTGAGGGAACCGATCCGGCCAGTCTCCACGTGGAATTGTCGGTCCGTCGTCATTTCCTGAATCCACCTAGGTGTCCTCTTCTGACGAACCAGTTGGCACTTACTGGGAACGTATCCGATGGCGGACGTCATTACGACGGCCGTGGAGAGGAGAAGAAGGAGAAGACGAGGAGAACCCATCGCCAACGCAATTTACCGCACAATGCACGCCGATTTCTCTTTTATAGGCTCCGATTGGTGTGGAGGAACATCAAGTTTTACAACCGCCGTCTTTATGTTTTCCGTCGTAACTCGCGAAAACCTTTCGGGTTCTCGAACACAACTTGGGCCATGTTACGTGCAGTTGGGACCACGAGACGTGCTCCGCGTGACCTTAAGTCACCGCATCAAATAGTAATCTTGAGACAGGATTGTGCATCCCCTGTCTTAAATGTCACACTCCTAATTCCGAGTCTAATCTCTTGCGGCGCCGTTCTTTGGTCCGGGACGACGTGTGTCCGTCATCATCAAAGTACAACGACTTCGTTTGGGCCCCACGTCTAGACATGCCACAGCTGCTGCTGCTGCTGCTCGACCTCGCCGAAAACTTCACGGTTTCTGGTGTCTAATCGTGTGTGAAACCGCCGATAAAGTATCGCCCGTCTTCTGCTCTCCCTTCAGAATCACATATCCCCGATCTTTGAAGAATGGGATTGCGGACACAGAAGAGGAGCTATTCGCGGAGTGAGCACACACGATTTCCGGAGAATTGAATGAAATATTGAGTAGGTGAGGGGGATGGAAAAGACGCGTATTTACACGTTCAGCGAGAACTTTTCCAACGGACCAGAGATTAGAATCCTCCGGGCGGGAGCCATTTTGTTCCCCCCTGCCGTCTCGATAATCAGTCGGATTCGGTGCCATTCGTGTCCCTTCCGAAAACTCGATTACGACATGTTTCAACAGACATCGCCCTTCGAAGCGGAAGACGTCGTCGTCGTCGTCTCGTGACCGGCGAAAGAGTCGAAAAGATCGAACGTTGCTCTTCAATGCCCCCTCAATTTGCTGAATCTCCCTGCCGTGTAATTGCAGACAACACTCTCGGCCGAGCGATCAGTTGACGCCCGTCGGCATCAGAGTCTACTTGTCGAAAATGCAGGTGAATGCGCGTCTGATGAGTGACTCTTGGTCCCCTGAAACACTAAAGTGGCTGAGGGCACTTGGCGCTCTTTGACAGCAGCCATTTCAGATTGACGCGAGCATGCGGCACGTGCAGCAGACACTCGTCCCGTCTAGACGGAGCCGCTGCTCATTCGAGAAGAGGGCAATGTGTGCTCAAAGAGGGGGGCGGCGACCTGCAGGCTCCCCAGTGTATGTGTGTGACGGCGCGAGGGGCGCCCCCGAAAACGAAGGGCGTCGTCTGTTTTAAAATCCAATCTAAATTCAGCGACGACGCCGAAAATCAGCTGCGCGCCGAGGACTACGGTAGACGAGGCGATCGGTGTGATCTCTTTGAGAGAGTGAAGGACGTGTGGGAATGAGGAAGTGGACGAGAAGGACGTTTCGTTTTGTGACAGAGATAGGCCGAGGAGGAGGACAACTGTCTAGACAGGCATCGCAAAGAACGTTCAAGACGGCGGTCGACCGGAACAACAACAATTCACACTGCTCAACATGTATCTTCTCTTCCAGATTGGAGCCACAGATACATTTCCTTCCCGATTTGGATTCTGATCTCTCTCGGCTCAAAAAGCTTCTGGTCTATCTCGGAGGCTCTCTCTCTCTCTCTCGAGTGTCTCGTTGGTTCCCTTAGTACATCCTCGTCTCGTTTCGTCATTCGGCCCCTCGGGGGAGTCCTACGGTAGCGGCGGCGGCGACGGCGGCGGAGCGGGGCACGGGGAGTGCGGCGGCAAATCGAAGCTCATTAGAAAACACTTGGTTTCGCGTCGTCGTCGTCTCTCTCGCTCATTAGTTTTCGTCTTCTTCGCCTTCTCTCGTCGGTCTTTAACCCCTTCTATCCGTCCCGACGGACTTATTCACCGGGATCCGCCGCCGCCGCTGCTGATGAGTGTTGCTTGATGTATTACACAGCGAGCAGCGTCGGCAGCAGCCACTTCACACAACGACAAAGCGACCGGAAGCGAAATAATAAACCAACTATTATCATGTAGTTATGTAAAACATAATTTATTTGTCGCCTATCCGAAAGACACAGGAAAAGGAAAATCTATAGGACGAGTAGGCGGAGGAAATGCTCCGGAAGTAGAAACAAAAAGAGGGGAATACTTTGAACCGAGAAGAGAGGAGCGATGTTTCGGCCGCGTATATATATACACCGTAGCATTATAAACATGGAGATTTACAGTAGCAAGACAGCAAAGAAACGACAGGATAGGGGGGACTGTTATACGGAACAGGCGACAACCAATTGATGCATAGGGGACAGGAGTGAGCACTGTCGAGAGTATAATATGACAGCGTGGTTATAATATTTTAAATGAGATTAGTGTACACAGGGCTCAGAACGAGGACGACGATTCGTATCCTCTGTTCACATGGGCTCCTCCGGTTTTGGCTTTGCGGACGCACTCCTCCGCGTAGTCAGTGAACGAGATGGTCAGTTCGCCGTTGCTGAACGCCGTCGCGTTCTCGTCGTTCTCTCCGCCGTTCGCCTTCTTTCGCTCGTCCTCCTCTTTGAACCTCTCGAGCTCTTCTTCCGCCTGCAAATCGAAGATGGTATTAATAATTCTCTCTCAAATTCCGTGACGCGCGGAGAAAGAGAGTTGGGCGGAAGTCGTGACTAGTCTCGCTTCGCATATACGTTGTTGTTGTTGTAGCCAAAACACACGGCGGCGCCCAAGAGATCATGATATCAAAAACCGCGCGCGCGAGCTCCGTGTGGAAAAGCCGTGTGATCGTCGAAGAGTGTTAGTCATAGGTGTTCTGTTTTCGATGCCCAAAACAAACGGGAAGAGCACTACTGACCTGCTCAATGGAACGGCGTCCGGTTTTGACGAGTCCGGTGAGATCTTGTAAGCACGTGTGGCATTTGATGGCGAGTATGCCTCCTCCTTTGTATTCTTGCAACTGAAAAGAAGTGTCGTTGTTGTTGTTTTCGATCGGAACGCTGTTTCGTTGCTCCCTCATCTCCCATTCTCCCCCCTCCCGTCCGTTTCGTGGAACTCGAGCCGTCCGGCCGGCCCGCCCGTCAATCGGTCCCCTCACGTCTCAAAACGAGCAGACGTGCGAGTAGGCGGATGCACAGACGCTCATGATGTGCGAGAAGGCTCTCGACAAATTCGATTTTTCGTCGCCGTCTTCTTGCACACAGAACTGCGGGCACCCATGGGGCGAAGGGGTACAGCGCGAATGCCCGCCCGCGAGGACCAAAGTTCGCTCCCTTCCGGCGCCTCGTCTTTTATTCAGGCGCGTGCTCCCGAGAGACAAACTCTCTGCTCTGCCGAATCGAAGACGGCGGGCCCCCCATGATAGCCAGTGGGAAGGGCGGCGACGGCCGAAGGGGGGAGGGAGGGAAAGAAATGTGATAGGGAGGGGGTGATTCGATGGTCTCTCAGCCGGTCATAACGCGTACTGTCGACTTTGATTCGATTCGGTGCGCAAACAACGACGGAATAAAGTGTAGTTTCTGTGTGTGTGTCTGTCTGGCCGTTCGAATCAAAGCGCCCCCGCTGCTGCTTGCGTGCGCAGACAACTCACCCCGCGGAGAATAAGTGCGTATGAACAGTATCTGCACATGTGCGAGGCTGCGTGACGGCAACTGTCTCCGACGAACTGGGCAGCACGTTTCTCGCAGTTCCCGCATCGCTCCGTCACGTCGTCGTAGTAGTCCAACACGTATTGATCGCAGGCTTTATTCTGAAATCAAGAATTGTTCTCATTGCATCTTCTCGTTCCCCGTGGATTATTCAGAGAGGAACTGAATCTTTTTTCGTCTAGACAGATAGATATAATTATGTAGACGATCGCAACACTCGCGCATTAGACGCCCTGCTGCGCGCAAAGAGAGTGTGGTGTTCGAGGAGAGCCGAGAGAAGAAGAGGAACGCTAGACGGCGTTGGTCTTTGAGGACACATTCCGGACGACGACGAAGGACACGCCAAATGTTGCGACGATATTATATTCTCTTGTTTTTTCTCGGAGTTTTCTGAGGAGACTAGACACATGTTTGTGAGTACGCGAGAGAGGAAACAATGCAAACAGACAGCAGCCAATCGATCTTTAGTTCACAGAACGACACAAATTCTGTTTCGTGTTGCTGCTTCTGCTGCTGCTGATAAGATAGCGGCGGCGGCGGCGAGAGTGTCTGTTTCGTGGCAAACAAGGCTCGAAAAGGGGAATAAGCGAGAAGCTGGCGACGTGTCGGTTCCGAGATCGGAAAGTGCGCCCCTTCGCTCACTGATGCTTTATTTTCAGAATCTCTCTCTCTCGGAAGCAAGTCAGTTCGTTCGTTCGCGTGTTTGTTCCAGTTGCCTTCCTCGGAAATTGGCTGGTCGGTGGGGGCAGACACACCAGAACAACACGAGACGACATTCTTTGAGCTTTGAGAGAGCTGTTCTTGGCCCCCCGAACGTGGGGGGAGCGAAACAAAACCGTCGAAAATAAGTACGCACGAGAGTGTGTGTGTGTGTCTGAGTGACGGCGCTCTCCGCGTTCATGTCACTGTCTCGCGGTGGCCACAGACAGACATGTGACTCAAACCAGCGCTCTCTCTCTCGCTTTCTGTCTGCTGCAGATTCCTGTTTGATGTCATCGTCTGCTGTTTGCACACGTACAGTACTGAATAAGTAAGTAGTCTCTTCTCGACACAGAAACTTCGGAGTACGCTCATAGTTCCGTGTTGCCCAGGAAGAGCCGCGCATATAAAGAGGCAAAGCGTGCTTTAATTAGGTGCCGACCGACTCTTTTCGCCGTGGTTTCCTTCGGTCGCTTGCTCTCGAGGAAATGTTCATCGATTCGGAGGCATTTGCATAACACACAGCCGAGAGAGGGAGCGGCCCGCGCTGCCGCGATTCTCTATGTTTTGCTTCTCGCATTTCGCCGTATTTTGAACCCAATGAATGATAAGGCACAGTCAGTGGCGTGGCTTCTTTCGCTTTCTCGATACTCGCATCGTTTTCTTAAAACGCGTTCTTCTGTCTGAGTGTGTATGGGAGAGAGGTCATAAAAAATTGATCAGCGTTGTGCCGATTCACGAGACTCTTGGATTTGCAACGGAGGGGCGCGCACACAAACAAATGTCAGTGGGGACAAAAGGCCGAAATGGCAGAGGAACACATACACAGAAAGACGCATGGTTAGCTGTTTTCGGAAAAGAAGAAGAAGAAGAAGAGCTCTCACCATTTTCTCCATGACCTGCGACGTGCACGTGGGAACGTTCATCGCATCGAAAGGTTCATTTCGTTGACGTTGAACCGATTGCGATTTGCTACGTTTACGAGGCTTCGAGCAGTCGGGGGCGATCGAGCGACACGGTTCCTGTTGCATTTGTTGTTGGCGTTGTTGGGGTTCGAGAAATCGGAGATAGGGTATTTTGTTGTGTAGCCAATCGCTGACCATAACTGGAAGAAGAAAAGCGAAACTATTTGTTTTCGTGGTGGGAGACACAAAAGGAGACACGGCGACACGTACGCGATGTAATCAAAATAATATTAATAATAATGAAAAAAAAAAGAGGAAGGAAGGAAACGAGAGCGTACGTAGACGGACAAAAAAGAGCCAGACATCGCCAGACACAACCATTAAATAAACAGCTGGGGCGGCGGCGAGTGTTGAGATAGTCGAAAGTTGGTAAGTGCAGTGATTTGAGTGAAATGTCGGAAGGCGAGAGGATGAAGAAGAAGAAGCATATGTTGTAGTTGGATGAAGAATGCAAAAAATAGATGAAGTGAAGGCGCGAAATGGGCAAGCGAGACGGGGGAGAAGGCGAAGAAGGCGGAGGAGGAGAAGGAGGAGGAGGTATGGGAGGGCATGCAGTGTCGGATGGGGCGGCGCCTGCGAGAGGGGTCGGAACTCGATAGGGTCGGACACTGCAGCCGTCTAGACGTTGTCTGCGTCTCCGCCGCGTCTCTCACTAAAGATTAATGTGTAGCCACCGCCACCACGGGCCCCCAGTGTCTCCCGCGCTCCGTGTCCGCCCCGCGCCGCCGGTGCCGATCATTCTACACACATCAGCGACGGCGCCGTCGTCGTCGCGGAAGAGAATCTCTTCCGTCGTCGCTGTCGTCGTCGGATGAGAAGTGGGGGAGACATGGAGGCGGCGTTCACGGCGACGACGACGACGACGGCGGCGGTGGCAGTGATAAACAAGACACAAGTGGGGTGGTTGTTGGTGCCAAAACTGTCTGGCAATTAAAGATCAGCGAACGCTTCGAAGGACGCCACGCATCACTATCTGTTGTCCACAGACGGCTGTTACAGTGTCCGCGGACACACTGGCAACCGATCGAAGCGAACGTAACAAAACATCAACTGACTGTTGTGTACTGTGAGAGAACACACATAGGTGTCAACAAGCGGAGCGAACGCACGGTTTAGAGGGAGGAGATTAGGTGTTGAGAGTATCGGATTAGAGATGAGAGAGAGGGTCCAATGGGACTGACTCGATCAACTTGTTCCGTTCCATCATCAGGATTATATAAACATTCTCACAAGCCGAGTGGTCATCGGGGTACGGTAGGTGGGGGGAGTGTCTGGCAGACGGCGTCCATCTTCTTTAGTTTCACTCGGTCTCGTAATCTGTCTGAGCCTCTCGACGTCTTCCGATGACCAAGAACTAGACGAGTGCATGCTTCGTCTACTCTCTCTCTTCTTCTTCTTCTTCTTCGACGACGACGAGGTCTTCTTCCGCTTCTCGACACAACTTTGCGTGACCGAATGCAGACCGGACATGGACCGAAAGATTCAGAAGATGGAAAGTAAAAGGGATAGAAGAGGGGGGGGGGGGATGTCTAGACACGAAAGAGGAAGCGATTCTCCAGACAGGATCATAATCAGTGGGAGAAGAAGAGACGGTTGTGGTGATTTCCAGAGAGGGGTCTAGACACTGTCCACGAGAGACAACAAGCATGGCCCGACGACGCCCCAGACACGCACTAGGTTCGATCAGAGAGCACAACACTTGCGGAAAGTGGAAAGAGGTGGGAGAGAGGGAGAGAGAGGATAGTCCCCCGGGGGGTCAGTGGGGGACGAGCAAAGCACACTCTCTTCTGCTGCCGAATGGTACAACTATGCGTCGGGGAGAGGCAAGTGCTCCTTCTAATTTCCATTCCGGTCCTCCCCTCTCTTTCGTGTTTTACTCTGTCTGGCCAATAATAGGCTGAAAATAGAAGGGGTGTGTGTGTGTGGACTCGAAAGTATACTGTCCGAGGAGAAGCGGAAATTGTGCTCTGCAGGGGGCACGAGAAGGGCGCGAAGAGGGCACGTCATCCCGTGAGTGCGTGTTTCGAGTGAGCACCGTAACACTCTGAAATGGCACTTGTGGTGACTCGTCTCCGAATTCCGGTTCTGTCTCTCGCGTCTAGACATGGTTTATGACTCGTAGTCGCCGATCGTTGACACTGTTGGCTTGCCCTTTCCAACATCACATATCAGGTAGACAAAACAGGAGCAGACGCCGTGCGAAGAGCGGAACACACATCAGATGATTCCATTCGGCTTCACCAACTCTCTTCCAGATCTCTGCTCGAGCGAACAAGTGTTCACTTGCAGCTCGTGCGTGTGTGTGTTTTGAAGTCTCGCCTAATTCCAACGTCAGTCTCTGTCGGACGACGGCGACTTGTCGGTGCCAGTGTTTTCAGCTGCCGCCGACGTTGTAATTGAGTGTTGACAAACAAAACGCTCACGTCGTCTGGCCTTTTGATTTCCGCCGCCGCCGCCGCCGAAGCGCTCAAGTCGTCGGTGTCGCCGTTCAACGCACCAGGCCTCACAGATCAAAATCACGTCAATCCAAATAAACGAGAGTGAGGGCGTCTGTCTAGACTTTTTGCGAGACGAGATTGCAGCTGATAACATTGGTGCCTGCCAGACGGGGGGAGATCAGAGTACGGTTGGTACCCGGATATGGGAGACGGCGTCTGTGTGTTTCCTCTGTTCTGTCTGTTTCCTCTGCACGTCAATTGTCAACATAGTTCGCCTCCCAACACAAACACAGAGTAAATATTTTTGTCTGGAGCGAGCCGCTGCTAATGCATTGTAGTCATAGACGGCAGAAGACCCGCAAGATCAAGAGAAACGTTAACAGAGAACCACATATAAAGCTAGAACGGCAAGAGAGAAGACGTCGAGGGAGTGGAATTGGAGGAAGGAGAGCGTTTGGGAGTTGAGTGTGAACAGCGAAGGTTTCCGACTCGTCGCCAGTTTCAGAGAGTACTGAAGGGCAGAGAAGGGCTTCTGGGAGACGTGGTCGGAGAGCATTGCAGACAACTTCCGCGCGTTTTCAGAGTATCTGCAAGTGACGTTATTCGTGAATGTTCCCTCTGCGAATCCGTTTTACATTGGTTTCAACGCTTCTGTGATCGCTCCGTAGACTTTGTCAACTGTCAGATCGAGCTTGTCGAGCGTCGTCGCCATTCCGTACCTCTGCGCTCTTTTCGCGTTGATCTTTTGATCTGCGAAGAGCGGCATCAGGACAGCTGGAATACCGGCCTGGAAATAGGACAAACAGCCTGATATTCAGTCACGTTTCCTCAAAACCTGCGCCGCTTCGAGGAAGGAGTTATAGCCGCCGTGCGCGATCATCAACTTCATGTTCGGATGTCGCATGATGTCCTTCTGCGGCAGCCACTTCACCAGGTGCAAGTTGTCCAACTCCTCCGCCCCCGCCACCGACTTCTCCATTCGCCACAAAACTGTGTACGTGTTGAGCTTCGCGAAAGCGCCGAGGAACGAATTCTGAGATGTTCTTCGTTTTCAGTCGAAATACCCAAACTCACAATCATCTGGGCGGGCATATTGGTAGTGTTCGAGACGGTTCCGAGGGAAAATACGATGAGTCCGTCGGACGGCTTCTCGATTATTTCCTCTAACCACGGCTCCATGACCACTTTCTTTCCTTTCCGGACACCCAGCTCTCCGGAAAACGCAATGTGAAGGGGGAGCGGGCGAGGGAAGTCGAGCATCCGGTCGCCGTTGATGAGCAACGACGGAACAGTGCTCTTGGCAAGATCCCAGAGATCATCTTGATCAGCTCCAACCAACTCTGAATGATCGATTGTTTTGATTTGAAATACGTGAACAGTATCAGATTTCAATAAACATCTATCCGTATGGCCAACTCGAAATAAACAGTTTGGAGTCCCTCACCTCGATAGAAAAGGTTCTCATCGACGAGCAAATTCTGTGGAAGATTGACAAAGTCGAGAAGGGAGAGGTGCCAAAGGGAATTCTGCACTCGATCCATGAACGACTGCGAGAAACCGGCGGAAGAGAGAGGGTGCGGGATCGAGGACGGGATGGTTCGGAGACCGAGTTGGACGGCTGCGAAGTCGTAGATCGACGTTCCGTGGGTGATCCAGATCACCTGGAATGTGGAGTTATGGGATCTGAAGTTCTGGTGAAATCATCTTGAACGCCGCTGATAGGGATATCTTCGGTATTCTACGTTCCAGAGACCGCCCGACGTGGAAAGCTGTGATACGCGCCACTACGGCAAACTACGGATCGTCTAAGTGAGTGAGTAACTGCGCGTGAGTGCTAAGACTATCTGCTTTACAAAACTGTGTGTTTTTCGATGTGAATTTGTGGCTAAGTAACCGAAATCAGTTTTTTCATCGACGTGTAAAAGTCCATAAACGTTGCGAACACTATCGGATTCACCCAAAAAGACACTTTTGACGAGAAAATCCATTCGGTCTCGTTGAGAATGTGTGTTATTTATTTTTAAAAACGTCATTTCTGTCAGTACAAAAATGAGAAATTCCCTTCAAAATCCATTCCAGCCGTGGAATGGATTTTCTCGTCAAAAGCGTCATTTTGGGTGAATCCGATCGTAGCAGAGATCGAAAATTCAAGAAATTAACTCAGACAGTCGTCTTTTTTCATTAGGTTCTCCTCTTCTCTCTTTCCAACTTCTATCTGATTCGATCCGTATCTCTAACATCTCCTACGGAACCGTTTTCAACCTATTGAACAGCGGTTTCAGTAGCTTTTAAACTAACGTTTCTTATACAATTTTTGAAAAAGGAACCACCAGAAACATTCAAATTTCAATTTCCTCTCTCCCGAACATGAGTCCAAAACGGGAGAATCGTAGTTCGACTCCAAAGAAGACGTCAAATATCGAAATCCGGGAAGCAGCACAAGTCATAGAAACGACATACAATGGAGGGTCTCTCCCATTTTTAATGATGTGGATGTGCTGCCTTTTTCTTGTGATTTGTGTTCACCGAAAACACTCACACAAGCGTCGCTCCTAAATCTCTATCGATAGAGATCTCTGTCCGTTGCCGCTTTTGTGCTGCTGCTGCTGCTGCGACACTTACCCGTTTCACATTCATCTTCTTCGCTATCGCCAGTGGACACAGATCGTGGAAGTGGGCGATTGCGACGTCGAAGCCGTCTTTTCGAAAGTTCTCGTAAACCTGAAATGATTTGTGTTCACCGAAAACACTCAATTCGGAAATGAGAGTTGAAGCAGTGTTGAATGGAATCACGATTCCGGCGGTTTTCTTCCGGATTCCGGCATCGCGATTCCGCAAAACACTTTTATTTATGACAAATTATCCACTTTTTTCAGCAGTTTTCAACCACAAATGTTCTAAATTACAGTCATTTTTCGAAGGTCCGGCAATTTTTGGGATTCCGGATTTGAAAAAGGCTCATTCCGTTCCGTCTGTAGGACATAGTCTGTACTCGTCGGATACCTGTTCATCGTGAGTGAGCATCTGCTCGCACGCCTCCACTCGCATGTCCTTGAACTCTTGACCCGTCCACCAGAGATCGTGAGCGTCTCCGGAAGAGAACATCATCGACTGGAACACCTTGAGTCCTTCCGTTTTCAGTGTGTCCGTGAAGTGGATCGGGATGCGGTACTCGACGACGCCCTCCGGCAGCTTGTTGTTCCCCGTGTCGAGCATCGCCATCTCCATCTGAGTCCACATTTTCACATCGTGACCCAGGAATCTGAACGTTTTGCATCATTCTCTTTCACATCCACTCGTTTACCGGAGAGTCTCTGCCAATCTGTAGTTGAAGAGAACATGAGAGTTGGTGAATCCGGGCACGATTTGCAGAATTCGAAGTGAACTGACAGTGTGGAGAAGAATGGAGAGAACGAGTGAGAGAGACGAGTGGAGACGCATGGCAACAGGCGCCAACTGTGAGAACGAGAACGAAGAAGATGAGGTGATGGTGGTGGGTGATGATATTGATAACGATGATGATAAAAAGAGAGATAAGTGCAGCAGCGGATGAGGTGATCTGCAGAGAGAACGAGGCATCGATCGACCGACGAGGGGTCGAATGATCAGTTGCAAGGAATGCGCGGCGACAACTAACACATTTTATTGATACACATCAATTGTTTTAGTTCGCGGACCCGTGATACGATGACTTTCTCGTTGTTATTCTCATTCGGGAATCGGAAAAGAGACCGAGTAGGACTGCGTGGCCGACGTTTCGAATCGTTTCCTCTTCATGCTCTTCAGCCATAACTTCATTTTGTTCGGCTTCTTTCCAGCGGCGATCATCTTGTTTTCCTCTTGTTTCAGATAGGAAATCTCTTCCATTCTGGAAATTATAAGAGATTACATGAGCCGTTTTACCACTTCTCTTACTGAGCTGCACTTCCAAAGTGATACTTGAGACTTCTGGTGTCGTCGGAGTCCAGCGGTTTCACCGATCTTCCCGTGAACACGTCGGGTTTCACCTCGGGAAGCTGATCGTAGGCGTCGTCGACGGAAGTGAGGCCGATTGCGAGATTCCTGTCGATGAGCAGGTTGCAGTCGAAGTCGTCGGCGTCTTCTCCGAACGGATTGAGCAGTTCCATTGCGACTTTGAGCCAGCCCATGTAGAAAATGAACTCGATGATCGTCATGAACGGAATGTAGAGGTCCACCTCGGTCTTGTTGTGTGCGTCGGCCGAAATGAAGAACTGCCGGGTGAAGACGCAGAGGAAGAAGTACGTGTGAACGGCCATGTTCACCAACTGCGGGTACATGAGTGGAATCGGCACCCAGTCGTACATCGAGACAGTCGTCAGAGCCGTCCGGAACTTGCTGATCTCCTGTGCAATCGCATTTCTCGCATTGTCTCCGTCGATGCTCTTCTCCGCCTTCGCCACGTTCAACAACTCGAGTGCCCAGTTGAAACTGACCCAATACTTTTGGTATCTCGACTTGATCGCATTGAACTTTTCGAGTTCGTGGGGCAGCAGGATGCCCGCCTGAGCGATGGCCTCGAGGGTCGGGAATCGGCGACGAACGCCGACGTGAATGTCGCGGAAGACGAGGCATTGAGAGAGAACGCAGTATCTGGAAATGGAGGGAGTGAGGGAGGGAGTGGGAGGGGGCGGGGGCACCTGATGATGTTCCTCCGGATCTGACGAGCCCTTTCGTCTTTGCCTCGAACGTAGGCTGACACGAAGAGAGCGATACTGAAATAGGATCGTTCGGGGATTTCGAGAGATTCAGAGCCGACTTGTCGATGTTTCCGAGGCTTGTGTAGAGTTTCAGCCACCTCCGAATGATGATGTTGCAGAAGAATCCGAGGACAAAGTTCAACGGAAGATAGCCCATCCGCGCATCGCAATACTCGCCGAATCGTTCGAAGAGGCTGCAAGAACTTTTGCACTTTTGAAGAAGAAGGACGCTCTTATCAAACACATTCCACGGTGCTCTCAAAATAGAAACCGTCACTCACTTATTAATCAATCAACACCTGATCAAATCATCACTTACTCTTTCTGATTCCTCGTCAGTGCGAATCGATAAATGAGCGAGACGAAGGTGTAGGCGCAGATCCATACGATCAACTCTCTGCAATCAAGACAAACACGTCACATCACACGCCCCTCCGCTTTTTTACGAGCTGTCAGCCCACGAATCCCTGATAAACCGGCTGATAACGGACGTGACTCGTGCTCTTTTTAACGACTTCTGATTATGGGTGGGCAGGTAGTATACTCACTTGTAAACAGCCTCCCACAGAGATCCGCGCCATTTGAATATCATTCTGATGATCATCAGACTCTTCGACGTCGCCAAATCATAGTTATAGTTGTAGGAGAGCTCTTTTCTCTGAAATCGGAACATTGAGGAATCAAGGGGGAACGAAGAAAGAAATAACTGACTTTGAAAACATCGGGAATCTCGAATGGCCACTCGCCGAAATCGAATATCTTCGGCGGCTTCACCGGCACGTCATCAGCTCCTTTCGAGTCGTTGTTATTACTCATTACTCGCTTGAAAACACGAGAGGAGTGGCCAGGCGGGCGCGGAGCCCTTCTTTTATAAGACTCCCCCCGTTTTATCACCTCCTTATCACACCTCCTCTCGCAGGTAAATACTACAGCTTAGTTTGTCTTTTCCATCGGTTTTCAGGCGGAGCGAATGAGAAGAAATCAGCTCATTGCGTTTAATAATCGTGTTTTTCGATTGAAAAGAGTAACACCCAAATATCATTTCTTCGCCGTTTTCGACATTTTCTAAAGGCTTTTAAAATAAATAATTTTGAGAAAAGAAAAACAAAAAAACATTTTCGATGCCGTCATTTGCGTCGGAACCCTTCAATTTGCATCATTATCATCCGGTTTATCAGCTTATCATTGTCTGTAATTGAATCTTGTCAACATTTCCAGAACGACGTCACGTTGAACTCTCGGGAACTCCTATCTTATCTGCATCCTCCCACTCGATAACGTCACCACCCGATTCGGTAGTTCATTCCGCAAATGCCGGCGACTCCTCTCTCTCTCCTCGGAAAAGAATACATCAGGGAAATTAATGATTTTTCTTGGTTCTGACCATCGGTTTGTTATCAGTACCGTCCGGACCGGATTATCATTCTATTTTCGGAGCAAAGATGTGCAATTGTAACTCAATTCCGGAACAGAACAAGTAATCGTGGCTTAGAAGTGACGAGAGCCGTCGAACAGCGGAAATCATCCCAGTGATGCAAGGAAGTGGTGGGGTCATACAGAAAGAGTGAAAGAAAAAATTCATGGGGAAGTGGGCAATAGCAATTTGGACAACAAAATAAGATAGTTTAACAGATTGGGAAATGAATAAGTTATCAATGATTATTTCGCTGAAGACTCTTCTCCTTCGACTTCTTCTTTCTTCTCATCTTCTTCATCCCATACTTGTTCTTCTTCGCTGTCTTCTTCGTCCTCGTCGGAACTCCATATGATTTGAGAAATTATTTTCATTTTTGCTATTGTGGACATTATGAGCTGACGGTTTCCTGACGATGCAGCGGCGATCAATTGCTTCAAGACACTGAAAGTAAGCAATTAAATGTGTTACGAAGACAGTTTTTCTTACTTGGAAAGAGGGTGCAAGTCTGCATAAAAATTGCAGAGCAGACGTTCGGTCACAGCCAGGATTGATGTTTTGTCTTCAATGGTGCACTCGACTTCGTCATTCCATGTCAACAACATCATCTCGATGTATGGACGGACTGGAATGAAAATTATATTTTGACCGCGGCATTTGGAGAAACACAAACCCAAGTACGAATCGTGGTTTATTCCGCGGAGCGCTGCGTTCGAAATGAACATCTTCCACAGACTGTACATCTTCTCCGTGTACACGTCTGAGTCTTTCCGTCTCGCGAAGGCAACTATCAAATTTTCGATGTCCTTGGTGCCTGGGATCATGTACTCGAGATAATCGGATATGTCCATCAAGCAACTGGCTTCTTTTGCACACTGTCTGACGTCATTGAAGTTCTTCTCTAGCATATCATCCAGACTTTTACGATTGAGACAGGCGTGGCAGTGGCATTCGAAACCGGAAACATTTGCCAGAAACTCCTGAAAACCATCATGTTATCACCTAATTTCAATTCTACCATTACAGTTCTTTGTCTATAGGTGTGCTGATTGTATGTGACTCCGTAGGTGTCGACGAGCTCCTCTCCAGCTCTCACACCATGACTCACGAACACAAATGTATTTCGGACGAAGCTGAAGCGTACATTCAAAAAATGTCAGTGATGCGATAAACTTACAACGCAGACACATTCGGAGTGCACGAGTGATTGAAGATGGAAGCAATTGGAAACAAACCAGTCCCTAATGGAGTGTTTTCATTTCTTCAATTACATATACGTAAGCAGAGTAACCGTTCTCGTTTCACTCACTGGCTCTCCTTCTGCTCAATACTGTAAATTGTATGCGCGTTTTTAGCGCATCTCTCAGCCATTATCCTTAGCGCTCTTGTGAACGTGATCAGCCGCGTCTGATGCTCGAGTCTACCCCAATTCGGATCCTAAATTTTTGGATTGAGAGGTAACGGCATATAACTGACAAACCGACATTTTCCAGAGAGGTCACAATTTTCTCAATCGCATCTTGCACAGATTCCATTTTAAAAGTCTCTCCAATTGATGAATAAGGGGTTAGTTGATAAACCGCCGATATATCAGAAGTCGAGAGCGACGTCGGAGCTGCTGTTGGAACTTCTATAATTCAGAATTTAATCGATTCGCAATGGAGAAGGGAAAACTACTCGGATCATCAGAATGAAGTAATGCGGCGATTTCGACGAACGGGTAGGAGAAGACAAGATGGGCGGCGAGTTTGAAGATTCCGAGGTGGTCATAGTCGCCACACGCCAATTCGTCGGGTTCGTAGAACTCTTCGCAGTTTTTGCAATAACTAAAAAAATAAATTTTACATTTTCAGTAGTGATCCGGAACTCACGCGAACCCGTTGTCTCCGATGGATGCAAGACACGCGTAGCACCTATCCGGATCCACATTCACTGTGATTCCTTTCTCGACGCACACAACTGTGCCGAGCGGAATGTCTTGAACTGCTTTCACGAATCGTCCCCTTTTCCGGTCCCATCCTACTGTCACCTTATCACACAGCTGTGGAAAGTTTGCATTTGGGCGGAACGATGAGACCGTTACCATCCTAGAATAAAAATTAGGATAACTTTTCGATTACACTTCCCTAAGAAATACGGAAGATGGTCAACTTGACGAGTTAGATGTGACACAAAATGATTTCGCAATAATTTATTGTTGTTAGAACAGGAGATGAAGAGAGTGGACATGAGAAGAAATTCACAAAACTTGAACAAAATACACGCATCCATGAGAACGATTAATTTTAGATGCCGCAGGACACAATCATCCTGAGCAACCATGGCAACCGCAATGGACACATTCAATAACGCGCTCCGCGTCGAGCTTGCTTTTGGGTACACGACAGATGCAGGCGGTTCCGAAGTTACTGTCACGAGTCTGCACACATCTGGAAAAAAGGAAATTACTTACTTGTATCTTTATCGGAAACTTACTTAACACAACACAAATTTTCGTATCCTTGTTTCTTCCATTTGGCAATCAGTGCCGCATCAGCGAACTTGGCTGTCAGACAGAATTCATAAAGCTCCCTTGTAATCTCGGCTTTTTTGTAGTACATGTCATAAATATAGCGTGATCGTTGATGATGAATTCTGCAATGAAAACATCATTTCAGAAACGATGGCTTTGCTGATTACCTGAAAATTGGCCAGTTGATTTCGGTTTTACGCTTTCCTTCGTGTGGTTCTGTTTCAGCTTCTCGCATTTTCGCCTGAAGTGTTTCATTAAGAAAACTGTTCAAAAAAGATGATTACCTCAAACTGTTCCAGAGTAGGCTCGATTAGATCCCATCCCTCTGGTGGTGGTTTCCGTACTCTACGCAACTTCGTGGCCAGGGACATTGTCTGTAAATACAAATGTTTCATCGACCGAATACAAATACAAATGTTTCATCGACCAAAATGGAAAGGAGACCGCAAAAAAAACGATAAAAATATACGAGGGTTAAGTAAAGTGTTTAGAAAAGGTACAAAATTCGAAACACTGCCGTTCAATGGAGCGTCGTACGGCGCGTTGTTTAGCTATTTCTTTCTATGGAGACGCAGGACTGAAAGTGGGAAAGCACACAGCGTCCTAGATCGGAAATAGGATTTCGCGCTTTCGTCTGGCGTCTCTCGGTCGAAATACTCTCTCGCCGCCTAAAAAATTTCTAAAATTTCTTTTGAAGATTTCCGGCGATTTTCCATATTAAATGTGGAAAATCGAATAAATACTTGTAGAAAAAAGAACTGAATGCTCGATTTTACTAAAAAATTTTTGTGAAATTACGTATTCACACGTTTTGAGCGATTTCTAAAAACAACAATTTATAAAAACTGCATCAATTCTGTCGGTTTTCAACTTTTCGGGACGTTCGGTAGCTTAAAATGTGCGCAAGAGAACCTTTTATAATCCGTAGACACCAAAAAGTGACGAAAGTGGCCCGGCTTCTTGGAATTTCTCAGAAACTGCCGAAATCGGTTGCTTCCCGTTGAAACTTTGAGAGTCATCAACTCTGCGAGTACGCGACCAAATTTCGCGTTCTAAAAACCAATCGGCGTAGAATTTCATGCTTTACAAATGTCAGAAGACTTTTTTTGAAAAAGAGCTTTCTCCCCTCAAACAGGGAAAGCACACATAATCGGGCGGCGAGAGAGTGTGTGGAGAGAAGAGACGCAGACACACGCGAAACGCGTCAGTGAAGGCGCATGGTTTTCGCGGGATTTTCCTATTTCCGATCTAGGACGCTGTGAAGCAGGCAAACCTGGAAACGTTCAATCTCAAAATATCGATAGAAAGGAATTAGAGTGAACATGGAAACAATTAGATAGTGAGAACAACTTTTAATGCATTTTTTAAAAGATCTTATTATTTACTACGCTTGGTGATACAAAATGTTCAGAGCACTGAAAAATTATATATATATATGAAAAATTATATATATATAATATATAAAAACTGTTGGAAAATTATAAATTTTCGAAATAAACACTATGTCTGCTGACACTGTAACTGACGCGCATTGCGCGTAAAGTATGATGCACGTACGCATTTTTGAATATTTGGCGCGCCTACAAAACTTGTTTTTATTCCACAATATCGTCAATTTTATGTTTTTGTTTTTCCCTGAAACCTTTGCAGTGCACTCTGTTAGAGTTAGTTGAAAGTACTTTGTCACAGCCGTCACTATTTGCCCAAATAGCCGAGAGGGGCGAATATGTTATCAAACCGCAACAAACTCAGTCGACTCGTGAACTATCGCTCGTTATTTGCACAAACAGAGGCCTCTATATACGTGTGACGGTGTCCAGCCAAATGCTCATTATATACGGTACGAACATCCGCTATTTCCACGTGACGATCATTCGGACAACTTATCTAACCAAGAGTATCTCGAAAATTGGCTGAAATTAAGAAACCCTATACCTCGATCGTTCCCACTTATTCTATATGTGGTGAGTATTTCAAAGATTGCAAAACGAAAAAAGAGCATTTCCTACAACAAATAAAAACGAATTCCTTGTAGATTCCATTCGTTCGATGTAATCCGTTGGTTGGGAAGGAAAACGAAAAATCCCCATGTCACAAATCTCTAGGATAGCATTTCAATTTCGAGTGTAAAAAGCACATCGCCTTGATGATGTTTTTCCTTTCGCTTTGTTTCACGTGCTCCTTCCCGAATTTTAAATTTAGCTATAGCTAGCTGCCCCCGCATTAGCTCATTTGCCAAGAGCCGCACTTCCAATTCGCTCTGGCTTTTTCTCTTTTTTCGCATAAATTAAAATTCGAATATGAGAAAAATTTCGTAAAAACTGCAACGTTTTTTCACTCGAGAATTCGCCAGCCGTAGTTCTTGATTACCCGCATTTTCGCAGTTCATCTCTTCACCCAGTCAGTTTTATTTATCAGTGAGTGATAACGAAAATTCTCTCGGTTGGTCGGCCATGAGGCAACATTATTGTGTTAAAACACAAATCTAGACGCGTCTTCTGGCATTTTTCTTTTTCTGCTGCGAAACATTTTCACCCGAAAAAGTTGTGTCACATGATCGCTCTCATCAAGTTATTTTTCGAAAGTGAAAATCCTCACAGAGACGATAAAACTCGTAGATAATCAGAAAGAAGGAACAGTGATCTATGTTGTTTCGTAAAGAAACGTTTTATAGTTGTTCTTTAATGTGCCATATGTACATTAGTAATGACGTGACTTTTCCAAGAAGTGTCTATGACTTTTGCCAGATTGCATCACGAGGTCACCCATTTCGTGGACAAGCATTTATGGGGGCTATTCAGAGACGATTGACATTCCAGAAATATCACAAAATGAGCCATGTTCCAATTGCGCACAATTTTCCAGTTTTTTGCACATCACGATAACGGCAGATGTCACGATGCAACACAGTTATAGTCGTTTTTATGTGTGGGGCAATGTCTTCTCAAAGAGTAGTCGTGCAGTGAGGGTGTGTGCCCGAAAGTCGCCGTCTCCTCTCCTCAGAAAATGAGAAAATAGCGAATGGAATAGATCAAGAAATCCAACGGGCGTGCTTAGTTTCTCTTCTCTCGCTCCTTTCGTTTGCGTGGCGGCAGCCATATCGCAGTCTACGGGCCTTCGTCGCCCTCTGCTACCAACACAGAGCGGGACACAAAAAATGGGTGGTGTTGTGGAAAGGCGAGTAGTAGTACAGCCTCCTCCGAAATCAGAGTACTCTCTAACTCGGTCATCTCGTCGATCTGCACCGTCCGTGCCGAGCCCGATGCCTCGCCGCTCGTCGGTCCGGTCCTGACTGGCTACTTGGACGCCGCAATGTTCCTGCGTCTCTCTCTCTCGCCTACTCTTGCGTCTCTCGTTCACTGCGCTCACTTGCTAAATGATGGCCGATTGCAATGTATAACCTTCGCTTCTCGGCGCCTCTCTCATAGTCATACTCTATCACCGCCTCTCCCACCAGGCCTCCCTCTTACTCCTTCCAATTCACATTTATACACGACACAAGATGATTTGGCGCCTTTTTTCTATTTTTCGAAAATCCTCCTTCTGTGTTTTCAAATCTCCATTTCCCGTTTCCCGTTGTCCGATGCCTCCAAATTTTTGGTAATCTGCAACTGAATCCATCTCGTAAGTGTTGCATTTGAACTTTTCTCATGCATTTCAATCGTTCACTTTTTCAAAGACTATGATGGTATTTACAATGTTCATTCCTCAATGAGTCATTTCTTCCAAATCCTAATCCGTTCGCTTCGGTCAAATACCGTGTCACTCAATCGATTCCGTTGCATCTCTCGCACAGATGTGCACCCTTTCCGCCCACGTCCTTTTTGATTTGTTGTCATTGTCATTTGCCTGTAGAGGCGAGCGTTGTCGTCAGTGTCGCTATGTGGTCCCCATGCAAACAAGCTCATAAAGTTCATTTCCCGTTGTTTTCGGCTGTGACTCCCCCCGCCATCAAATGAAAAAGAGTGGTGGTCGTCGTCGTCGTGGGTTTCGCGACGTCGTCACGAATTTCGCGTGTTCGTTATGTGTTATATTGATTTGAGTATGGTGTTTGCGAGCGAAAGCGCTGCCTTCTGTCTTTCTATCCACCGATTCTTCGCCCGCCAATTATCTTTTCTTCGTTCTGACCAATTTGGTAATCGTATGATGTCTCTGAACTTTTCATTTTCTACACTTCTATCAGCCGTGTATCCGAAACTTTCCGGAAATGTACAACGGTTTCCCGTTACGAAACCTGCAAACTAATAACTCATTTTTACTGTGTGAATCTTTTTTTTCGAATACTTCCATTCAGCATTTTTAAAACTTCCCAAGTTTTCGTTCTCTCCTCTGTCGCTTTTCTATATTCTCGCTTGCGTTGACCGAATGGAATGCGCGAGGAAAGACGTTTTGATGGATATTTGTTTGATTGCTGAGAAATTATTTATCGCGACTACACGATAAGATTTCTTCTCGTGCCAAAATGCGCGCAGTCGAAAGTTTCACGTGTATCATCCTTCTCTCTCTCTCTCTCTCCCTCTATCCGTTTCTCATTTGTTATCGTTTTCAGTTTCGACTGAGTGGGGAGAACGAGAAGTTGATGTCCTTCGCCCGCCCCTCCGTCTCTGCCCGCCCTACACTGCGTCTCTTCGTCTCGCACGCTCTCTCTCCCCCTTCAGCCATACAGATGGCTCTCTCGTTCGTTCGTTCTCCCCCGTTTTTCGCACTTTGCTTTCTTCCATGCGTTCGTTCATTCCTAAATAGTGTGCGTCGCAGGTTCCCTCCAAGAACGGCCGACTCGAAGCTACCCGTTTTGACGACTTCTATAGCAACCCGTGAGTGTATCGGAAGCGCTAGGGTCATTTCGATTTCTCATCTCAGGCGGCACATACATTCTGTTTGTTTGCAAAACCGAATAATGTTTTGGGCGCAGAGGAGACAGAGATTTCTAGATGAAGGGGAGGACATGAGAACACAAAGGTTCTCGTTATATGGTGGATGATGGTCATGTGACGGAAGGCGGCGGTCTCCGCACACTTTCGCTGCCACACATTGCCTATTCGCTTACCTTTTTTCAAATTCCTTTTGTTTTCGTTTTTAGTCTTTCGCTCTAGAGTCTATCTTTTATTTACTCTTAGAAATGCAATAAAAGTCATGCGACTGTATCGATCCAATGAGCATTGCTCCTAGTCTGCGGCAACAAATGTTTTCTCTATCGTCTCCATTCTATACTTCATTTTGAAGCACTCTCTTCGTTTTCTCGTCTTTTTGTTGCAATCCGCATCCAATATGCTAATGTTCCAGAACACATCGGATCGATCTGCGATTAGAACGTTAAGTCGTCTCAGCAGTCTTCCCGTTGGGTTATCGATCGGTCTGTTGCTGCCAACCGCTTCTCAAACGATGTCGATGATGTCGATGGACGAAAGAGGCGCGAGCGGAGGCGGAGAACGTGGATACGTTCTCGAGCAAAAGCTGTTCAATACCGGATCAAAGGCCTTGCCAACAGTGAGTTCAATGAATATTTGTCTATGTTGTACTACAATTCATATTGAAAGTAACTCCTGTACATTTCTTCTCCTGATTCTCTCAAAATAATTGCAATTTTTTATAGCCTTTGCGTCTTGTTGTTAGTCTCATCTCTTGTCGCAGTTGCGTTGAGTCGTAAATCTTATACTGGCGGCCACCCAGATAGGTGTGATGGCACACGTCGTCGAAGCGAACCAGCAGAGAGAGAGTGAGAGAGCGGCCGTCCGAATCACCACAAAACACTCTTCGACGCAAAATGCGCGCAGTGTCGGATGGACGGACCGATGTGACATTGCATACGCTCACACGGATACGCTCACACCAACACACTCGCATCCACACTCACGCACTCACTCACATTCACTTAAACAAAACGCTAACCAACCGTCGTCGTCGTCGAAAGCGACTCGGGGTTTGGCTTGGCCCGGCTGCCTTCTTCCTTCTTCTCCTTCTCCTCTTCCGTCCATCCCGTAGTCGGTGAAAGAGGCAAACGGCGACGACGACGACAACGACGGCTAAACCAATTTTTCTCATTCTGGCCTCTTCTCCCGCCCTATTCATAAATCTCGTATGCCGGTTGCACACTAAACAATTGGAGAGGCGACGCAGACTTACGGGTTCCGACATATCGTTCATTCTGGGTTCTCTTGACATTTACGAGTTTCTGAATGCTATTCGGAAAGTGGAGCGCATTTGACTTTTAATCAAAGAGCTTATAAAGCGAGGATGAGCATATATATTGGAAAAGGTTCACATAACACATAACTTCCGGACATTCATTGGTTCAAGCGACATTTGCGATTTCACGACATTCTTCCTCTCTTCAGTCTTCAAGGACTCTGCGTGGCCCATAATTTAGTCAGCTCACTGCTGTCACTCTGTTCGAACCCGCGATGCTAAAATGAGAATTCAATATCTCTTTGTTTTACACAATCGCCCGTGGCCGTTGCCTTTTCCTTTCCGATGTGTCACTTTTCTTTTCTGCTTTCTCTAGGAACGTCATCTCCCTGTGAAATATCTCTCTTTCGCTTTCTTTTCTGTATCATTCAATACGGAGAGGCATCGAAGTCGGTCAGATTCCATTGAGCAGCTGCTCCTTTCGATAACACCTGTCATGCAACCCTACGAAGGACAGCACTTCCAGTTAACGGGTTGTGCGTTCCAATTATAATATCAGCTAAATAATACATTCGGGAGTTATTCCAAATCCAAGAGGGTGCAGTAAGAAAACAAAAGTGCTGCTAAGTATGCTAGTCAGAAGCAATAGTGACTGACAAATATGTTGAGGGATAGCTGGTCTTCTCCAGTTCAGTATATACATTTAATATGATAGAGATACGGAGATGTGAACGCCGTCTGCTTGGTCGCTCGTCTGTTCGTCAGTTAGTCCGTCCGTCCTAGTGTGGGTTGGTTTGTTTGTGTTCTTTTTGCATCTCCGCTCTCATGGTTTCTGCGTTTCTTCGTCTCGCGCACTCCTTCTCCATCACACTGTCCAGCTGTCTGCGTCGGCTGCAATCGTTTCTTTTTCTTCTCTTGCGGTCGTGGCATGGATCACGATTCAAAATGTTCTATTCGGATCGGTAGGGTCTCGATTTGCGCGCGCTCTCACCAGTGTTCTTTCCGTTTCGCTGCTGGCTGTCGAACCAATGCGATTTTTCTTGCAATTAGGTGCCTTGAGTGCGGGTCTCGGCAGTCCGAACGGCTCTACTCGCACGCACGTGCCGTCTGCGTTTCTACCTCACACCCTACTCATTTTCCTGAGCACTTGCCTCTCTGTGTCCTCTCCACTCTTCCCTTTCTCTTCAATGCTTCCTCGTTTGATATAATGTTGGTTTTTTTGAAAATGTGTCTCTTTTTTGTGTTCTGGAGTTAGACAACAGATGAGTTTGAAAAGAAAAACGGAAGGATTGGTTCTCCGCGTCTCTCGCGTGAATCAGTCATGTCTTCTCTATCCTCTTCGTGAACTCTATCCTATTCCTGAAGAAGGCCCGGCGCGGAGCTGCGTCAGTGATGCTGCCGGCTTTTCCCATTCAACACATTTTGCGTGGCATGGTGGCAATGGCCGTGGTTATTTGGGAGAGGCCGGGTCCACCGCCCCTCCTGGTGGTGTGTGTTTCGACCTCTTCGATTCATTTGCCTCCCCTCGTTTTCTTTTGCGCCTTCTCCCTCCCGCTCCTCGTTTTCCGACTTGATATATTTCGCTTTCTGCGCGCACATCATGTCGCGCGTTTTCATCGGAATCCCATTCGTTTGTCTCTATATTCGACCATCTAAAGTACTCGTCGCTTCTCGCTCATCGCCTTCCAACCACTACTACCGCCCGTCATCACATGTGTGTTTACCGTTATCAAACACCAAAGAGGAAGGCCAACTTGCAATTCGGTTGGCTCTACTTTGTGCTACTCCTGCTCTTGCTCTTTCCCATTTGTTTTGTCGGTCCTCTTCTCTCCTTTGGGTCGAACACCTCTATATTGTCCGGTTCACTCGTTCACTATGTCGCCAGGTGTTTTCCATCCGGAGTGTAATTAGTAGCGGTGACGCAAAAATGAGGCTCGCAGAGAGAGAGAGAGAGCGACGTCTTTGCTATTCGGAAGATGCTGTTGTTTCTGCTTTTCAAACTGCAGATCTGGTTTTGACTTAGGGTTTTTCGTTTCACTTTCGATCGCTCCCTCCTGTCGGTCGATAGTCTGTTCGGTCTCTTGTGGCCCACGTTTCACCCGCATCGATTTAATCAGTTTTTGCTAATTTCTCTCACCTTTTCTCGCAGCTTAGAATCCGTCAGATAATGGTGTGTGCTTCATGAGGTGTTGAAAGCGCAAACAGCGCTCTCGACAAAAAGGCGGTCTCCTCCTCCCCCTGCTCCTCGTTGCTTTGCTCCTGTTGCTCGTTTTCGTCTCGTTCCTCGCATGTGCGGTTTTTTTTCTCTTTTTGTGTTGCTTCGAACAATTTTCATTTTTTTTGCCGCGGCGATTTTCGAGAAATATGCCTTCTACTCTGGGGATTGTACTACTTGCTCTTTCTTACTGAAGCTAGAAACGCCAATCGAACCTTCCCACCTGATAAATCTACTCACCGATCAATCATGTATTTGTTTCGAAGAACTACATTCTTTCTCAACAACCGATGATTTTCGATAATGATCACACTTTTTTCTTGTCATTACCCTCCTCGTTGCCTGGCTGTGCCGGCCGCTGTGTTGCAGCAGAGGCTGATGATGCGTTGGCGCTGGGTTAGTAGTAGCGAAGGAGAAGAGGCGATTTGATGATGAGATGAGAGTGTTCGACGCGGAAATGAAGAAGATGTCAGGGCCTACACAGAGAAAGAGAGAGAGAGAGACACAAAACTAAACGCTTATTGGACTTTGCGGCTGCTCGTTCTTACCGCCACTCCGCTGCCCCGTCCAATGCCTCCTTCCATCTTCTCTTCACCCGTTTTTTCGATGTTGTCTTTATTGATTCTAGTAGCTCTGCTCGGAAATCTTTCCACCCCCCCCCCCACTCCCATATGTATACAGCTCAATATTTCCGCTTGGATTATTATTTAACACTGCGAACTTTAAACGCTCAAAGTTTTCTCTGCGCATGGCGTTGTGTCCCCCTATCATGTCAAACCTTCTTCTTCCTCTCTAGTCGTGTGTTATCAATGAGCAAATGTGAAGGACTGCAAGTTGCTTTCTTATTCCATTGAGACGCTTCTGAGTCAAAATGAATGAGAGCAAGTTTCACCAAGGAGTTCAAGAAGGGCTGCTGCATTCGTCTCTGTGTTGATGTCGGCGATTCTCTTTCTCTCTCTCTCTGTCTCGTCGTCTGCTGCCTCTGCAGTTGCTCGTTGTTTATGCGCGTTGCACTCATCATCAAACAGATTTTAATAGATTTCGTGGCCCGCGTCCCGACCCGCTCTCAGTTTTCTGGAGCTGTGTGCCACCTCCTAATTTGGCATAATATCTAATCTAGGCGGCTGTTGGCAATGTTCTTCTTTTCTTTTTTCCCGCTGCCTTCCTTCGCCTTCCCTCCGCTCCGTGTTGTTTTCATCTCTGTTGTCGTCTTTTTCTTAGTTTTCTTCTTCTCCTCCTTCTCCTCTTTTTTTGGTCTTGGTGGGTTAGGCCGGATGCGGTGTATGCTTTCTCTACTTCTCTGCCATCCGTCTGTCCGTCCGTCATCCAGTGTTCATATTTCCTATGTGTATAATTTGAAAGTAAGCGGGTTGAAGAGACGACGAATATGACGGACGACGAGTGGTTCACACACGTTTTTATGCATCAGGACTAGGAGAAGACGAATGAGTGTGAAGAGCGAGGATACCCAGGAGTGCGCCTCGGACACAGAAGAGGGAGGCGAATTGGTTATGGACTGTATCATCGCAGCCATCATCACTACTCCGCTCTTGTTGTTTGCGCTGTATACAGTCCTTTTTGGTATTGCGGGAGAGACGAGACCCGAGAAATGTCTTCCGAAATTGTCATGCTGGGCCGCCTGGCGATGACGTCATATAGTGTTGCCCCACCGATGTGCTCGTTTCCTTCGTAGCTCGTCGTCTTCTTTTTCTCCCCCTTTTCATATTTCCCCTTTGTATGTATGTGTTCTCTCTGCGGTCTCTTCCTCTTTCACTTTGAAATAAGTTTCGACTAGAAATATATTGATTGCTAACTACTTTCTTTCCTCATTCTTCACAAACACTTCATAATGGCTCCGTTATTTCAGGTCCAAAGTCACAACGGTTCAGCGTCGAATCACGCTCCGATTGTCGGTGAGCAGCAAATCGGCATTTCGGGCAGCACAATGGCCACAGGAGATACGGGTCACGTTGGAGTACGTTTTGAAGATTTCACTTGAAATATTGCGAAAACCAACTCTCACGACTCTAGATTGAGCTGTAGACAATTTTATTAGCGCTTGCTCCAACGTGTTGCTGTGCACTTTTTAGCGCGTGTCAATAACCACATGTTTTTTGTCTGTTACATGTGCGGTGGCTAAGAGGCCGTCTCTCGCTGCCCCCTTCTACAGCCTACTCACTCTCACTCTCTCGATTGATTTAACGGATGGACGAGGAGGCAGTAAGGGACGCCATAAGCGGCACTGTTTTTCTCCTCTCACCGCTCACGCACACTTTCTGCGTTTTTCATTTCGGTCACGAGTAGAATACACGCATTGATTGGAATGTTCCGTTCCCTATTTGTCATACTCCCATCTCAAGATTAAGGTTTCTCATTTTCAGAACGTCACCTACATGAGCTCCGGAATGCTTGGCCCAACACAGTTCATGGTCGGCCAGCCACAGAACCCTGGTCATTCCTCGGCGTCGGTTATGATGCAGCCTCCGCAAAACGGCGGAGTATCGCGTTCGTCACCTACCGAGATGAGTCAGTGTATGCAACCAATGTCAGAAGATTCAATCGATAGTGGAATGCGAGAGTACAATCCTGGCGTTCATCACATGCACCAAATGCAAATGCAACAGCACCAGATGCAGCAGCAACAGCACCAGCCACAGTATCAGATGCACATTGCTCCGCAAACATCCTCCTACCACAATCAGCAGCATCAACAGCAAATGCAACAGATGCACTATCATCAAGTGAGTGTTTCGTAACAATGTTCCTGTAGCAGACGCCTCCGTTTTCAGCAGCAGTATCAACAACCGCAGGCTCAACACCATCAAATGTACCCGCCACAAATGCAACAGACGCAACAGCCTCAAGTGCAGCAGCAACAAACTAGTCAACAGGCGTCGACTGTGATGCAACACATCAACGAGTCGAGCAATCTCTCGTCTGCTGGAAGCATATCGGATCGGGAGCCGGAGCTTGTCGGCACACCACAAAGGTGAGTAGGCAGCTAGTTTGAGTGTGACTTCCTAGATTATCGGAAGCGGATTACCTAATCGGGATAGAGGGGAATGACTGAAGATTACGGACGCAGTGTTTATTGCAGGCCAACTGCGCCACAAACAGCGTCGACAACTGACAAGAAATCTGCGCGGAAGCGACGAAGGGTGGGCGCTGCTGATGATCAAGCTACCCCAAAACAAGAGCGCAAAATAACCGAGTTTATGAAAGTTGGCGAGTCGTCAACCGGAAGCGGAGTGTCGCGGTGCCTGATGAATGAATACCAACAGAACCAATCGTCTCCGAAGCGGCAAGCTCCTGCTCCGCAGAATGGATCGAACAGCTACGAGCCTCCTCCACAACAACAAATGAACCAACACGAAATGCCGAACCCAGTAAGTGAAATGCGGGTGAATGCTACTATAATGATTAATTTCTAGTATTGGGGATTAACTTCGCCGTCGTTGGGTGTCAACAATCGCGGAACTCCAACTCCTACACAGCAGCAACATTATTCTTCTGATTCTAACTCTAACTCTAATCAATCACCCCCAAATCCACCTCAAGTTCCTCGTATTGTGCGGACAGTGCATGGAGAAACGCAGACCGATGCATCTTTGGCTCAGCAGGTGTGTTTTCCCCGACATTAGTGCATGTGATTTGTTGAATTTCAGACCAAAAATCAGAACGCCGACGAAGTGGCGAAGAGAGACAGGATAATAGATGACTTCCGTCGACAACTAGATGATTCACAATCGAAACACAACGTGGATCGTCGAAAGTTGGATTTGGCAAAGGAGACAATCAAGCGACTTCTGGTTGAGAAGAACGTGATTGAACGCAAAGCACTTCGTGAGAAAACTGCAGCTGATTCTGCGCGTATCGGCTGTTTCAAAACGATGCGGACTGGCGACTCGTTCCGTGATCAGTGGGTTGACGGATGGGCGTTTACCGAATTAGATAAGAAGAGCGATCAGATCAGTGCTGAACGCAATGAAATATCGAATGCATCCACATTGCTCAAAAAGCGAAAACCACTCGGTATTGGAAAAGAACCGAAAAGGTCGGCAAACAATGCGATCAACGCACAACTCGAAGCGAACGGAATGCAACCATCAACGAGCTCAAATAGTTGCCCTGATGATGCGATCTTCAGAAGACCAGAGGAGCCGAAAGAGATTCAATACCAAGAGTACATTGAATTGGATGAGATCTACAAGCTACGCAAAGAACACCTTCGGAAGGAGGAAACTGATCTTGCGTTGGAACGGGACAGACTTGATAAAGAAAGGCAGTGCCACATGAGAGAGTTGAAAAGAGCGGCTAACGAGGCTGCGTCTCAATTCAAAGATCACACTATGCTCCACAAGAGATATTTGATGATGAGCCTGCTCGGCAAAGGTGGCTTTAGTGAGGTGTGGAAGGCATTTGATATTGAGGAAAACCGGTACGTGGCCTGCAAAATCCACCATGTGAACAAGGACTGGAAAGAAGAAAAGAAGGCGACATATGTGAAGCACGCGATGCGAGAGAAGGACATTCACAAATCATTGGACCATTGTCGTATCGTCAAGCAATACGACCTTCTCACCATCGACAATCATTCGTTCTGCACTGTGCTTGAGTACATTCCGGGCAACGATCTCGATTTCTATTTGAAACAGCACAAGCAAGTCAGCGAAAAAGAAGCCCGGAGCATCATCATGCAGGTGGTATCAGCGTTGGTGTATTTGAACGAGAAGAGTACACCGATCATTCATTACGATCTGAAGCCAGCGAACATCTTGCTGGAATCTGGACACACGAGTGGTGCCATCAAAATAACCGACTTTGGGCTGTCGAAGATTATGGAGAGTGATAACGCCGACAACGACGGTGGTATCGAGCTGACCTCCCAGTTCGCAGGAACCTATTGGTATTTGCCGCCAGAGACGTTCATCGTTCACCAGCCAGCTATGATCTGCTGCAAAGTTGACGTTTGGAGTGTGGGAGTCATCTTTTATCAAATGATATATGGAAAGAAGCCGTTCGGGAATGAGCTGACTCAACAGAAGATTCTCGAGCAAAACACGATTATAAACGCACGAGAAGTTTCTTTCCCAACGAAACCTCAGGTGAGCAGACAGCTTCCGAATCCATTAATATAATCGTCTTCTGTTTCAGGTCAGCTCAGTCGCGCAAGACTTCATCCGAAGGTGTCTACAGTACCGCAAAGAAGATCGTGCTGATGTCTTTGAGCTAGCGAAACACGAATTGTTCAAACCGAGAGGATCGGTAGGTGCTTTGCACTTTTCGGCAGGACAATCTAAGGTAGTCTCAATACCCGCTTGTGTTTGAAAGTGTACATTGTGACGAACTGTGATTAGCATGCTCATTTCACTGATGTGAATAGTCTTACAAATAGAAATGCTTTCAGGTCCGAGCAGCCTCCGTAGCTGGTACCATCGCCTCAACAGTGATCCCTCGCAGTCCATCAGTCAACCGAGAAGACGACAACTTGTGATCATCTACCTTGTCTTTCCCAAAACGGGTAGTATCATGAATATCGAGTGTTTTGTGTGTGTGTCTATCCATTTCAATTGCTCTACCGTTTTCCATTGTCCCCATGATATTCCAGTCATTCTTTTCATCACCGTCTACCCACTTTAAATTCCGCTCGTAAACAACGGGTTCCCTTTCATAATGCGTGCTTTTTGTTTCCGTAGCCGTGAGTGCTACGAAGCTGTCGTGCTCCTACCGTCGTTCCCCATTCCATGGCCTCTCTCTTCAGTGTACACTCCCGTCTAATCTATTTTTCTCTCCCTCCTCTTTCCAAAATCTTAACTTCCTTCCCACAGGTCTTCTCGTTTCCGTACTTGTAATAATCACGTTGTGTCAACTTTCGATAAGATCCGGAAACCCGTTTGCGAGCTCCCCCTCGTTCCGGTTCTGCATCGTTGTTTCCAACAAATCGACATGACATATCGCACCAACCACAAGATACATTCTCTCCCAATTCCTCTTCTTTCCGCCCGCTCTTCCACCGTCTATCTTATTTCATACATCACCTTTAACCCTTTGTTGATAATTCCCTATCCCTTCAGTAGTTCTCGCACTGCACCGGAGCCGCCTCCTCTACCCATTTGCTTCCATTTTTCCTCTCCTTTCATTTTTCATGCCTAGCATCTTCCCTCTTTTTTTCATTTCGGCAGAACTGCTTCTGCGGGCCTATCGCAGCAACGATAAATTCGAAAGTTCTTAGTCTTGTAAAGTCTCTGATCACCTTTTCCCGAAGCAACTTCGGGAACAGTCAGAAATTCGAGTTGGCTGGTGAACTGGTGAGGCAAAATGCATCACTTTGCGAAATATCATGGAAAATTGAATCGGCGCCCGTGAGAATGACTAAGAGATTTCAAAGAAAGAATAAGATGATGAGCCAGATCACATCTCAATTCATGAAGTGATTTCTCTTTTCCGACCGGAAATCCTCACTACGATTTGTGAAGACTCCGGGAGTTTGTCCATTTATCGGTTTGGCCGTCAGTTCTTTCTAGGCAATTGATAAAGTTTGATGGCCACATCGCCAGCTGGCGGGGCGACAAGGAATGTGCTCGAATGAGTCCAGATGTAAGGCCGAAGTCACACCAAACGACAACTGACATCTTCTGGTTGCCAGGTGGCTGATCTACAGGAATGAAAACGGAGGTTGAGGTCAGGAACGAGTCAGATCACAGATGATATGGAACAATTGATAAAATGACGAGCCTTTCCTCCGCGTCCGCACGGATCTTTGAGCGAGCGACGATAGTAGTTGACAGCCGAATTGAGTACAGTAAGCCATTTTGTAGTTCTTCAAGGAAGAGAGAATCAAATGAGGGCACTGGATTCACGACAGTTTGGCGACTGTCTCAGGATAACTCGTTCTGGAGAAAATAATTCATTTGATATTTATGTTTCGCTTTTTAGATGTCTGTGCGAAGAAATATTTCCTTTTAGTGTCTTTCGAACCACTTTGGTCTGCCTTTCCTATTTGGGATACTGGCGACAGAAATCTGAATCTGATGTTTTCATTGAATTCCACTTCCACTGCCAAGAGAGAACTTTATGCCCGGACTGATTGAAAACAGTTAGAACTCTGCGGTAAATGCAATCAGTATCGCCCCCTCGAAACAAAAGAGCCGTATCCTTCAAAGACTTCCGACTGCCGCCTGTTCTCTCCCTCTGCTTCCCCTTCTGTTGTGTGCTCAACTGGTCCCAGGTCAATGTTACGATCGAGCGTTGTGCTGACCCCCAACTCCCCGCCGTCCGCAGTAATCGAACGTGTGTGCTCCAAAGTGCATTGTGTGCTCTCTCGCTTCCTTCCGTCGAATTCTGTCCCATAAACTATGAAACCGTCGCCAATTCTGTCCCACATGCCGTGGAATGTGATGATTCAAATCGTTTTTTCGTCGGATACTCGCTCGAGGTTTGTTCAATAGTCATCGGAAGCTGAAAATGGAATAATTTATAGATTGCTGTTGAGTAAATGCTCCAAACAGTTGCGCACTTTCGTCGACAACACGGCTCTTCGCTATTCCGGCGTTTACTTGTGGATGAAGAAAGGAGTGATTTCATTGCGAATCAGTGTGTATTCGAAGCCACGACCTTCGAAGGAATACCGATTGAAAAACACATTTATCGAATATCACTTCCATCCGGAAGGATGTGTGATAAGAGATGGAGAATGGGAGAAGTTGGTCGAAGGGAAGGATCACATATCGATGGCTGTTTCTGATTTCGCCACACTTGTCAGCAACCCCAACATCGATGTGTGGTTTTTTAGCTTTATGTCAATGGAATACGAAGCGGAACAGAGGACCTTGGATGAGGCAGTATTCCGGGCCAACGTCATGAAGTTTTTCAATTCGTTGGATCATGAACTGAATCTAGGAGGTCTCCAGATATGTTTCCCGTTGAACTTGGATGAGCTCATCCAAGTTGTGTCTCGAACGAAACCCAAGAAACTAACAAGTCTTCATGTGAAACTGCACCCTGGGCATGGAGAATTGGACAAACTCACCGACTCCGAGCACTGGAAACACCTCGAAAGACTCAGTCTGCACGCCGATCACCACCCTCTGCACAAAATGAGACACATACCGTATCTTCATCTGAGCAATGCCAAAATGTCCATAAAAGACATCGAAATGGTTGTGGAGGTGAGTTGGCGGAAGAACGGTTCAAGTCACATACTAGTTCCCTTTCAGATGGCTCTGAACCATGGTGATAAGTTGGCCTCACATTTTTTAATAGGTGAACACGAGAACTACGACGAAGCGTGCGATTATCTGTCTCGATATCCAATTTACAACGAGGGCTTTAAAACAAACTACTTGATCGACATCCCTAATTCCAGTAACGTGATGAAGCTCACCATCAATACCATTTCAATCGACATGTATATCTTCCCAAATGACAAAACGCAAATTTGGTAAATCAAATGATCGTTCCATATGTCTTGAAGAAAAACATAAACCGCTAACTAGTTATAACTATAAGCCTTTTATAATTCCACCAGCCCACATCTTTTCTAGAAACCCGCCTTCGCGGCCTTATCAATCTTTCACCCTTCGATGATAATTTTGTAATTCATGCTCTCGATTTCCCATGCGATCTTCTGTTTAAGTATCGAGAAGCAAATAGTAGTTTCCGAAATGTTGACATTTTCCCCGTCGAAATGAAAATGTGAAAAACTCGACCAATGCTATAATCGTCTTTATTACGATAGCAAGAATGCAAAAAAATTAAAATTCTATCGAGGCTCTGTCATGCTGCGTATAGAATTTTACATACAAAAATTACACGGTGGGGGAGATGTATATAACAAGAAGCGTCGGTTATTATCATCAGAAGGGCGGGGCCGTGGCGAAGAGCACGCACGCGCGCACTCTGATAATTTACAAATGAGGCGAGTAGGTGTCACTTTCAAACGATTAATAGTACAATAAGCTAGTTTTGAGGCAGATGATACGGTAGAAAGTATTCAGGAACAAAGAGGGGATCGGGTGCACATAATATAATTTTCGGAGGATAGTAATAGGAGACGAGTTACTCCTTGAAGACCGAGTGATTCTGGAAGCTCTGGCGGTTGATGAACTGCGCAGTGATGTCCATGAGCGGTGTCGGAACAGCCCACAGTGGCATCGGCTCGTCCATCATCGTCATCGGAACTGAGAGCTTTTGCAGTGACTCGATAATTTTCTTTCCAGATGAGAATCTCTCCAAGCGAGATGCGTGGCGGTTGACGCGGTTCTTGATGCGATCGAACCACTTGGCATAAAGACGCAACTCGTTTGGAAGCATCTTGCGTTCCCTGAAAACAAATCATTAGACCGTTACAAGAACAAGTAAACACTCACTCTTTTCCGAGAAGAGCAGAAATGCACAGCGAGATCATCTGTTGAATGACGTAGTTTCCGTACTGATGGAAGAGAAGAATATCGAGAGCGTCGCGGTTTGTCTCCTGATCCTTGACATATCCGTCGAATATTTCGTCCATCATTTCATTGAGCAGATGAGGAGGAGCGAAGAGAAACGCTCCTTCGACGACGTGGGAAGCGTACTTGTCTTGCGACATCGACAAAAGATTGCGAAGCAGACACTTCTCGATGATTGTGTCGCGGTACATCTCCATCACTCCGGAAGACTTGATCACGTATTGAACCACGTAGTTGGCGAACTCGTTTGAAGACAGGCGGAAGCAGTTGCGGGCCACAGACGTCATCAAACCGTGCAACAGTTGGAGACGAGTGTTGAAGCAGACCTGCTGCAAACGGGGAAGGTTTTAGAGAGAAATCTATGAGGAAATAATCAAACCTTGGGGTTGTCCGACAACTTATCAATTGTTTGCTGGACGAGTCGGCAGCCGTACTTGTCCTGGCACACCGTCATCAGATTGTCATCGCGGCACAGAAATTTGACGAAGAAACTCCACGCGTGGATTGGCATCAGCTTGACAACTTTCTGAAGAACGTGGATGGCGCATTGATCCGTGCACAGCGGGAGAAAGTTCAAATTGCTAATCTCTTGAACCAGCTTGGTAGCTGTCGATTCGTCGAACTTCTGCAACACAATGAGTTGCTAAGGTAAATAAATTGAATGCTCACCTGAATAGCCAACTGAACGACGCGGCATGCGAACTTGTCCAGGCACATGTCGATCAGACCGTTCCCGCTCATGGTGCTCACCAGCTGCTCTTGCTCGTCCAGTGAGGCGTACTCCACAAACTTTTGAATGATGAAGTTTCCGGCAGCGCTACGGCAGAGGCTCGTGAACACGGTGCTCTGCTCGGTTAGCTTGTCAAACAACATACGGTGCATCTCGTCCTCAGGCTCAACAGGGTAGTTGCGCTCCAAGAACTTGACTCCGGTTCGGTCCATTGCGAAATCAATCAGCGATCCGTTACGTACGACGTCTTGCAGCGAGAGTTCCTCCCTAATGTTGCCACTGGCATCGACGGCCCACGAGGGGAGAAGGCGGGTCGAGCGCACGTTGCTTTGGAAGTTTCCGACGAACGAAGAGTTGTTAGCGCTGAAGTCGGCGAACGATTCGTTTCCGACGGAGAAGTCTGCAAGTCCGAAGTCGGCTGGCGTGAAGTTCATTGGCTGCTTTGGGCTTGACTGCGTGATAGCGGTCAGACGGCACGGATCGTTGGACTTGGCGAATGGTTGCGGCGAGTAGAGGGAGCTCTGGTTTCCGACTCCCATGAAGTTGAACAGCGGAATGTTAGACGACGAGAAGGCTCCTAAGAAAGAAGAAACAATTAAATAATGAAAGCTTTCTGCTACTTACCTCCATCGAATGATCCACTAAAGATACTGAGATCGGCGAGTGGAAGGTCATCAATTATCGACGACGATTCGGACGTCTTCGAGCCGCTTCTTCCCGACTTCTCACTCATTATTGACACAGAATACGGGAATACAGGTTAGTATCTGCAAACGATAAAACTGAGAACGATTACGAACTGAAAAGGCGGGGGTCGCCTCCTTCTGGAATGTTTCGCGGATATCTTTTCGTTTTGGCGCCGAATGCGACGGTTAGATCAAATACGTTATCACTTCTCAAGTTAAGGAACTCACTGTATGTCTGCATTTTTTTGAAAACAGTGAAGGAATTCCCATTTGAACGCATGACAAGAAGAATTTGTCAATCTGTAAAAAATAGTTATTCAAAAAAAAACAAACCAGTTTTTGAAATGACAAGATAAATTTATGCTTCAAAAAGATAGATGACTCGCGGGTTAATATTTTTCGGAGGAAAAATAAAGAAAAAACTTCGCAACAATCAGGCGAATTTAGGAAAAAAACTGCTACCGTAATACCGTTGGTACGATCAGTCGCCAGCTTGCGTACCCCAGAACAGACACAAAAATGAGCGAACCTTGCGTGAACGTTTGAAGTTCGAAATAACTGAGTTCACAGACTTTTCTGAAAAGGAGTAAAATTCAGTAACGCAGTGTATTAATCAATGATCATTCTCATGTCGACACTATTCTCTGCTGGGAGGACCGCTTCGTGTATGCTGAATGGAATCTATAGAAACCGTCACCCATTAATGGGCCCATTCGATCGTTCTCTGTTTCTTTGCCTTCTGCTTGGTGATAAAAAACTCCCAAATGATCCATTGACGTTCGTTTCTCTCTTTCGAGGCCTCTGACATTCTGTCATTTCTCGTTGGTGTGTGCGTGTGTTTTGTGTCACTTCTCTGCTCCGAACCGCCTTCTGTTCGCCACATGTGTTGATGCGAAACAGCCGTCTCTCCCTCTCTCCGCCCGGATCCTTTTTCTCTCCTGAACTTTGTCATGCATTTCCAGAGAGAGAGAGAGAGAGAGAGAGAGAGAGAGAGAGAGAGAGAGAGAGAGAGAGAGAGAGAGAGAGAGAGAGAGAGAGAGAGAGAGAGAGAGAGAGAGAGAGAGAGAGAGAGAGAGAGAAGAGGGAGAGAGAGAGAGAGAGAAGAGGGAGAGAGAGAGAGAGAGAGAAGAGGGAGAAGCATCATGAAAGAGCACCCGCTTGGATTTTCAATCTTTTTTCTCACATTTCACCTCATTTCCTCCTCCTCCCGCTCTGCTCGATTGGCGCCCTGCCATCATGAGTCGCTGATGTTTGCAAGACTCACTTCTTGTTTCTCCCACAAACAAATCATTTGTGTGTTCTTTAACTCAGTGGATTCCTTTCAGGATGAACGATAACAAGCTGCGAAGTCTGTTCGCTTCCCTCGCGACACTCACCCAACAGGGTCCGATTCCCGGTGAGCAGAGAGCGAGAGATGAGCATTTCCCAATGATCTGTTTGCAGTGCAAGCCTACAGTATGCTGGCCGGACAGCATTCGACGGAAGTGCTCGCGGAGCACATGAGACTACGGTGGCTCGCCGACGGACAGTTTGCTCCGTTGGCTGCGAACATTCTGATGCACATTCACAAGGTTCCGAGCACTTCTCCGGAAGAACTCGTTCTTCTTTCAGGCAGACACAAAAGACATTTCGCTCTCTTCGAACGTCCTCGCTCTCCTGCTCAACGACTACCGTAACCGGCTTTCCGTCCGGAACGACTCCCGACTCATGTTCCGGAACAGCGTCAAAACTTTGTTTTCGTGAGTCCTCGGGGGCTCCGATGTATCCGAGAGAGATGTCACCAAACAGCTGTTGTTGCCTTTCAGCATGTACCCGGTCTACGTGAAAATGGACGAGTGTGTCTCAAAATGCTTCATCAAACCCATGTTCTCCTCTCTCGACGCGCTGATTGACGACGGCCCTGACACGGAAGACTTGGAGGTATCCGAATTAGAGAGACATCAAATGAGACGGAGAACTGCAGACGGCCGGGCTGCTGCTCTGCGAGAATGGACGGATCCTTCACGATTTGAACTCCTACCTCGTCGAGAGACTCATCGTCAAACTGCGTCACAAACTGATCAGTGAGGATCCGGTTGTCACGAAGCACGTCCGACAACTCTTCATTCACGTCTACGATCTGTGGGCGTTCGGTTGGAGCGAGTTGAACATCCCCGAGTGCCTTCTGACTTTGAGTGCGGAAGGCAAATTGTCTCTTGCTGGTCAGGCACCTCTCCGAAAGAACGACATCAGTAAGCAAGAGTTCGGAAGCAAGGAGAGCATCATCTGATCTCGCTCAGCGATTATCTTGTTTTCGGGTAAAACGTCGATATCCGAATAAAAATCTTTACTCTTGGGTCAGTTTCATTATACAATCTGGGTGCGAGCTATTCACAAGTTATGCATGATCACTTAATAGGAATGTTTGGCGACGAAGAGCGACTCGGCAGCAGCTCCGGCGGCGTCCTCTCCCGCGTACTTTCCGAGGGAGGCGTCTCCGTTAGCCTTGGCGCGGTGGAGAAGCGTCTTCTGGGCGGCGGCGATGTTCTCGTCCTTTCCTCCCCAGGCCTTCAAGACAGAGGCTTGCAAGGCACGTCCATAAGAGAAGGTGAGCTTCCATGGCTTTCCGAGTGGGGCCTGCAAATGAGAGCGGCTTCAGAGAGAAATTCTAGCATGATTATTTTACCTGGTTGATGGCGTTCAAGTTGGCGGTGGCATCAAGCTCCGACTGTCCTCCCGAAAGGAAAGTGATTCCGGGCACAGCGGCTGGGACTCCACGGCGCAGAGCGGTGACGGTAGCCAATCCGATCTCTTCGTGAGTCGACTTCGAGGCGCTCGACTGTCCTGGAGTCACCATGTTTGGCTTGAGAAGGGTACCTTCGAGGTAGACGTGGTGGTCGGCGAGGGCCTTGTACACGAAAGCGAGAACTTGCTCGGTGACCTTCTGGGCACGGGCCAAGTCATGCTCTCCGTCGCAGAGAACCTCTGGCTCGACGATTGGGACGAGTCCATTGGCCTGGCAGATAGTGGCGTATCTGGCGAGCACGTTGGCGTTCTCGAGCATTCCGAGGTGCGACGGGGTGTGTTGTCCGATGTTGAGGACGCAACGCCACTTGGCGAATCCGCATCCTCCCTTCTTGAAAGCAGCAGCGCGCTCGGCGAGCTTGTCGAGTCCTTGAGTGGTTCCCTCTCCAATCGTTCCAGCCAACGGGACGACTCCAAGGTCGAGTTTGATTCCAGGGACGATTCCTTGCTTGACGAGAAGGTCGACGAACTTCTCTCCTTTGTCAGTGCTCTGATGGAAGGTCTCCTCATAAAGGATCACACCGGAGATGTGCTCGGAGAGCGATGGGGTGGTGAACAGAAGTTGGCGGTACTTCTGACGGTTAGTCTCGTTGTTCTCGAGGTTGATGGCGGCGAGACGCTTGCCAATGGTGCCTGCAAAACGGGGTTGTTCTTTCATTGGTCACGTTTTCTCCTTTCGTAAACATAAAATGTTTCATAGGCCGGTCTCCCTGCCCCGTATCAATTCGCTATCTGTCTCTCGCTATCAACATCTCCAATTTCCACAACACAAGTAATTGAAAAATCGGCGAGAAGAGAGGTGAAAGAACACAGAAGACGATCAAGAGATACGCGGGAGAAACTTCTAGACGCGATCAAAGAATCAAAGAATTTCAATAAATCATTCTGTCGCCACGATTGAAAATGTCGCTAGCGAATCTCTGTGAAACGGAAACAGGGGAGAATTCACTTTTTATTGCCTATACTCTACTGCATCGTTTCCTATACTCAGTCGAATACGTTCAAAATTAACTAACCAGTGGACTCGTCAGCGGCGAGAATTCCCTTTCCATCCTGAACGATCTTGAGAGCAATCTGGTGGAGCTCGTCCTTTTGAGCCTGAAAACAACAATATCATCATAATTTTTTAGTTGTCGGAAGGCCACAAACCTGAGTGAGGGTGTCCTTGAAAGCGCCACCGACCTCTGCCATCGTGAATTGACGAATGAATCGAAATGGAGACGGACGGGCCGAATCGAGAGTTGTGGAGAAGCGAGGGAGGCGGTACGGTTGACGAGAGAGTGTGTCGAGAGAAGAGACGGCTGACGGGCGGCGCTAACTGTTGACGGAACGAAACGAGAGGAGTGGAGCGGGTGTGTGTAAAGAACGAAAACAGCGAGACAGTGTCTGAAACGAAGCAGTCCATGTACATGCCTGCAGAATACTCGAGAGAGAGAGAAGAAAAAGAGACCGTCTCAAAATAGCACAGTTCATTGAACATATCCAGAGAATTTTCAGGTAATGAGAGGACAAAGTTCAAAAGTGACGTGTTTCAAAAGAGTGATAATCAAGTTTCACGCTACACCGATTGGCTATAAACTGCACAGATCATCGATTGTTATCGATTCGGTAAAGAGATAGTGGCGTGATCGAGTTTGTCTCGTGTTTGACCCGATTTCTAAAATAGTTTACGTTTCGCATCACCAGAAACTTTCATCTTTCGGCGACCGAATCAAGTGCGAAGGATAATCGCGCGGATTCGAATCATAGGAATAGGTGAATCGGGTGAACCGTCGTTGGCAACGGTCTAGAACACAAGAGATCGCCGATTGGAGCAGGAACCCAGTGAGAATACATAGACACAGCACAGGAATCGCGAAATAAAGAGGAAGACAAGAAGTGGTGGATCGGGAGAGAAGGTGGTGTTCCACTGAGATGCTCGTGTTCGGAAGAAGGCGATAGCGGTAGGCGACTCCCGGATGCACATTCCATTCCGACCAATTCGCTGGAACGAAATGTATTATCTTCGAATGTATCTTGTGCTTATTCTCAAACTAGAATTGAAACCACAACACACAAAATCGCTTACAATTTCTCGACGAAACGCGCATTTCTCTTCGGAATCCCACGTCTACACTGGCAACTGTTGGAGATGAGCACCAGGCCGCGTATCGAACTTGTTCGGTTCCTGAAAAGTAATGAGAACCTGAAGACAATTCGAGGATCCTACCGTAGTCAGTCCAATCCGTCCAGCTGGACCATTTCTTGTTGATCGGGCACTCTTCGGGCGCGCATTCTTCGTGGCTCCTCTCGCAGCCTTCGCAAGAACTACCTCGGCATTGTCGCGTTCTGAACACTTCCCATTGCTTCTATTGTCGAGAAGAAACGAACCGGAATCTGAGGTTCTTCTGACAATCGCATCGAGACCATCCGTTCCAGGCAGTCCACGAACCGAAGAAATGCTCCGGGAGGGAGGGAGCGGAGGCACATTTCTGCTTCTCCACTCTATCACCGACACATGTGATTCCTGCGAAAGTGGGATTATTGCGAGCATGGAGAACTACTGATCACTACCAATTGGCTGCGGACTGCTGCATGTCCTCCGTCTCTTTCGCCTTCCATCCCTGCACTTGGACCACTTGGACCACGTGGACCAACCGCCCGGACGGACGCAGTTACTTATCTGCAAGGCAAAAGAGAGTTCAAGTGGACAGACGGTTTACTTTCTACCTTCATTCCTGATTCATCTACACTGCAATCACACGTGATTCCATTCTCAGAAGCACACTTATTCGAACAAAGAACAACCGGGAAGCAGAAGAATAAACTGAAGGCGATGGAAAAGAGTTGCATAGTAGTTCCAATAGGGGAAGTTTCCGATGAGAATGAAGATTCATAGTGTCAATGTCCTTGTATGTTTCAGTTCTCTCCTTTTCCATCGTTCAGATGTCGGCAGATGGCCCGGTTACTGTAGAATTCCGCGAAACGTCGCGATGGCCGGCAAGCGGGGACTAGCTTTCTCACGAGTTAGGTCACCGACATTTTTCGCGAAATTTTCATTTTCAAGTTTTATTTTTGATTTTATAAACATTTAAGGCTTCACTTTTAAATTGTCAACATTTCTCTGTTTGCAGAAAATGACGGAATACAAAGTAAATATCACGGATAACCTGGAAACATTGAGAGAAGGCGAAGTAGTTACTGATGAAAAGACGGGCAAAAAGTATCGAGTCAAAAAGAACATCATGCCACATTATTCAGCAGGTGGACCACATGGATTAGGTAGAGTTCACATGAATCTAGCATTTCTTCATTTTAATCCCATTTTAGGTGACCCAGAAGACCGGACTCTGCGTAAAATTGAAGCCGATGTTATCATTCCGAATCGCATGAATACCCAAATCGAGCGAGTTGAATGTAATGAATCTTACATGGGTGAGTATTCCCATATTTGTTTTGCCTTAAATTCGAAAAAAAAACTCAATATAAGATCCTTAAAATTGAAAATCGTCTTGTACGTATTTTCCGTCTATTCTAACCGAGATTGATTTGGGCGAATCGAATAACTCCTGACTAAATTTTTGTGATCATGACATGTTACCGAGTACGAAACATTTGAACATTTCAGGTCTTGTTACCTGCTTCCGGACAGACGGCGCCGTTTCCGGTTTGAACACATGCAAGCCGGCTCTCGAATTGTTCAATAGATGCAAATTTGAAAAGTTAATATAAAAGCATGGCTGATCGACGCATTCTCATTTTCAGATTTCACGATCCAGCATATCGTGCCAAGATTACAGATGAATATATCGCGGAGAGGTCGGCGGCACGTGCAACAGGATTGACAGCGCAGCAGAGAAAGTTGGAGGAGTATCGTGACTGGAAGAAGAACCAGGACACCAAGTGAAAGATGTGATAATTTCTTCAAATGTTTATTTTAAATATGAATTCTAGTGACATTAGTAGCGTATTGAATGCATTCTTGTTGTTTCCTTTCTGTTTTATTGAAATGTAGATTGTTTCGAAAGTATTTAGTTTGTTTTTCATTTTCTTGTCGGTTGGATCTCCGTCGATGTATTTTATTGAAACCGAGACGGGTATTAGTTTCGGTCTATTTATATACTCGGCATCTCCACATTCCAACGCGCAGCGTCTCTGCCCAAACGACGCTCCGTCTCAACAGACGCTCTCTGTTTAGCGTCCGCTATACGAAACTCAATCTTTAAGTCAGCGTGTAGCAACAGTTTATATTGATTTTCTGTTCTATTTTCACGCGTGCGTTCTTTCAGATCATACGGGGTAAGTTTTTCTGGGGGATCTTCTTTGCGTGAACTTCTCTGCCCGTTGTTCCCTTATTTCATTCATTCCTGATTTCAGAGACGAAGTCATGTCGGTACCAATGCCATCGAATGACGCCCATTCAGACGCTTGGAAAAGAGCTCAAGAGGAGCTGAACAAAGTGAGTGCCCATCTTTGCCGTTCTTAAATTTATTGTTTTCTTATTCAGACAAGAAGTGGCATGCCAGGAGGAGGAGCTGCAGCGAATGGTAACAACAGTACAGGTCAGAACTCTTGGATGAACAACCCTTTTCCGTACCCAAGTGCAAACCCCGCTTCCGCTTACGGACAGTTCGGCGGCGGATGGCATCCGTCTTCGTGGAGCGGTCAGCATCTCTCCCAACCCCCACCGCCTCCACCTTCCATGGCGGCGGCCAACGCGACAGCGCAAGCCGCATATAATCAAACATCTTATAACTATCAGTCAAATCCGCAACAACAAAATTGGAATGGGTATGGAAAGGGTCGTGGAGGAGGAGCATCCAACTGGAACCAGCAGGGCCAACAGAAACCGCAGCAGTTCCAACCTTTCGCTCTGAACAAAAGAAACAATCAAGGAGCTTTTCCGCACATCAACAATTCGTTCGTTCCGCAGGCGGGAGGTCCACAGCCTTTGATGGGACTTCAAAGGGGAAGAGTTCCAATGCAGGCCAATGGACCGAAGGCAACGCCGATAGCTGCCGAGTAACAGCTTCCCAGCTCCATCATACGATTAATTTTATTTCATTGCAGAAACTACATGAAACGAGCGTATGAAGCTGCGAATAGTCCTGAAGACCGTTTGAAAACTGAGGAGTATCTTAAAAAGAGAATGGAACCGTTGATAAATGCTGGTAACGCGCACATGGTCAACTGGGACGCCGAGCCTCTGCCTCATGAAAAAAACTATCAGTTGACATCCATGTCGTGGACCCCTGCAAATCAACTGCCGCATCAGGCTAACGGATTTCATAGAAAAAAGTCGCCGCCAAGAAGGCGCAGTGATGAAATGAGTAACATTGGTAGTAATGGACAGGCGAAGCGTGCGCGTCGTAACAGCGACGCTTCCTCCTCGTCAGACAAGAGCGATCAGATAGAGATGTTGCATTTTTCGTCGAACCAGGTGTTAAAAGGGAAATGGGGTGGACTTGGGCACGGAAATGTCTTTAATAATTTGTTTTCTGAAAGTCAAAAAACCAATTTAATAACAACCAATTTTGTTCAGAAAAAGACGAAGGCCCAGAAAAAAGCTGAAAAGGCAGCGAAAAAAGCTTCGAAGAAGCAAAAGCAACAAGAAGGACAGAAGAACAGAAACGCGTGGAAAGTTGATGGTGGAGACACTGAAGTCAGAAGAGTGAGAAATTGTGATCACTGAAAGCCTATAAGCATCTTTGTTTGTTGCAGGAAGACCGTGCTCGCCGGTTCGCAGAGACCTTGTCTTCTGTTTCGAAGCCATCGGTCAGCATCCAACAACACTACTTCCGGAGAGGACAGGTCATTCGTGGAACTTGCCAAAACATTGAGAAGTCATTTTTCAGACTTACAGCGGTTTGTTTTTCATCGAATTATTCATTATAAAAAATGATTTCAGGCCCCTGATCCATCAGCAGTTCGTCCTTTAGAAATTCTACGTCTTTCGCTGGAAAATGTGCGGAACAAATACCGAGAGAAGAAAGAGTATTCGTATCTTACGAGTCAGTTAAGATCAATCCGGCAGGATTTGACCGTACAGAGAATTCGTAACATGTTCACAGTGGAAGTGTACGAAGTTAATGCGAGGATAGCTTTAGAAAATGCAGACCGTGAAGAGTTCAATAAGTGTCAGTCGCAGCTGAAGCTGCTTTATACTGAGGTTGATGACTGTGTGCATCACGCTGAATTCGTTTCGTATCGGCTTCTTTATTACATCGCCATGGATAATCAGATTGACGTCAACTCTCTTCTCAAAGAGCTAACACCGGAGTTGAAAGAAGATGAATGTGTCAGGTTTGCGTTGAAGGTGCGGAAGGCTGTCACCATGAACAACTACGTTCAGTTTTTCAAACTTTTCAAGGTAATATTACAAAAAAGCGTGCAGTGGTTCATTAATGTTTTTCAGGCTGCTCCCAAAATGTGCCCATATTTGATGGATTTGTTCCATGAACGAGAGAGAAAAAGGGCCGTCAGCACAATCACCAAGGCTTACCGTCCGACTATAAGCTGCAAACTTATGGCAGAGTTTCTGCAAATGGACGAAGAAGATCTTGTAGACTGGCTTGTGGAAGAGCTGAAATGGACGGATGTTCAATTCGGTGGCTCGATTGATTGCAAGGTACCTCGAAATTTTTGTTAACATATATATCATGCCAAAAATAATGTTCCGTCCGTTTGAGTAACTCAAATTATTAGTCTTGTTACATATACTTCTGAGCCGTTGAAACATTGGTTTATTGAAATGTCTCAATGATAATAAAAATTTTTCAACAAAAGTTAACCGTATCAAGTGACTGAGATGCTCAGATTGTCAAAAAAAATAAAATAGACTCGAAGCTGCTAATGAAGACACTGGTTTTCATATCCAGGACAAAAGGAGAAGAGGGCTGTTTGGAGTCGGGCGGGACGATCCGTCCACATATTGTTGCAGTAGTTCTCGTAAGTCTCTCGATGCTGAGAGCAGAACGACGATTCGGATGGCTTCTCGACTCGTCGTTTTTTGATCGGCAGAGGAACGTCGTCTCGTATTCCGACACCAATAAATTCAGAAGAGACGTCATCTGGAACGGCGAAATAGGGGGAAGAACTGGGCGAGAACACTGAAATACCTCGAATGCCAATCAGCGGCATTGACGCTGTGAAGGAAAACAGGAAAGAAGCTGTAAACGAATGGGTTGCTGGAGGGATCGTTGATCGAAATGTTACCGATAAGTAGAAGACGAATGATAAGGAACGAGTCGACGATGGGCATATTTTTCTGATGAATGTGTCACTTTTTGGACGGTCCTGTTTTATAGGCCGGTGGTGTTAGGAGGAGGAGGACGGATGACGATCAAAACACGTCGCTTCCAAATTGACAATAACTTCAATTTTTGTACTTTCCGATGATGTCACAAGAGGAGAGATCGAAGCGGTGCTGGTGGCTGCGGTCGGGATTTTTCCCCAAAAAAGGATTCACGTGAAGTTCATGAGCACGTGGAACCATTCTCATTGGCTCCCACTGAATCAGAGTTGGAATGAGAAATTCAGAGAACAGGAATACGGATCCTAAAAAATCTTTCTGGAATTCCGGAAGTCATCAAAAAAACTGAATACTTGAAATTTTTCTAGTGACAAACTGCTGAGAAACTGGGAATTCGCTGAATTCAATTCAGTAAGCTTACGATAAACACCGCTCGAAAGGTTAATTTCGAATTGTTATAAATTATATAACTTATAATCAACATTTTCAAGTTGTGTGTTTTGCCACGAGGAGCGACGGCGGAGTTCAAAGAGCACCTGTGTGCATTCCGTTGTCTTGTCCTCGCGAAGAAGATGTATGACTGTCGAATACTAATCCGTCGAGCCATCGAACAATGGGAATTTGTGTACGAGTACGTGGATTGGTATCTCGGCACAATTATCTCGTCCACCTGCGTCTGGTCCATTAGCACCTCAGACGTCCCGCATAGCCGATTAGATAGACATCTGTGACATTCGAAGGGGCTGGACCATCCCACTCTCTCGTTCATTCATTCATTTCCTTCTTTCGGTAGGTTTTCTCTCTGTCAAACATGTCGAAACCAGCTGCACTTTTGTCCCAAATGCCATGGAATATCGGAAAGAGCATTGTCGATTTCACCGATCCGATTTCCAGGTTTGTTGCATTTTGTTAATTTGCAATTATTATCGATTTCATTATTCAGGATTTCACTGCGAAAGTGTTCTCGAGCACTGCGCGCAATCGTCGACAATTCGTCCGTCGAATACCAATCGATCGTCATGGAACTCCACGAAAAGAGCGTTGTGCTGCACGCCCGCTCCAGCGACAAGGAACGGGCGGTGCTCATCGAGTATCGATCGCATCTGAGAGGGTGCGAAATGGTAAAGGGCGACCGGAAGAAGGTCCTCGCTGGAAGGAACTACACGTCGATGGCCGTCGCAGTCCTGGAGTCACTCATCGCCAATCGGAAGACTCGCATTGAACAGTTGGCATTCGTGTTGGGAAAAGCGAAACGCGGGTGTCCTGCGTACTTTGAACTCGATGAAACCGAACTGAAACGAGGGCTCCTGCGGATGATGAGCAGGATGCAGCACAGGATCAGCGTCAACTGGTTGCGAATCGATTTGACGTTGTGTGTGGGGGATCTGATGACAATTCTGTCTTCGCTCCATCCGGCAACACTCGACGGAGTAACCATCAAACTGTTTTGCCATGTCAAGGATCTGGAAGAGCTCACCGAATCGGAGCACTGGAAGCAGTTGAAGCGGTTGTGTATGCGATCTTTCGACTACCCGCTCAACAAAATGGCCCACTTCGAGAGACTCGTCCTTCACGACATGCCAGTCTCATTGGAAGACGTCAAGCTCTTTTTGGAGGTGAGTGAACGAGAAGTTCCCCCGATTCGCATCTGAATTCTTTTCAGCGTGCAATTCAACTCGGCGACAACTTCGATCGCTTCGAGCTGATCAATCCGAGGTTCGTGGACCGTTCGGCGATCAGCGCCCATCTCATCGAATTTCTCGAAGTGCCGCCTTTTTTCGATATATTCAACGAAATTTATCGAATCAAAACCAAGAGTGAAAAGAACGATCTCGTACTCCAAATGTCATCGAGAAGTCTCTGCATGAGTCTGAAGAGAAAGAAGTAGATCAAAATGAATGAGTGCATTATTCCAGTGATACAACGTTAGTAATTAATAAATGTGATTTTACAAAACTTTGAAAACTGTGCATTCTTATGGACAAATCGTTTCGATGATTGCATCCGATAGTAAAACATTGGATGTGCCACATGACGTTTTCAAACACGTCCGTTCCCTCCGCATCAGTTGTAATCAGCTTATCACTCGGCTAAACTTCCGTCCAATTGTGTTCACCTCGTCGCCTTCGGCATGCCGATTGTGTCACTTGTTCCTCACACCGTCTCCCATTCGCCGACGCTCTCAATTTCACTTCCCACCGCGCCCCGACGACGAAATTTCGCTGACGCTTTTTGCGTCGAAAATCGAATGAGACGAACCGTTTGTGTTGCGTAACTCGAGTGATAAAAAGCGAGTTCCGTGGTGTTATGGCAGCGATTGGGCGACGAGCGGACATATCCAGTCCGAAGAGAAAGCGACAAGGACACTCTCCTCTCCTCACTTCTTATGCCGTCCGCCCTCCCTGATTACAACGCCTGGTCAGGCGGGTGGGGGAGAAGAGGAAGCGTTCCTAGTTTCCAGTGGAATCGGTTACTGGTCGATGTACGCCTTTTCTCCGAATCCTCCCATTCGATCCTTGAGAACTTCCTTGTGGTGGAAGTTTCTCTTCCTTATACCTCCTCCTTCTGGGAGTTGGTTATCCATTTATCCACATCCACTCATTCATTGTTTCCCAAAAGCTGATCTCTCTCTATCGATAACCCTTCAAGACCGACCGTCTGATCCATTCACAGTGCCACTAACTCCCTCTTCGAATCCTCATCATTCCCAGCATTTCCGGTTCCAAACGGATATTTCTCTCCGAATGTCTCGCAAACCATCCCATAAACGCTACCGTATCCTCTCTCTCTCCGCTGCCCTTTCGTGATATCACACAGGCGCCGTTCCTCCAGATGATCAACCGGTTCCCGACTACTTGTTGTCTTCTTCTCATTTCCACGTCATTCGTTATGTTGACGGCGGCAAAAATAGCTCCAAAGTGTCGTGACACTGATATGAACTGTGCGGTTTGGGTTGGTTTCCGACGGCGATCTGCAATCTTTGATGATGATGATGACGTGACGATGACGTCTTCTTTCAGGTGGCCACGAATGCGTCCGACTGTGAAGGTGTCGAATTGGTCAGCTCCCACTGTGAGAGAACGTGTCAGTCGTGTGGAGAGCCGATTGATCCGAGTGAGAGATGGAGGTATTCGGTGGAAAAGAAGACAGTTGACATCTGCAGAGTACGACGTGAAACTGCTGCCGGAGAAGTTGAAGTCGATTGCGTGGATGGTGGGCAGATGGAGATCGGAATTCGGCGGTAAAGCATTCTTCCCGACGATTCCAAAGTTCACCTACGGAGAGCAGGTGGACATTTCGATTGCGGATCACGGAGAGACGGCGAGTCCGTTGTTGAACTACACGTGAGGGGAATGGGCAGGGCGGTTGAGAACGAAAGACGTCTTGCAGAGCATTCGCGTGGGATATCAACATGCCGGATGGCGATCCGACGGAGATCCACTCGGAGAACGGATACATTGCGGTGGATTACGATAAGGAGCAGGAGAAGGAGTACGTGTCGCTGAACACGGCGATGAGCAACGGTCAGTTGGCGGCGGGGCACAGATCGAAAGAGCGAAACGCAGCTGCAGAACCAGACGACAACTGATTCAACATCCGAGTTTTGCAGGATTCATGACCATCGAAGAGGGAGAGTCGGGGCCGAATCAGGTCAAGTTCCGGCTGCAGAGGATCGGAAGAATCAGCTTCTCGCACGACTCGGCCGTCAGAATTGTGAGTTTGTGTTGCCACGTGTGCATCGGCTCAATGACCTGTGTGGTTGAAGAGACGGAGATTTCAGATGTTCCGCGAGTGGACACTTCTGGATGAGAACCGCCTTGAAGCACGTCTTCTGATGACGACGACGGTGACCAGAAGACTCATGGAGCACACGGCGATCATTTACAAGAAGATCTACCCGTAGAGCGCCGTTCCCGTCCGTGGACAGATGTGCAATCTAGATACATTTCCGGGTAGTAATTCTCTTTTTAAACATTGCAATTGCTTTCTGATAAAACGGTTTCATTTGTACAATTTCTAAACAATTTATCGAATGGAAATATGCAAAGACTACATCGAAACCCGAGGCCTAAGACTCGAAAAACCTAGAGAAGTACTTCTCCACACATATCGGATGCTCCATGTTGACGAAGAAGAAGCGGTGGTGGACGGTGGCGTAGGAGACGAGAAACGCGTACCGTCCGTCGTCGATGACCGTGTTCATGAGGTCGAGGAACCTGCGCTTCCTCGCGTCGTCCGCCGTGTGCACCTCCGTGTTGCACTGACACACCACTATCCCGTTCTGATCGAATTCCGCTCCGCGAGCCATCATCGGAAGGATGTCGTATTCGGGCCCTTCGTTGTCCATCAGGAACTGGTCGATCGTCGATTCTTTCACGAATTTCGTCAAGAAAGTGATGATGTCGATGTGTGGCATCACGACATTCACGTATTTCTCTAGAAGAGGAACCATGTGTCAGAGAGAACAATCGGATGAGAACTAACTGTTTTTCAAGACCAACGCATTCGAAACGTCCATCTCCTTGCCCACTGCAAATGGGAAGAATGAGCCGACGGGCTCGAAGAGCTCTCCGTTCCCTTGGTAAATCGGATCGGCTCCGAAGAACCGTGAGCCGTAGGGCAGCGTTCTCTGAAGGGCTTCCTCCGCTTTCACGTCCAATCCGATTCCCAGAGTGACGACTACACTTGGCTCCTGAAAACGGGAGGAACTCTCTTGTATTCGGAATGACCTCGGAACCTCGGAAGTGCTGTACACGTGGTACTTCATCTCGTCCTTATTCTTCACTCCCGTTAATTCGATTCTGGAGAATGACGTCTGATTCCGACACTTGTTGACGACGTGCTTGATCCAATACCACATCTGAAAGTGTCCATTTGGAATGGGATCAGCAATTGGAACACACTTCTTTCGGCTCTTTTCTGCTCTTTTTGAGTCCTTCTGAGAAGCATTTCTTCCACTCTTCCGACGCTTCCAAGAACTTTTTATTCCGTGTCATCGGAAGGAACGATGTACGATAAGAGCCCATTTGGGAGACCTTCAATGGGGGAATTCTGGGGAGAAACTGGGGGAGAATAGTTACATTTGGTTGATATTCCGGGTAGAAGACCAACAGAAACACTGTGAATGCGGCGAAAAGAACAACGAAGAGTTTGCAGTTGGACAGCGTTCGGGCACTCATGTACGATGGATCTGAAAGTGTTGAAAGTGAAAGAGCGCGGTGACGATGGGCCCCTTTAGTCAACAAACTTCCCGAGAGGAGCTGCAAGAGAGGGAGAGAAACATAGGCTGGAGTGGAATGTTTTCACAACATAAATGTCATCAATGTTTCGAAATTTGGGGAAAAATCTGAATATGTCGAAATAGGATCTTCCCTCGGAATCTGATGAGCACACAAGAAGCACGCATCGAATAAACTCAATTCTTCTCCATGTGATAAATGCATTTGATACCGTAAAATCTCTAATGGAAGGTCCCGCGCTGTCCAAAGTTTAGGGAGTTTGTTTTATTCGAAACTTGAATATCAACGCTAAAAAGTTGATATTCAAGGAAAACAAAATCTTTTTTTTTTCTCGAGAATTCGGTGAATTCTCGAGAAAACCAACTGGATGATACTATCACCGGACTGCCTTTGGTACGGTTTGAGAACTAAACTGTTCCGCAGTTCAATTCGTGGGAAAAAGCCCATAATTCTGTCGTTCAGATGTTCATTATTTTTTGTTTAAATTACACTAAAACGGTGAACAAACAAAAACTGGTCGGATTTAGTCAGAAAAGGAATCCATAAGCAAACTAGAAAATACTTGTGATTACTTGTGATACCCTGTAACTGATACTCCATCTGAATCTCGAAATGAAAATGTTCTTTATTTGAACTGCCCTGATTTCGGAGACTTTCAGACACTGTTTCAGCCCTTCAAAACGGAAGAATACTCTTTGAGAGTTTCTCCTTCAGTAGTAAATAGCCGCGTTTCAAATTTTCGAGACGATGTTATACATAGTCGCCATTTTCGCAATTTTCGACGAAATTAACAGCAATTTTTGGGTGAAAACTGAGGGGTATTAAAAAGGGAATCACAAAAAACACAGAATGGAGCCACGAAATCAAGAAAAAAGCACTGTAGACGTTTGCAATTGAGGTGTGTGATTCTCAATTTGTCTATTTACATCGTTGCAGTTTTCACTGTTTACGGTTAATAAAAACGGAAATGGTGGTAAAATTATCCGTTCAATAGGTCATGGAGACAATTGTTGAACTTTAATTTGTCAGGAAAGGCTAGACTCGAGTTTCGTCAGTTTGCATTAGGAAAATCCGATTTATTATTGGGGAAATCATTTAAAGAATTTATTTCAGTGTCGCAAAGTGTAGAAATCTATCCAACGTAAATACCATCAATTTCAGTGATTCTTTTGAGAAGGAATAGGTTCAAACTAAAGACACGTACCTTTAGTGATCACTCGTATCATGTTGGCTAACTGTCACTGACGCTGCCCCAACTGCGCCCCTTTGCAGCCATCGTTCGATCCGTCGCATCTGTTCAAACACTCTGTGCACTCCTCCCGAATTATGTAACAGTTCTTTCGGAATCTCTTTTCATTTATTTTGCTATTCAGTAGTAGTAGTAGGTTGACAGGAGAAAAAAGACAGAGAAAAAGGGTAATCAGTATGCTTGTTCTTCCTCGAAATAGGTGACATCCATCGGACACTGCGCCGCGAAATGATCGTTGCCCTGCGAACAATTGAGCGATTGAGAGAAGGGGAGAGGGAGCGGAAATGCGTAGAGAAAAGTGACTGGGGGGAGGGACTCTTGATATGGCGCAGACTGTGTATTCAAAATGCGAAGACTTATGGTACAAAGGACACGTGGCAACCAGGGGAAGACCCTCGGGAGCCACAGGACACAGAGAAAAAGAGGGCGAAAAGAAAACGAGATTAGGCTGGAGTCAATGCATACGTGTTATTGTAACACTTGTGGCAGAACGGCCGATGGTCGACCTCCTTGAATGTGCCCTTCGTCAGCTGATGGTTGCAGTAGGAGCATCGGAAGTGCTCCGGGTGGAACTTTCGGCCCATCGCAGCCACGCATCGTCCGTTGATGGCGCCTCGGCACTGCGAGCACACCGATCCGCGGCTCTCGTGGTAGTGTCTCTCGCAGAGGGGAGCTCCGTTGTGCTCGAAGAAGCTCGAGCCGTTGAAGGAAACACCGCACGACTGAAAAGAGGAGGCCAATCGACATATAAAGACAGCAACAACGAGAACGGGAAGCTACGCTCATGCTCAACTGAGTTTCATGTTATTTCTCAATCATTTACCACCGGCTCATGTTCAGTTTTTAAGAGAATGAGCCCAAAAAAAGCATTCAAAACCCAAAAAAACCCAGCTGAAAAAAAGTTGAAAAACGTCTCTATTGACTCTAAATCTATTCAGTTGTGCTCACTGATTCGTCTAATCTGATCAAATGTTAACTGCAAAAGTGCTCTGTTGAACTGTCATGGTCCCGAGGCTCCAAAGGATTCCACGTGGCAAGACGTTCAATTTCCAACCATTCTTCGTTGAAAATTGAATCGTTTTGACGGAAAGGTAGCTCACGTTGCCACGTAGCTCTTGAATCGCGGCGAGACCATTGACTTGCAGTTACAATAGAGCACGTTTGAAATCTATGAGACTATTCGTCGGCAACGTTCAGCACACATTTGTTTAGAAAACAACGTTGCGCAGCACAGTTATTGGCTACTAGTACCAGTTGGCTCAGAAAGCTTCACAGAATGTTTTCCCACGGCACACTCAAATATGAAAGGCAAAGAAAACCGGAGAGTACTGGAAGGGAGGCACGCGTGACAGAAACAAATGAGCAAGAAAAAAGGGAACGAATCGACGACGGGACACCGACACAAAACATACCGCGCACTCGGATTTCGACGGTTTCTTCAATTCTTTCGCGGTGAATTCGAAAGGGGAAAAAGGGGGGAATGTGATAAGATACCTGGCAGACGAAGCAGTCCGGATGCCAATGCGTTCCGAGGGCGGTGATGAAATTGGAAGTGATCGGCTGGCTGCACCCGTTGCACTTCGGCGCGTACAATCGGAAGAAGTCGCGTTTGCAGTAGGTTTGACCGTTCTGAAGACAGAAAAATGTTTTGTTTTTCGAAAGATTCTCATTTGATACCTTCTCGTGGAATCCGTCTTCTCCGAAGGGCTGCTTGCACTCGGCACACGTGAAGCATTCGATGTGGAAGTTCTTGTTCATAACACTGACGCATCTCTGAACACAACAACACTGATTGGCTCTAGGAAAATGGGATCACATCGGTGATGGCTCTGTGGCATCCCTGGCACTTGGGACTGAACTGATGGTGGTAGTCTTCCTCGCAGTAAGCACGACCGTTTCTCTCGAAGAACGGCCGCTGACCGAGTTCGGTTCCGCACTCGCAGCACGTGTAGTGCTCCGGATGCCACATCTTTCCGAGAGCGATCACCACCTGGAATACTCCCTTTCATGTGACAGATTTCCATGTTATCGATTAATCGATTATTGAGAGATACCTTGTGAATACTACTTTACTGTGATTGAACGTATATCTTATCAGTCCTACATGTCATGATCAGTTGAAATGCTCAATGAGAACTGCTTCGTCAAAACGATAACTGTCTTTCAAAGATTCGTTTTTTTCAAAGTTCTCAAAGATCGGCGATGCTTTTCAAGTCGACTCTGATCTCCAAAGTCATTGGGATTCCCCCATAACGCAGTGAGACAGTCTCTAATAGACGGTGGTCATATTTCAAATGACCCAAACTGATCTCTTGTTCTTCTTTGCAGCACACCCTCCCCCTGCCACTTCACAAACTAATCCACTTCTCCTTTTTTCAATTAAATTCAATTCCCGCTCTTCTCTTGAACTGACCTGTCCAATGATCGGCTTTCCGCACTGAGCACAGTCTCCTTTCGGGATAGTGTTCACTCCGTGCTTTGAGCTCAGCTCTCCGTTCATCGTTCCGATCATCGACTCCGAGTGCAGTGGTTCTCTCGATGGAGACCGCCCGTTCGATCGCTGCAACCACGTTTCGAATGGAAATTGGAGAAAGAGGGAGGGGGAGAGGGAACACCGTTTTCGTTGCGAGACCCAGAGGACACATTTGCATTCAGTTTAGCTGCTTTCCTCCACCACATCGTTTTCCATTCTCAAGATTCAAAAACCAGGAGCTTAGTGCTCTTTCTCTCTCTCACTCGCTCTCGTTTCGACTTCATTTACACCCCCGCCTCTGCTAACTAAAGACTCTTCTCTTCTTGGCGCACACCGTCTTATTTGTTCTCGAGTCTGCGTCTCTCTCGTCCTCACACTCTCTCCACGCATTTCCACGTAGTGAAATCCAAAGAGGAAGGGGGGGGGGGAATGAAAGAAGGTTTTACAAACAAAATTCTTTTTTCTCCTCCTGCTGCTCCCTTCCCCTTTGCTCTCCGAAGTTTTACTTTTACTATGTCGTGATGGGAATTATGAAGTGAGACGAATGGGAATGGAAGAAGTGGATGCAAACAGAATGAAAAAGTAACAAGAAGTGAGGGAGAGAGATGGGATCCTCCAGCATCCCAGTTTTATGGGCATGCATTTGCGATGAAACGGATGAGCACAATTGGGAGAGAGAGATGCGAATCAGCAACAACAACAACATGGAATGTTGCAGAACCGGGTTTTTGATGGGCTCCGAAGGCGTTCGAGCTGCTCTCACAGAGAATGGGTCTCGCAACGAAAGGGTTTTCGAAGAGGAAAAGGGAAAACTCACGACATCCGAGTAGGAGTGTGCCTGGCTGGGCGGTCCGAGACTCTTCCGCGAGCTATAAACCGAATGATGAAGTTGATGGTTCGAGTGAGCGTTTTGCGCGTAATTCGGCGCATTGTAGTGGTCAAGCCGCTGTTGCAGTTCGCGCATCATCGTTCCGCCACAAGGATCGGGTAGGGGGGAGAGTGAGCTCGCGTGGGGGGACGACACAAGGTACTCCCGCCCTCTCAGCTCTTTTTCTCTTCTCGAGTTAGTTAGTAGGTGAGAGACAAAGAGACAGAGACAGTGAGGGGTGGAGAGGGGCGAGAGAAGGGGAACCGGCCCCGGGAGCTCCTCCTCGGATGATTTGCGGCGGCGACACGGCGGGAGAGCACGGCAAGTAGCAGTAATATGCGTGTTTAGCGCGTGTTATTAGCTTTTCGTTTGTTTAGAGACCGGAGACGCAGAGCGCGAGAGAGCCCGAGCTCCCGGGAGACTGACCTCCCGGGGGCGAGAGAAAGGGACCAGCGGCTTGACCATATCGCAGAATGATACCTGCTAGCCACAACAGGCGTTTCGGCTTGGGACAGAAGACTCTGGACACTGGGACGGGCGGAACGGGAGTAGACGGGCGGGATGGGTTCCGATTCGTGTTCTACATGGACAGGACGTGAACATGGGCCGTCGGCTGACACGAGATTACCATACGCCCTATCGGGACTCTTCGAGGAGAAATCTCTCGCTTCCGACATCCGTCGCGGAGGCTTGAAAGGGGCTCCATTGCCGTTGCTGAAACAGAGCGACACGTCAAACGACAGAGTGTTAGATGACGGGTGAGAACATGGAAACACGGAAGAGAGAGAGAGAGAGGAGAAAAGGAAACGTACGTCTGCGTGTCGAGGGTTCTCTGGAGGTCGAACGAGTTCTCGAAGTCGTTGCGACTCTCGGAGCGACGGTCGCTGATGTGGGCACGACGCAGCACTTCCGTCGTGTGTTGCAGGTCGGACAGAAGGGCTTCTGCAAGTTTCGGAGGGTTTTCTTTGGCGGGTTGAACGATTTTGGAATAATGTCTTCTTTCGAATTGGACTTTGTTTGAACCGTTTGCTTCCCGACAGAATTTTGCGGCATTTCTCCTCATTTCGACTGTGAAATCAAAGGACAGAACGATGAGTTTCTCTCATATGTACCAGATTCACGAGAGATCGCTGCGAGACCCGTTGCCGCAAAATGTCGGAAGCGACGCAGTTTGACTACGAATGCGGTCCTCTCGAAGTGTTTGGCAGCGTGCCAAGTTGGCAATCTCTGCGTCTCCAAACTTTTAAAAGCCACGATTGCAACTTTTGACCGCTACCGCAGTCTATGACTATGGACAAGTTCAGTAGAAATTTGCCATCAAAATGTTCATATAATCAGCAGAATGCGCTCTATAAGAACATATAAGAACATGAACTGTCTCTCTCTCTGTGGCCGAATTGCTGTATTTCCAGTATCCATTAGAGCGAAATTGCAATTCTAAATACTTGACGTGTGTGTCAGAAACGTTAGCTTTTTTCCAGATCCCCTTGGTCATTTTTGGTTAGGATAGCGCATTTTTTGAAAAACTCGTGTTTTCCGAGATTCCGCTCACTCCCGACGACAAGATGATTCGGCTCATAAATATCGGAGCAACTGGCAATTACCCACTGCTCCTCTTCATATTTCATCTCGTGGAATGGTTTTCGGAACCGCATAAATCTGTTCTCAACGCTCCATAAACGCGTTTTCGCTTTCGAAACGACACGCTTTTGTGGTTCTTTTGGGGAGAAAGCAGAATGAATTTTTACCTAGAGCAGGTTTGACGGCGTCGGCGAAACGATCATCACTCGGCATTTCTTACTGGAGAAGGAGAATATTTGGGCGAGAAGGGGGAGGGAAAAACGAGGAAAAGCGAAGAGGAAGGGACCATAAAACGAGAGGGAAAGAGTGTCAAAATGTGTGTGAGTGAGTGGCGAAGCGGGTGTTTTGTGAAGAAAACAAAACGATAAAGAAGAGGAAAATAGAGGGGGGCGGGCATGGGGCGCGGCAGATTTATGGAGATGACAAAAAAGAGAAAAAATGGGGGAGGAGGAGGAGGAGCAAGGAAACATGGAGGACCAGTAGTAGTAGCAGACGAAGGTCAAATACTTTCGGAGCAACAATCGGAGAAATGCTCCCACGCACTGTGACGAGTGATTCATTCGACGGTTCGGATTGAAATTGTGAATATGAGAAGAGGAAAAGAGAAAGAGAGTTCTTATGGGGGAGAACTCCGCCTCGAAATCTGGAGCTTCGATCTCGATTTTCTTAAATTCGAAAAGATAAAAGAGAGCGGGAGAGAGAGAGTGCGCGTGGGCGGGAGACGCAGAGAAAACATATAAACGACACATAGCGGCAGTATGTTTTTGAATCAAAGGGCGCCGGAGGAAGAAAAGAGACACACCCGTCCGTCGGGACTTTTGAATTTGAATGTGTTGGGAGGGACAGTCGAGGTTACAGATCGTTAGGAAGAGAGTGCACAGACATGTACAAGTGGCGCAGCGGAATGAGTTCTCGAGAGGAGGCACACGCAAAAAAGCGTCAAGAGTGTCGGCAAAAAAGTGGAAGAAGGAAACGAGAAGCCCCGCGTAACTTTTGATGACAAGTTCCGAAAGTTTGCCGGTCGCCGAGGAGAGATCTGATCCGCGACGAGAGAGCACGCGATGCGGAGAGACGCAGAGACACGCGCGAAAAGAAACGGTAAGCCAAATAGAAGGCGCTTGAGAGGATCGGCAGCGAAAGTTTCCACGCGATCAGAGGGAGGAGGATCAATACGAAAAAGTGATTGGAAGGATAGAAAGGGATGGGTGGGAGGGGGGAAGGGGGATCACAGCTGTTCGGTGTGTTGCTAAACAAGTGAGAGAAGAGGGGCGAGGCATGAGAAAAGTGATAGGTGGGCGGCGGAAGTGTGGCGATCGGAAAGAGGAGGAGGGGGAGATTTTTGAGCGAAAGAGAAGAAGAAGAAAGAGAGGAAGTAGTGAGAAAGAGCCGGAAGGAGGAAGAGGAGGATGTCATGCACTTTGACAATGTTTCGAAGCGAATTCCCATTCATTCTTGATTCACTTTCAACTGCCCTTATGTAAGAAAAGAAAGGGTACATCCACATGTGTCTCTCGAAAATTGAATACCCCAGATGTATGTGCTCGCTCATTGAGCATCACTGACGCCAGATGACTGCGTTATGGCCGTTTTTTTAGAAGAAGGGTAACGAGGGGAAATGAGGAAAATGATCTCGAAACGCGAAGAGAAATGTCAAGAGATGATGGGATTTTCTTCGAAACAAGTATCTCTTGGAAGAAATTTCAGAAATTCCAATTACATTTTTCAATATTGGACCTCATGTTTCAGCACATTCAAGCGGAATGTCTCTTTCAGTGGATACATTTCCGGTTTCCGGATCATTCTTTTCCGGATTCTCTCCGAAATATTCTTATCGCGAAAACATGTGCGACAGAATCAATTGCCATTTTTCACTTTTAGGGCTCTTTTTGGAAAGATAAAACTTTGAATAAATGACTTCAGAAACTGAAATTTGTGTTTCTTTCACTAGAACCATTTCCGGTTTTCCGGTTTCTGGATCTGTTTTCTGCTCTAAAATCCGAAAACCTGCCGAATGTTTGTAGTCCGAAATCATATGCGGCAGATACGGTTTTTCACACTGGGGCTTACTGTAGAGAAGACAAAACCGCAGTTTCGTTTTTCAGCGCTTTAGAACTCATTCTTGTGAGTTTCTAAACCGGAAATACACAACTTTAGAGTTTATTTTCACAATCTATGAAGTAATTTTTTCGAAGAGGCAATTTTTCAACCTGGCACAACTTTTATTTGCCAATTCTTGCGACTGTCGAGAAGATTTATTTTCCAAGAACGGGATAACAACCGATTTCAAACATCTGTCATTTTCTCAGAAAAGAAACACTCACCTAGTCTGTCGACTGCCGTCGTCATCGCTTCTGTTTCGTTTCGCTCGCCGACTGAAATGTTTCTGGAAGAAGAGACAAATGATTCGAATCGGGGAGGTAATATCGAGAGAATGACGGCAAAAAACAGACACGGATTGTCCTTGGAACACGGACGCTTCATATTGTAATTATACCTGCGTCCGCCGCGCGGTGTCTAGCCGCTCTATTGGTACGGATGAGTGGCGAGACGGGGGGCCGAGGCGGAAAGTGGAGAATACCGTGAGAAAAAGTGGACGAGAAGCACAAAAAAGAGACGGAGGAAATCGATGAGTAGGGTAAAGAGCGAGCAGGGGGGGGGGGGGGGAATGCACATTATAATGATGTGTCGGCCACTTGCGTCATACCGTACCTGTCTGCGTCTCTCGCACTCGACACTCTCTCTCTCCCGCTTCGGAGCATTCAAATGAGAAAAAAAGGGGCAGACGATGGGCGGGTGGGTTATCTTGATGAAGGGGGGAGAGACGGAAAACAAATGGACGACGGGGAGGTTGAGTACAGTACTGATGAATCACGGAGAATGACGGAAGAGAGAGAGATAGACAGAGAGAGAGAGAAGTTTATGTTTTCTACTAATTGACAGAATAAACATTTGGAAGGACGAAGAAGGCGACAGTGGAACGAGAGAATGATGGATTGCAAACACTCTTTCGTGGGTGGTCATCTACAGATAATTCCCACATTGTTTACAAATTCTGATAAATGTCTGAGTTTTGGAATTTGATACGGTAAGGCAACATCTTCTATTGGACGAGTTTTTGTTTGTGGTGCATAACAGTGCAATTAACAACACGCGCTCTGTTGACATTATCGTTTGCAGCCGAGAAGTAAAGCGTGAACGTTAGGCCAACTCGAGAAAACATTTTGGAAAATCATGGGTAGAAGTGCTTATTCTACACGCTATTCTACACTCGCGTTACCGAAATTATGTACGGCTCGGCCTTTTTGTAGTCTCGGTAAATTGCTGGAACGTTTCCTGCAGACTTTGGAAAATCTCTGTCACACTCATATTAGGAAAGTTTCCAAAGTCTGGAGGAAACTTTTCCGCAATTTACCGAGGTTTTTTGTAATTTTTGACATTTTTTGCAACTATTACGAACGAAAAATAAAAGTTTCCAAAGTTAACAACACGCGCTCTATTGAGAACTCACAGCCGAGAAAAACAGCGTGAAAGTTCGGCCAACACGGGAAAAAGTTTTTGAAAAATCGTGGTTAGATGTGCTGTTTTTGAACGCTAAATGCACTTTCATCTTGGAAAAAGAGCAACGCCAGAGACGATGTTCTCATCATTATTCAATCGAACCGAAGCAGAATCGTCCGTGAAAAAGAGGAAAACGGAGAGCATAAACATTCTCTTTTTGCGGGTTTCATCGTCCGAAAACCGCCGACGACTGACTCGAATTCGTTCATTCTCTCCGACTCACACATTGTTCTCCCGGGGGAATCCCGAGGAACAGAATAATAATAATAATATTCTGCAAAAAAGAAGATTGTTTCTTTCTGATTTCTTCTTCTTTTTCCTTTAAAAGTCAACACTTGAAAAGGTGAGAAAAACGGAAAAGAGCGCACTTGAAAACCGAACGGAAAATGGTCGTTTTTTTCTGGTTGAGGGGGGCAAAAGAGTGTGTTTATTTTCGAGTGACTCATCATCATAATAATCTAGCACTGGCCCATTTCTCTGCGAATCCAGTTTCGTCTCGACTACAGTAGTAGTAGTAGTGGTTTTCGAATATGCAAAGTTGTGTAGGGGGCCCGAAACTCTCTCTCTCTCTCTTTCAAAAGTGCGTCTCGTCTTCCGGAAGTGGGTCGTTTGTTGCTCGCCAAGCCGCTGGTGTCTCGGATCGCGGCCGGCAAATCAAATCAGGACCCGAATTTGGGGAGGAAGACGAGGGGGAGTGGAAGGGGGATGGAAAACAAACAAGTGGTTTTTTGCATGAAGACAATGAAACTTATTTATGAAATCGATACTTCTTGTGGTAAAGTGGGTAGATGAATGCACTCAGAGACGCATTGTTGTAGGAAAAAGGAAGGAAACATCGAGACTGCTGGGGGGATACATAAAATTGGACGATGAATAAGTAAAATAAACGAAAGGATACATAGTTAAGCGAGACGCAGACAAATCGTAGTGAGGGGGAGAGAGGGAAATGGTGAGTAGGCCGTGGACGACGACAGATGATAACGGTGATAAGTTGGTAAACCGACAAAAGCGAGGATCTGGGAAGGAACACGATTATGCAGTAGGAATGAACCAACAGAAAGTGAAAGGAGTATCAATGTAGGTCGTTCAAATTATCAAGGATCACTTCTTTGCTGGTGCACTCGCTTTGTCTCCAAACTCGATCTGGCACAAACGGCACGAGTACTCATCGTCCGGAGCTTTCTCAAGAGCCGGACGCAGACAGTACAAGTGGTAGCCGCGATCGCAGTCGTCGCAGAACAGCAACTTATCCTGAGAATCAGATGATCATTGAGCTGAAAAGGTGAGAAGCCACTTACATCGTTCTCAGAAGTGCCGCAAATGGTACAACTCTTGCATTCCAGACACTGCCACCCACTTCGATTAATTATCTTAGTCACGTTTTTATTGAAGCTCAAGCATGTTGGGTGACCAGAACGACCACAATCATGACAGCTAACTAAGTCTTCGGGCATCTTTGTATTCTTGTTCATGAACGCGCTACCGTTGCAGAAATCACAGCTAGTTGATAGTTCTATGTTTGGAGATAACACTGGAACAAGTGGATTCACTTCTGTATTTCGGTCTTCACTTACGTTTGTGTAGAGGGAAACTAGACTTTTGGTCATGCAAGTAGGACTGATGGTAGCTTAGACCCGCCCGGCTCTTGTACTTCGCGTTGCATTCTGAAAACATTAATTGAAAATGAAAATCTGAAAAATTGAATGAAATGAGGCATTCTTTAGCGGTTACATCAGCTACCAGGAACACTCAGATCATGCTAATTATGTGCCCTACGACCTAATGAACCTCCTCTCGACCGACCCCGTGGAAGGCGCAGAGAAGAAGTGCTCATTGAGCAGTTGTCACTCGAGTTTTGGATCCCTCTCGCCGGAATTTTAGGTGAATGAGCTACAGAGGGAGTGGAGGGAGGAGGAAGGAGATCAGGGATCCAGCGTGCACAAAACTATTATGAAAAGGAATAACTCGTTTGAAAAAGAATCAGCGACTTTCAAGAGGTGAATTTCTAGTGGAAACTAGTGGAAAAAAGTACTATTAACTACACCAACCACAACTAGTAGAAGTGAACTGATTCAAAAGTTTTTAGCTTTCACAACTTTCAATTAGAATTCTGACACGCGAATGACAAACTAGCCTAGCACTGATGAATGATGGTACTAAAATTAGTAGTGTTCTAGGAAACTAGTCAATTAGTGATTTGAGCATGCGACATATAAAACTTTTGAAAAAATTTTCAATGTAACAATGTGCTGGTGTGTTGAACTTGCAAGAGTACAATCTCATCCAAATGGATGAAGTACCTGAGTGAGAGAGAATAGTGTTCCCGGTATTGACATGCTGTGGGAGAGGAAAACGGGGGAGCACTAGAAAGGACAAGGAGAACTTCTCCGACTGCTGGGGCTGGGCGAGAGGGCTCCGCGACTCCAAACAACTACTCACTGTCACACTGATGCATCTTCTCCTCTGGCTCTTCGTAGGCGGGCTCTTTGTACTGAGCACGGGACGGGGTCGATCGGGAAGCCGAAGAACGAGTAGTGGGTACCTAGAATTGGCTGTGAGTAAACTTCGGAAATCGGTTTTCGGATACCTTTTTGCGAGACGAAGAAGCTTTCGCTCCAGCTCCACTGCCACCTTTTCTGCGTTTTCGGCTGGACCAGTCATCTTCATCCGAGCCGTTCTCATCCGGAGAAAGCTCGTCTTCGAGAACATAATCCTGGTACTCCTCCTTAATTTGGATCTGCCGAGTGGGCCGCTCTTTTGTAACAATTGAATCGTTTGAGTTGTCCGAGGCACTTTCTTAAAATTTAAACCGTTATCATTCGGTCTTCAGATATTGAGTAATACCGGTAGTAATTCCAGCTTGCGGCGTGAGATGATCGATTGCCACTTGGATGGCTGGATTTTCACGCAAGAACATGCTCATTTCGATGGCATCGGACGGCGGTTGAGACTTGCTCTTTTTCCATCTTTCCGTTGCAAACTGCATCACAGTATTAGGATCGTTAGAGGTGTACTGATGATCAACGGTTCTTGTCGTGAAACGAGATTCACGTTGCGCAGTCGCCGTTTGATGCTCATAGTACGGGAATCGCAATCTAAAACTTTTGAGAGTTGTTTTAGCACTAATGAATCGAAATTTTGTTTTTATGTGTTTTGACGTACCGTTTCTTGCGGTCTTCCATCTGGCGAGTGTTCCATTTGATGCAGTTCCGCATCAGCTCCATATATCCGTTTTCTGAGATCATTTCTGCAAGTTTCCGTTTATCGGCTGTCTGTTTTACGGGCAAAAATTATTTCGATTTGATAGCTGGACGGTTTGATTGGCGCGGCGGAAAGAACAAACAGAAGCAGAACCGAAAACGACGAACGGAGACGATCGATAATACGACATTCGTCGCAGACCGCAAACACCGCGGCGCCATTGTGCAGATCGACCAGCGTGGACACGCACACTTGCGGACCTTCCAACATTGTTTCCGCTCAATTTCCAGAGCCTATTTTTACGAAAATCTTCTTTGAATGCTAATTTTGGCTTGTAGTTTCTGGCTAGAATTGATCGTATCAATTTCCAAATTGTTATAAATAAAGTTTCTTTCAAAATTCTTGAGGAAAAAAAGAGTTCCTGGGCTGAACCGAATCACATTCGATTCAAAATCTTCCCTCCCGTGGATCGTTTTTCGAACGTGAACTTTGGCTTTGCCACGTCGCTCACTCATATATTCCGTAGTTATGACACCACTTTGCATACTGACGTGGCTGTTTAGCGGTGGCTTTTGTTTTGTTGTTCCCTCTCGTCTCCCATTGAAGTCTTGGCTCTTCCATTTTCCAAACACGAATTTTTCTAAACCGCTAGCAGCGCCTTGCTTGAGAAACTGTCCAAAATGAAGAGATACCTTATCTTTCGCTAGCATTCATTTTATCTGTTATCGTCTCGCCTTCGTGACCTGGTTTTCTACTAGCTGTTGGGTGAACAGCAAGGTGTTTTGTAGATGATCGATTGTTATCATTCTTCCTCGCATACACAAATGTTTTACTTCTCTAAAGCTGAACAATTTTAGGGTCAACATGAACATCTTCCGTATAGCGGCTGATATGTCGCACTTGATGGCGATTATCATCCTCCTGCTCAAAATCTGGAAAAGCAGATCGTGCTCCGGAATCTCGGCTCGGTCGCAGATTTTGTTCGCAGTTGTGTTCACTGCTCGCTACTTGGATCTTTTCACCACTTACATCTCCTTCTATAATACCACCATGAAAGTATGTTTGTTTTTTTTGTGATTTGTACTCTATTGTGATTATAAAATTTCAGATTACGTTCCTCGCCGCAACATACGCCACCGTTTACATGATGTTCTTCAAGTTCCGTTCGACCTATATGCGAGAATCGGATACCTTTCGCGTCGAACTTCTCATCATCCCATCGGTGCTCCTCGCCGTTCTCATCAATCACGACTTCTCCCCATTCGAGCTTCTGTGGACATTCTCCATCTACCTAGAAGCTGTCGCCATCCTTCCACAGCTCTTCCTGCTGCAGTCTACTGGTTCCGCTGAGGTAGGCTTTTTTCTGTTCCTAAGCTCTTGCTCATTCTTAAATTTTCAGGTCATCACTGCTCACTACTTGTTCGCTCTTGGATCGTACCGTGCCCTCTACATCTTCAACTGGATCTACCGTTACTACACCGAGGACTACTTCGACCCAATCGTGGTTGTCGCCGGAATCGTTCAGACTGTGCTCTACGCCGACTTCTTCTATCTCTACGTGACTCGTGTTGTTCATGCCCGCAAGGGAATGGAGCTTCCGATCTAAACGAACGATTCATTTTCTATTTATCGCGTTCTACGAGGTTCTTTTATTCTGATGGAAAGGGCGATTCCACGATTTGTGTAATAATTAGAGACTCTCCTTTTCATTGTTTTCGTTGGGGAGTTTTGGGAAAAGTGTCTGTCGGCCTCCAATTATTTATTTCCGTGTGTGATTTGTTTTATGGGGATTTTAAAGATTTCCGAATATACAGCTTTTATAGAGTTTTAAATGTATAAATAATGAAGTTTTCATGGAAATCTCTTGTCTTCTTGTTCTTTCGATTCGTTTTTCCGGTTCTGTGGCCGTTTCATATTCACATTATGCTCTTTTAAAATTTTTTGGATTCTACTTCTTCTTTTTTTCAGAAATACATATTTCTGTGGAAGGGTTCATCAATTCGAATATAACTTCGAGAAAGATGTCAGCTACTAATTGGGATGATAGCGGTCAGTTTTTTCTTGCCAGTTATAGATGGTTTTCGTTTCGAGACCTCCTTTTACAATGAGCAATTTATACATTTGGGATTGCAGACAGCGAAAACGACAACGTTGTTGTCGAAGAAAAGCCGGTGATTTTGCCGCGCGCTCGTCAACCATCTATCGCTAAAAGTCTCGAGAAAGTGCAAATTCTGGAGAACAGCGTCGCTGGTTCGGAGAAGAACGCATCAGACGACGACTCGGACGCCAGTTCAGTTATGTCCGATGACTTGGAAAGTCTCGGAGAAACTACCGAAGTACTCAACTTCTCACTCGAACAACTCGCCTTCATGAAGAAGAATCTGTCCCAGTTCTCATGCAGTTACAAAAACATTATCAGCGAATTCGCCGATGTCGAAATCTTTCTGATTTCAATTGACTCGTTGATTGTTGAGTGTGCTGCTCACAGCTACCACAACTGGGACGTTGCCGGACAGTCGCTCGTGCTCACCAAGCAAATCGACCGCTTTCTGCAACAATTCGTTGATATCGGAGGACGTTTCAAGCTCGTCGTCTTCTCTGATTTGACAGCTCAGTTCGCAAAAGACACCACCTTGTCATTTGCTCGATCGACGGCTCTTGCACATCTGGCCAATGGTCCTCATGCCCGCGACTTGCTTTTTTTTACCAACCCGACCGATCCGGAGTGGGATAAATTGCTGAATGATCTGACGCCATCGTTCCTCATGATCTCCACGGATAACGTGACTCCGAACGTGTGCGCATCTCAGGAAATTGATTTGACCAAACAATTCGAAACTATTGGTATGAACTCAGTTTTAAACTCGATGACGCCCGTTTTTTTACAGTTTTCGACGTACTCACGCGGTCAATGTCGGTGGTTCTTCTCCACTCGATTAAAGTGAACTTCGTCTCGGTTGAAGCATATTACATTCAGCCAACTCTCATCATTGCACCAGATTGGCCCGCCTTCTTGGCAGCTCATTGGGATAACAATGGAACACTTCTCCGCAACCATTTGAGCAAAGAGATCAAGTTCAAGGAGTTCGAATCCCTGGCCGATATTTGGTCTAGAATCATAAAGGACGCCAAGGCAACTGGAAAAGCTTCGGATTCTTTCGACACTCTCGCTGCTGCTGTGCTTCTCTCATCGTTGATTTGCTCCAGAAGAGGCCCTCATAGGATCTATTTGCCGGAACGGGCCGATGCAAAGAGAGGACTCAATGTGATCAGAGATAGAAGACTTATCCTCAATGCCGCAGTCACCATGCTAGACAAAGCCGACCACTCGGTAATAGATCTGAAGTCGACGAATGCTTTAAAATTGTTTTGCAGGATTCTAAACTCGACTTGACTGATCTGTGGGATGGTCGTATGGTATATTCCATTTTTGATGAGCTTTCTGCCAATGGTACCATCCTTCCTTATCGTCTCCAAGAGGAGTTCGCTAAATATCATCAAAAAGCTGGTCTCACTGTTCCACTCGCTACTGACACTGACGAGAAGCTGTTTGAGCCGCTCCCGGAGATTACTGATCCTCTCCTCGATCTTCCGATTCTCTACAGTGTTACTTCACCAATGCTGAAGAGATTTGTACCAGAAACTGAGAAAATGACATCACAAAATACCGTTGAAGAAGGAGCTGTTCAGGACTACGCGGATTATCTTAAAGACACTTCTCAATGGAGAATGAAGCAGATCGAAGAGACGTATGCTCAAAAAGAAGAAAAAATCGAAGATGCTTGGCAACTGAGAAGAGCGAACAAGAGCAAACAATTCCTGATGAGGTGGTATGAACTGTTCGCCAATTCTCTGGAAGGTCGCGGTTCCAATCTCTTGGTTGACTTCTCCAGAGTCCCGAAAGGCTTTGCCACAGTTGAAGAGGAAGTTGTGGAAGAAAAGAAGACTGGAAAAGGTGGATGGAGCGGACAGAAGCAACAGAAACCAGGAGCAGGAGGAAAGAAAGGAGCAGCAAAGGATGCGGGAAAGTCAAAGAAGGATCTTATTTTGGAGGCAAACAAGAAGGCGAAAGATCAAAAATTGGCAGAGAGCGAGAAAGTCAAGATTAAATACGGATGTCAACAAGGAAAAGAATCCATTGTTTTCTTGAACAATCTCTATACGTCCCTTGATCTGCCAGAGTCGAAGGCTCTTTGCATCTTCGAAGTTGCCGTTCGAGAGGGTAGAATTCTGTTCGATCAATACCAAGGATCCGACAAGCAGGAAATCAGAAGAAATGTCGCTATTGATCTCGTCGGACACATCAAAGATTGCTTCACTAAACACTGGGACCATCTTGAGCCAAAACAGAAAGAGCAGATCGTCGATCTCTGGGTCTCGCTTGGATTCGATGCTCCGCCAGGATCGAAACCTTCGTCGGAAGCCAAACAGAAAAAGCTCAGTCTAGGCATCAATATGGTGTACTACCAGCTCCAGTATGGTGGAGAGCTCATCGACATTCAGTCTGATCCGAAAAAAGATGATCGTGTCAGTGGATTCGCTCCAGATGGATGGCAAAGAAAAATGCTCGATTCGGTCGACAGAGGAAACTCGGCTCTTATCATCGCACCAACATCCGCTGGTAAAACTTTCGTCTCATACTACTGCATCGAGAAAGTTCTGCGTGCAAGTGACAATGACGTCGTTGTCTATGTTGCACCATCGAAAGCTCTCATCAATCAGGCGAGATGATTTAGGACAATATCTTCTAATACAATTCGTCTTCCAGGTCTGTGGTTCGGTCTACGCTCGTTTCCGCAACAAGTCCATGAAGCGCGGAATGTCTCTGTTTGGAACACTTACTCAAGAATACTCGCAGAACGCAATGCAGTGCCAAGTTCTGATTACTGTTCCCGAGTGTCTTCAGGAGCTTATGCTCTCGAGAACTCCCGCTGTTCAGAAGTTTGTCTCGCACATCAAATATGTCGTTTTCGACGAAGTTCATTCTATCGGGTAAATTAGACTAAATACTGAAAATGAGTTAACGTGCGTGTTTGCAGAGCTTCGGAAGAGTCTCACATCTGGGAACAGCTTCTTCTGCTCATTCAATGCCCGTTCCTTGCGCTGTCCGCTACAATTGGAAATGCGAACAAGTTGCATGAGTGGCTCAACTCTAGTGAACAAGCAAAGAGTGCTGGCAAGCGAAAGGTCGAACTGATCAACTACGGAGAGAGATATTCCGAATTGGAGTTGTCGATTCTGAATATCAATGATCCCCACGGAGAAGACGATGAAGTTGTGCATAAGAAGGGAGGCAATCAGGCCGTTATCCCGCTGATGCCATACGGAGTGTACATGCCAGAGAAGCTACGCATGTTCTCGATTCCAGAAGATCAACAGTTGACTGCCAAGCAGATTCTTCACCTCTACAACATGATGGCCGAAGTTGATGCTAGCACCAAGTAAGATTTTCACTACAAATATTTTATTTAATTTCACCAATCTGCTATCTGAGATTCTGAACTAAGTTTCGTTTTTCAGAAAGGAGTTCGAGCCATGCGTTTTCTTCGGACAACATGGATCTAAAGCTGTATGGATTTCGAGATCCGAACTTCGTCGGTTGGAAAATGCTCTGAAGAAACGGTTCATGGAGTGGTTGAGCACCGACGAACACAAAATCAATTCTATTCTGAAGATTCTCAAAGAACCAGTCAATACACAGCTCGTTCATAGATCGCGTCCGTTCAACAGAGAAAAGGTTGCCAATGACTACATTGTGACTCTCGTTGACGAGTTGAAAGAAAAAGGAGAACTTCCTGCTATTTGTTTCAATGACGATCGTCATGTCTGTGAGAAACTTGCTACAACTCTCGCTAAGGAGCTGGAGAGAAGAGAGACAGAATATATGGAGACTGATGAGTTCAAGAACAAATATGCGATCAAGGATGAGAGCAAACTGATGAAGATGGCAAAGAGAAAGAGAGACGACGCTGAGAAGAAGAAGAAGGGTGACAAGGACGAGGATGCTGGTCCAGAAAAGGAGGACGATGAGATGGACGTGCTCGCCATGAAGAAGGCTAGACTGGCCAGAGCTCTCGAGAAGTTCAAGCTTCGTGGAAGAAACGGAGGAGATCCAGATCTCTACGCGAAAATGACGGAAAGAATGCAGAAGAATGCGAAAAATCGCGAAAGCACTCAACTGCTTCTGAAGTTGTTCGAGCGCGGAATCGGATACCATCATGCAGGACTCAACACCACTGAAAGAGGAGCTGTCGAAGTGCTCTTCCGTTCTGGAAACCTTGCCGTTCTTTTCTCGACATCGACTCTGTCGCTCGGAGTGAACATGCCTTGTAAGACTGTCATGTTCGGAGTGGACACTCTTCAACTCACCCCACTGCTTTACCGTCAAATGAGTGGTCGTGCTGGACGACGTGGTTTCGATCACAGCGGAAATGTCATCTTTATGAGCATACCGACTAGGCTCGTTTCAGGAACGGTAATTCTCAATTTAACATGAACACATTTTAGCAAAATTCGTCGTCTTCTGACTGCATCCTTGTCGAATCTGCAAGGAAATCCACCGTTCACTGTCATTTTCTTGCTCCGCTTGTTCGCCTACGTTCATCAACAAGATATTCTTGACGAGGAAGGACAAAAAGTGTCAACAATGAAGCAGCGTGCATTCGCAGCGAAATCGTTGCTCGAGCACTCATTCAGTTTGCACACTCGTCGTGAAGCTGAGAACGGAGTGCTCCAGAAGCAACTCCGAATGTTCTCTGCTTTCTCGTTCCAGCTTCTGAGACATCTTCAGCTCCTGTCTCCATTCGGAGAGGCTAAGAACTTTGCCGAGATGGCTGTCCACTCGCAAGCTGGTGCTTCTGGAACTCTTTTGTTCATCTACTTGATGCAGAAGAAGTGCTTCCACCAGCTTCTCAAGAATTACCACACGGCAGAAGAGGCACAACTCGGAATGCTCGAAATTCTGGCTAATATGTTCACCAACGTCCGCATGCCACCATTCCATGAACGCACTGATTCCCTCGAAAATGTGCACGTGCAACTCCGTGGACTGCCATCCGATCTCGTTCCATTTGTCAATGAGTATAACCAGACCGTTACTGGTCTCTACAAACGATTCATGGCGGCTTCATCTCAAGACGGGAATCTTTTCGTGAGCTCAAAACTTTCAATGCATTTCATAAACGTGTATATTCTTCAGGATCCATCGTTCACAGTTAGCGGAAAACTTGATACCGAGTCAGTTTCTCTGACCGAGGACTTCCTTGTTGCACCAATGTTCGATCAGTATTCTCATGACGAGTCGTTCCTGCCTATTATCGACTTCAACAAGAAAGATCATCGCGGACGAAAGATTCAGCGAAACGCTTTCGCCTACGACTTCTACGTACATGGCTCGCGCGCTTTGTTGATGGATGTTAACGGACTTCACATTAACACCGCTTGGTTCCTTCTCCATGACTTTGCGGTTCGTTGGCTTTGCTATAGTTTCACCTGCCTTATCAACCTATTTTCAGTCTATTCTTGAGCGTCTTGCGATCGGAGTCCACAACATGGCTCGCCCGCAAGACCCGCTTGTCCTGCTGCTCGAAGAGCTCTCCAAGAACTACGATGAGAAGTTCCGCAAGGCATTCGGAATGCGTTCTCGTGATTAATTACTCCATTTTCCTCTTTTCACTTTCCTATGCTTATTTAATGCTGAATACTGGTGGCTTTCAGTTTTGAGATTGGAACTTCCCGGTAACTTTCGCAACCAAATATCCCTTGTTTCCCATGCTGTCTTCCTTTGTCGGTCGTCTTGTTTTCCTCTGTCCCCATTGTTGCTTTTTTCAAACTTTTTCCCTTTTTTTTCTAATATAAAGTTGTTGGTCAATAAAGTGCATGAATGGAGCGGAAAGAGTCACCGCGATTCACTCGCTGTCGCTCTCCCTTTCTCTCCCCGACACGTATTATAAAACATTCGTATCATCGGGAGAGCACCTGCGGAGGGAAAGGCAGCGGGAGCGAGAGAGCGCGAGAAGCGGAGACGGCGGCGTACGCAGTGGTACGGTGCCACGTCAGTCGGCCGATTTTTGCGCATATAAAATATATATAATAGAGGGAGAGAGAGCGCCTCGCATGCAAACACCTCTCTCCGTTTGTATCGATATTTCCGGAATCATTGTACTGCTCTCTCCGGTCGACTCTCCGCAAAACACTGTCTGCGTCTCTTCAGACAGTACGCTATTTCGCAAATGCCACGTCGCATCGTTGCGAGACCCTGTCTACCGTAGCCAATTGGAACCTTTCGTGATAACGGGTGTTATACTATCTAAATCAGCGGATGCGTCTTCGGCTTCTCGTAACGAAAAAAAAACTAATTACTGTAACAAGTGAATTTATTTCTTCGCAATTTATGGTTTTTTGCCCGTTTCTCACGATCTTCTCCGGGATTTATATTGAAAAAAACTATTCTCCGTTTCGAGTGCCATCCGCTGATTTTAATAAGTTCTCCAGCATGAAATCACCGATTATTCTAACAGAACAGTCGGTTTTCGTCTGCTTTCGGAGCTATTTCCCCAGCCTCGAATGCTCCAAAAAAAGAACCATCTGTCATTTGAAAATCGCCGTTTCTGTTACCTTGGATACCATTTTCACCTGACGACTCGTCACCGCGAAACTTCTCAAAGACATCAAGAATCCCACGGTTGCGGATGCAATGCTTCGTTTTCCCACCTATTTTACATTTTATCTGTGTATAATACCTTCAAACAACACGTAGTATAGTGGGAAGAGGACGGGTCTCCCACGAGATTATACCTGTCCGTTTTCCTCTTATTTTGTGCTGTTTTCACTGCGAGAGTCCCCCCGAGGGTGCCAATATCCCATTAGAAGCGAGCGGGCGGGCAGTGTAATCTCGGTTTCAATTCCGCCCGAGCGTTTCCGCTTGATAAGCTCTAATTATCTCCCGTTCCCCCCTTACCTGGACTCTCACTCGCGGGGCACTCTCTTCCGAAAGGGGGGGCGTGGCCTTTGTTGGCAAGAGCTCCCCGGCCACTTCCTGGTCCATTGTCTTGCCCTTTCCCCTCCCTCACTCTCACTCTCGGCCGCCCGACGCAGCGGAGCGAGGAGCAAGAGCACGTCGCTTATCAGCACTGATACGGAGCGCTCTCGCAACACTCGTTTTTCACTTTTTCACTTTCTTGCCTATTTCGAAACACTTCTTCTTCTTCTTCTGAACTTGTCTCTTTGCAGGGTAATCATTCCGGAACAGGCTCGATAGCGATTCCCCTGCCGGAGCGTTGTCGTTTCTTTCCAAAATGTAAGTGAGCGAGAGCTTCGGAACAATCGATGATCCGTCCATTTTAGGCAGCATCTATTCTAGTCAAAGAGGCGCCTCGTCGTCCAGAAGACTCGACGGATTCATCGGAAGCTGGCCGCGTGTTGTCCGGCGAAAATGAGAATCCAGAAGACCCTTCCGGAGACGTCCACCGCCGCTCTTCTCCTCCCCCCGCCCCTTTCCAATTGATGACGGAGTGCTCTCAGGTGGTGCCGCTCTCCTGAAACAGTGTCGCCGCGCCATATTACATTAATCTTCCGTTGCCCCGGAAGGCCCCTCCTGTCTGACGACTGTTCCAGGACACCACCTACTCCTCTCAACTCTTCCCTCCCCCCAATCCGCCAGCGTTTCTGTGATACAGTTGTACATAACTCTTCCCCCCGCTCCCCTTCCCTTCTAGTATGTCCCCCGGCCGTTCTCCCACTTCTTCATAATGTCTCTCGATCGTAATACCTTCTTCTCTTGATGATGATGACAAAACCCATTCCCCCCACAAGCATTCTTTTCTCCGTTTCGTGCGTGCCACACACTTCATTTCAATGCATTCGAACCCAATCGCTTATCATAATGCAAACGAGAGAGTGATAATAAATAGTTTTTAGTTGGTGGAAAAGTGTTGCAGAAGCGAGAGGAATTAGCGGCCGGAGGGAGGGAAATTCAAACAAATATGTTTCATTTTATGAACAAAATCATGGTTTTTGGCACAGAAAACAAACGAGAAAACAAGCGATCATTCGCTCTCCGACGACTGCGAATGCGAGAGATTCGAGTGCTCCGAGAGCGTTTTTACCATTCGGGGCGAGAGCGAGGGGATGTATTCGCGGGGAATGAGCCACGTGGACAGGTTGAACAGGTCCAGGAACACTTTGTAGCGGTCGCTGACCGTCGAGCGGAGGTACATGTAGCCGGACGAACCGCCCGTTCCCTGCTTCGCTCCGAGCATTCGTTGAACGAGAAGCACGTGATTATCTGGAGTGCGGAAGAGGTTTTTCGCAGAACGATCGGACGATAACAAACATCTCCATTTGGTGAACAGACTGTCGATGTCCATGAGGAAGGTGAGAATCTGGTAGGGCTGCGAGAAGCGGGGCATGTCGCGGTAGAAGTAGATCATCATGGCTCCTTTCGTCGCGTCGTGAGACAGAAGACGGTTCCCTGGAATGAGTTTCAAATGCATTCGGGTGAAAATGATGAAAATTCATTTCACACCTCCAGCAGCTCGAGCGATTTCGCAATAGTTTCAATGTTTTTTCCATGAAAAATAAATAGTTTTAGCGAATTCAAAGTTTCTGATTTTTGTCGGAGATATGTTTAGAACGAAACATTCTGAATCTGTTGTCGAATTTCTAGTTTTTATCTTTGGGGAATTCAGGAGATATGACGTCTCCAAGACCTATCTGTCTAGTTGTGAGTAGCAAAATTTTTAGAAAATTTAGTTTTGCCGTGCTATTTTTGACTGGGAACTGAAAAACTCGTTGTGGAGCGTTTGAAAAAGACATCTGCCCCGGGCGGGATTCGAACCCGCGACTGGTTTTGCCCAATGAGATCATAAGTCTCACGCCTTCGACCGCTCGGCCACCGGGGCGCACAGTCTGAAAAATGCGCAACTCGCTTTTAAGGTCATTTCGAGAATGCATGTTTTCAGGTGTAAGACAGAAATCCTGAACCGGACAAAGTGTTCGAAAATGTCCATATTCAAAGTTGGAGATAACCACCGATTTCCCCAATTCCTTGACACTTGCGCATTGCTACTGATACCAGCCCTCGATGCGGGTAGTTTCCATTTAATTCTTCTTTCTGTTTCACTTCGTACCGTTTCTAATGTGTTGTTCGTGTTGTCTGGGATCGAGAATCGATTGAAAGGCATCCGACGTTTTGTGGTACTCGGCTGTGAGTTGCTTGGCGATGTCCTCCGTATTCGACTCGTCCTGAAAGCGAAAGTTGTTGCCGTGGGAGACGAATGTCGTTTCGTTTGCCCATCGAATAAAAACGAGATGAGTGCTCCTCTCGCCGACGGGAAATTCGCGGTGACATGAATGAAACGAGCGGGCGAGGAGAGAGAGAGAGAATGGGACTTTCGGGGGACTCAAAACTCACGGCTGCTTGTTTGGCGAGGTCGCTGAGATATCTGTTGACGGACTTCTCGTACTTCATCCAGAAGCCCTCGTCCTCCGACGTCGACTTGAGTCCGGGAGTCCTCTCGAGCCAGCTCTCGATGAGTGTCAGCAGACTCTTCTCCTCCTCTGTCGTGTTCAGTGCTTTCAAATCGTCATCATTGAACACATTCTTGTAGTGCTGCGCGTTATACTGCAAATACTCTTGTTAGTTGGGAGGTGATAAGATAACGCGGATAATCACCTTGATCCGACGCTCTTGTTTCACGCCCAATTTGTTCTCCAAAATGCGGAATTGCAGCGACTGGAAGCCGGACGCGGGTGTCAGGTACTTTCGGAAATCGACGAAATCCAACGGACTCATTGTGTCGAGGAGGGTGATTTGTTCGGTGAGCAGGCCGAGGATCTTGACGATTCGGTCCAGTCCCGACACTATTTTCAGCGTTTTCGTCTCGTCCACAATCTGGAAATGGGAAGAGTTGAAGGGGGAGAGGAGAGCGGAAAGGGTGACCGTGTTGTTCAAAAGTTTTCTGACAATATCCAAATCGAAGATGATCTGCTTGAACCAGAGCTCGTGAGCCTGGTGAATGACGATGAACAGGTGCTCGTCGTCTACCCGCTGACCGTCCGCTTCCGATTTCAATTTCTGTGCCGTCAGGATCTTGTCGAGCTGCAAAACCGTCGTTGAGTGAAGAGAACGGAGCGTTGCGCTCCACCTGCAGGTACTCGGGATACGTCTGTCCGAAGCCCATCTCGACCTTGTTCACTCCCTGCTGACACTCTTCGCCGCCCTCCATGAATGTGACTCTGTGTGTCAGCTCGCCGCCTCCCATGTACGGGCACGCCATGATTACCACCTGGAAGACAGAAGAAACATTGAGGAGTGGGACTGGGGAAGCGAAAGACAACGGTAGACCGAGAGGGAGCAGACAGCAGACACGGGCCGGAGTGATAACGGGCCCCGTTTTGGGCCGTCGGCGGTCAGTGTCAACGGACACGGTCTGGTTGTGTTGAAGGCGTTGAGAGAAGGCGTCGGGGAGGGCTGAGAGAGCGGGGGCGACGTGACGCGCAGACGGTCCGAGCGTCCATTTCGCCGCCGTGCGTCGCCACATCGTTTCAAGGAAACAAATACGTACGTCGTCAACTGATCGACTTCATTCACGTGTTCACACTTTCGATGCTTACTGTTGTCGAGGGGATTCCCCCAGAAGACGGCCACGTGATATCCGCCGCCCGTTCCGATTTGCAAGCTGCCACGGTGGTTGGTCGGGGGAGTATTCGGGTAGACTGTAGTTCTGCTCTAGTATCTCCAGGGATGGAAAAACTCGTTGCGAAGCGTTTGCAAAAGACATTTGCCCCGGGCGGGATTCGAACCCGCGACTGGGTTAACCCATTGAGATCATAAGTCTCACGCCTTCGACCGCTCGGCCACCGGGGCACACAGTCTGAAAAATGCACAACTCGCTTTTGGAGTCATCGGGAACGCGTGTTTTGAAGGCGATTGGACCGATTGTGGCAGAAGGGAATGGGAAGATTGAGGAAATGAATGATAGGTCCTTTATTCGGTAAATTCCACAGAATAGCAGAGAAAAAACGAATGATTGGAATCCATCGACATCTCGATATTGCGCATTGATAGGAAACTGTTTGTGAGTCAGCGAACGGAAGAATCAGAAGAACAGCGACTCCATTACATCACTCGAATAATCATCTGTTCACTGATCGAACAGGTTTATCACTTCCTCTCTATCTTTCTATCTTTCAGAAGGTTCACCTCGTCCATCGATCGATCCAAACGGACCCTTCTCTCCGTTTGGACTCGCAATCGGTTATCGATCCTTAGTTACCCTTATCAGCTGATAGTGAGAAAGATCAAACATTCAGAAACGAAGAGATCTTTGAGCGATCGAAAAGTCGTGAAAGGTGTGACGAAGGGGGGTCTTCTGCAGATGCTGCAGGAATCCCCCTCCGCTTATCACAACGTACCTTCCGTCTCGCGTGTCAGACACTGCCGAAGCACATCTTCTTCTTCTTCTGACACAAGATGCCGTCGTGTTCTTATCACGTGCTGATCTTTCACACTAGTCGATCGATATGACGTAGTCGTCATGAAGTGATGGATGAATGGACGGGCGGTGAAGAATACGTGAGTAAGACGAAGAAAAGACGTGGATGGAGTATGATAACAACGAAGGGATATCAGGCAGACGACTTGGGTACGGTGTGGGGTCGCAAATCGACAAGATCACTGTTTCCCCGACTGACTAGGGACATCGTGAACGGGGAGAGTTGTGTGCGATTGCAATCGGCATGTTATCTTTAGGCTGGAAACAAAAAACAAATGAAAAATAGATATCCGCCGCATCCCGCGGATATTCCACGGATATTCCACGGATATTTCACGGATATATTTATCCGCAGGATATTCAGGGATGAGGAAAATATCCAGCGTCCGGGGAGTATCCAGGGAGATTCTTATATCGATCCCTCTGTTTCGGATCAGTCCTGAAGGGTGGTGAGCCCATTGATTGCCACTACACTTCCTCTGTGACCCCCTAACAGCGGATGAAGAGATCTGTTCAGCAGACTGTTTTTGGGCGTCCGTTATTGTGCGTTAGGCTCCATTCTCACATGCGTCTCCGACTGACGACGTCTCGTTATCTGCTCGTGTTCTCTGGATGGCCGAGTGCTGGTCTTGGTGGCTGCCGATTTGGCCAACGTCCAGTTTCAGAAAGTCCAACTGGTTATGAATGTGGCGAACATTCTCGAACTTGAATTTTTCTTGAAACACGCGTTCCTCGGGTTATTTTCGGCACGATTGCCGGCAAAAAAACGGCACGATTGCCGGCAAAATGGCAAAATGGCTCATATATCTGAGAAATTTCATCGAGCGAGTTCAGAAAATGTTCGGCTTTCTTTTCTCACCTGATCGCCTTCAAAACACGCGTTCCCGATGACTCCAAAAGCGAGTTGTGCATTTTTCAGACTGTGTGCCCCGGTGGCCGAGCGGTCGAAGGCGTGAGACTTATGATCTCAATGGGTTAACCCAGTCGCGGGTTCGAATCCCGCCCGGGGCAAATGTCTTTTTTCAATGCTCATTTACTTATTTCCATCCCTTTTTCTCATTTTTAGAACCGATTTCAAGTGAAATAATGATAGAACTCACCCGAAAGTGATTGTTTTGTCGTTCCAGGGAAGTTATATTTTACTCGTTTAAAGACGTTTTTGCCGATGAGAAATTGAGAGACCGAATGTGAACTTCCGAAACGAACCGCCGAGTTCGGCGCAAAGAACAACCGAATAACAGAGATGGAACGAAGAGGTGGTCAACGGAGTGAAAGTACTCACCTCTTACGAATACAAAAGGAATTATCTGAACCACCACAACTCCAAACATTTATATGAAAACGAGACGATTGAAACGAATCATTACGAGAATGTATACGCGGAATTCACTCGGAACACCGATTATCTGAGCAAAGAAGGTAATCTTGATATTTTGAACCGAAACAGCCACCTTCTTCACTCCAGATGACACTTCTGAAGCGCTTTGTAACCTCTGGACTCTGCACAACTCACCGTTTTATTCAACGGAAGTTCACAAAGGAAATTACATCCGACAGGTACAACAATTTCTTTTCAATTTGTGAAATGGCCGGTTTTCAGACGTAGATCGTATTCGGAAAATTACGAAACAAATGGGGAAAAGTGAGAGTTCAGAAGACGATTTTGATCGAGGAGGAAGTCTACGAAGTGGCCGGTTCGGAAATGACTGTCTGAAAATCAACGCTTCTGCGAATTGCGCTAATCAGATACGAGACATTTCAGTATTTTTTAGTATTTTGTTCTAGAAAAAGACCCCACAAAGTGTATAGCAAACGATTGTTTCTAATAAACAGTATCGAATGCTCACGGGAAGGTATTGTTGTGTATTAATGGACGATATGGGAAGAGAGAGAGAGAGAGAGAGAGAGAGAGAGAGAGAGAGAGAGAAGACGTCCTTTGAGCCATGATACTCGAAAGAATAAGAAGCAGTGAGAAGACAACCGAAACTTTCGATCAGTTCTTTTGGTGTTCCAGGGATTTATTTAAAAATTTTAATAAGCTACAAAAGAAATTGGTAAATGATGACATTCTGTTATCATTACATAAATACTACTTAATTAAAAAAGAAAAAGTTCAAAGTTCTGTCTTTGATTTCGACAGCACTCGAATCCGCCTTCTCAATCCGGCGTCATCATCACCGATTTCCCACCATCCGCCGCCGCCTCCTTCTCCAACGCATTCCTGAACGTCAACGTCAATTGGACAGACTTCTTGCAGAGCTCACAGTCCGCACTTCCGGACATCTTCCTCTGAAACAACACAAGTAGAGAGGGGGTAAGAGGGGAAATGAACAAACCTTGATGTAGTGGAAGAGCACGATGTAAATGGCTGCGTACTGCATCAGTGAGCCCAGTGCGTTCGGTCGCTGCACACGGATCGACTTCACAATCTCAAAGACGTTGGGCTCGATCCTCTGGTCCAGCTTCTGAATGGCGATGATGAGAGCCAAGAAGTGGGGCGCTCGTCCGTTGCCGAATCGCGACAGAATCAAGATGCTCTCCTCGGGCTGCTGAAAGTGGGTTCAAGAGATGAGGTCCCCTCGTGTAAACTCACCGAAGTGGTCGTGAAATCGAGTACTTCGCGCGCTTGTTTTATGACAACCGACTGCTTCGCGTGGGTGCTATTCTGCAGCCAGTTTTTGATCACAGTAATCGTCATGATAATTGAGTTCGAGAACCCATCCGGAAGCACTTCGATTGAGTAACGCAGGACGTCGTTGGTGGGTTTTTCGGCTCGTCGGTTATTAACGAACATGCTCCCGTAGTGGACAAACTCTCCGGTGACCAGCGGGAAGAAGTTGACAGCCTCCTCGTTGAGAATGTACAGGGACTTGACTCCCAACTCGAAGACCGTCTTCCAGAATACTTCCTCCGTGCCGGGCATCGGGAGCTGTCCCAGGAGCATGTTGCGACTGAGCGGGGTGGCGACTTGGACGATGTTGACGTAGGCGTTGGGGTCCGAACACTTGACCAAGTTCGCATCGAGGACGGGGTCCTCTTCGGATTGGTTCAGAGCCAGATGCGCCTTCCACTTCTTGCATTGTCGCTCCACGTCCACCCCCATCTGCAGAATCGTCAAATGCTCGTTCTTCACTTTTCCAAAGTCTGAAAACAATCTTTTACTCTGGAGTTTTAGTGGAAGTGGGTAACTCTTCGAGTACTTGTTTTCACTGTTAATCACTCACCAGTCGAATTGATCCAAGCCTTGGCAATCGGTTCCGCGGACCACTTTTGGACGGGACTCGAAGCGAATGCAGTTGGTGAGAGAGCCGGTTTAAAAGTTGTAGCACACACCACTTCTCTGTCCGTGCTCGTGGCCTTTCTCGAGACAGTTCTCGTTTCCTCCGTTTGGGTGAATGTCAGGGTGCCGGCATTGGGCGGAGTGTGAGCGACTGGAGACGTGGGTGGAGCGGAGGATCTTCTATTCGAGTTGGGCGGAGCCTTCAGAGTCTTCGAAGCTTTCGGGGCCTTCGATTTCGCCTCCTTCGAGTTTGACGAAACCTTTGTCGGTTTCGATTTTTTCTTGTCCGTTGACTTCGCGTCCGGCGCATTCGCAGACTTTTCCTCGCGTTCTTTGTCTTTTCTTGGCTTGTCTTTCGATCTCGGTTTCCGAGCCGTCTGCGCGTCGGACTTTGGTTCCTTTTCTTGCGGTCTCGGCCCGGGTCGCTGCTTATCCTTTGAGTTAGCTCTGTAACAAACTCATTGACTACAAGAAACTCCCTCCCAAACTCACTCGATCGACATTCTTCGCTCGGTCGACATTCTTCGTTCGGTCGACATTCTTCGCACACAACAGTTGAATTGAATCGATTTGAGTTGTTCCGCCACGTGCCGCCGCGATATCAATCGGCCCCTTCGCAGTTCAATCGGTCAGTTTGTCACGTTTCCGTGAGTTTAATCAGCTCTCTTTTTTGAGAATTGAGTATTTAGTTAGAAAGAAAAAAGTAGAAAATACAAAAGTATTGGGGTAGTGCGCAGCCATCACCGAGGCACGGCACGCCTTCGGCGGCGAGTTTGCACACACATTATACAGCTTCCTTACTTCTCAAAAGTATCATAACATTATGCAGAATTTCCCTGTGACAGTACCCCAGGAAGTACAGTAGTTATCGAGTCCTCAAGCACAGAAACACCAATTGATTGCTCGTGATCCGATTTCTGCGATCATTGTGCAATCATGAGTCGGCAGATCAGAGAATTTTTCTCGAGTACAATAATTTCGGTCCTCAAACCAAACTGTCCCTAAACCATGCGTTCCCGAGATGACCTTAAAAGCGAGTTGCGCATTTTTCAGATTATGCGCCCCGGTGGCCGAGCGGTCGAAGGCGTGAGACTTATGATCTCATTGGGCGATACCAGTCGCGGGTTCGAATCCCGCCCGGGGCAGATGTCTTTTGCTCGCTCGAAGACGTTTTTGCCGATGAGAAATTGAGAGAACCTTATCGATAATTTACTGATAATAAATTGACTCTTCCGATTAACTTACTTATTGTTCGCGGTAACACCCACTTTGTGCTTATCGTGATTCCCGCTGGAGTCGGTGAGAAATGTGTATCTTCCGCGTTTTCGACGTTTTCAGTTGACGTCCTTTCAGAAATGACTTCCCCGAGAATCCGCGAATCGAGCCGTCGCTTTGCCATTCAGAAGACACCTCATTTATCCCCGTCGCGCCCTTCTCGTGCCCATCCCTCTTCGTCCGAAATGAGCTCATAAATCGCAGCCGAAGAACCAGCTATTTGCCAGAAGCCATGGACTCCCCCTCGCCGACGAATCATTCTTGTCTCCGGATGAAGCTGCTCGCCGTCATCGTTCTCGCCACGTCCGTCGTTTTCGTTGCCGGCGCTGTCACAGCGGTAAGCGGATCAGAGGATCATCACGCGAACTTGAAGTTCCAGAGCTTCATAAGCGATCAACTATCGATGATTCCGAAGATGCCGCGGACGAAGAGCGCCCAGAGCTTCCTGCGCTCCTACATGGAAACTTTCAAGCGAATGTTCGGAAACAGAACCGAAGCCAACAATCACTTCAATCATTACGATGATCAAGTGAAGGCCGAGGAGTGCTATATCGATGGAGCTCTCGATTTTGGTCAGCAGCAGTTTCAGATAGTACTTCATTTTTCTGTTCCAGGTGAGCTGAGAATGTACTTTGATCGATACACGGCGTCTCACTCGGATCCGCAGATCAGTATCGCATACGCGGTGATGAACAAGGAGGGTACTTCGTTGAGCGCCGAGTTCCATGTGAACACTAGCACGTGGTTCAAACTCAAAGATCACTTCCACATGCTGATTGGGGCAGTCAATGTGAGAGTCTTTTTTAAATTTCCGATCAAACGCAATCTTCCAGGACGAAAAACTTGGTTGGGGTGTTCGAGAGCTGAATATGGCGTTTAATTGTTGATTATGGGGATTCATGCACATTGGAGGAAATTACAACCGAAGCGGAATAAAGCACATAAATATATATATATAAGACAGAACAGAGTTGCCGTATCAGATAAATTATGATTTTGTGTCACTATATTTAGCATTCTAGATTACTTGAGTTCGGCCACTTTGGCTTCCAGGGACTTTAGCTTCTCAACCACCGATCCGATTTCTTGCTTTCCGTTTGTCTAAAAAGAATAATTACTAACATTGGATTCAAGCAGGCACTATTCTTACCTCGTATTCGATAATCGCCTCTCTTCCTTGCGCGACCTCCTTCTCAAGTTTCTCTCTGATTGTTTTCAAGTGAGAAAGACCTCCGGCGAAGTGTTGCGCCTGCTCGTGAAGTCGGTTCAATGCTTTCACTTTGTTCACATTACTGGGCAGGGAAGAGCACGCAACATCCCACTTCTGCATGAGCTCCAGAATCTCGTTGACCTTCTTCTCCAGATTCTCATCGATTTCGTTGTTGGCACGGTTCTCTTCGATTTTTTCAAGCTTTGTAAGCATCACATTCAGGCGCTGCTCAAGGCCAGATACATACGATGAGTTGAGAGTTTCACACCTGCAATATGAACGAAATAAGAACGATGACGAGAATAAATTTTTACCTAAGTTTCAGGTCTTCAATTGTATCAAGGACTGGTGCAGAAGGAATCACGGAGCTGCCGATAGCCTGCTCAATTCTTCTTAGCCGGTTCTCGAGAGTTGCCACTTTCGGATCAGAACGGACTTTTGGCAATTCCACTTCGTGATTCACTGGTGCCTCGGATCCTTTTGCTTGAACTCCTTGAAGAGTCTTCACTTCCGAAGCAAGATGATCGAGGACCTCGGAATTCAACAGATCAGTTTTGACACTTTCGTCTGTACGCAACTGTTCATTCAAATCAGCAATTTCGTACAGAATACGGTTCAATTTTTCATCTGCTGTCTCATGACCAGAATAACCTGAAGATACTACGATGCAATGCATATTTACTGAAACGTTCGTATTTCACTTACCAGATCCAGCAACTTCCAGAACGTACTGATTGTTGCCGAATGCATGACGACGCTTTTTGGCAATTGAATCGGAGAAATCTAGAAAATGAATTTATTTCTGAATAGAAAACGAATAGGAATACCGATTGAGGTCAGGTTGAGAACGCGGTTCTTGTACTTTTTCAGAGCTTCGTCAATATCAACAGAAACCTGTAATTTACCACCTTTTGACAATGAAAACAACGAAACCGTTACCAGTTCAATGTCTGGATGACTTGGCGTGTCGTTCTCTGGTTCGGGTTTCGGAGCCTGAGCTGCAGCTCCGTCGGACTCATAAATGTCTTCCTTCCCGATTGTTGACATTTTAGCGACGTTTTGAGAAGACCTGTAACAAAACCAATTATTTTTCATTAATAGAAAACTTGTAAAAAGCGATTTTATGAACAAGAATAAAAATTATAAGATTGCGAAAGCAGCCATGGATAGCCAAAATAAAAATTTTTCGGTGGCCGAGCTTTTACGTGGCCGTGGAAGAGAATATGCAGAATTGAACGATGTTCGCGCGAGCTCCAATTTGGTAATGGCTCAAAATCTCAAAAATTACATGTTTTTAATATTGATTTGAACATTATTATTGTTCCAAATCGTGAAATTTGAAATTGCAGATGTACTCAGCTAATCGCTCTCACCGCGCGGAAACGAGAAACCGTTCAAAAGACGAGCTGCGGAAGGTGTGTTATATGTGTGCCGTTCGCTTTATTGTATCAATATTTACAGGTGATCAACTCTTTGGAAAAAGTTCGCAAATGGGAGAAGAAACTCGTTCTAATTAAAGACACTAACATCCGAATCTATAAATGGGTACCAGGTTGGTGGCTTAACTGGCTTCATTTGAATATATCGATTTTCAGTGAGCGCTCAAAACATCTTGGCACCTATCAAAACTCAAATCAAGGAAGTCGACGAAGAGAGCAACCAGGTTCCATCGGCTGAGAACTCGCAAGGTGACTCATTTCAAAATTGAATGATTTAATAAAAAACGAAAACTTACAGATTCGACGAGCGTGAATCAGCCAACTGTGAACTTCGATATAAACGAGGACTCCAACTTTTCGACTGGTGACAACTTCGACAGTGATTCAAACCAGACCTTCGAGCCTCAAAACTACCAAGGCGGAACCACTGGATCAACCGATTTCAGTGCAATGCGCGAGGCTGAACTGGCTTCGAAGCAACCTTGAACGATCTAAATTATAACCGATCTCCCGAAGTTATCACTTGTACTCTGTCCTGATTTCGTGTTTCATACTCCAATATCCATTCCTTCACAGATATCTCATAATTAATCAGTACTCGTTTTTCATGTTTTATTATTCACCAGTAATTACATGTAATATTCGGAGAAATACCCATTTTAGTTGATTCACAAGTGATAGTGCCGCATAGATTGAAAGCCAATTCAGATAAGGAGAGAGAGTATCAAAGTGAGTAGGAGGTGATAAAGCGCCTTTGTAGTGTGTTTCAAGACGAGCTTCTCGTTTCGAGGACAGAAGCCGAACATGGATCGAAACTGTTGTGGGTACCCATCAGCGATGTCGAACACGGAGCGAGATGAGTTCATACGGAATACTTGGTCATTTCGGAGAAAGTGGATTTCTAAAAACCATTATCTTTCCGAAATCCAAAAACTGATACCTTTCTGATAAGTGAAGGCGGAGTGAACTCCTCTGGGAACTCTGCCCCAGTTGAGATCAATGTCCTTCGGGTATCTCTCGTCCACTTTCCGGTAATACAGTTTCTCATCGAGTTTCCAATATCTTGTTCCTTTCCAAATATAAATAGCCGGGGGACTGAAAAAAAACATCTCCGAACTGCGAAAACCAGTCTCCCTCACTTGAAATAGTGCCATTCATACGCCAAATCCACGAATTTTTCATCGATTCCGATTTCAGAGAGGCGGAACGGAGCATGGAGTATCCGATTTCCACTGATAACGAAGACTTGTTCACCAACGAAACACCACAAATTGTGCTCAACCGTCACTGCGGCGTCGACAGGACCCGGAAGACCGGGGAACAACTGATCGATAAGCGTTGCTTTGGAAATGAGACGTTTCCAGTCGGAGGAGATTCGCCAGACCCATTGACTCTAAAAAGAAACGTTGATAATAGGAAAGAAAATAAAAGAGCAAAAGACATCTGCCCCGGGCGGGATTCGAACCCGCGACTGGTATTGCCCAATGAGATCATAAGTCTCACGCCTTCGACCGCTCGGCCACCGGGGCGCACAGTCTGAAAAATGCGCAACTCGCTTTTAAGGTCATCCGGAGCGCATGTTTTCTAGTGGAATCAGGGCAGATGGAAAAGAGAACATCGGAAAGAATGATTCCGTGTCCTAGAGGAACAAAAAAAACTCAATCCGGAAAACGGAAACCGAGTCGTTTTATTGTAACACTTGTGCTAATATTCGGAAAACGATTCAAATTTCGCAGAGCCCGAATAGAAATCAGAAACAGGGGAAAGCCAGAGAATGAATGAGCGTTTTGAGTGCAATTGGGTCAATTGTCGAGGAGAAGAGTAGAAAGATAGCATGCGATGAACTCATTTTTACCTTGAAAACGAGATATTCTCCTCTGTAGAAAACGACGACGGGGTTCTCAACGCGGCATTCGTCCGGTCGAATGAAGTCCTTCTCGTGCTCTCTCTCCTTTCCTCTCGTCGTTTCCTTCTCCTCTTTCTCTTTCCTCTCCGTTCCTTCTTCCGGTTTTTTAGGCTTATCCACCGTCTTCTTCGTCCCTGAAACCACTGTCATTGTGCTCGTCCCTCTCTCCTCCTCTACCATAATACATCTGCATCCTGTACTTGTCCATCGGAGTGAACGTCCATCTCCTCGGTGTGTCATAAGCGAACATCACACTGTTGCTATCGGGACTGTGGCTGAAGCCGAGAGCATGACCCATCTCGTGTGCAACCACAGAGTACAGCGAGTTCCCTGAATAACTCCGATCACTCCTCCCGAGAGTTCGCGAGAACAAACCGCCAGTTCTCTCCGTGAAGTTGGTCATCGCGAATTTGACGTTATCATTGATATGAATCTGTCCGTGTGGTGGGAAGAATGCGTGCGCCAAAGTCATCGAATCGAACGGAACCGTGCATGGATAGTGCACTGATCGCTGTAAAGCCATACCACACTCTATCTCTCTCTCTCTCCAGCTCTTCATCTTTTCATACCCCCGCAGATATCTGAATCATCGGCTTCTCGGCGGCCGACTCGACAATCTGCACGTCGGCCAACTCGCTCCACTGCACAGCTGCCTGTCGCGTCGTCCGTCGCAGGTCGTCCAAAGTAACGCGGGTCGACGTGCCGACGCTTTTGCACCTGGCCATGTTCAAATGTTTTTTCTTTTACTTTTCTCTGCATCTCTTATGTCTCCCCAAATTGGAATTTTGAAACAAGACAAATAGAGGTAGGGGTCAGTCAGAAGAGAGAAATTGGACGAGGGATTGGTTTCTGATCTTTGTCGCCCTCAATTCGTACAGTAGTCCCCCATGGACCACTTGCAGTACACTGAGCCAATCTACGACAGCCTCTCGGCTCCATCGATTCGTCGCGACCACATGCATCTGCCCCCCGAGTAGTGTCTCGTGAGTGAGGCCACTTGGTGTAAACTATTCTGTTTTGCCGCCACGATGTGCACGTTGTGCTCGCTATTATTGTCAATGTGCACCACGAAGGAGTCGTGTTTCGAAATGGACGAGACTGTGGCGATCTACTCTTTCTTGGAGGTTGTGATGCTTCGACTGGATCAGCATAACAACCGGCAGAACGAGTGGATCGACGCACCTCGTGGATGAATAGAAGAGAATGAGTCGGAGTGGGGAGTGGAGGCAAGGAGGAATGGAGGCAATGAGTGAGTTGTCGGCGGAGGAGGAGAACTGATCGCACGGCCTCTGGGAGGCTGGTCTAAAAGGGGCGTGGTGTCGAGTCGGATGGAACTGAGACACTGGGCTGATCGAAGAGACGACTGACAGACACGAGAAAGAGTGCGGTGGATCGAGAGACGCAGAGAAAGGGCAGCTGGCGAGTTTAAAGCGGCGAGCAGCCGTCGGATGGACCGACGGACGGACCGCCGAAACGGACAGGGGAGCCTGGCGAGTGGCTGCGTCTCTCTCTCCCACACACTGCCTGGCACGTCGGCAATTTTTTGGGCGTCCCGCAGAGCAGGGAGACAGTCATTCGGATTACACCATACTTTGATATAATACGAATGGTGGCCAGAGTGAGCACGACGACTGGCGGAGGCACGGTGTAAACTGAGAGCTGGTATCGAAGGAAAGAGAGGCTGTGAGAGGAAATGGGAAGAGTTGCGGATGCCGATCAGAAGGGAATGGAAACGATGTGATCGGATGCAGAATACTCTCGACGGACCAGGAAGGAAATCAGAGAGAGAAGTCGGAATGAATGTTTGCGTCGACCGTCTTTGTTTATTTTCTCCAGACACTCATTTTCCGTGTTTCCCTGATTTCTGGTTTCTCAATTTCAAATGGAGTTGAGCAGAATCCGTATTCCAAATTCCGAATACCACCCGAATACGATATTTTTCAAAATTTGAACGCAAGAAAGTGTTTCGAAAAGTGCTAGTTTTCCTCCGTTTCTCCTAAATACTATCACGGTCAATTCTTCTGCGCTCTTGGCAGAAAACGAAAACGGATGCTAAAACGCGATGGTCATTCGACAAATACAAAGTTTTTTTCTCTGGAAACTCCAATTAAAACGTTCTGATTCTGTCTCTCCCAATCTCTCACTTTTTTGCCGAAAATTTGACACCGGAAAAACATTTTTTTTCAAGCATTTACAACGACTTGACGTATTTAAAAATAATATTACTTTAAATTATTTCGCGCGAGACCGAATCGAAAGAGACCAAGTGTTCCAGAAACCAATCCAATCCGGTTTCCGTTTTCCGGACTCCTCTAATTTCTAATTCCGTTCAACTCTGGTTCTGTTCACAATCCATATCTAAACAATTAATCCAATCGCCTTCAAAACACGCGTTCCTGATGACTCCAAAAGCGAGTTGTGCACTTTTCAGACTGTGTGCCCCGGTGGCCGAGCGGTCGAAGGCGTGAGACTTATGATCTCAATGGGTTAACCCAGTCGCGGGTTCGAATCCCGCCCGGGGCAAATGTCTTTTTTCAATGCTCATTTGCATATTTCCATCCCTTTTTCTCATTTTTAGAACCTCATTTCTGGTGAAATAATAGTAGAACTCACCCGAAAGTGATTGTCTTGTCGTTCCATTTGAACTGTTGCACATATCTCTTGATTCGGGAACTTCTGCAATTCTTCATTTCCTCCCCTCATTTCAACAGTTTCCCACTTGTCTTCCTCGACATCCGGATGTCCACATCTCGGCCGCTCCATCATCCGTTTCGTCCGCTCATCCAACTCTCCCGTCTCCTCCAGACCCGCCATTCGTTGCATGCTCTTCAGGGCTGTTGTCAGCGATTCCGAACTCAATTGGTTGCTGCCACGTGGCAGATAACCGTATTTTTGCAGGAATTCGGTCTGAAAAGAGAGAAAAACGACAGAGTAGTCGATGAGTTTGTTGTGGGGACACTCACATGGTCCACATTACGAGCAAGTGTTGTAGATGCGGAGAGGAGAAGGAGCAGGAGGTCATTGAGAGAGAGCATCTGGAGTGATGACGGATGAGTAACTCATTTGCGGTTGTCGAAAGTGATACGTTATCAGTGACAAAGGTAAACAGGTTTTGTTAACGAGGAGGGCGAATGGAGAGGTTGAGTCATTTCGAGAACGTTCAGACACCTCATCAGGAGACGAACGCACGAGGACTCATAAATAGGAAGTGATAGCAGGTCCATTATCAATATCTCCTGAACATCCATGTTACAGTAGTCTCAAAACGAGCATCCTGACCGGAAAGAGCGCACCGGAATGTCTCCGGAAACACACAGAATACATCATCCGTTGTATGTAATTCTAGCGGTTTACCAAGCCATTAGACCCCGGGTAATTATACATCTAAACGATGGGAAACACTCGTTTCTTCTTTTTTTCGCAATTTCATCCGAACCCTCCTCGATTGCTCCCGTTACACTACGAAATGACGTCTCGCGTCTCTTCCGGCCGCTTTTTCTCTCGCACCGAAGACTGGTCAGCGAGATAAAAAATGGGTTGACGGGAGGCGAGGAGCCTGACGAGCGGCGAGAGTGAGCTGATAGTGATGGACAGGAGGCAGGGAACACGGGGTCAGAATAAATGGGAAGAATGAGAGAGAGGAAGATTCCTTGTAGGGCTGCCGAACCGCGGAACTTGAGGATTTGAGGACTTTCAAAGAGTGTGAGCCAAACTGGAAGATGAAACCTGTGAGTTCTATAGAAAATTACCATAGGTGTTTAGCAGGCGAGTCATTCGATACGTTGTGTTCAAAGATTCCTTCAAAAACTTTCAAGATATATCTCAAAATTTGGCTGGTAAAAGTTGACAACGCTCTGTTCATTTTGAGGTGGGTTCTATCTTTATTCCACTAGAAATTTGGTTCTAAAAATGAGAAAAATGTATGGAAATATGCAAATGAATTGAGAAAAAAGACATTTGCCCCGGGCGGGATTCGAACCCGCGACTGGGTTAACCCATTGAGATCATAAGTCTCACGCCTTCGACCGCTCGGCCACCGGGGCACACAGTCTGAAAAATGCACAACTCGCTTTTGGAGTCATCGGGAACGCGTGTTTTGAAGGCGATTGGATCAGAAAAAAAAGGAAGAATGTTTCCGAGTCTCCGAAGCAAACAGTAATTCACAGTTCCGATTTCTAACTGCTCACTCGCTGAGGAAAAATATGGGACGGGACTGTAAGGGTCAAATACAACGAAGGGACACTCACGTTCGTGTTCAGGAGACTAATGAGGTATATGACAAACGGGTATGGTTCTCATAGTCTGGAGCCGTTTTTTTTCGAAAAACACAATGCCAGCTCCAAGAAATCTGGTCATTCAGAGCTCACGGCACGAAGAGACAGTTGGTGAGCGAGAAGATGGACACACCCAATCGGAGAGGAAATGAACAAATTAGCGAACGAATAGACAATCGGAGTAGCGGTTGTAGTAGTAGTACAACTAATACCTCTGCCACCCTCTTTCGCCCGCCTCCACTCTTCTTTTCCTTCTTCTTCTTACTCATTCCGGGGCTTTTTCAGTATCTCCGCAAACACATGAATCAGTATTGCATCTGGCAGGCGAGGAGAACGAGAAACGGAAACAAGTGTGTGTGTGTGTGTAATATCAATCAGAACCTCGAAAAGGTACGCACGGATTGGAAGGGGGAAAACGGCGGCGACGACGGCGTTCGGTTCGCGCGATTCAACGAGCCGAGACTTGCGAAATGGGTTACGAAATGGGTCGTCCGCCGGTCTCTCGAGGCCTCGCATAAAATGATGATGGCACATTGAGAGTTTTATATATCGGCGGTGCACTCGGGAATAAACTAATAAAATACCGAGTTTTTTGACGCGCGGTGCCTTTCCCCGATTTCTGATGGGTTTTCGAGTTATGAAGAGCCCTCCGAGAGAGCGCGAAAGAGACCACATTCCATTCCACATTGAGGTGCACCAAAAAAATATTTATTTTGTTATGCGGAGACTTTTGATGGTCCTCTTCACTTCTTCCTCTTCCTTCTTCTCCTTATCTTTCTCCGCCTTTTCGGCCTTGTTCCGCCGAACTGCTTCGTGGATCTTCTGCAGCAACTCCTCCAACTTCACTGTCTTCTTCGTCTCTTCCTCCACTCTCTCTTTCAACTTCTCCAACTGAAAATGCTCTTTCTTGCCATCATCATCCTCCAATTCTCACCTCTTCCTTCTCCACTGGATCCATTTTCATGAACTCCAACTGTGCCTCCAACTCTTTTATTTTCTTTTCCATCTGCAGCAGCTCCATCTCTTTCTCCTGTTCGACGGCCGCGTACCGCACGTTTTCAGTCTCTATTTTGGCCTTCGCCTCGGCGATTTTCTTCTCCAGAACCTCTCCTTTTATCGTGTTCTCGGCGAATTCCTTTTGCATTTGAGCAATCTCTTTCTGGAAACATGCCCTCATTAATGATTCCAGTTTTGAACAGATAAAATGCTCCTCCGCTCCAGTGGTGTCTACGATTCTGTTTCAGCACGCGATTTTGTCCATGCAGGTTGAAATAGTTCCAGAAATTCTAGACACATACACGAACATCGCAGCGAAAGTTAAGTTGAACTATTTACTATGGGGTGTCATCGAAACGCCCGCAACTGATGAGAGCTCTGAATCATTACATCTCGAGATTGATAATAGATATAATGATTCTCCGGCAGAGCTCTCTCCGCTTGCGGGACCATTTCGATGACATCCGATGCCGAAGGCAAAAACTTCTGGAACCTTGGGTTATACGTAAATGAATTGCGCTCTCGCGCCGATATCGCAGTGTTATTCAGGCGGAGCGCATTTGGCCGAGGTTCCCTAGTTCTGTTGGACACTTAAGAGACGGTTTTTGAGAAGAGTTGATAACAGTTGGCACAGTTCCCGAAACTATTTTTAAGAGACCTGAAATTCCCTGTGTGGATACCTTAGGGGTTCCTAGTTACCAAACCGACAATATTGAGCCGACTCGTTGCTGCTCCGCACGGGCTCGGCGAGCCGAAAGTCGAAAATCAACTTTTTTGTGTGTTGCTCAATTCATCCAAATCTTTGCGCCCGGGGTTTTTTTGGGTCGTAGAATTCGAATATGACACTGAAATGGATGAATCTTCGACCCGAACCAACGAAATGTTGAAATTTTCACCAAAATTTGTCGAAAATGATTTTTTTCTCGAAAACTAATATAAAAAGGGAAAAAGCGACTATGTTCATTTGATTCTACGTCGAAAAAGACCCCCGCATGCAAAGTTTCAGAATTTTAAAAAGTGGGATATTGAACGATTTTTTGCTCAAAAGTTGCTCCACTCGAGAATGTCAGAAACTGATTTTGGTCGTTTGGCATTTGTATGATATGCGATTACGACAGGCGTGTAGAGAATTCAATGCTGATCATTGTTTTAGTTGACCACTTTTTTCTATATCTTCTCGTTCTCGAGATATTTGAATTTCTGTGAAGAGTGTTTAAGAGGAGGCTGGAAAAGTGATAGAAAACAGACGCCAACTTTGAAAAATCATAACTTTTTTCAAAATTGAGTAAATGAGTCAGTTGAAAAACCAAAAAAGAGCATTTTACATAAGCATATTTATCAAAATATTTGTTGTCTGATTACCGTCGAAGCAAATCTCTGTGGGCACTATTTCTCTCGGTGTAAATTGGTTATTCTGAAATTTCGGTATTCTTGAAGAAATGAAAATTTGGATTGTACGTCTTCAAAGACCATCTGTTGGTGATACTTTTTGTAGTTGATCACTTTTTGATATCTCTGATCAGTTTCGAGAAAATATTCTATACTTGAAGCAAACACTTTGTATCATACCCAATATGTACGTGATGAGCTACTGATCGTTATTCTAAACTGATAAGAGATATCAAAAAGTGATCAACTACAAAAAGTATCACCAACAGATGGTCTTTGAAGACGTACAATCCAATTTTTCATTTCTTCAAGAATACCGAAATTTCAGAATAACCAATTTACACCGAGAGAAATAGTGCCCAAAGAGATTTGCTTTGACGGTAATCAGACAACAAATATTTTGATAATTATGCTTATGTAAAATGCTCTTTTTTGGTTTTTCAACTGACTCATTTACTCAATTTTGAAAAAAGTTATGATTTTTCAAAGTTGGCGTCTGTTTTCTATCACTTTTCCAGTCTCCTCTTAAACACTCTTCACAGAAATTCAAATATCTCGAGAACGAGAAGATATAGAAAAAAGTGGTCAACTAAAACAATGATCAGCATTGAATTCTCTACACGCCTGTCGTAATCGCATATCATACAAATGCCAAACGACCAAAATCAGTTTCTGACATTCTCGAGTGGAGCAACTTTTGAGCAAAAAATCGTTCAATATCCCACTTTTTAAAATTCTGAAACTTTGCATGCGGGGGTCTTTTTCGACGTAGAATCAAATGAACATAGTCGCTTTTTCCCTTTCTATATTAGTTTTCGAGAAAAAAATCATTTTCGACAAATTTTGGTGAAAATTTCAACATTTCGTTGGTTCGGGTCGAAGATTCATCCATTTCAGTGTCATATTCGAATTCTACGACCCAAAAAAACCCCGGGCGCAAAGATTTGGATGAATTGAGCAACACACAAAAAAGTTGATTTTCGACTTTCGGCTCGCCGAGCCCGTGCGGAGCAGCAACGAGTCGGCTCAATATTGTCGGTTTGGTAACTAGGAACCCCTAAGGTATCCACACAGGGAATTTCAGGTCTCTTAAAAATAGTTTCGGGAACTGTGCCAACTGAGTGGCCAGTTGTTGACTTTTCTCAAAAACCTTCTCTTAAAACAGCGTCACCCACCGCGAAAATCTGATCTTTGTCGTCTTCCTCGCCATCAGTCTCAGGCATCTTCGGATCAAACTTTGACACACTGGAGAACACTTCGTAGATCTGAAAGTCTGTCTCTCTTCCTCTCATTCCGATTGTCTAACCTCTCTCAACTCCTCCACTATCCCTGCCACAATCTTTTCAACACTCATCTCCTCTGGGGGTGATATCTGATTGTGGATCTCTTCGAAATAGGAACATTGCTGAAGAAGTGAGTAGGATCCGATGGAAGGGACATGTTCTGACCTGTTCGGTGAACTCCTCCATCGCCTTCATCTCCTCTTCGATTTCTTTCCCAACCATCGCCTCTCTCTCTTCGTACGCCTTCATTTTCTCCACCGCCATCTTCATCATCTCTTGACTTTCCTTTCTGAATTCAACGAATCGTTCGGTTCCTCCCATCCATCCCTCACCGAATCTTCTCGATATATTCCTTCCTCTGCAGTTGTCTGTGCTCGGAAACCAGTCCAAACTCATTCTTCGTCGTCCACTTCTCCTCCTTCATCTCGCGTGCTCTTCTCCGCTCCTCTTGCACTTTTTGAGCATGTTCGCGTGCCACTCGTCGCTTCTCTCGCAGTTTCTCATAAAACACACGATTCGGCATTCTCTGAAAAGAAGAGAGCGGATTTGAGGAGAGGAAGAATGAGCGAATGAAACGGACGTTTATTAGTCGGAGAGATGGAAAGCGGTTTTGAGCATGGCTCAGTGAACAATTCGGAACCGGAACTATGAATTACTTTTTGCTTCGGAGACTCGGAAACATTCTTTCTTTCTTTTCTGATCCAATCGCCTCCAAAACACGCGTTTCCGATGACCTTAAAAGCGAGTTGTGCACTTTTCAGACTGTGTGCCCCGGTGGCCGAGCGGTCGAAGGCGTGAGACTTATGATCTCAATGGGTTAACCCAGTCGCGGGTTCGAATCCCGCCCGGGGCAAATGTCTTTTTTCTCAATTCATTTTCTCATTTCCATCCATTTTTCTCATTTTTAGAACCTAATTTCTAGTGGAATAAAGATAGAACCCACCTCAAAATGAACAGAGCGTCGTCAACTTTTACCAGCTAAATTTTTCCTTAATTTCTGGTTTCTCAATTTCAAATGGAGTTGAGCAGAATCCGTATTCCAAATTCCGAATACCACCCGAATGCGATATTTTTCAAAATTTGAACGGAAGAAAGTGTTTCGAAAAGTACTAGTTTTCCTCCGTTTCTCCTAAATATTATCACGGTCAATTCTTCTGCGCTCTTGGCAGAAAACGAAAATGGATGCTAAAACGCGACGGTCATTCGACAAATACAAAGTTTTTTCTCTGGAAACTCCAATTAAAACGTTCTGATTCTGTCTCTCCTAATCTCTCACTTTTTTGCCGAAAATTTGACACCGGAAAAACATTTTTTTTTCAAACATTTACAACGACTTGACGTATTTAAAAATAATATTACTTGAAATTATTTCGCGCGAAACCGAATCGAAAGAGACCAAGTGTTCCAGAAACCAATCCAATACGGTTTCCGTTTTCCGGATTCCTCTTTTGAAATTTCTAATTCCGTTCAACTCTGGTTCTGTTTACAATCCATATATAAACAATTAACCCAATCGCCTCCAAAACACGCGTTTCCGATGACCTTAAAAGCGAGTTGTGCACTTTTCAGACTGTGTGCCCCGGTGGCCGAGCGGTCGAAGGCGTGAGACTTATGATCTCAATGGGTTAACCCAGTCGCGGGTTCGAATCCCGCCCGGGGCAAATGTCTTTTTTCTCAATTCATTTGCATATTTCCATTCCTTTTTCACATTTCTAGAACCTCATTTCTGGTGGAATAAAGATAGAACTCACCTAAAAGTTATTGTTTCGTGGTTCCATTTGAACTGCTGCACATATCTTTTGCTTGGGGAACTTCTGCAATTCGTTATTCTCTCCCCTCATTTCAACAGTTTCCCCACTTGTCTTCCTCGACATCCGGATGTCCACATCTCGGCCGCTCCATCATTCGTTTCGTCCGCTCATCCAACTCTCCCGTCTCCTCCAGACCCGCCATTCGTTGCATGCTCTTCAGGGCTGTTGTCAGCGATTCCGAACTCAATTGGTTGCTGCCACGTGGCAGATAACCGCATTCATGTTTTTTCCAATCCTCACAATTATCTCATTTAATTGGCTCCAGTTCTATCGTTCGCTCCTGAAGCGTCTTTCCTTATTCCGTAGACTACTGGGTCACCGCTCTTCGGGAGACATTACTCATTCGCTCTACTAAGTCCCTTTCCCTCTATTTCCTTCCTCCCATATTATTCTCCTGACGAAATGCGCGGAAGCTGTCAACAGACGCTCTACACCGCAGATGCTGCGTTGTTTCCATGGTTTCTTCCTCTATTCGCTTCGTTTGGCCCAACTTGAAGTGCGCGCTGATTTGTGATGATTAGAGAAGTGCGAAGTGAATAACAAAAAGAGCGATCGGCGGTCGAAAACAGAAGAGTTGCGTCATCATCCCGGTGTTAGTTTCCGTCGCTTCCAGTCCCCCTTCTTCCCCGTCTTCCCCTTCTTCCCCTCGACCGCTCCTCCATCACTTTCCTTTTCGCCTTCGTTCCTCTCACATGACCCCCTCTCTCCTTTCCCGTCTTTTCCGTTTGTCAAACCAGTCCCCCTCCTCCAGTTTCGGTGCTTGCATCATCAATTTTTCAAGATTGTATCTGTCGACAAACACCTTATTCTCTCCCTCACTTTCTTTATTTTCTCGCCGCAACCGGGCCGCACACACACACACACCAAAAAACATGTTTGTGTCCGTGTTTCCACGTATTGCGCACGGCCGCTCACTGATATGCACAATCAGCGCGCCCGTCTGCCGATTCGTTCATGTGAGAGAGACATTGCGGCGGTTTGAATGGTGAACAAAGTACGCGAGACGAATCACATGACACGTGGCGGCACGGCGAACCACGATCGACGTCTTAGAGGAAAATCTAGGCCATATTTGCGTTTTGAAACTCCGCCTCCGGACACCGTTTCCTAGTCCCCGAGGGTTTTTCGCATTTTTCTCGAAAAACTTCTTTAAAGTTGCAAATTTTTTTTATACAAAACCATCAAAATTAATTTTCGAACGGTTTAAAAAAAAATTCATGTCCTAAATTTAGGTCCTTTGGCCGGAAAATACGGGGAAGAGGGCGTTCAAAATGCGTTTTTGGGAGGACTCCGCCAATCGGACCTGCGTGCGGCGGAGTTGCAAAATTTCACGCGGCGGTTGCGAAAGGGGCGTGGCCCACGTTTCAGGATTTCTGATAGGTGGCCGAACCCGAAAAAATGTTGCAAAAATTTACTACTAGACGTCGATCGTGGTTCGCCGTGGGCGGAGAGAGAGAGAGCGCTAAATCATCATCAGCATGATGAAATCATCTGTTTTATAATCAAGTCTATTTTCTTTTCTTTTTTACGTCATTGAGTAGATTTTGCTCTACAAAGACTGCTCCTTTCGTTTCGAGATGTATCTCAGCTCTACCAAAACAATATATTGGTCGGTGAGCTCATGACAGTTGACAAATCGATAACTCGAAAGCAGAGTGACCGAGTGATACCATCGATGTGCCTACCGATCACCTGCCCACCCCTTTTTTTCAAAACTCTTCGAATATCGCATTCTCCCCCCAATTCATCATTTCCCCCCGTGCACCTGTTAGTGCCTGGTGCGGCGGCGGTCTCCCTTGTTTTCGCCCCTTCCTCGCCCAAACGCCGCCTTTCCTGTCCGCCTCTCAGTCTTGTTTTTGTGCGACACACGCGTCTCAGGCCCTTTTTCGTCGCATCGACTTATGCGGAAGGCGAAAACAAAAACAAGTGCGGCTCTTCGAGCACCATTTTGAATCGTCCCCCGCTGCTCGTCCCTTCGTGTTTTTCCCGTTTTATCGCTTCTCACGAAGTCGGTCATTCCGGCGGGGCGGCCGGTCACAAGATTCAAAGTTCCGCGTGAGTCGACACTATCACAAACAACACTGAAACGTCATTTCTCTTGTGGTTGCGCAACGTTTCAAATGAACCCCTCGACAGATGTTCAGAGCCATAGCGGCTGAGACGGGCGGTCTGTTCCCTCTATCGCTGCTCCATGTCTCCCGTCCCGTTAGTCATCTGATCGTCGACTGGTCGCCCTTTCGTCTCGTCGGTGTGCACTCTCCCCGCCGTCGTCGCGTATTAGTGCAGCGAACTAGCACTTTGCCGAACTGACATTGGTTTCTGTGGAACGACCTCCATTCGCTCTTTCCCTCTCTGGAGACCTTTGTCTCCCGCCACGAATCCAATTAGGAAGGCTGTCTAGAACTGGAGTCTCTCTTCCTGTTTTACATTTTCACTGATAACTGCTCTCTGTTTTTCTCGTATTCTTCGGAAATCGTATAGTGAGAGCGAGCAGAGGGAAATTGTTATTGAAGTGGTCAGAAGACCAGTGAACAATACGGCGACTCATTGTCTCCCAGAGAGCCGAGACCAACGGCCATTATCTCCCCTGGAACGTCCTTGGGAGAGCACCCGTGATGTCAGGTGTCACTCCAGATGAACATCTGCCCGTTGCCCTACTCTCGCTCTTTTCCCGATTACATCATTCGTTGAAAGAAAGAAGTAGCATTGCATTATACCCCCCGATGTAACCATCATCATGTCGTATCGTTTTCGCTTTTCGAAACAAACTGGTCGCTCGCTAGATGGGAGAGAGAGAGAGAACACTCGTCGCTCTCGCTTCTCCTCTCGTCGCACACACACCCTGCAGTATTTCATAACACTTCTCCCCATCTCTCTAGAATGTTCTTTATGTGCGATTGGGCCTGCTGAGTCAGTCTCCCCTTCCTCCTCGCTCGCACCCCTCCTTCCTCATTCGCTGGTATAACGCATCGCTTCTCGCATAGGCACAACCCTACCCAGCGACGCCTGTCCGTGACCCCTTCCTCCTTCTACGCGGTCGCATTTCTCTGCGTCTCCTCTTTTCACATGCTACCTAGTTCATTGATCCGAGTGCTAATGGCTATGGGTCCGTCCATTCGTTCAAATAGTGTATTTACACGCAGCACGCGAGTAGAACGCCAACGCGACAAAACGGTTAACGGCATTTCTGCGAATCTGCTACGCTTTAGTTTGCGCTCAAATCAGCCGAGGTTACGGTGAGTGGAATTCTACGGTTTAAAGGAACATGCGCGGCGACCGCACTCTGTGTCTCGAAACGAAAACCGTATACTGTAACGCGCGATGTTTTCTTTCTTGTTCTGTCTCATTTCCGCCAGAAATTTCCAGTATTTTCGCGACTTTTCTGTTTTTTTTCTAATCTTTCGTCGCAATTCCACTCGGTTTTCGCGTCATTCAGCACCATAATCCGTTCGTTTTTCTGGCCTCTAGAACATCAGCTGAACGCCGCGTGCGCGCGCGTCGCTTGCAAGGGGCGTGGTCTTGCTGTGCGCGCGTTGGGCGTGCTATCGATCGACGGAGGGGGGCGGGCAGCAGTCATACGCCTCAGTCGGGCAGAACGCTCCGCTCGCGTGCCACCTCTCCTCTCCGCTCTGCGTTTTCAGTTGCTTCTTGTGACTCCATTGCATCGCGTTCACCTCTCATCCATATTCTTGCTCGCATAAGTTTTCTAATATTCGTGCAAAGAGAATATTCTCGAATGTTCTGTTTGCTCATGCTGGTTGGGGCAGTTTCACGTGACTATCGATTTTCGAAAAATTTCGCAATCTTCTGCAACCCTTCGCGATTATTCCAATCATCGTTTCCTCAGCTTTCTTTTCATTTAAACCTGATTTTCCAGTTTCCAATTATCATTTCTTTCCAGCAATCATGCAAATCTTCGTCAAAACGTTGACCGGAAAAACTATCACGTTGGAAGTGGAGGCTTCCGACACCATCGAGAACGTCAAGGCCAAGATCCAGGATAAGGAAGGAATTCCACCAGACCAGCAGCGTCTCATCTTCGCTGGAAAGCAGCTTGAAGACGGACGCACGCTGTCTGACTACAACATCCAGAAGGAATCCACCCTTCACCTCGTTCTTCGTCTCCGTGGAGGTATGCAGATCTTCGTCAAGACCCTCACTGGAAAGACCATCACCCTCGAGGTCGAGGCTTCCGACACAATCGAGAACGTGAAAGCCAAGATCCAGGACAAGGAAGGAATCCCACCAGACCAGCAGAGACTGATCTTCGCAGGTTAGTTGTAGACCAACAGTACAAACATCTCATTCATTCATTTCAGGAAAGCAGCTCGAAGATGGCCGCACCCTTTCCGACTACAACATCCAGAAGGAGTCTACTCTCCATTTGGTTCTCCGTCTTCGTGGAGGCATGCAGATTTTCGTCAAGACTCTCACCGGCAAAACTATTACGCTTGAAGTTGAGGCCTCCGACACGATCGAAAACGTGAAGGCAAAGATCCAGGACAAGGAGGGAATCCCACCAGACCAGCAGAGACTGATCTTCGCCGGAAAGCAGCTCGAGGATGGACGTACCCTTTCGGACTACAACATCCAGAAGGAGTCCACCCTCCACCTCGTTCTCCGTCTGAGAGGAGGAATGCAGATCTTCGTCAAGACCCTCACCGGAAAGACCATCACCCTCGAGGTTGAGGCTTCCGATACCATCGAGAACGTCAAGGCCAAGATCCAGGACAAGGAGGGAATCCCACCAGACCAGCAGAGACTGATCTTCGCCGGAAAGCAGCTCGAGGATGGACGTACTCTCTCCGACTACAACATCCAGAAGGAATCCACCCTCCATCTTGTTCTCCGTCTCCGCGGAGGAATGCAGATCTTCGTCAAGACCCTCACCGGAAAGACCATCACCCTCGAGGTCGAGGCTTCCGATACCATCGAGAACGTCAAGGCCAAGATCCAGGACAAGGAGGGAATCCCACCAGACCAGCAAAGACTCATCTTCGCTGGAAAGCAGCTCGAGGATGGACGTACCCTTTCGGACTACAACATCCAGAAGGAGTCCACCCTCCATCTTGTTCTCCGTCTCCGTGGAGGTATGCAGATCTTCGTCAAGACCCTCACCGGAAAGACCATCACCCTCGAGGTCGAGGCTTCCGATACCATCGAGAACGTCAAGGCAAAGATCCAGGACAAGGAGGGAATCCCACCAGACCAGCAGAGACTGATCTTCGCCGGAAAGCAGCTCGAGGATGGACGTACTCTCTCCGACTACAACATCCAGAAGGAGTCCACCCTCCATCTTGTTCTCCGTCTCCGCGGAGGAATGCAGATCTTCGTCAAGACCCTCACCGGAAAGACCATCACCCTCGAGGTCGAGGCTTCCGATACCATCGAGAACGTCAAGGCCAAGATCCAGGACAAGGAGGGAATCCCACCAGACCAGCAGAGACTGATCTTCGCCGGAAAGCAGCTCGAGGATGGACGTACTCTCTCCGACTACAACATCCAGAAGGAATCCACCCTTCACCTTGTCCTCCGTCTCCGTGGAGGTATGCAGATCTTCGTCAAGACCCTCACCGGAAAGACCATCACCCTCGAGGTCGAGGCTTCCGATACCATCGAGAACGTCAAGGCCAAGATCCAGGACAAGGAGGGAATCCCACCAGACCAGCAGAGACTGATCTTCGCAGGTTAGTTGTAGACCAACAGTACAAAAATCTTATGCTTTATTTTCAGGAAAACAGCTCGAGGATGGACGTACTCTCTCCGACTACAACATCCAGAAGGAGTCCACCCTCCATCTTGTTCTCCGTCTCCGCGGAGGAATGCAGATCTTCGTCAAGACCCTCACCGGAAAGACCATCACCCTCGAGGTCGAGGCTTCCGATACCATCGAGAACGTCAAGGCCAAGATCCAGGACAAGGAGGGAATCCCACCAGACCAGCAGAGACTGATCTTCGCCGGAAAGCAGCTCGAGGATGGACGTACTCTCTCCGACTACAACATCCAGAAGGAGTCCACCCTCCATCTTGTTCTCCGTCTCCGCGGAGGAATGCAGATCTTCGTCAAGACCCTCACCGGAAAGACCATCACCCTCGAGGTCGAGGCTTCCGACACTATCGAGAACGTGAAAGCCAAGATCCAGGACAAGGAAGGAATCCCACCAGACCAGCAGAGACTGATCTTCGCCGGAAAGCAGCTCGAGGATGGACGTACTCTCTCCGACTACAACATCCAGAAGGAGTCCACCCTCCATCTCGTTCTCCGTCTCCGTGGAGGTATGCAGATCTTCGTCAAGACCCTCACCGGAAAGACCATCACCCTCGAGGTTGAGGCTTCCGATACCATCGAGAACGTCAAGGCCAAGATCCAGGACAAGGAAGGAATCCCACCAGATCAGCAGAGACTCATCTTCGCTGGAAAGCAGCTCGAGGATGGACGTACCCTTTCGGACTACAACATTCAGAAGGAGTCCACCCTTCACCTCGTTCTCCGTCTGAGAGGAGGAATGCAGATCTTCGTCAAGACCCTCACCGGAAAGACCATCACCCTCGAGGTTGAGGCTTCCGATACCATCGAGAACGTCAAGGCCAAGATCCAGGACAAGGAGGGAATCCCACCAGATCAGCAGCGTCTCATCTTCGCTGGTTCGTTTTAGATCGAAAATACAAGAATCTTATAATTCAATTTCAGGAAAGCAGCTGGAGGACGGACGTACCCTTTCGGACTACAACATCCAGAAGGAATCCACCCTTCACCTTGTCCTCCGTCTCCGCGGAGGAATGCAGATCTTCGTCAAGACCCTCACCGGAAAAACCATCACCCTTGAGGTTGAGGCTTCCGATACCATCGAGAACGTCAAGGCCAAGATCCAGGACAAGGAGGGAATCCCACCAGACCAGCAGAGACTGATCTTCGCCGGAAAGCAGCTCGAGGATGGACGTACTCTTTCGGACTACAACATCCAGAAGGAGTCCACTCTTCACCTTGTTCTTCGTCTTCGTGGAGGAAACATGTAAATTTGATTTACCCAACTCGCTTCTCCTCGATCTCCGTTCAATTACTCAATATTTATTTCACGTTCCTTCTGGAATCCTTGTATTTTATTGAACGAGCTCTGAATAAAGTCAATCTGTATAAAATGTTTATTTTCTCAACAATGAAATCAACAAGAGGAAATGCTACACTAGGCAAAGAATATGGGGTTTAGAAGTTTCTATGCTAACAGCTTGGCTTTCAATGTCTGCGAGTTCGCTTCTGTAATTATAACCCTGGCGTACTCTCCTGGTTCGATTCGCATTTGTGAGTTATCGAAGACTGCCTTGACTCCGCCATCGATTCGACCTGATGAAAATGATGGATCCCTCCTCGACTTCTGTAAGAAGTGATAAATCGACAGTTCCGGTTTCCGAGTACACAAACCCCTTCAACGAGTACGATCTGTTCCGTGCCGATCAACGCCTCGTTCAGTTTCTGTGCTTCTTCTCGAAAGACATTTGCAAGTTCATGGTGTCGTCGAGACTTCACGTCTTCTGGAACATCGTCCGTCAACCGATGATGAGCACGTGTCTTCTGAAACAGAAAGGTGTTGCTTGGAATGGTATCAATCGATCATACTCCTCGCATACTATACGGAAAGACGAAACAAAATGAGTATCGAACTGCACGAATAAGGGAAAGTGTGTTCTGATGCGCCTCCTCAGTCTCTCCGCAGAATCCGGCGATGAAGTCACTCGTCAGGAAGACGTCTGCAAATCCGGTGGTAAGTTGTGAATGAACGAGACGGCTGTGAACCTGGCAAAATGTGTCGAATATCGTCAACGAGCCGCAGATAGAGTTCTCTCGTGTAGCCCCTTCCCATCCTTTCCAGAGTCGCATCGTCGCCACTTTGAGCCGGAAGATGCAGTTGATTACACAGATTGGGCCGAGAAGCAATGAGTTCGATTAGCTGAAATCGTCCGTTTATGAATTGACGTGAACGTTTCTGTTACCTGCATCGGAAAATCTTTCGGATGGGGCGAAGTGAAACGGAATCGAACGTCGGGCGCCGCTTCCGAAACCTTTTCGAGAAGAGTTGTGAATGTGAGTCCACCGGTTTTTGGTCTGAACATCGAGATTTGTCGGAGCTGCGGCAATAAAAGAAACCAACTTATAGACAGTTTTGAAGCCTGGAACTCTGTCCTGAGAAGTAGATGGAGCCATTGAGAAATCGACAGAAGACATGTCTCTGTAGCTGTTGACGTTCTGCCCGAGCAGTGTGATTTGTTTGTAGCCCTGGAAGGAGGAATTTCTCGAAGGAAGTGGCAGCCGTCTCTTGGGTCACCTCGTCATTCAATCTGCGCACTTCCTCCACGATCGAAGCGATGGGTCGACTTCGTTCGCGACCTCTGGTGAATGGAACTACGCAGTAGGTGCACATGTTATCACAGCCACGCATGATTGAACTGAACATGAGATAATTGAGAAGTTTTTCTAAAGAACCATGAATACTTACATGAACGCAGTTCTCGAAGCAGAATCCACACGAATCGGTTGAACATCTGCGTAGGTCTCATCGAGCGACAACTGAACGTTGATGGCGTTCGATCCGCCGGCGGCAACGGCTACGAGACGTGGCAGATCGCGGTACGAGTCGGGTCCCGCGACGATGTTCACGAGTTTGCGGTCTGCGAGCAGGTCGTGTCGAACTCGCTCTGCCATGCACCCTGAAAACATTACAATTTTCGGGTTTTTCTGATTTCTCTCACCTAAAACGCCGACAATCTGTCGCTTATTCACCGAATTGGTGCGTATCTTTCTCAATTGATCCCAAACCTTCTTCTCTGCTCCGTCGCGAATAGAGCACGTCATCAAGAGCACAATATCAGCCTTCTGCTTGGTTTCTGTTTCCACAAACCCGTACTCTGTCATGATTGATCTCACGATTTCCATGTCACTGACGTTCATCTGACATCCGTATGTCACATAGCACACTGAAATGGAATGCGTGTTCGTGGCGAGAGAAACTTCGTCTCTGAATTCTTACCCGTTCTCCCGTTTCCTCTCAAATCCTCCGCATTCAAATACTCTCTCGTGTCCTCAATCGACGGAATAATCGCCTTTTGACGTGGTTTTCTGGTGCTCTCTCGGATGAAATCTGACAATTGCAGTCCGTCGTTCGGAATAGATCGTTTCGGATTCGGAGCAGCTGCTGCCGAAGAGCATCCGGAATGAGCTCTCGGCAGAATAGAGCGCGCCCTCCGGAGCCACCATTGGCGGAGCATCTGCAATGAGAATTGGCTGAGTTCGGATTCTATGAAACTGAAGATAGACTTTCGCTGCGAGACGTTTGTTCTTTTATTAGATAATTTTAAAAGTTAACCAGATTTATTCATCAATTGAGCAAGTTCAATACAAGTCTTTGGGTAATGGGGGAACACAGTTAATTGACCAAGTAAAGAGGGGAATGTGGTAGACGAAAAAACAAGTTAGAACTCTAGAAACAATAAAACAAATCAAAGATGATTGTATTTACACTGCAACAAAAAACTTTGGAAAAATTCGAAAAACTCTACTAGAACAACATTAGTTTTTAATATTTTCTTTTTTTGGTTGATTTTGAACAAGGTTCAAAACTCCTCCAACGAGATGAAGACTGCCGGTGACGAGGACACAAATTTCTTGGTTTGACGCTTGAGACTCGATGTATTCGAAGGCGGAAGAGATGCAGTCGAACACGTGGGTTTGATTCTCAGAATCACTGTTCGAATCTTTCCACGAGGCAACGCACTGTCTTGCTTTCTCCATCTGTTCGTCTCGCGATGCATTCAGGTTTGTCGAGTCGGCAGATTTATCGACGCTCGCGAAGAGTTGCGTGGGGCTCGAAATCAACTCAGAAATTCCGAGAGGCTGGAAGATTAGAGAATTGAAGTCGATTATTTCAACAGTACTCACTTTTAAATACTGGATCAGTGTGGAAGGGCATCTGTCGGCGGTGCACTGGAACAGAGCGATCTTTTTGACGTTCTCTTTTCCGAGACTCTCGAACTCTTCGGCGGCCCATTCTGCGCAGGCTTCCATGCTCTTCGGCGTATGAGCTCCATCAAGTAGATACGTGATGTTCCGGTCAGTTCGCACAACTTGACTTCTTCCTGGCCAACGACAGGACTCAATGGCATTACACATCCATACGGGCACTTCGAACCCACGACCAGGAGTAAGCGACTCGACAGGCACACCAGGAAGAGGGAACTGGCACTGCTTAGCCCATTCTCGAACAAGTTGAAGAGACAGAGAAATGTTGGAGAACTGATGACGACCGCTGATTCCGGGAGATATTGAACCGGTGAACTGGTATTCAGAGATTTGTGGCGCTTCCGAAAGAGGTGTGTGTTTGGAAGTGGCTCGGGAAATGAGAACCTGAGATAAAATTGAATGAAGACTGACATGATGTTTTCAGTTACCTCTTCGGCTTCTGGAGTTGTCGGGGAATAAACGGCTGGAATATTGGTCTTGAAGATGCCTGATTTGTGCCATGCGATTTCGGAGAGTTTTGATCCGAGAATCGAAATGTGGTCGTAGTCAAGGGTGGTGACTCCACAGACCTTCGGATGCTCGATGACGTTCGTGCAGTCGTACTCTCCGCCGATTCCGACCTCCAGAATCACCACTTGGATGTTGTATCTAATGAAAATTCGGAAAGCGAGAAGAGTGAGGAACTTGAAGTAGGCCGGCATGTTGTCGCTATGCTCCTTCTTCAGAATGTCGTAAACTGAAAATTTAGACGCTGCTGTGATTATTTCCTGAATATGAGCTCACCGTGGAAAAATTCTTCAGCGAAAGTGTTCTCATCAACCGGCTCTCCGTTTATCCGAATGCGTTCTCTGACATGGACGAGATGAGGTGACGTGTAGAGGCCGGTCTTGAGCCCTTGGCTTCTGAGAATCGCTTCCGTGTACGCACACGTGCTTCCTTTTCCCTTGGTACCACTCACATGAATGATGTTCAGACCATCTAAGTCCTTCTCGGTTATTTGCATCGACTCGAGGTACTTCCGACATTGCGGTAGGTTCATTGTCTGTAGATGATCTCTTTGTACCCGTAGCTTTTTGATTGTCGCTGCATTGGATTGTAGACTGTTGAGAAGACGGACGGCTTCTTCGTAGCGTGAAGGGGGAACCAAACTTCCGGATGTCATTCTGATTGGGTTAACACCGCAAGCCACTGAGGTTGTTGCCAGAATCCTGTTAGTTTTGGGTAAGATTCGAATCATTTTTGAGATTTTGGGTTATTTATATATTTGGTTAGCGTTTGGCATGCTTTTTAAGTGATAAACTTTATTCAAATGCACAAAATAGCAACAAGTTTCAGGCTCGAAATTAATTGCGACCGCAAATTGACGTCACTGTGTTTACACTTCCAGCGCGTCAAATAAAATGCTTCAGAGAAAACAAAATCGTTTTTTGGCCATTTAAGGCTTTTTCGTCGCCATTAACGTGACTTCGGATGACTTAATGTGAAACAGCGCAATTTTTGGAGTCGAAAGAGTGCAAAACCATGCGAAAAAGTTAAATAAACCAACCGAGCGTGTTGTTCTGCCGAATGAACCGAATGATAATACTCAGCGGACTGTGATCACATGTGGCGCTTATGAACCGCGGTGAACCGTATTAGGGGCTGTTTTGGATGATAGCGTGCGTAGATCGATCATAGTTCGCTGAGAGATGTGTCTGCGGAAGTATACTGTTTCGTCTATCTGTTTGCCGTGTTCCGATATCCCAGCTGTCTCGGCGCTTTCTCTTTTCTGCCCGTTCGTCTCTAGACACGGACGTCATATGCTTCCCGCTGTCTTCTCTTTTTCATCTTTTCTCTCAGTTGTTCTTTGTCTGCCATCTGACTTGACCAATAATCGATTCTCAGATATTCGTTACAAGTTCATGAGTCGAGTGGCAAAATTTGGAAGAAGTCTACTTGGAACAACCGGAAGGCGCTTTGAGAGCCGCCAGTCGACATTGAGAATGCAAGGTGAGACATCTTCGAAGCATCTTATCTGATGAACGTGTAGGTAGAAGAATGTGAACAGGCCCTAACAAGATTGATTACTGGCAGTCGGCAAGAGGAGAAAGTTTGGAAAGTGACAAGCCCTGCAAGGTTGAGTGTACTACCTTAAAGGTCGAAGTGCAATTATCTGATGATCTTTGTCGTATTAAAAATTTGAAATTTGAAATTCTTTCGAGGAAATTTGCTCCCATTTCCCGGAGACGATGATTCTCAGCAAACTGTCAGTAATCGGGATAATTAAAAAAGTAGTTAAAATCTATCAGAGTTGATAAGGATCTCGTTTAAATCGCTGATTGGGACGCGGAGTTTGGTCTTTCGAGAACGCGTCTCGTGGGACAAATTCTTCCGATTCGCAAAACTCGTGGCTCTGTTTTCTCTCGCCGCCAGCTTCACCCCGTGACATATGCAAAAAGATCAAACGCTGTTATTCACTCTCGGTGACCCGAGTGATCTTTCGAATGTTTGGTTTCAGTTGAACATGGAATTCCTGAAAGATGAAAGCTGGAACTTCCTAAACGGACCAGATTCTTGTTTCTAGTCAAAACTTGTACACTTAAAAGCGATTAGAATGAAACGGCATTCGTTCTGGAACCCCAGGTTAAGCAATAGAATTCCCAGAACTCGGCATTGGCCGGTCGAAGCTCATAAAAATGAGGAAATGTAATAATGTTGAGTGCTTTATCCATCTCATCTAGATCTCAATCCGTTCTTTTTCTTTCTTCTCAGACATGAGTCTCGACAGCTCGCGACCAGAAACTAACTCTCGTCGCACAAGTATCTGATCCATGTGCGTCGTCGTTTTCTCTGAATCTCCGCACTTTGTTGATATCCCTCTCCCTCAACATTTTCTGCGTCTCCTCAACTAGACACGCTCTCTCGCCTCTTCTCCCTTTGACACATTGCTCTCCTTCTTTCGTTTTCGCGTTTCCTCCAAAAAATTTTCAACGTTTTTCGCGTTTCACTCGTATCGTCTACTGCTCCTCAACATGTCTGCTCTTCTGCGCAAGGTTAGTTTGGTCCACACGGGGAAGGACGATCATGGTGTACGGTCATCAGAATCCGATTCCAGACGCGTCTGACACTGTCCAGATGACGTCAGCACTCCAGGAGTCGGCGCCGTGTCTATTCTGAACGTACGTTCTGAAACAACACTTGAAACGTTGTACTTTGTACTGAAGACATTTTCCCTTCGTACACGGAAGTTCTTTTTAATCTAAACACCACGAATTTTTCAAATATTAAAAAAATCGTTCGGTTCGAAATGCGTGAGTCTTTCATTTCGTAGCTCTGCAATGGGACAGTTTCTCGCCGTTACTTGCTCAAAAAATGAAAACGTTTGTGAGTTTTTCACCTATTTCGCAAAAAAAAAACGGCAGTTTCGTTCCATCCATGCACTCACCTTCTCCGATACCTCCAGCGTATTCGTAATGTGCTGAAATTCACGGTTTCAGACGGAATTTGCACGCTTCCAGTACTGATAAGACAAATTTGAGTTTGACCAGAAAATCAAATAAAAATGGCCTGATTAATTTTTCAATGTCTGGTCCCGCCTCTCCGCGTTGCCGATCAGAGAACTTCTTTGTTCTCAACTTACTGATAACTTTCCAACTCTTCGCCAACCTACGTCACACCCAAAAATCGTATAGTGAGGACAAAGAAAAGTCGTAAAAATGTGCTGATAAGGTGTCCTTTTGGCTCCATCTCGACGCCACAGGAGTAGTGGCCAGCCCATTTCTTTTCCTTATCAGTTCTGATTTATAATCGGAGCACTCGTCGAATGCGAATAAAAGGAGGGCGCAACCAGTCAGTCGGAACAGTTTCTTTGCCGAAAGGCTTACGCTCAGTTCCAGTTCTCCGTCTTCGCCCCCCTCTCGCCGCTCTCCTCCTGTTAGTTACACCTCTTGTCGGTGACAACAGTCAGATCGTCAGAGATACCGTCGAGAGATTGTAAATCTCTCTAACTTTTTGTTCGCGACGAACATTCGAACAAAAAAACGGCGCATCGGCAGCAGGAGGAGGCGGAGTCAAGACTGACTATAAATTTGTCAAGATTCCGCTCGAAAATCTCCCTTTCTCGCTATCTTCGTGGTTCATGGTGGATCTTCTTCGGTTCAATCATGTCTAGATGAAGGTGGCAGTGAGTGAGGCTATTTTAGTCATTGTTGACCCTGGCCAGCTAGTCCGACCTCGATATGGTCACGTGTTTTCACGCCCTTCACTCGCCCATCTCGAATAGTCTCGAGTTCTTTTCATTGATTCAAGTATGCACACTCCTGTCCTTTCCTTTCGAAAAACTGGTTCACTTGAAAAAACTTCAATGGCTTCCGTAGTAGTATAACAGTTCTGTGGTTCGGAAGTATTTCTCACCCTTTTCGACCATAGCGCACTTCCGAGACCATGAACCACGCCGACTCTAGTGAGTACAGAGGAGCATCACCCGCTCCATTCGCCCTTCTTATCGCCTAGTGTGCCCTTATCAATTCAATACTATTTTCAGCCGAAACTCTAACTGATACGCCACTGGCCACTACACTCGACCAATCGCAGTTCAGCATGTTCAAAGCCACCGAAATCGTCGCCGCCGCCGCCGCCAACGCCAAAGCCGAATGCATCGAGCAACTCAAGAAGAACGACGCCGTTCCGATGCTCATGAACTATCTGCTCGAGCAGGAGAACATTCTCATCCGCGACCCGTCGACTGTCTCTGCTAAACTCCGCAAAATGGTTCTTGGTGGCGCCGGAAAGACTGTCGTTATCAGCGACTTCGACTACACACTGTCTCGTTTCGCCAATGAGAAGGGAGAACGTTTGTCGACGACTCACGGAGTTTTCGACGACAATGTGATGCGTCTGAAGCCGGAACTCGGACAGAAGTTCATCGACTTGAAGGCCAAGTACTACCCGATCGAGTTCTGCCCGAAGATGACGATGGAGGAGAAGATCCCGCACATGGAGAAGTGGTGGGGATCTTCGCACTCGCTCATCATCAACGAGCGCTTCTCGAAGTCCACCATCGAAGACTTCGTCCGCCAGTCGCGCATCGTTTTCAAGGATGGAGCCGAAGACTTCATCCAGTCTCTCGACGCCCACAACGTCCCACTCGTCATCTTCAGCGCCGGAATCGGAAACATCATCGAGTACTTCCTGCAGCAAAAGCTCGGCGCCATTCCTCGCAATACTCACTTCATTTCTAACATGATTCTCTTCGACGAGGACGAGAAGGCGTGCGCGTTCTCTGAGCCGCTCATCCACACCTTCTGCAAGAACTCGTCCGTCATCCAAAAGGAGACGTCGTTCTTCCACGAAATAGCCGGACGGTAAGACTATTTGAATAGATCGGACTCTTTTCAATTCGGGCTTGTTTTCAGTGTCAACGTGATCCTTCTCGGAGATTCGATGGGAGACATCCACATGGACGTCGGAGTCGAGAGAGACGGACCGACTCTCAAAGTCGGATACTACAACGGATCGGTAGGCGTTCCGTTCGCAGTTGTTCATTCGAATCTCTCTCATTTTCAGCTCGATGACACTGCCGCCGTTCAGCACTACGAGGAGGTCTACGATATTGTGCTCGTCCACGACCCGACTCTCGCCATCGCCCAGAAGATCGTCGACGTCATCAACTCGCACCACTAATTCGCTTCCTCCACTTCTCTGCATTCTTGCTGGCGAGATATGCACTCTTCTTCGCAACTTTCCTTCTCTTATCACTTTTTATCAGCAATTATTCGACAATTTCCCCGGCCTTTCACCGGTTTTCTTCCGACCCGCACCCGTTACAAATTCTCGTCAATTTCTCGGTTAGCAATCGACTGATTATGGAATTTTACTTGCGTCTTCTTCATGTACTAACCCTCCTCTGAATTGGCCTTTAAAAGGTCCATAACTCGCTAGTTGTATGTATAGACAGAAAGTATTGGAATAAATGTGAATTTACTTTAAAACAATATAAAAATTTGATGAGATCCAAAGCAGGACGTGGAAAAATATTTAGAAAACTGGTTCGTTTTCAGACTAATAGATTTGAAAGATAAGAAATATGGGACTGTTTCGATAGATGTATTCTTAAATATTGTGTTTAACGGATATTAATTGATTCTTCTCATCGACGCTGCTTCTTCTCCGGCGGGTATCCATCAACGAATGGCGGTGCACCGAACATTCCTCCTCCTTGAATTTGCGGTGGTGGGGCTCCGAAATCACGACCTCCTCCTGCTGAAAATGATAACGATAGTACATATGATTCCACTGCGAAAACTACTCACGCATGCCTCCTGGTCCATTGTCACTCTTGAAGATTTGAAGAAGTCTCTGCACACCTTCGATCATGTTGCTGCGTCCGTGTTGGGTCTGAATCATTCCGCCTGGTCCGCCCGGTTGTGGTCCTCCTTGTCCGCCCGGTCCTCCCGCAGTGCCCATCAACGGTGGTGGGGCTCCAGTGGGCGGAAGGTTGCCGACGAACATTCCCTGCGGAGGCTGTCCGAATGCCTGTCCGAACGGCGGTGGACCACCTCCTCCAGGTCCTCCCGGTCCACCAGTCATGAAGGATGCTGGCGGATGGAACGGTTGGCTTTGCGGCGGTTGGTGGTGGAATGGCTGCCCTTGTGGCGGCATTCCGACTGGTGGTGGTCCACCGAATCCACGCATACGCTCGCGACGAGCAGCTTCAAGTCGTTCTAGTTCTTGCTGGCGACGTTGGAGGTCTGGAAAGTATTTGTTAAAGAAGGCATTCGACTATTTTTAAAGATTATCAAGTGGGTGAATAGATATTTGGGCAAATACTGTGCATACTGTTTTCTCAAGTGTTGAAACGAATCTGGCGAAACTGGATTACTTTCAAAACGATAACACAGCGAAATACAGGTTCTCTGCGATGAACGTTCTGAAGGATTTTCAAAACAAGAACTCGGTAGATGGATTTGCAGTTATAAAACTCTCGCGGTTGTATTACAACTGTGGTCCGATGATTAGGAGAGAGCACACACTCAAGTTACTTTACGGAGCACAGTAGCATTGCAACATATGCGAATGAGCGATTTTAATTAGGAATAAGAAATGCGGATACGAGATCATGCGAAGAAAGAAATTTTATGGAAACGGAACCTTCTCTGAGCATTTGAGCTTGATAATCTTGATACGCGAGCTCCATGTCGGCCTCCAATCGACGGCGTGACTCGCGGAGCTCTTCTTCGAGCGTCGCACGCCGTTTCTTCTCCATGTCGTACAATTCCTTCCACTTCATTCCGTACACATACTCGAAGCTGTTTTGTGTCGGGAAACGAGGTCCAAGCTCACGTTCCCTAGATTACCAATTACTTGTTGATGAACTTGAAGTTGAGTCAGTCTAAGTTCTAATAAGAATTCCATACTACGGAATCCCAGTAACCCAGCAATCTGATAATTCATATCATATAGCAAAAACACGGAACTTCAAATCATTTGGGTCCATAACCCTTTCTAAACAGTGGCTCGGTAGCCGAGTTCCCACATAACATCAGATAGTAGAACACTATTTTTAATACTAGACCCATTTCAAAAGTAGTTCTAATTTAAATGTCGTAAATTGAACTCAAATCTTCAAAAAAAAATCACAGCTGGCCGGAACACTGGCTCAAACTTTGTCAGTTTTCTCGATTTTAAGCCATTTTCGCAGAGAACCTCGTGAGGCTATTGACAGTTCATGTGAAAAATTGAGGGGATTCCGGTGAAACTGTCAGGATTATGGTTTTGCTCACAATGAGTCACAGGGTTCCATGACCAGCTGTGGAAAAGTTGAATGTTCGTCGGTTTAATATAAATGTTCAATAATCTAGATTCCCTATATCAAAGTCCAATTTGCTGAAACTTACTTCGAGAGTCCGGGAGTTCTAGGTATCATTCTCTCGGCGAGTCCATCGTCTTCGTCTCTCGGCTCCAATACTTCACAAATGAGTGGCTTCGGGCTCCTAGATAATATAAAACAAAGTACAATAGAAAGATGAGAATTTGTTGCAAAATCTGTTGGTTGCACGGTACTACATTGAAGCGCTGATGTTACGATTATCGAAAATTTAAAAAGTTCCTATAGGCTACCAGTTTATGAAAAATACATAAGTTATTTACCGGCAGCCCGAAGTAGCTGTTCCGGATCAAATTCCGCTAACGCTTCGAAATGAAATGAAATGCTCTAATTATCGCAGCTCGAAATGTGCAGTGCGTCGAAACTTTGACTGTCAAATCAAGAGATAGGTTTTTTGAAAAATAAGCCCGAAGCGATCAGGAAGAAAACCAAAACATGGTTGTATCTGTTTCTACTGGAAAGTCACTAAAGTCTTGGCGCACACGACAAAGCGAAGCGCAATTGTTCGTTCCTCAAAACGAGGTGATACTTTACATTCTCCCCCATCCGCGCTCTTCAGCTTACTCACGCAGTCAACAAGAAAACTTTTTCACGGATCGACGCCATCGCCTCGTTGCAGTTTCCTTTTCTCTCGAACTCGACGATTCCCTCTCCAGTTGGTCTTCCTTTCTCGTCGACGATGTGCACGGCTCTCTCTACTTCACCAAAGTGAGAGAAAGCGTGGTACAGCATTTCGTTAGATACAGTTGGCGAGAGTTCTTTGACTCTAATAGCGGCTCCGTGAACGGCGAATCGGACACGAACTTGGCGACCATGGATGACACGACCATCAATGGCTTCCTTTGCGCTTTCGGCGTGTGCGCGAGTGTCCTGTTAACAACAATGCATGGATAAAAGAGAGAAACACACGACGAAGAAAGTGCAACAGTTGATGCATAAAAATTTTTGAATATGTTTCGAAAGCGGCTCATACAACTGTTTCTAATCAAAATTCAGAATTGACCTCCAAACGACTGCTAAAGTTAACAGAACTGATATCTTTCTGGCTATTGCTTGGATTTCTCTCATCAAATCCATAACTTTTCAAATAAGGCAGACCTATCTACATCTAGTTGAAGTCAGAATCCTGTTTGAATTCGAAGAACCACACAAACTAACTATAACAATAACTATCTAATTAGTTCTGTGAAGTGAAGAATCACGAGATTCATAATGATTCTCGGTTGTCGAACACTCTGCATCGGCTCCCTCGACGCATCGATAAATCTCTGAAACCGCGTAGCCAAGGTGATCATAGCCCAGTATTGACGTTTATATTTACTCGCTTCAATTGAGTCCATTGGGGGTAGCACGATGAGGTTGTAGCGGGACAGGTAGTGTACCAAATTAAATTTACGACAAGAGCCCAAGTCCAAGATTCACAAGTTGGGTTTCGTTTTCCGGTTTCATATCCAGTCCAAATCATTTTCAGTCCATAACAAGTCCATGACCCAATATCATAGGTATTTCAGTTCCCTAACTGGACATATGACACCTTGGCTCACGTTTAAAGGTGGTGATGTTAGATTGGATAGTCAATAAATATCGACACTCACAGTAAATTAAAAAATGAACAGTTAAAAAAGGACTCACGAGGCGCAGAAAAGCGAATCCTTTTCCAGAAAGGTAGCACTCGGCTATGTCTCCGTGCGGCGAGAACAGCTCTTTCAGCTCCGCTTCCTTCACTTCGTTCGGCAAATTTCCAACGAAAAGACGGCATCTTCCGGTGAACTTTTTCTTCGGAACCTCGTCCATCAATTGCGACTCCGTGAATGCGGCACCACTGAATGCTCCGCTGTTGTTGTTCGATCTTCCACCACCGCTTCCTCCGTAGCTACCGCGATTTTCAAAAGCGTTTTGAGCCGGAGCAATCGAACGCTCGGAACCTCCATGACGGTTGGATTGGTTCGATCCACCTCCGCTTCCTCCGCCAGTACGAGATGGCCCACCACTGCGCCTAAAAGAAACGAAAATTCGAAAACTTCAACTCTCAAACGTGCCTGTCAGTTCCGCCATGCGTATCTCTTGGCGGCTTTCTATCTTCCACTCGATTGTCATCGCGCCCGTTCGGACGACGGTTGTCTCTTCTTCCGCTCATTATTAATTGGATGGAGCTCTGTAATTGGAAAAGTAAGTAACTGAAGAAAGACCAAGAAGAGGTGCGCAAGGCAAGTAAACGATCGATGCGAGGCGGACACGCGGCGAACCGCAGCGCGGAGCGGTCGCTCTGCGTGCCTGACCCAGTACACTCTCTCGTTGTCTGACGAACGACTGGCTGGCGGTGAAGGGAGGGGGGAGGAGAAACGAAGGGGGAGACTCGAAAAAGTGTGCGCTGGGAAGCAAAAATATGGAAAATGGACAGGAACACTGGAAAATAAAGGAAAATTTTTACAATTTGCAGAAAAAATGAGAACAGTTTAAAGGGACATGGAATTATTATTTCAGAGTATTTCGACACGATTTTTTTCAAGGAACATGTTTTTGTTTTTGTATCTAGTCTCGCACGGAAAGCGCCGATTTCTACCGTAACTTCTTTTTCTCACGGTTTGAAAATTCGAATTAAAGCTCGTGAACTCGATCGATTTTGCGCCGGGCTTGATTCTGTCGAGCCCAAATCAGTTCAACGACGACGGATACGTTCGATTTGCATGCTCTTGGAGAATCGTGAGTCTTCGTTTTTTTATTAACCCCAATTTATTATGGTCTTGCTCAGAATAAAATTGGAAATAAAAAATTTTGAAAAGGGCGAGGTGCGTGAGCCGCGTGAATGTGCGAACGGTGATCCCTTAGCCAGATGGCCTAGAAATGAGAACATATGACCTAGTAGGTGCGCATTCTGGGTTGCCGGCGGCATGCCGCGTAGTTCGAATCGTGTATGCTCACGTTTGCCCTCATATTGTTTCAAGATTTATCTTGCTATTATCTGCATCCTGGAATGTGGCGCGATGGCAGGTCTCGTGAAGAAAAAAAAGTTCACGTGAAATTTAATCCCAATTTTCGATATAATCTTCTTGCAAATTACAAAATTCTTGATAAATAAATTCAGTGTAACCTAGTTTCTTCGTGACACGTCATGTCGTGATAGAACCCGCAATCGCAAGAGCTGGGTCATCGCCGCGCATTCTAGGAAACAGATAACAATTGCCAACTTGTTTTCACACCTCTCACAGTTCTAAAACTACGTAATGATTTTTTTTACAGAATGTCAGTTCCAAAGAAAAGAAAATCAGATGTACATGTGAGTGACATTCCCTATTGAAGCTTCGTAATGTTAAATTTAAGACTGATGTGTGTGCACATGACCATGCAGAACATCCTCACTCGAAAAAAGAAAAACATTGGTTTGAAGAGGTAAGTGGATACTGACGAGCATTCCAATGTGAGAAATGAAAGTTTAGAATGAGCCGAACGCCGAGAATCGCCGAACGTCTTCCATTTTCAAAGGATTTATCAAGAAAATGAAGAGTTCAGCGAATCTGAAGAGCTCCAATAAGACTGCATCTTCGTCGAAGCTGGAGTCTGTCGTCAATGAAACGCAACTATCGGTGACCAGCGAATCAAGCATCACGTCTGCGGAATCCAGTGTTCACTCGATCGTTCCGAACATTGAGAAAAATGCCGGATTGCGCACTTTTGTCAATCGAGACTCGTTCACTCCAGTGCCTCCTGCGGATGCGGACACAATTTCCACTCCAGAAAAACTTATGATGCCGACGATTGGAAGTTCGAAACAAGAATCCACTGCAAAGATGGAAGATTCTATTTCGGTATTTCCATCATTTAGGGTTCACTCAAAACTTTCAACCTTTCAGGTATCGTCGCACATGTCGGTTGACACTATCGGGTCAACTCATACCATAGACGAGGATTCGATGTCTATTGGGTCTGCTTCCGCTTACTGTACACCTAGCCGAAATCAGTTGCATCGAAATGGTGGTTTTCGCATGTCGACTCGCAGTGTTCCTGATTGGCAGGGAGACGATATACAGCCAGCGCTCTTCCGTTCGCTCTGCAACAGTGCTGTTCGGCGTGTTCCTTCCTCGAAATCAGAAGGAGGGTCGACTCCTATGCGTCGATCGATGAGAATGTCAATCCAGAAGCGGGGGATTACTGCCAAGAGCATGGAGGACGTTCCGGAAGAAGAGGCACTGACGGTTTCAAGTAGCTCTGTGGTATGACTACCAACCAGTTTCGAAAATATAATGTGTTTTCGCTTCAGATAAGGCTAGATGCTCCCATCGCGGAAGAAGAAGAGGAGCACTTCGGTGGCGCGAAAGAGTTCTTTGCTACAAATGTGACCGAACCACACGACGAATCAATCGACGAAGGGCAGTCCTCATTCTCGAGACTGTCGACCTCCTCGGATGCCCGGAAATCTTGCGGAACTTCTAGCATCGTAAGTCAATGTGTTCTGAAAATAGTCGCAATTAATATTTTTCAGGGGCGCAAAAACTCAATCTTCCGCAAGATGTTCTCAGGAAAGAGTGAAGGAAAAGAGCGGAGAATGAGCGAAGTGTTCCCGTCTGACTATCAGCTTGACGCCACGACTTCAGCTGTGGTTCCGCGTGGGCGACGCGCTTCGATAGTTTCGTTCACAAATGATTGTTCATTTGGAGGAACAACAGCGAACTCGAGCGTATCGATCTCTAGTCTTGCTTCCAATGATTCGATGCAGAAGCCAAAATTGCGCAAGAAGGCGCCGTCTACTTCGAATCTCACTTCAAGACTTTCTTCTGTTTTTAGGAGAAGCTCTAGTTCGGCCGTTAAGGAAGGTATGCTTGTGTATTTTTTGGTTCGATTCCAAACAAAGTAATTATAGATGACATTTGTGGACCGGCGAACCGTCGCAACACGTTAACCGGATATTCATCCATATCTTCTGGAATTGGAAGCATAGCCAGCGGAATATCTGACTCTGGGTACAGTACTTTTGGTTCTCGCAATGGTCACAGCATATCGAGAACCGGGTCGAAGCGTGAAGATGAAAGCAAGCGAGGTAATCGATAGAAGCATGACCTGTTTTTCAGTTTATCGAGATTTCAGAGCGTTCTCGTCGTCTCATTGACCGCATTGTTATCTCGGATATTCCTGCTGCGGAGTTGGTCAGAATGAAAATTGAGCAATTGAAAAGAAGAGATCAGAAAGAGATGAACGAGAAGTTCGAGACACAGCTCGTGAGTTTTTTGTAAACGTTCTCTGTTGGTTACCGGTTGTTGTCAGAACGAATCAGGCTCATCTAGCTCATCCACTCAGAATGATCTGCTATCTTTTGACGTCATCGCGTTGGACTTGAAACCCGATGGAACACCATGTGAGTTTTTCGAAGTTGCATTCCATGTAGAACTGAAAAACTTCAGTCTCGTCTACGGCAGCGGCTTTCATCGACGAAAACATAGGAAAGTTAGTTCGCGAAGAGATCCGTTCCAACTTCCGACCGGACAAGTGCGGAACTATAACCGAGTGCGAGCCAGGTGACTGTCGGCTGAATTGTGAAGTCCAATAATCCGCTGACTTTCAGATATGATCTTCGTTTGTCAAGATCCGCAACAGATTGATCCGCGTGTTCAGAATGATTCCATATGCCCCAGTACGTGGATAAAAATGTTTTATCAAGAACGTGTGTATTTTTCAGTTGACCAGAATTCCAATCTCCTACGGAATGTGCGTCTCGGACTGTGCAAGGCGATTGAGGAATGGAAAAAGATCTCTGCTTCTCGCGATTCCTCCACTATGGTGAGTTCCTGTGAGATAGTGCTTCGGGAAACGTTGAAGTTTTGCAGCTCATCTACCCCATGTTCTGCCAGTCGGAGACCGAATGGGATTCCAAGGCGACGATCGACGCCATATTCCTCATGCTTGATGGCATGTTGTTGAACGTTAAGAGGTGGAGAACGGTAAGGAATTGGTAATCGTTCATATAGATCCTGAACCGGTGTTATTTTAGAATGGAAAGTGCATATTGGCTGGATTGACGCCTAATAACGTTCGTCTTCTGCGCGAGAAATTCGATGAAGTAAAGCTGTCCGTGTCATGCACCGAGCCCGATGGTCCGACATCTTCCGTCGACGAGTTCGACACCCACTCCATAACCAGCACATCCACCGTATTCGGTACCAAGATCTGAGTATAATATTCTGTTGAATGATCTCCTCTTTGAATTTTCATCCTCTCCCAATGTCTCTTTTCATCCATTTTTCGTTATCCTCCCTACAAGAGTCCGTCTTTTTTCTCTTTTCTCGAAAATTTTACTCTTTAAAAAACTCGCCCCTTCCTGTTCGTCTTCTCGTGTCTGCTCCGATATTTCTATTCGCCAGTTCATGCAGTTTAGTTCGGCTTTATCCAATCTTTGAACTCGTATCGAATGGCGATTATAAGGTTGCAGTCGACACGGAAAGTCGACTCTCCCCTCAGGAGGACTGTGAATAAGATCCCTTTCTCTCGTTTCTCGTTTCTCTCATCTTCTTTCCTCGTCATCGTTTTTGTAATAAATTGTGTCTAGGATACTGTGCACTCATACTCTCACTCTGTATCTTTCTCATTCTCCATTTCACCGCCGGAATCCATCGCTCGAGTCGGGCAGTGATCAATCGATCATCCCGATTCGCTGCGTCTCGTGTCTCCACACGATCTCTCGCCGGCATGTCGCAATGATAAAAAGCAACACAGATTTGCGGAGCACTCCTGTTGTCGGCGGGCTCTGGTCGACCACTTCATCTCTTGTTTATCCACCTGTTTCCGTCCGAATTCTACGTGGAATTCGCAAGAGAGAGGCGGCCGACGCACAAACAGTCTCGAATGTAGGCAATTTGAGAAAAAGTGCACGGAAGAAGGTGTCATCGGGTGTCTGCGTCCCTCAACGAGAGAGAGAGAGAGCGGAGAGTAACCCGATCCGTCACTTATCACTTGTGTCTTTCTTCGATTATCCCCCGTCCCTCGCACGGACGACGCATTCGTCTATTTGTCAATATCAAAAGACACTGGTTACCCTCTTCTTATCTTCCGTGTCCTTGTTACTCTCTCATGGGAGTTTCAACCTAATCTATCCAAATCAGTTAGGTGTTCTTTTGTTCCCGAATACTATCAGACTTTTGCCAGCGTCTCTTCAGATCATGCGCTATTTCTCTTATGCCACGTCACATCGCTGCGAGACCCGCGTGTTGTCTACCGTAGCCAATTGTGCTCTATGTTCGGCCGAGTAAATTTTTTGAAAAATAATCGAGAATTTCAATCAGGTTGCAATGTAAATGCACTTTTTCCTACTGAATAGGGCTTCCAAACCGCATCTGATAGGCGTGGTTTCAAAGCGAAAACTAGAAAAATACATTTTCAAAATCTCACGAAGAGAACAAATTACAGTGACATTTTAACTGCGTTTCTCGCAATTTATCGTTTTTGTTTTCACATTTTTCACCATTTTTCCGGAATTTTGATTCAAAAAATGGATTGAAAGTGAAGTTTCGACAAATCATTGGTGAAAAAACCAGCAAAAAAACGAACGAATGAATTAAAATATTACTGTAATTTGTGTTCTTCGTGACGAGACCCGCGAGCATCCGCTGATTTTGATGATAATTATCGATAATGAAGTGAGAATTTTTCGCAAAAAGTTGAGAATTTCAATAAGTTTGCGATGTGATTTCTCACACGGCATACGATTTCCGAATAATCGAATACAGTGGCTGCAAGCGAAAACTCTGCAGCTCGCAAAAAAGCGCATCTGAATAATTAGGACGAATTCGAAGAATCTCTACTCGATGACGTCACGAGTGCTTTCTGAACTTCTCACACTTGATACCGTTCCGAAAGAGAGAGAGAGAGAGAATAAAAATGGAAAAGTGTGCGAAACTCCCTTTTGTTTTTTCTCTCGGAGGTGCAGCATCATAGATTCGAGAACGTTCGAATGATAATCAGACACATGTCAATTGGAAATGCAAATGTCACATTTCCACTGTTACACCGCCGTCCGCGTTCTAAATGAGAAACCATCTGCCGAAACGAAAAATAGGTGATTTGTCACTCGTCAAAACGTCAAAACAATGGTCGTTGTTATTGTGATCCATCTCTTTCGAAAGAGAGATCCGAGCCCTTCAACTACCGTAACCGCTTCCTGTGTGCCCCCGTTTCCTTGCTGATCAACCAATTGTAGCTGCCTGCGTAATCCCATCAATCAGTCACGCCAACTACGGTCTTCGGCCCCACGTATTGCCGTGATTCTCGGCCGATAAACGAGACTCATAAATCCCCGACATCTCGCTCTCTCTCTCTCTCTCGGCCGCTTCCGATCCGTTTCCACCTCTGTTTTCTGTTTTTTCTGTCCACTTCACCCCGTGTCTAAGTCTCCGACTGTCTCGTCTCTGATAACCATGATAACCGACCATTCGCCCCGCGCTTCCACACAAAAAATTGTCAATTACATTGCAAATATAGCGTCGTCGTCGTCGTCTCTCTCTCTCGAGTCTCGTACTTTTACTCGACCCGAGAGAATGCATCCGATCGCCTCTCTCCGCATCGAAAATCAATCGTGGCGCCGCGAACACGTCGCTCACTCTGCGTCTCTCCGATCGCCGTGCTCTCTCGCCGCTTCGTGTTCTCCCCGCGGGAAGAGCTCAAAAACGCCGCGCGCGCACTCTCTCTCTCCGAAACCAACGGCGAGCAGCAAGCCTCATGTTTCTTATTGTTCTTGTCCTTCCCGCCGTGTTTTGCTTCTTTGAGAGTCTGCTGTCTAGGGGTGTTTTGTTTCCGTGGCAGACACTTTGAGAGGGGTTACTGTAGAAGACGCCGTCTAATCTCTTCATCTGGTTCAGTGTACTTGTCTCCTCGAGATAGCATCTTTGACGTCTTCATGCGCCAATTCGTTGACTTCTCTGTGTCTTCTTTCGAACTATTGCTATCAAAATCAGCCAATGTGGCGAGATGGCCTCGAGGAGGCACTCGCGGGTTTTGCCACAATAAAAAAAAACAAATTACTGTAACATTTTGATGCATTCGTTCCTTTTTTGCACGTTTTTTCCCCGATCGCTTGTTGGAAATTCACTTAAAATTGGTTTTTGATAGAAAATTCACTGAAAAGACTGTGAGAAGCGTCCAAAAATGTTACAGTAATTTGTTTTTCTCCCGCGAACGCCGCTCATAGGCCGTCTCGTCAGATCAGCTGGTATCGAACATTCGCCTCAAAACCATTGCCATTACGTTTCGAATGCCACAATACACTGCTGATTCATAAGAAACTGATAAGAGATTGAAAGATAAGAAAGTTGTCGAAAAGAAGAAGAGGAAGAGGGAAAAGTGTTCAGAGAAACGTAAAGTCAACAAAATTGGAAATTAGTCAGAAGAAGAAGAAGCAACTTCTCGTACTTCCGCCCCTCCCCCGCGATGCGCATTCCTCCGTAACTGAACAGTCTCCCCTCCCACGATCACTCACCGTAATTCTTTTCGACACCCCCTATTATGTGGCCATTCTCTGCGTCGTCGCCGTCGTCGTTGTACATCCACCTAGTTTTGATCCACCCCAACCATCATTTGTATCTCTATTTGTTGTTCGTTTACAGGGTATGATTGAATCTACAACTTCGCATCAAGATTTCCAACAACGGTACGTTCCGAGTCCTCCTTCTCTTCGCACGTGGGAGATTTGCAGAGCCATGACAGGGTATGCCCTCGAGCATCCGTCCTACCGGATCAGGGGCGCCCTGTTCCGGCACCAAGACGACGGGCGGCTCCTTTCCGGCTGCGGGGGCGACATCGAGGTCGTCCACTCGCTGGAACTCGAGCGTTCGCAGCACACCGGCCTCCCGGTCCGTGTCACCAACGTCGTCGTCTTCGGCTCAAACGACGTCGTCAGAGTCATCCAGCCGATCGAGGGCACTGAAGACGTCATCGTGCACGGCGACTACCACGTGTCGATTGTGCAGTCCGTCGAGTTGTTCGAGAGTTCGACCGTCTCGAAGAGCAGAATCCTCAAACTGCCGGGCAAGATCGTCGCCGTGAACGCGGAGAAGCACTCGAACACGGAGCTTCTGCTCGTGTTCCTCCTGGAGACGGGCCTCTTCCACTACTCGTTCTGTGCGCAGACGACGTCCCACTTCCAGTGTATCCAGGCGTTCCGTTGCAAGTGAGTCAGTTGAAACGGAGACACGGACTCCCTTCTCTTTTCAGCCGTCCGATCACGAGTGGTCTTCTGTGGAGAGACGCCGGACTCCTCCACGTCGCCTATTATGACGGATTCGTGAGAGTCGGCGTGGTCCACGAACAGTACGATGACATGCTTCTAGTGAAGGTACGCCCAGGGACAGTTGGAATGCGAATCGTTCGAATTTCAGAGAGTGGCCGTGAATCGAAACAATCTCCAAGTGCTGTTGGATGTGGTTTTCGAGGAGATCGGCCGCATTCAAAAGTTTGAGGACACTGAGAAGCAGCGGAGAGAAGAGATGCTGACGACGTCGAAGAGCCTCTCGGAGAAGCTCGGAGAGGAAGAGCAACTCGACGAGAACGACACGACGAACGACGACTTTGTGAGGCTGAAGATCGACTTCAAGAACCAGTCGATACGGTGCGAACGGGTCTCTCAGAGACTCACTTCTCTTCGGAAACTCATCTGCATTATCAAATCAGCGCTGGATATGAATGACCAGATTGAGCAGATGATCGGATTTCTGGTAGGCGAGCTGGAAGAGTTGGAGAAGTTGGAGCAGCTGTGCGAAGAAGTCCACCGAACTGGCAACCAGAACCTCATCGGAAAGAGCTGGATTGCGGTGGAGGAGAAGCGGATGGTGGTGGACGAGCTGATTGCGAAGGTGAACAGCGAGCAGATCAAGAAGCACTCGGACGAGTGGGATCAGAAGATCGATCAGATCATCGATCAGTTGAACGGGTTCTCGGAGCCGGCGAAGGACATGCGACTGATAATCAGTCAGAACATTTTCGAGCATCGCGGCGACAAGAAGGACGTCTTCACGCACTTCGTTCTGGATACGCAGAGTCGCGACATCACCCTGTACTGTCTCTCCGGTCTGACGACTCTTGCGATCTACCCGAGGAAGGGGAAGAGGTGAGTGGGAGGCGAGAGGGGACAGAGATCATGGTTCCGTTTGCTCGTGATTCCAGAGTGGCTTCAATCTCCCTCGATGCCTCGTTCGCAACCCATTTGACTGCCGCGTGTGCGATGAAATCAGCCGAAGGAGTCTATGTGGCCGATCAGAATGCAGTGTTCCCCATCTATTTCTACAGGTATCCTTGAGTAGATCACTTTGGTTTTCATTCTGTTTCTTGACTCTTAAAACATGTTTCAGAAACCGTCCAAAAGCCGGAAAGGGGTAGGGAGTAAACGCTTTGAATCAGTCTTTTATCCCCCTTCTGACTAAGTTTCACACCCCTCAAAAGTGCCTAATTTCTCGATTCCCAAGAGCATGAAACACAATAATTTCACTCTCTCTCTCTCTTTTCCCAAACATCGGAACCTTATTCCAGAGAGAAACGCTTCCTCGACGCCGGAAACCAACTTCAGATACCCGCCTTCGATAGCATCTCGTCGATTCTAATTGAGCCCCATCAGATGGTAACTCTCCCACTCAATCTTCCCCCCTCATATCATTCCCCCACAGATCCTTGGAAGTGTGACCGGAGGTCTTCTCCATCTCTCGTTCGACTTCGCTTCCAACTACGAGCACTTTGTCATCGCCAGCAGCATGCTCGCCCATCCCATCTCTTCCGGGGCCGTCAACTGCATCAAACTCCTCGCCACCGGCGAATCCCTCCTCGCCCTCCATGCCACTGACGCAGAAGTCGTCGTCTCGGAGAAGGATCAAGACAGGTGGCATCGGGTGACTCAGCACACCGGAGGCGCTCATGCCATCGCAGTCACACCGTTCTCTGTCGCCGAGAGAGGAGCGTTCGCAGTGGTCGCAAGTGACACTTTCGTTCGACTGAAAGCTCTTCAATACGCAGAAGGTGAATTGCTTTCTGAACCAACCAATGCAGTGTTCCCTTCAGAAAGTCTCATCGGTCTTCACGATCTGGGAGAATCGCACGCGGAGGACGAGAACGGGCGGCAGATAGAGGTGCTGAATGTGAGTCTGGACCCGAGTATGCAGTATCGGCAGCTGCCGTGCAAACTGAGATACGCAGTCGGGTACGCGGACAAGGCGGTCCGCACCTACGTGGCACTGCTCACCGGTCAGCACGACTTCATTGTCGCCGAGAAGTTCATCGCGCAGATCGAGCCGCTGTTCAGTGTTCAAAACGTAATCACCTCCCGAATGAGACAAGAACACAAGCTGTCGACTTTCAGATAATCTGCTTCCACGGTCGTCCGATGGGATGCTATGTGAGTTGCGCGAAGACGTTGCAAATCTGGAACGATCTGGATCGTCACCAGCAGAAGAAGTTGAAAAGCGAACGGATGCAACTGGTGAAGTTGTCGTCGGCGGTGACGGCGATGGAGAGATGCGAAGGGTTCCTCGTTCTCGGATTCGCCGATGATCGCATTTCGATCTACGAGGAGAGGGGAGCCGGCGCAGTCGAGTTGGTGGGCTCTGTGGAGCAGTGGCACAAGGGAATTCCGGATCGGAGTGTTCTCAGTGAGTGACTTGTTAAGGATGACAAGCCACACAACTGTTTCTTTGCAGCCCTGCGCGCGCGAGCATCGAAGACGTCAATCGGAACGAGGCTGTTCATCCACTCACTCACCGCCCATCACATCGTTATCCACACCGTTCTCATCGCCGACTCTAAGATTGATCAGGTAGAACATGAGCGAGAGAATCGCTTCTATTCTCTGTGTTTCCAGCACGAATTCATTGTGGCTCACGAGCATTCGATGAGCTGTCCGATTGGATTCGAGTTCGTCTCTTACAAGTGAGTTAATATGTTCCCATTGCATCATCATTAAATGCTCTTTTGCAGATACTTTGAGTTTCTAGTCTACGGAAGAGGAATTTCCAACGAAAAGCTGTCCATCGAAGACCGCAAACGGATGGACGCCTTCCGCGATTTCGAGTTCGTCTAGTTAATTTCGCTAAAAAGTGCCTTAGGTTTCAGTTTATTTTTTGAGTTTTCCGGGTCATTGTGTGGGATCACAGACGTGTACTTTCCGACGTTTTCTAATCGTTTCTTCAGTTCTTTGTGATATTTAAGTGCCTTTACTTTCCGGCGGCGACCTATTCTCTCTTCAGTTGTGAATCAATTCATTAATAAAAGATGATTGACTATCACGAATATTTATTAGTAGGGGAAGGAGGAGTGGACACTTAACAGAGAGAGATGTGAAGAAGGGGCAGTTATTATTTGATTCGGAAGAACGGAATATGCATAAACGAAGAGAGACGAAAGTGAACATGGTTCAGCTATGGGATGGATTGATCGGGGCGGTGAAAGCTTCGGCGGTCATTGGGCGGTTGCTGAAACGAAGAGATTTGTTCAGTGGAGCACACTTTCATTTTTTGGTAGTAAATGGTTAGAGAAGAAAAAGAAAACGTTAGGCACGCGGAAACAAATGGCGCACTTCCAATGCAAATGCGCTACATTGATATCTGCGTCTCTATTGTTCGCACGTTGTTTTGTTTAGCTGGAAATAGTTCGCACAGTTTTGAACATAGGTCAAAAACTGAGAGGAGGAGACGCATTTTCAAATGTTCATGGTGAAAGTGTGTGGCGTGAAGAGAGACGCAGAGAAAGTCGAGAATGGCGCCTTCACATCTCGAATCTCGCATTTGGAATTTAATGAAAAGAGCCGAAGAGCGCGGTAAAATTAGACGCACGCCCTGTGTTTCCGCGTATTACTATGAGTTCGCCAACGAGCTTGGACTCCACAGTCGCGGTGTCGGCGAAGGTCCCGCAATGGAAGAGCGAGACAGCGCGTGAATTTCAGAGACGCAGACAATTTCGAAACTTTTCGCGCCAAAAGCGAGGTCCACGCTCGCGGCAAACACATAAAAGTTGTTAGTTTTGGGGGGAAAGTCGAGTTATCTTCTATTCTGCACACCACACAGGCGGCACCTTCTCCCGGCTGATTATCACTGATTTCCGGCTGATTACGTCTGTTTCTGTCCGCCGAACTTCTCTCCCGAATCGGTGGTGAGGCAGCCGGCGCCGAGTCCGAATCCGACTCCCTTCGGTCCGAACTTGCGGCCGTGGCATTGCTTGCAGTAGAGTTCGGCCTCGTGCGGGGCGACGGTGCACGAGTCGAGCAACTTATTGCACATGTCTGAAATGGAGAGTGAGAGGAGGGGGAGGAGGGAGCAGAAAAACAGAGAGAGAGAGAGAGAACGGCTCATTTGCACAGGGACACGGTTAGTAGCAGACACACACACACAGAGGCATCGACGGATCCACTAACGTCATATCGACTTCTGTGTTTCCGAACTGCTCCCCAGTGTCCATCGTCAACGATCCGGCGCCGATTCCGAATCCGACTCCCTGAAAGGTTTGCTTGTCAGTTCGCTGTGTCATCTCGCTCTTCTGCTCCTCACCTTTGGTCCGTACCGCCTGCAATGGCACTGCTTGCAGAAGAGTTGTGCCTGGTGTTCGCAGCAAGACATCGAGTCCAACAACTTGTTACACATACCTGAACAGGACGGACACATGGGACGGACACAAAGCGACACACACACAAAAGAAGCCTTTCTCTCTCTCAGTTGCTCTATTTCAGACCAAAAACTCACTGCACTTGAAGCAGAACTTGTGCCATTTGTATCCGCCGGCGCTCATCTCCTCGGCCGCGTAGACGCTTTTGCCGCATTTTGGGCACTTTGGATGCTCGACCGGCTTGAAGGGCATTCTGGAAGGAGAAGAGATTGAAGAATGAGAAGAATCGGATTCTGAAGTCGGAAGGAACAAGGGAGGGGCGGGGGAAGGGCGGGGAGAGAGATGAGTCAGTTTTGTTGCTTTTCGGGCCCTTTTTTGATTGTTGCCCACTGCCGCCACGTCATCTTTTACACTTTCATGTGGATCCCAGGAGCAGATGTGCTCGAGAGAAATGACGAAATACGAGCTCAATCGCTGAATTTCATAAGAAGCGCGGTTAACACGTCATTTCTGACACTTGGCTCCGGAAACTGATCCGGAATCATCAATCAACGCCTGCCACGTGTCAACTTTGTTTGCCGACGTGGCACCGGAATGAACCCGCGAATTCGGGGGGAAACGACCCAGATCGACGGAAATTCGAGACATTTAGTCGTCGGTGTGTGTGTGTGGGTCTCGGGCGAAACAAGCAAGAAAACTCGTTATTTGCTCTATTTATTATTTCAGAAAATGCGCGGTGCGGGGGCCGAGAGAGAGAGAGCAAAGCGTCCCGCCCATCTCTCGACGGTACGTTTAATCATCATCACACAAAACAATAACAAAAACCGAATGTTTTGTGTTCGGAAAGAAAAGGACCGAACAGTATTGTTGTTTTTTGGTTGCCGACGATGAGAAATGACGAATCGGAGGGGGAGAGCTGGAGGGGACGGGGGGAAAGTGGGGAGGTGCCGCCGGAGAAGACAGAACTTTTGAGTAAGTACGTAGCGATGGAGAGATTCGAAAGACAGTTGGCAAAGAAGATTACACTTGGAGAGAGAGATTGAGCCAATGAGTAGGAAAAGAATGGGGGCGAGGCGGGAGGAGGTGACGAACGGATCGGAAGCCAAGCGAGCGGAGAAGAAGAACAACTGCTCCCGGTGGGGGCAAGGCAACAACAACACTGCGAAATGGTTGTTATGAGGGAATCTTTGAAAGTTACTGAAGATGTCGAAAAGATGTTTCTCAGCTCTCCGTTACCACGTTTTGCTTTTTGAAGTAGAGCTCTGCCGGAGAATCATTATATCTCGAGACTGATTAGAGATATCAAAAAGTTATCAACGACAAACTTGTAGTCCTAGTTGTGATCTACATGTTTGCTAATGACAACTTTTTGAAATCTCTTGTCATTATCGAGATATAAGCGTTTCGGGTACCGTTAAAATAGAGCTTTTCCGGTAACGGACGTTCCAAGCACTTTTAGACCTATTTTTTGCGACATTTTTTCCGTTTTTCGAAATAACAAAGAGGTTTTTGGGTAGATTTACGAGGAATCGATGTGAGAACCATTGGTCGTTTTAATAGGAAAAATGGTCACAAAAGTCTGTCAAAAAATTCTGACTAGGTTCATGAAAGCCGACTTTGCGACATGGATTTCGGGTAGGAGGGCGGCAAATTTCACGGAATTTCTCTTTTTCGACGACGGAGTTGGAATGAGGAAAAGTGTTGGATAAGTCGGTTGAGAAGCTCTTCGACCTGTTTTTATCACTTGTTTTATTCGATAAGGAACAGTTTCGAACGCTTTTTCATGAGTCCAATGGGAAATTCCGGAAGTTTGAGCTTCCAATGTCGGCACTTTCCCATTTGACTTCTCCGCTGACCCTCATTCACCCACATCTGGAGGTTGACCACCAGATGGAGCAGAGAAGGATCTATTCGAAAGAGTGTAACGAGAGGGGAAATCTCGAAAAGTGTACTGCTGCTGCTGCTGGTGGTGGTGATAGAGCGACTGCCGGGAGGTCACACAAAAATGTAATAAAACGAGGCAAGGTGCGGGGTGTTTCGTGTCGTCCAGTTGCCGCTTCTGGTTCCAATTAGTGGATCGGAGATAGCCCGTCGTCTGCGTCTCTTCGTCTCGCACGCTCTCTCGCACCCCCATCGCATTCCATCGCAAATTCAAAACGAATTCAGGAAGAAGAGAAACAAAGGAGATGATCAGAGCGAGAGAGGGGCATTGATCGACGAACCGTCGCCGCTGCCGACGAAGAAATTGGCTGTGCTCGAATGTGGCAGCGACCGGGCGACCGTGGGGCGGTGTTTGTGCAGCACAGAGAGCACTGAGTGGGCACCAGTATCCGAGAGAAATACACAGAAGATTTTTGAAGAAAGACAAATAGTTTCTCTCGAGAAGGCAGCACAGAAAGCGAGAGAGAGAGAGACAACGACTGGATTGCTGGCGGCCGAGGAAACGCCCTCGAGAGCATTTCATTCGGTGGGGGAGGATCGCATTGAGAGATTAAGTACACCTCTTCCAGATTGACTGCCAATGACCACTGGATGTCTTTGTGTACACACAGAGAGCCGACTGATCGAGGGAAAGAGTACGATTCGAGTCCGCCGACGGTACGAAATGTTCCCGAAGATACGGGGGTTTTGGAGAGACATGTGATCCCCTGAACAAGCAGTATGGATCAGATGAAGGTTCTTTGTATTTAGATGATCCTCATAGGAATCCAGGGTGCCTCTATTACCTGAAGAGGTTGACAAATTATTGTTCTTGGTGAAAAACAATGAGGACTCATCATAACTCGGAATAGACTCCGTGAACAGAGGTCTATCGAACGACTTGCAAGACTTTGTTCGGCGCGCCCCCTGCATTTTGCCTCTTTTTCCTTAAGAATCCGATTATCATCAGTACCGTGGAACTGGGAACCGTCATCGATCGAAAATACCATCGGAAGCCATCGAAATGGCCTGCCGTTACTTCTCGAGATTGATAATGATTATCCGGTAGACCTCTCCTTTTCGAAGGCATCCGATAGTAGTCCGATAAAAGTTAAAAATTTTATCTTTCTGAATTGCAGTACTTTGACAGAGCACATGTTCACGGATAACAGAAACTTTCGAGCCCACCAACTTGAACTAATTCTGTTGGTGAGAGTCGATTTCGAAGCTGTAAATCAACAGAATGACCAACTTCTGAAAGATGAAAATGAATGTTCCAATCAATAGACCTTTAAAACTTCAGAATCCAGGAACGTCTCCTGAACTTTTCAACTCACCCGCACAGACGGATTCTGAGACAAGCCACTACGGCTTCAAAAGACTTCAAATTTAGATGGTAGGGATTTGATTATGAGATAAGTAAAGGTTAACCTGCGCTATTCTCAGAGAGCAGCATTTCGGCGGGAAGGAAAGTTTGTTACGCACTTGTTTACTATCAGTTCTTATCCATTAGGCAAACAACCATTCTCGGTTACTCAGCCCACTCAATCTGGAACCGAAAGAAATCAAACGAGAGACGGAAGAAAGAGGGGACATTTTCATTTGATGAAATGAACAAGAAACGTGTAAATACATCAGAAATCCGTTACGATCCTCCTCTGGTGCTGCATGGGCGGTACGATGCGCGAAGGAGGTGCGCAGCCGTTCTGCGAGTACTTTCGAGGTTCCTGAAAACAACCGGATGTCCGTCGATTCGAACGAAATGCTCAACTCACATCGAAAGTGTGCAATCTGGCTGCTGGCTGTGGGGGCTGAGAGTACTTTCTTGGCTCCGAGGCGCTGCTCATTCGGGGGATTTTGGAGGAGGAGGACTGATGAGCAGGAAGTGGCGGTGGGTGGGAAAATGAGGAGGAGGCGGCGATGACTGGCCGCGGGATGTGGGAGGAAGGCGTCGGTTGATCCGAAGAGCCCAGAGTGCCTACTGTGATTTTTGTGACGTGTGATTGAGGAAGATCGGAAGAGGAGGGGGGAGAGATGGAGGAGGGTACGATGATGAACGGATTGTTGTTGTTGTTGTTCGTGAGAATTGGCTTCTTGAAGTCGGGAGACGGTGGCAGTGGGAGGTTCGGAGCCGCGGGAATCGGAGGATCCGACGGTGCGTGTGCCCTCTGCTGCTCGACCATCTGCCTGATCTCCGCCCTCTTCGCCTCTCTCACTTGCGCATTCGTCATGTGACTCTGTCGTGGTCCATATCTCTGACTGGGCCGTCTTTCGAAAGAGCAAGACTGTCGCCGTGACAGCCGTGCGCCCTCTTTGTGAATCGTCTCGTACTCGGTGCGTCCTCTGTACTTGAAAGTGCTTCCCAACCGGAAGAACTGCATCTTGCGGTTCGGCTGAACGGGTCGTGACTTGAGACGGAAGAAGGCGTGCTGCTCGATGGCACACTTCCAGAAGTGCTTCGCTGCCTTCTCAGACGTCAAGTGGAACACGAAAGTGTGCAGTTGGATCTGTCCGTTGTTCTGGAAGTTCGAGATCAAGATGAGTGCTTCCAGTATTTCTAGAATGGGATTCTCATGAACTGCACTGAGACAGGAAACTTTTCACCTCGGGCTGGCTTTCTTTCGCTCTTGTTCAAAGTATTCTTGAGGCGATTAGAAACAACACTTCAGCAGATCCTACTCCAAAGGCAGCCACGATCTAATGAAGAGTTGTTTCTAATCGCTAAAAAGTATCTCGATCTTTGCCAGACCAATATCATTTTGATGAAAAGCTAGTACAAGATAGCCTAATGAACTTTATCTTAACGGCACCCCAAACGCTGCCGGAGAATCATTATATCTCGAAGTTGATAAGAGATATCAAAAAGTTGTCAACAGAAAACATGTAGATCATGATTAGGACTATAAGTTTTTTGTTGACAACTTTTTGATATCTCTTATCAATCTCGAGATATAGTTATTCTCCGGCAGCATTTCGGGTGCCGTTGAAATAGATCTTTTACGGTAACGAGATTTGAAGCACAGACAACAGCCTTTCTCACTGAAATCAAGCACCACTAACCGATTGATCGGCGTCTTCCTCGACGACCAAAGTGATCTTCTTGTTCTTGAAGTCCAACTTCTGAAGTTTCTCCCACAGGAACAATCCGATCTTCTGTGGTCCGTCGAAAACGAGCATGCCCTGCGGTGTGAGTCCCAACCGGTACGTGTTGCCGTCCTTTCCCTCCACAGTGTGCATGTCCACTCCGTACATTTCGATCCATCTCGCCTTGTTCAGGTAGTTCAACTCCGCTTGCGCCGGAGTTTGTCCTCTGCAAAATGAGCTCATTCGGGATGTGCTCGGAGGGGAAACGACTAACCGACACGCCTTGTACTTTTCCAGTATCTCAATCTCCATTTTTTCATCTTGCTCCGGATGAAATCTGAATTCTGAGATGAAGAGAGCCGTGTGCTCAACCGGGTTGTAGTCGCCGAGTTCTGCTGAAACGAATCGGAATCATTTCGAAGTGGTTCGAGAGCGGAAACTGACACTGAAGTGCGAAAGCGGCGAGTTCGATGCCTAGTGGGTGGGGACATTGGAGGCGGCCAGCGGCGATATCTTGTTTTATTTGCAGGAAGAATTGGTATCTGAAGACGTTGAAGGCTACAGAAGGATCTCAGACGGGATACCTGGTGAGTTCCTCTTTCAGATTGCTCGACGGTTCGGAAGTGAAGAACTTGACACGGAAGCGGAGGGTGAACGGAGGGCCGATGGCCACTTGTTTGACGACCTTCTTCGACGGATCCAGCCAGTGCTGAACGTTGAACTGATCCGTGAATTGCAATCCGAAATAGTCGCGTTCTTCGAGATCCAAAGAGTAGAAGACCTCTTCGTAGAGCTCGCTGCCGATGGCGTTTCTCTGAAAACTGCAGTTGGAACGGCCACGTGGGACAGAGAGACCCACCGGCACCACAATGTTCAGATGGGCTCCGTCGAGCAGCAGAACCTTGCACTGCACGAACTTCTTCGTGTCGAAACTCGCGTCCGGGTTCTGGTTCCTCTGCTGCGGCTGGCGATTCCGCGAGAATCTGGCAGACAGACTGCGCAACATCCAGGACATCTGAAAGTGTGACACGTCGACTCCCGTCTTCCGGAACGCTTTGGAACTCTCAGGGGCCCTACCAGCGCATGATAACAATTGCAGTGTAATACAGTATTGAGGGTCGATCGATAAGAGAACTGTCTCGAGCGAGCCGGCTGGCTGTCCGGTAGACCTCTGCGTGTTCGCTGTCTGCGTCTCACCCAAGAGCACACTCTTCTCTCTTTCTCTCTCTCAGCGGCGCGCACCGATTCACTCTCCCTCTCGCTCTATTATGAGTTCTTTTGCCCGGTTACGGTTTCGAAGATGAAGAGGAAACGTAAATAAAGAGACAGTGTGTGGAGTCAAGAGACGCAGAACGGAGGATGCGTAGGACTTGAGGTTTGATGCGACGACGAACGACGCAAAAGTGCCACGTGGAATGAGGGCACGAGAGGAGGACGAGGAGAAGCCGAATGGAAACATGTGTGCAGAACGACGGAGAACATCTGTTGACCATCAGAAGAGTCGCAATTGGAACGAAAAGGTGCCAGATGCTCGCGCATCGGTGTGGAATGATGATGGGCAGGGGGATGCATTCGACCGATGACGCACTGTTTGGTTTTTGTCTTTCATGGACGAGACGGGGCCCGTGCTATCGATAAAAGAAGCGCCAGAATGTATAACAGTTCAATGACTCGAATGAGTGTAGCACCCCAATTGGTCTTCATCCAACACGCTCTTCTATTCACAGAGTGGTTGAAAATCTCTATGAGCTCTCGGAAAATAGTCCCCGATGTTCACTTTTGCTTTTCAAAACAGTACTTAGAATGAATGGTTACACATTATATCATTCTTGATCCAACTTTAGGACATCTAAAAATGCCTTGAATTCTGATGAAAATGATTCCTGGTACTCCGAAACGAATCTATCAGAGCTAAGTGAACACAGTTGGCATTCTGTAGAACATTTCACAAATTACGGAATCTTTCTAACGCAATCTGCTCGTTTTTGAGAGCAAAAGAAACAGTTGCACAGAGTGCACTGTTCAGTGACAAATTCTCGAGCTCACTTCTCCGCAAAGTCGACTCGAAATTTGAGAAACGTTTCTACTTTCTCTTCAAAATTCGACATTTCTAGTGATGTTTCTCATCAATCTTTTCGTTTGATTCGTTTTCACATGGTTACCAAACACTATTCTCCACCATTCTCATACCCGAAAAAACGAGTATGAGACTGGTCGGCATGTGCGCTCCAACGTTCCAGAAGATCGTGCTCAGCGTAATAACCCTATTCAAACGCCTTTTGGTCGACTTTTCCGATATTGTTCCCTACTCTGTCGAAAAAGTCGCATAAATCGTCGGGTTTTTCGACAGTGGGTCTCGCAACGATTTCTCGTAAATCTACCCAAAAACTTTTTTTTGTACTGTCGAAAAAGTTTTTGAATAGTTCCATAGGTGCCTAATGAGCTATTTCAATATAAGAACTTTAATCTGGTTAATCGAATTGAACTCGTCACTTTTCAAACTTTGCGCCAAATTCCGTGTCATCAATTTGCAGGAATCGTGTTTGAACCGGAAGACACAAAACACACCACTTGCACAGTGTGTCTTTCGGGAGCAAAGGGTCGGAAAACAAGATGGAAACTCACGTCGAATGCATGTCCGCCGACGGTGGAGACGTCGTCTTCCTCACTGTCGGAGGAGGGGGTCATTTTCAGAATGAGCGAATATCGGAGAGGGAGAGAAGTGGGCAGTGCTGATAATCAGCTGTGCTTGCAAACAACCCCTCTCGCTCTCTCTCGCTCGCTCGCTTCAACTACCCTTATCACTTTCTCGTTCGATCTTTCCAATTGGAAAAGGTGAATTCGAGTCAGACTGCTTTACGACGTGTTTTGTGTGTGTATGTGTCGCTTTCCACAATGTTTGTGTCACCTATATGTACAGTGTGCCGTTGCCTTTTTTACCCGATCCCTCTCACTCAGTTTACGAGGCGAGAAGGGGGAGAATGTGTTATTTTGAGTGGTGAGGAGAACGGGAGGCGCCATGCAACGAAGAGGCGAAGGAGAAGGAGAAGGGAAGGAGATGATAAGGTGATAAGCGGGGTGATATAATCGGCCGTGTGATGACTGATGAGTGTCAAACGAAAACGATGGGAAGTGTCTGTTTTCGATGGAAGAATTGAAGAATGTCACTGATGATCGACTGTTTGGACTGTCTTGTTTGACAGAAGACATTATCAACGCATCTTGCTTCTTCTTCAGAGTCCCGAAATGAGGAATTCAACGTTTTCAAGGGTTTCGGAATTTCCGCGTGACAATTGAGAATTAAACCGACACGTTGATTTCACGTGGCGATCCCACCGTGGTTCAACGGGAATTGGGTTTCCCTGGCCGAGCTCCCGGCCAAAGAATTCTAGGCCGTTCAAGATTATATTAGTGGAGCGCGATTAGTGGAAAGAATAAGTTGAATTATCACTAGATCTTCGGGAGCTTTGGAGATGTGCGGCGGACTGCGAATTTTCCGAATTTGGCTGCTAGCGTCGCCTGGGTATTTGAAGTTAGAGCGAGTCCTTTGTGTCGCTTTGCGACAGCGAATTCTTATGATTAAACGTTAAATACTCTGGCGACACTGCCGGCGCTGGAATTCCAACCGCACATCTCCGAAGTGTCTAAGCCATGGCTGCAAACCCCCCGATGACTAAATGTTTTGGTTCGGACCGCCCATGTCGTTTTCTGTTGCGAAATGAGTCGGTGCATAGAGAATCAGAAGCCAGAATTTGTGACAAGTTGCGAAATCGTCGCGTGTTTTCTTGAGTTTTAGAAGTATTTCGAAATGAAAACTCACTCTGGACGCTCGATGATGTTGGGATGTTGGTGTTGGAAGTGGAAGCTCGGCGAGCCGACTGCTCACCGGAAATCGTTCGTTTGTCTGCAAAGAACAATGGCTTTTGTGAGGGCAACTGATCAAACAACGGCTGAATCGACGGAACGCTTTCAGAGAGAAACGCGAGAGGATGAGTAGTTGACCGGGAAACGTGGGAACTTATTCATAGGCGGCCGATAGATAAGTTAATCGAATCAAGTGGAACGTCGGCATCGCGCAGAGAGTGCGGCTTTCGAGGAGGCGGCAGACAGGGGATCGGTCAAAAAATGGCCTTGCTGCGGGAGGTAGGAGACAGATGGGGAGGTTGCGGACAGGCGGCTGGAGAAGGTCGGATAAGAGGGAAACGGTCGAGAGAGGAGCACGTGAAGCGGGGAGACGCAGAGACAGGGACCCTCGAAACGGAAGGGGGATGCGATGCGGGAGGCGGAGGCGGAGGGAAATGAGGGGCGCACTGTGCGCGAATTACAAAGTGTCGTTCGAGTGCGCGTCGAGATGACTGTGAAAACAAATGGTAAATAAGTTTGGAGAGGTTGACGAGAGAGTGTGCGAGACGAGGAGACGCAGAGTGTCGAAGGAGTAGAAACTCTGTGTCAAGAGACACGTGAAACGGGCCGAATGCTGCGAAGGTTCTCATGAAGTTTGCAAACGGATATGAATCATGAGAGAGGCGAAGACGAGAGAGTGTGCAAGAGTGAGAGGAATAGACACGGAGAGATGATGATGTATTTAGAAGGAGATACAGTTGAGTCTACAAACCCTGCCCAGCTTCAGGAATTACCGTTCTCTACGAACTCTGATGCAGTTCTAAGTTCGGTCGCCTAGGACGTTCGGATTGAGGTTGTCATGGGGCGCCGCCAAGACTGGACTACCGTAATCGGGAAGCCATTCCAAGAAAAAAACGCGGAGAGACATACGTATTCGCAATCAAAACGCGGGTAAATGAGAGGGTTCGGAGAGACGAAATGAATCCGAAATGAGGGCTGTTGGGGGTGGGTGGGTGGTTGGTGCTTGGCCAGGTATTATAATTAGACGAAAGGGCAGGTGGCGGGCACCTGAAAGGGACGAGAAAACAGATGGAGGTGGCCGGTCAGCAGCAGCAGAAGACGACGCTTTTTGAATGAAACGGTGGGAGAATATTGGGCGAGAGGGGGCGACAAGAACTGATTTGATATGCAATATTTGGGTGTGGCGCGGCACAACGGTCTGCGTCTCCACGTGACGCAGTGGTCTCTCGTTTCGATGGATAAGATCTGCATAATTGAGAGGGGGAGTGAAATTAATGGCTTCTTCTCGCGAGGATCCTTTGAAGCCGATATCCGTGACTTTTTCAATGATTTTTGTTCAGAAACCGACTAAAGGGGGAGTGGTAAATGGAAGAAGATGAGATGGAGAGGAACGAGAAGAACGAGAAGAAGCAGCTGAAGAAGGAGAACAACTGAGTGTAAACGAGGGTGTAATCGAGATGGTTGTGCCACGTCATTGATGAACAGTGGTGTCTGAACCAGAGTACAGTAACCCCGAAGCTTTTCTACACAGGACACAAGTGGATATGGCCTTTCAAAGGTTCAGAGACAAAGCACAAAACACGGAATCGGACGATCGAGACTGGCTCGAACGCATTGCGACTGTACACGCGCTCTATTGCGAAGATCGCTGACGGCACGGAGAATGGACTGAAATGTGACTGAACCACGGGGGTCTTGAGGCTTGGACGAACAGTTTCCCTGTCTTTCTAACTGAGACATTACCCAAAGTAATTCCAAAAAGAGCTCTCGGAGACACGATAAAAACCAGGGAATTTCAATTTTTCAACAGTAAAATCTTTGAAAAATGACCGTGAAGGCCATTTGCATTGGAGCGCGATTGTTGAGTTGGTCGGGCGCTTGCACAACGTGCTGAACTTGAGACATTGACGTAAAAAGCTGACGTTGCTCAATGAAATCAGTTGGATTTCGGAGCACACAATGTTCCACGTGAAATAAGAAAGAACTGGGTCAAGTAGACTGCCACGTCACGAACACGTGGAAGAAGAAGAAGCGGAACAGAGGAGTGGAAAGTGAGAAGAACTCGTGGGCGACGGCCGGGCGAATGGATAAGACAATGGCGATCTGCAAACAGGCGGCCGGCGAGAAGAAGAAGAAGAAGGAGAATTACCACAAAAAAGGGGGAAAACAATGGGAGACTCGGGGGGTACGCGTAAGTGTGCAAACACATCGAAATTGGAGACCCAAACGAGGTCGAAGCCAAGCGCATTTCCCAGGTGATTTGTTCGCAATTAAACTCTCTCTATCTCTTCCACCCCCCGCCCGCCCACACACGAAGAAGCGGAAGAAGAAGAAGAAGGCGCAATAAAAATTGGAGAGCGATTTTCGACGACGGTGGCGGTCGTCGGTGTGGCAAACGACGCGGAATGACGCGGCGCCAAGTGGTGGCCGTTTCCGCGGACAAATATTTGCGGCGGCACACGGCGAGAGAGAGAGAATGGCGGTGGAATTAATGAGCAAGATCAAGTGAGGCATCCGATCGGAGGTGATATCCCTCCGATCGGACTAGAGAGATGGAACTGGTCAAGTTGTTTCCTGTGCGAAAGCCATGGACTTGTGATGATCTATGCACTTTCTTCGCATAATTCTCTCTGCTTTTGGGGGATCTTTGAAGCGGAGAAGTGGTTCAAAAGGGCTCCGCGACACTTCGCCACCACGTAAAACTGTAAATTAACACTGGAAAACCTGTGAAAACGTGGCTAACTGTCGTGGTGGCGAAGTGTCGCGGAGCCTTCAAAATAACTCTAAAAATGATATCCAATCTTGGATCTAGAACAAATTTTTCAAAATTAACTTGGTGTTTCAGAACTCCGTCCAGTCGTTTTTTTGACATTAGGGTATTTATGTTTCGGAACTTGGACCATAGTGCAAACGCGCTCTGTTGAACGGTCTTGTAACAATTGAGTTGTTTCATGCGAAGTGATCAAAACATTGGGTTGCGAGCTCGCGAGACCAGTCTCATTTCAGTGGAGCGCGTTTGCGCCCTAAACTTGGAACATATTGGAAATTGATAGTGATCCGATGGTCCGATCCCTCCAAAAGATCACTTGACTCTCTTCTGAGAAAAGTTCCTCCCCCAACACTGCACTTTGAGCACTTTTTAAATGAAGTTTCAAGATTGAACTCTTCAGCGGTTTTGATCTACTAAATAGTTATTCTGAACGAACTAACGGATGCAAATGTATGTATGAGAAATGCTATGATCATGGGATAAAGCAGTTTCCTAGAAAATTGTAAGAGAATTTAAAATGACTGCATACTGCAAACTGTGCTTTCTCAAAGAATATATATTACCGTATTTCAAGCGGCACCCGAAGCGTTGGGGGAGAATCATTATATCTCGAAACTGACAAGAGATATCAAAAAATTGTCAACGGTAATCTTGTAGTCCTAGTTATGATCTACAAGTTTGCTGTTGACAACTTTGTGATATCTCTTATCAACTTCGAGATATAATGATTCTCCGGCAACGTTTGGGGAGCCGCTCTATTCGAGGAAAAACGATGGTCCAAACTTTCAAGTATCCGAAACTAAACTTTCAGCCGTTTACCCATTAATCTAAAATCGGATATAATCAAAATCAGCACATTGGAAACTGTTATTGTAGGTTCGAAATAGGCAATACAGTAATCTAAAACAAATACCAACCATCTGAACAATTTTTTCTAGAGATTTCACGCTAACAAGACAACGGTAATCCCTCCAAAGTTATTTTCTGAATCATAAAACACCAATTCACTTACATCTTCAGCTTCGTCGATTCGATGGTAATCGAGGCCATCAAAAGAAAGTATCATTGTGTCTGCTGCTGCTGCTGCTGTCGGTGGAAGGAAGTCATCGGGGAGGGCATAAACCGTGTGTGTCTGTGTACCGACTATCCATCTATAATCCTTCATTTCCAGCCACAGTGCCCCCGAAAAACCGAACGTCGCCATCCAGTTTCCGGTCGTTTTCTGCATTGTTTACACACGTGATTCGCCTCGATTTCCGTTCATAAGTCCGATATAATGGGGGCCCCCGCGAGGGCAGGTATTCTCAATACCAGTTGTTCACTGATCTAACCGATTGGCGCCTCACCGAGAGAAAGACCCCGATTCGGTTTCGACAGCGGCTGATGCGAACAGAGAGAGAGAGTGGAGGGATAAGAGAGACGCAGACACCTCGTGGCCTTATTATGTCATTTCGGACAGTGTTCGCACAGATGTCTCTCTTCCGTCGAGTATTACACACCCAATTCTTCCCTTGTGTTCCTAATCTTCCTGTTTTTTCTCTCTTCCTTATCAACACGTATCATCTCTCTTGCAAAGTTCCCCCTCCCACAAAGTATAGGAAGCTCAGTCTGTTCCCATTGGGCACGCCGTGTTCTGCAGCTGCAGTGTGTTTTTGTTCGAGTGTTTGCTCTGATACTTGTGTCATTTTATCATCAAACCGTCGAGTTCACTTTTCGATTATTTCGACATTGGCCACTGTATCCCAGTCGTCATTCTCCTCTTTAGATCTCGAAACTTCTGCTATGGAGTACATTTCCCTTTTCGAACTATTCGAGAGCTCAAATCGCCGCACATCTGTCATCGAACATTTGCAGGTGGCGCTCTTGTAAAATCCACGAGCGATAGTTGTCTTTCAACCCACGGTCTTAGGTATTTTCCATCCCGAAATCATCTCTCTAGACGCCGTACGTTCGCCTTTCCCAACGGATCCTGCGCGGATCGAAATATTTGTAAAATAACCGCCGGAAAACTGGCATTCTCGGCCGCGATCCTCCAAATATCCTGACACCATCCTGTGAATTTATTCAGTCGTCTAACGATGCAAAGCGATAACTCTAGCTGCTTTTTCAATAATTTTGTTTTTTTCCATTGAATATTGCGACCTTCTAAAGTGATATCGTCGGATTACTCTAGTTTTGGATTCGCTTCTCAATGTCCCTCAGGTGTTGCCAATTTTTTTTATTGAGCAAATACCCAACTGTGTCTTGAGAAGTTTCTTGTAGTGCATTCTCGAAGTGTTCTTCGACTGAAAAATTGTTCTCCGCATTGTGGCTCCCCCGAATAAGTGGTGTCTTGCAGAGGCCAGCCAGCCCCCCGGGTAATAATAATCTACGTCAACAGGTATTCTTTTATGCGCAAGTATCAATTTCACCTTCTGCTTCTGCATTCCCTCTTCTCTTCACAGAATCCAAACAAACCACTTGTCCTTCTCCTTCGTCGTCTTTTCCTCTTCTCCTTTTGAGCCGAACCTTCTCAATATTGGCTCCGCCCACTTTAAGGCTCGAAATGAGAGAGAGAGAGAGAGGCGGCGCGCGAAAATTGGCAACAAGGACGATGACGAGGAGGAGAAAGAAGAGGAGGAGGAGGAGTGTGGGAGAAGAAGAAGAAGAAAATGGAAGATCCATGGGAATAATAACGAGTCTTCTTCTTCTGTCTTCTCGCCTCCACTGTTATCTGTGTGCTCCTGCTCCTCATGCTCGCCCCCCGCTCCCTCTTCTCATGTCACTAACCGCAACGTTGTTGCATCATTGATTCTGTCTCCCGGAGCCCTCCGAGCCCTCCCTCGCTCCTCCTTTTGCCCTCTAACTGTCTGCGTCTCTCGCCTCTCTCGCATGGTCCATGTGCTCCTCGGCGCCACGCCCCATGAGGCGGGTTTTTTCACCCGCTTTTTCATGCCCCTTTCCCGCAATTATTTTGATCTCGTCGTGTACATCGTCTGTTGGAGATTTATCGAAGAGAGGAAGAGGAGGAGAGAAAGGAGATGAGGAAGCAGCAGCAGCAGAAGCGACGCGCGAGTATTTCGGGATTAATCAGAAAGTGCGGGAGGACACAAATTTAGATGAATGGGCGGAGGACGGGCGGAAGCGCCCCCCGACGATGTCGCAAACGACGGGGGCCACTAGGGCAACGACGACGTCAACGTGCAAATTGGGCTGGCTCATCTTCTTCTTCTTCTTCTTCGATTCGATTCGATTCGAAATTCGTCGTTTTCACGGCTCTTCCTTTCCACGTGAACTCGCCACGTGGATTCTGAATTCTCCAGATTTACGAAAAGTTCGATTATTTGGTTGTGACACACTTTTACAAAATATGTTCCTTTTTCGTGTACGTTTTTTCGGTAAAAAAGTTCAAGCACAACGCTGCTGAAATATCCGAATTCGGTTATTGCACCCAGAATTGCAAAGAATTAGTCAAAGTTTTCAAAAAACTGAATTTTGTTATTTTACCAATAATATGTTCATGAATAAGCAGAGTGAAAACTAAAATTCGAACTATATTCATGAAAACCCCGTAAAAAACTTTTCTCCCGGTAATTTATTCTCTGATTTCTCTATTTTTCAGTACAAACATCGCCCGAAATGCTGCATATCTCGCATTCCAGCCGCCGCCGCCGCCGCCGTTGAAACTCGGCAATTTGCTTCAGCGTACGCGTACTCACAAAAAAAAAACGATGGGTTTTCTGTGGCGATAAACCGATAAAATTTTTATCACTTCTTGGCGTCGCAAGCCGCATGACTCAACGACGTCGTCGTAAAGAAAGCGGCGCAAAATGTGTGGCTGAAAAAGAGAGAAAAACGCGACGAGGCGAAAGAGCATAGGAGCTGAACTGGAATTCCATAGATCCAATCGGATTATTAGCTCCCGGTCAGCTTGATCTCTCTGTATCTCTCGATTCCTCGCCTTGTTTTGCGAGACGCTTGACAGGGTTTGTTTGATCACTTCGGCCCTTTCTCCCCCACCGTCGATGTTCGTTTTGCGCCTTGTCGCCGACCGTTTTATCAGCGGGAGCCCCATGAGCTCTTGCTGTACAGCTGAACTATTTGGCTCACTAACCGTCTGCGTCGCTCTTCTCATTTTCCCCCTCTCTCGTGTCGCTCCTCTTCCCATCATCCCAAAAATTCGACTGCTCCTCCTCGAAAAAGAGCCCCCAATTGTTTGTTTTCGCATACTGCTGCTGGCTCTGCGCCTCCTCGCTCTTCGCTGACAAGTCGCCATTTGTCAACTTGTTATGTATGTCCATCAGTCGCAGTCTTGTCACCAACTGACCACTAGGCATGCCTTCGAAGAGTCAGCTGCCAATCTTTCATCTCATTTTCGCGCCACTTTCCAAGGTGGCCTAACACATGTTTGCGTGTTCCTAGTCCGGCTCGATGGTGTAGTTCTCGTGGAAATGGCGCTAGTTTTAAAAACTGTTTTCTTTTGCTTTCTATTTTTTTCTAAAAACTCATTTATTTATCTCTCATTGTCTTCAACTCTTCAATTTTCTAATTTTCTATGCCTCACGAAATAGAACAAAAGTCATTCTGCCGTCACAATGCACTTTCCATCGCCGGAAAAGAGAGAGAAAGAATGGAAAAAGAGAAGAGGCGGCGTTCTTCTTTTTCTCTCACTCTCGCAAAATGTTCTGAACGCCATCATCGAATAGTTGTGTATATTTGCATGTTGTGCCTGAATACTCGACTAACAAGAAGGAAGAGGAGAACGGACGAACGAACGAAATGTTTACGTTTCGTCGGGGTCGCTCGAAGACCAGCCATTGTTCCTATCGAAAATGGCAGCATCCCGCTCCTATGGCTCCGGGAAACACGAGGCTTACCGTTTTTTTTTCTCGCGCGCGCGTTCTCACCCTCAAAACACGTTGTTTGGTGCCCGAAGTTGTGTTTCGGCTCGTCTCTCTTCTTCCTACTCTTTGTCCAAGCGATCATTTTTTCCAGAGTAAAAAAAAAGAAAAAATATATCAATCGGAAGAATGGCAGTCGGACGCATGCTTATTTGATTAGTGAATAGATTGCGCATTGAGAGATAATAAGTGCCTCCCACAGACGGCGTGTTGCAAATGACAAGCTGAATCGTTTCTTCTTCTCCTCGCTCCAAATGCACTTTGTCTCCGTCGTTTACTCCGTCACTCTCCCTCCAGGAAACCCCTCCCTTTTCAGTTTCTTATCGCCCGAAAACGTGACCATTCCGTTTTGCTGAAACGTGTCCAATCGGATTGTGCGCGAGTGTGAGTCATTTGGAAACCGTGCCAACCACGTCCTTTGCGTGTTTCTGAAGTGCTCGACCCCTTGCTATCAGGCCCCTCATCTTGGTCCCGCACTTGGTGACGCAGATTGATGAGTCCACGATTCTCATCGGCAGATGTTTCATAATCGGGGGGCTTACTGGGCCTTTTCTCTTTTTCTCTCTCACTATGTGTAACCGTTTGAATGGGTTAGAAAGACTGAAAACCAACCAACGCAAACTTTTTCTCCCGCCGCGAGGCTGACCCCATACCAATTCATCTCCTCCTCCTCCTCCTTTTATTCGCTTGCTAAGAGACGATTAGTCGTCGTCTACAGTCGTTTGGCAATCTGAATACAAACATCGATTTCCTCTTCTATTCTTGAAGTACTCGTACAGTTTTGAAGAAGACGTCGAAGAGAAACACTCATGGTTTAGTAGTGTTGTATCTGCTCCTCCTCCTCCCTTCCCCTTCTTCCTTTTTTCGCGGTCCCATCTCTTCCGCCTGTGACGTCGTCAACTTCTTCCTCTCTCCACTTTTGCGCTCTTCTTCTTCTTCTTCATCATCATCGTTTTCCGTCGTCTGTTTGAATATTCTGACGCGTGGAAAGTCGGCGAGATGCAGCAGAAAGGCATTCCGCCCGCCGCTCTCTTTTCCGGAAGGACCAGTAACATTGGTTTGTGTTGTCAAGTGTTTCGAGATATTCGTCGACGGATGTGAGTGTGTGCTCGAAAAGCGAAGAAAAAGAAGAAGAAGAAGATGACGAAGGAGAAGCGGCAGTGCTCGCCTTCTTCTCCTGCCTGCTTCTTCCCCTCCCCATATCCACTCATTCCCCCCGGAGAATTGTTCTTTTCCGCATTGCTGCTTCCCGCTGTCGTCGATTCTTGTGTCGTCGATTCGAATCGACAAGTTCCAGACGACAAGTGTCTCCTCCTTCTCTTCCCGTCGTCGTTCGTTCGTTTCCTGCTCTTGTAAGCCTTCACGGCACCCGACGACGACGACGACGACACTTTTGATATCCGTCGTCGTCGAAAAGCGCCAGAAAAAATGACGAATTGTGAATTCGTCCTTCTCCTTTTCTCCTCTTCGATGGCGCGCAGCACATCCCACGGCCACAACACAAATAACGCGATAACTTTGTTTCGGCTCCTATACAAATTTGGTTATTTTTGTTGGCCGCTCACGTTTTATGCCGCCTCTCCTTGCTCGCCTCCTTCTCCTTCTTCTCTTTTTCTTCGTCTACATCTGTTGTTCTTTCTTGTCATCATCATCATCATCATGATCATGACGATCATTATCATTATCATCATCATCATCATCATCATCTCTAACCATCGCGTCTTCATCTTCGGTTCCTTCTTCCTTATTCGCCCCGTTTTCGGCCAGCAAATGCAGTAGCAGCAGCTCTCCCTCCCTCTCTCTCTCTTCCTCGCTCGCCTCTCTTTATGAGTCGGGTTAGGGCTCTTCGAAAATTGTTTCCGCTCCGCTGCCTTCGTGTTTTCGACGTGCCGAACTTGTATGCGTGCTCCACAGGCCTTTTGAAAAATTACAAAAAAGTGCCACGCATCAGCAGGTAGACGACGAGTCACACGTAGACGTCGTAGCCTACCGATGGTTATCTTCAGATTGACGGCAATGATTTCCGATTCGTTCCGAGTTTCCGGATGCCCATTGCGCTGATTCCCGCACGATTACACACCTTATTGTTCTCGGAGATCTCTGCCAATGTGGGCGATTGTCACAGATTCACCGTCTTTTCAGTTCTCCCATAATTCAACGTCTCTCCTGTTCTGAACTTCTTTTTGTCAATCGTTCAACTGCTGCTGCTAATTCCGTTAGCAGCAGTGTCAGAATCACATCTCGGATACTCATAGATTCTCCCCATCCCGAGTATCAAATTTCTTTCATCTCTCTCCTTCTCTCTCTCTCCGCGCCGAGTTTCGTGCTCCTTCTCCTCCTCTAGTTCCTATCCGCTCTCGTCACTTTCTGTGTTTCAGAATGTAAAAAATGTTGACAATCTTTTTCATTTCACTAAAAAATCGGTGGTCGAGACTGATTCAAGTGTGGGTTTTTGTTTGCTCTAGTCTCGAGCTCTCCGCTTCTTCCCATCTCCTTCTTCTAAAATGAAGCGTTCTTTCATCTCCTTCGTCCTCTTTCTACGGCTCATTTTCTTTCAATACGGCTCTAACCGAATATTTTTTACAGTTTAACCGTCCAGTAGACACTGAGTCTACTTGGACAGCGCTCCGCAAATGGTGTTACGGGCGCTTGAGTTTTCGGACTCGATCTCAGATTCTCCGTGGTTCCGGCAGAACTTGCACGATCACGAAGTTGCTCTCGACGATGCGTTCAAGAACATCAAATTGATTGAGAACCAGTGCAAAGAGCTCATCTCGTGCACGAAAAGTGAGTCCCCCCATCGCGTGGAATTGCTGAGCATCGTACATCCGAGCAAGGAAACATTGCAGAGCTCTCGACGGCGCAACGAGCATTTGCGAAGACACTCGGCGAATTCAAGATTGAGACCGTCGGGACGAATCAGACTGACGACGAAAGATTCATTGGTGAGAATTCTCAATTAATTTGATGAGAATAGAGAAATGGGGGACCGACAGAAGAACTGCAAAAAAAAGAAAATCAAAGAAACGTGTTTTTTCAGCAACATGCTTGAAAGAATTCGCCAGTTTGATAAATCAAGTCGAAGATGAGCGGATGAAACTTGTTAATCAAGCCGAAGATAACTATCTGGAGCCGATCAAAAGGTTTCGAACGGAAGCCATCGGACGAACATTGAAAGAAGAGAAGAACAAGTACGATAAGGAGAGTAGCAAGTTCTACTCCACACTCGAAAAGCATCTCCATCTTAGTACGGTGCGGAAAAACGATTTTCGAGAAGCGGACGCTCAGCTGGAGACGCAGCAGAAAAGCTTTTTCCAGGCATCGTTACAGGTGGGAAACCGCAGGAAACGAGGCTCAGTTTTTATTTTTCAGTACGTAGCAGAAGTACAGTCTGTCCAGGAACGGATGAGGTTCGAATTCGTCGAAACTCTGGGATCTTACGTTTACTCGTGGTTATCATTTTTTCATGTTGGTGAGTAACTCTTGATGTTGGTATGTACATGTGTTCTCTAATTTCAGGAAGTGTCATCCATCAGGACTTCAAACCATTCTTAGATAATGTACAAACTAAAGTTCAAAAGGTAGCATTCAATCTTTCTTTATCACTTTTTATTTTCTTTGTTCAGACGAAGGAAAACTATATGGCAACAAACGCGGAAGCTGAAGAACTGAAACGGAAGTTGCTCGCTTCGCATACAAAAGTGAGTCACCGAACCACCACCCTAACATGCTTCTCATCACTGAATTATGTTGGGTTTTCAGCCAGGCTCTGAGGAAAGACGGCCAACGCCTTCGATCAAGCAGGGATACGTGTACATGCAGGAGAAGAGCAAGATTCCCAGTGAGTTACTCTGACTAAATTGTTTTTGTACCGAAATTAATATCAGAAACGATCGGAAGAGATGTTCTTGGTCGGTGGACAAAGTACTATTGCGTGTACTCTAGAGAAACCCGAATTTTCACAATGGTCAGTGCGAACTCGGCGACGAAAACAGACATGAAGAGCGCTGTTGCGCAGACGGCCACGTTCAAGTTCAAATCGTGTTCGAGGCGACCGATGGATAGCATTGACAGGAGGTGCGTAGGCCTTTTCGAAATTCTGAAAACGTTTCAAAAAAAACGGGGGGGGGGGAAAGAATACGAATGATAGAATTCGAGCCATAAATTTTTTCGGAGCGGAAGAATCTGGAATCTCCTGGGAGAAAAATTTGCATGGAAATGTGCAAATCTCGCGAGAAGATCTTGCACACTTTTGTGCTTTTCTCTCAGTTTTCGTTCCCATTTCACACTTCACAAAAGGCATTTTTTGGTGTCTCTCTTCAGATAACCTTCTATGTTTTGAAACCTGAAGTTAAAGTTATCAAATCTAGCCATTCAAAATCATTCGTCACAAATTAATTTAACAATTATTCTTGCAGGTTTTGTTTCGACGTTTGCGTAGAAGAAAAGAACGACGTGATGACGATGCAGGCTCTTTCCGAAAAGGACCTATGTGAGTGGATCGACGCGATGGATGGTGCCAAGCAGAATGCGTACACAGCCGGAGAAAATCCCTCGTGTTCCACCTACAAGCAAAGTACGTTCCCTTTTCGTCTTTTTTTTCGCCGCATCGGACGTCTCCCCTGTCGGTTTCTGTTTTCCTGTTTTCGCCCCGACACACCACCACCATCGGCATCAATTGTCGCCGTTCGTTGACTAGAAAACCAGTACAAAAACGGCTCCACTTGCGAGCTCAACACATGTATCTTCTCGCCGTCGTCTTGTGAAAACCATGACAAAAAGGGAAGTCGACGAGAAAAAGGAAGGGCGTTGTTTTCGGGGGGTTGAGTTTGTCTCCGCCGCCTCCAGCTTCCGTGAGTCGTTTGTCGCCAGAAGCGGGCGACGAAGGCCCCCAGTATATCAGTAATCCTTTTTCGGCGCCTTCTCCCGCTCGCCTCGCTCCACCCTCTTTTCACTTCTTTCGACCCAACCTCAATTTTGAACAAAATATTGTGAATAGGTGTGGAGGACGAAGTCTCGAAATATAGCTTCATTCTGATCTCATACCATTTCACAATTCACTAGAAGTGGGATTTTCAGAGATGTTTTTTAAATCTTTCTTTCACAATCCCCCCTTCATGTGTACTCAGGCGCTGGCCTACTCACAGATTCCATAAGCTCTCCCATTCCTCTTGCTCTTCCCTCTGTGCTAGTCCTTCCGCTTCCACCTTCCTGCCCTTTCTCCAAATTTCTCACTATTTTTGCTTACTGCCACGCCGATCTGGGATTCCATTATTTAGGCTCACCCGTTCCTTGTTTATCTTTCTCCGATTCTTCGATACCATATATTTCCTTTAGTGGGCGTGCCGCGTATCAGATTTCGACTCGAAAATCGGGCCCCGGATAAAGATTAATGGCCCATTCGCGGTTTTTCTCCTCTCGATGCAGCAAAGAGAAAAACAAGTTCTCTCCTCTAGCCACTGGAATATTCTACTTTTTGGATTCGTCCAAAAAGATGCGGTTTTTGATAAGGTTCCTTTGTGGATGGTAGTAGTCAGTTGTCGAAAGTGGCCAAGTTGCTTATTCTCTGCTCGTTTTGTGGTCGAGTAAAGCAGAGTTTTCTCACACGAAAATGCAAATGAGCTGTTGGTTCCGAAATAGGTTGAGGTGGCGGCGGCGGCGGCGGCGATGGTGGATGCTCTCCGACTCTCGTGAGCTGGTGTGGGAGAGTGACGCACGGCACCCTGCGCTTGAAATAGCGCGATTCTCTGCGTCTCTCGTCGCGCCACACTCTTTCGATTTCGAAAAAACACGGTAGCTCCGGTGACCGAATTCCGGACCGTTTCGAACGAAAAAAATTATTTTCGAGTGAAAAAGGAAAGAAAACAGACCAATCGACCTTTTTCAATAACAATTTTTTGAAAAAATAATTTTCTGACGGCTTTGGACGGCATTGAAAATTTCAAAATGCGTCTCCTCTCTCAATTTTTGACATTTTCGCTTGTTTTTGTGCTCAAAATGTGCACGATAAAATTCTGCATCGGAAACAGGTTCGAGATGACATATCCTAAAGCTCACTTTTCCGTAATATCCGGGAATGTGCAAAAAACACGATTTTACCGTTGAAATTTTAAAATGGATCTCCTCCGTGAAAAATGGACTATTTTAGTGGCCGATGGTCTCAAAATGTTTCAAATGTTTCTCTTCATCCATTTCAGGTTCAAAAACTTCGAAAAATATTTTTTTCTCGCCGAAAACAGCGGTATATTCATTTTTGGCTGGGTTTGCAGCAAGAGCGCTCTATTGATAGCAATTTTTCTATTTCAAACGCAGGGTGCCGTGTGACGGAAGATTTTTGAAAGGAGAGGAAGAGAAGTCACGGAATGACAAATTAGGTCAGGTGATTGGAGGAGAAAGTGACGTGCTCCTCTTTCGTGTTGTGGTCCCCCGTCTAGACTACACCGCCAAGACTTGCGCTGTTAACTCGAGAAGACAGATGAATTACACTGTAAATATATACGAAGCCATTTTCGCTGTTCGCCGTCGTCACGCGCATCTTCAACACTCTATCACAGCCGGAAGGGCTTCTTCCTTTTTCTACTACTCTTGCAAATTCTCTGCGTTGTGCGAAGTGAAATAGAGTGTCTGTTTTCTCTGAATCAACCCGCCGGTTCATTCTGCTGATTCACACGTTTCTTCGCCCCCGTTTTCCGTTTAATTAAATGGACGGAGCTCTTCCTCTCTCTCTCTCTTCTCTCCCATCTCCTCTTCCGATGGCTTCTTCATTTTTCCTCCGATGCCTGTCATCATTCTGCGTATCGGAAGAAGAAACGCGACTGGAATTATAATAATGAAAGATGTTCTTCTGCTGCTGCTGAATCTTCTTCCTCCCTCCCGTTGCTTCTCTCTCATCGCGCTTCGTGGGTTTCTCCTCTTCCATTTCACATCGTTTTCTCCATATTGTTCCATTCCGACGACCCAATGTGAGAAGCGGCACGGAAAGTGTTTTGAGGCTAGAGAAGCCAGCGCGAGAAAGCGGAGAGAGGCAAAGAAGAATGCATCTGGAAGAGATAAACGGGTTTTCGAGTAGAGTGGAGTAGCAGCTCAGAAGCAGCTCAACTCCGGGCCGCTTGACGTCATTCGTCGCATGGCAAACGACAACGAAAGGAAGAAGAAAAAAGCAAAGAAAAACGAAAAGCGAGAAAAATGCAAAAAGTGTCATCGCCCCCTGCGGGCAGAGGGCACCTATTCTTCAGTGAGCCCCCTCCTCTCTTTTCACTGCGAACATCGCCAGACTGTCCTTCGCAGCATGACCTTTCAGTCATATTCATTCCATCATCATTCCTACATTCCTTAACCCATCTATGGATGCTTCGTGCTCATCAAACATTAATCCATCTCCACATAGCTCACTTTGGCTGTCGCTTTTGTCCTTTTTGTTGATCCGGAGCCAGCGGAGCAGCTCACTAGCTCAGTGCTCAGTTCCCCGGGGAAATTCACGTTTTGACACCTTCTATTTCTTTATTCTCTTTCCTCGCTGGCCGAATGTTTCTTTTTTTGTGAAAAACCCCCCACGTCATTCACTGCATATAACAATTCAACAAGATGAGAGATTAGTACTGTTTTCGAGATTACCCGGGGGATTTGTGAGAGATCTTGTGATGTCCTGAAAGAACAACATCCGGGAAAATCGAGAATTCTATTCGTTTATCCCCTTCATTTCGCTGATGCATTCTCAATTCACTATGTTGTGAGAGCAATTACTATTGTTGTCGGAAAGAGGAACTGAAAGTGGCTACTATTGTAAACAAATGCCATCCAATTTTCACCAAACCGTTGCTAATCAAAATAATGAGTTGCGTTTCTTGGCTCTTTTTGTGCTCTCAAAATTGTGATTCCGTGCCATTCGGCGAAGAAAAGACTTCTTCCATTTCTATTATTTCACTCCCGAATACCATTAAAAGTCTAGACGATATTCTCAGAATGCTCTCAGCCTCAGCATTTTCGAGTCTTCGCCCATTTCTGTTGTGCGACTCAATATTACCATCTCCGTTACCATAAAAGTGTCCTTCACTTCTCTGCCGCTCTTCTGGCCGAATGGTTCTTTATAGACTCACTAACGCTGCTCAAGCGTTTTCGCTCAAATTTCATAAACGCACATCGCTCCTCACGCTGAACAATGGACGGCAGCTAGATGGTTCTCTCTCTCTCTCTCGTCCACATGCTCGGATTGATTGTACGTGGTATCCTCGATATTAGTCGCGAACTCGCCCACCATCCGATGCTTGGTTTGTTGAAAGCCTCGGGGCGCTCGTCATCGGTTCCGCCCATTCCATGTTCTCTTCCAATCTTCGCGCTCGGCTCTCAATACTCTGATTCTGTCTCTCTTCGAATGCAGATTCATTAACTTTTCACGCGTACATCGCGTGATTCGAATACCCGAATAAAATCTCCCCTACGATTTCCGCGGGCAGCCGCCGCTTCCGAGAAGTTTCTTTTTTTGGACCAACTCTCTTCTCCTTCTTCTCCTTTCCTTCTTTCTTTTCTTTTCATTTTACACCCTCTCAATCGGTCCCCGGGGGTCCAATCGCATCCCGTGTCGGCTAAACACCCAAAGTTGAATGATCACTGTGCGGGCACACAATCAATCTTGGCGGGCCATTTTCGAAAGTAGTACTACGGTCAGTGTAAAAAACAAGAAGATCGACTAGGTAATCAACATATCTCCTGACCAACATTGCCCACTTGCATTCCAAATGAGGCGCATCTCTTCACTCCTCTTTCTCTCTTCTTCCTTATCTTCCCAACTTTTCCACGTTGGATTATTCATGAACATTCTCAAGAAGCCCGCCCTTCCGACTACCGTTTCTCCGCCCCCTTCTCCGATTCTCCGCTAATCATGTGCTCTCTTGCCGAGTCTACGTCTCGTGCTCTCTCGACGATTCTCTAAGTAGTCACGTCTAGAAAACGAAGATGAGTCGCGGTGTGTGCGAGAAACAGCGAAGTTCGTCGTTTGGCGACAGCTCCCAGCCTATGTTTGCGATGGCTCAGCATCACCAGAATCAGCAGGCGATTGCCGCCTCCTCACCCCGCAAGTTCAATATCACTGACGGCCTCCGATCGTTTCACAAAGCTTCCGCGTTCCTGCCCGGATTTGTTGTTGACAACTGTAACGGTAAGCAGTAGAGAGACACGGTAGCCGCTGTTTTTTGTACTTGGTCACATTCCTTGGAATTTCCCCGACGAGGACAATGTGTTTTCCTTCTAACTCCACCAGTACCCTACAATTCATTAACAAGAAAGCAGTTGTATGTCGGCGAAAACAAACAATTGATTTGGGGGGCGTCCGTGGGACGGCTAATTGACGTCGTCGTCGTCGCCGAAAAGCGACATTAGCTCTTCACACAAAGAGTGTCGGAAAAAAAAGAGAGAGAGAAAGACTCATACAAAGACATTTGCAGCACAACTCGACGACATTGGTTTTGAATTTGTTCAGCAATGCATCGACATTCTCGAGGAAAGTGGTATTCACGAGCAAGGAGTATACAGGAACTGCGGAGTGACGTCCAAGGTCCAGAAGCTGATGCAGTTGGGTCTTGATCGTAGAAAAGCGAGCGAGAAAGGCGGATTGAACCTTCGCGACGATGAATGGGAAACGAAAACGATTAGCAGTGCGGTGAAGACTTTCCTCAGGTGGGATTAACCAACTATCGAGGGCATCAGGAACTTTTCTCTTCCAGAAATCTACCTGAACCACTAATGACATTCGAACTGCATAATGTTTTCATAAACGCAGCGAAAATGGGCGACGCGACAATGCGTATCGACCACATACATTTTTATGTACACCAACTACCAGCTCAGCACCTTCGCATGTTAGAGATTGTTGTGCGGCATCTGAGACGCGTTGCTGATCTCTCCAACGAGAATTTGATGACTGTCAGCAATCTGGGCGTCTGCTTTGGACCCACTTTGCTCCGTCCGAAAGAAGAGACAGTCGCCGCTATCATGGACATAAAGTTTTGTAACGTGGTAGTCGAGGTGCTCATTTCGAACTATGAAAAGATTTTCAAAACCAAACCGAAATCGAGCTTCGGTTCCGCCGTTCCTCCCAAACCGGACCATCATCAGACAAATGATAACGGCCGTCCGCTAGCAACACGTTCGTTCGGGACGTCTGCTCCGTCTCCGATCACCCATCGTTCGCGATCTCCCAAGACGCCGGGAAGCGTTCAGAAGATTGTGAGGAATACTCAAATTCTGAATCCGCGCGGAATACAGAAACGAGATGCAATGTTCCCGAGCGAGATCGCGCGGTACGGAGCAGCATTCGACGTATCGGAAATCAGCGACTATCCCCCTGAAAAGTCACCTCTCACTTCGCCTATGACAGTTGCTCCATTGGCCAGTGGAAGCATTGAAGAGATCGATGAAGCAACAGGAAAAGAACGAAACAGCTCGGATTCACTCAACTCGCTTGGTTCCCTGGGTTCAGTTGGCGACGAATCGACGGCCACTGTCGTTGCGGCTCAGGATGTTATCGAAAAAGTCAAACGTATGCTCTTTCTCATCTATATTATTTTCCAATGCAATTCAATTTCAGCCAAGTACAGTGTATCGTACGCGTCAACCTACAACAGGATTCCAGCAGACTCGTGAGTGGCTCTTTTCTCGTTCCCGTTCCCTCCCCGCTTGTCCCCGTGCATGGTTGTGTTCTGCTCTGTCTGTCGTCGATTTCTCTGTTATCCGACCCTTCCTCCTCTCTTTCTATAGCCCGTTTCCACTTTCCTTTAGATCCAAACTGACCTCCTCCATCTCGTGCACCGCCGTCGATTCTACAGGTCTTGAGACATCATTTACCTCGATAACCAGACAGAACTACCTGCGCGGCACGCTCAACTCGTCACCGATGGGAACGACGTACAAGTACTTGAGGTATCTCTTCTTCGCTTGTTAATGCTCCCCGCACTTTGAAGCACTGCCTCCCAACATCTTTCTCTCTTTCTCTCTCTCTCTTCATCTTTCACTAGAACACACTATATCATGTGAACATAGATTGTCAAGTGGCATGAGAGCACATCACTATACTTTGTCAATTAGGAACATCACAATAGCACTCTGTGATCTCAGTGGGCTTCTTTTAGCCGCCGTGTCAAAACCTTATATGCGTGCACTCCCGACCATCATTCGGAATTGTCATTCGAACCTGGACAGATCATCACGAATGGTAAAAAACCTTTTAGACACTCCCCCTGCAATGACCATTTCAGTGTACGAATCGAACGAAGATGGCTGGCTTGTCGGCACTTTGAATGGAAAGACCGGACTGATTCCATCGAACTATGTGGAGCCGCTACCGTAATCCGCTTCTCTACAGTAACCCTCCAATTTTCTCTCATTGGCCAGTTCACTTTGTGATACTCCCTTCATTCTTCATTTTCCCACTCTCATTCTGGTTTCCCCCGATTCTAGACCAATTTCTCTTCCCAATTGCTGTGTCCGAATACGAGGTCCACTCTTCTCCAACTCTCTCCCCCTATTCTCATCGTTTTCCGAGATTATCCAGCTTAATTATTCTTTGTGAGCGATACTATGTATTTCTCGCAAACTTTCGACAGAGATACGAGTTCCCTTGATAGTATTTCTCGCCCCGCCCACCAGAAGACACTTCCTTCCCCCTCTGCCCTTCTCGAAGAAATTCCGAAAGGGAACGGTGTTCATATTTTATGATTTTCTGTATTAATTATTGGCTCCCTATCTTCCCTAGCTGCAATGTGTATAAGACAATGATTTCTAAATAGCAACGATTAAAACAACATGTGAACGCTGGGGGAGAAATAAAATAGTTATTTATTGGTCGATGATATAAGTGAAACGCATTGAAACTCTTTGAGAGTATGGAATGATATTTGAAGTTAGATTAGAAGTTAGGTATCTTCGAAATAGTTCGATATATTCGAAATATTAAAATTCAGAAATGAAATTCAGCTATAATCACGACGATTTCATCAAATCAAACTCTTCCTTTAGTTTCTTCATCACTTCTTTATGAGACAGCCCTTGCGCTGTGAATGTCCAGTAGTGTTCTTTCGAGTATTCCCTGTATTCCTCATCGTATTGACTAGTGAAGCTGCGCAGTTCCGTTGGTTTCGATTCGACGACTACAGCAGGATCGGCAGCCGGCCCTTTCGCTTTCGGATCCTCGATGCGGATTCGGGTGTTCGTCCGACGGCAGTGACGGTAGAGAATGAATCGACCGCGACATTTTCCGCACACTTTTCTGTGAGTGTCGAGGGATTTCGATTGGCGTTTGATACTGAAAATGCATTTTTTTTCTTGGATCCGATTCAAAGTAACTCACGTGACTCCGCAGTCATTTTCGCAAACATAGAAGAACTTGGCTTCGATTTCGTAGTTATGGCAGCGTTCTATGAATGGGAGAGAGCGGAAAACGGACGAACACCGTGCTCCCCATCGTTTCCATCCGGGGCCGTGGCCTTCTTTGTGCAGTTTGTCCACCACCCAAACAGCCGCGTGGCAAAGCTCGTGGATCAGTGTGTCTCTGAGACGTTCCGGTGTCGTGCACACGACTGGTGACATTTCGACGATGCTGTTACCATTGGAACGATTACGACATTGACCGGCCGATTTGCGGAGACGCGCATTCCAAGTAACCTCCAGTTTTTCAGATGGAATGTCTGAGAATATTCTCCGTATTAAAATGTCATGAAGACGCGTCAACAGTGATTCTCGAAGCTTCTTCTGTCGAAGAGCGTTCTCTTTGATGTAGATTTTCGCATCGTCATGGCTGAAAATATGAGGACATAGCTTACAGCATATTGCATACATGTTTTGAAGAAAACTCACATTGGACCAGGGAAACTATCTGAAAGCGATTGTAAGAACCACTCTTCGTCGTCCGAAGCCTTTTTCACTTTCTTCTTCGATGAACGCACTTCCACTTCGGGCGACGATTCTCGGTAATCTTCGTCGTCGTCGTTATCTTCTTCTTCTTCTTCAGAACTGTTTTCATCTTCACTCTCTTCGCTGACGTAGTCATCACTTACGACGAAATTCTTTCTGTCCGGCAGTTTTCTTTCAACTTTTGTCGGCTCCGATGGTTTCTCGCGCAACTTTTTTAAATCTGAGAAAAAATCTTCATTAATTTAAGACAATTTAAATAAATGACTCACACTCATCAAAAGCCTCATCGTCTTCGGAATCAGAAGAAATGACAATTTTTCTCGACCGTTCTTTTGGACGTTCCTTCGGTTGTTGCTCGGGACTCTCCTTTTTAACTTTTACTTCTTTGAGACAACCACCTGGTGGAGTGTTTTCTTTCTCGTCATCACCATCGGATAACGGTTCTAGCTTCTGTAAATTCACACAGGTTCTTCGAATACAATCAAGAATAACTCACCACTTCTTTTAACACTTTCTTTGGCTTCCGTGGTGGTTGTGGCGAATCCTCGAACATCTCGGGATACATTTTCCTGAGAAGTGCTCGATCGTCTTCTTTCTTCACACTTTGCAGCATTTGCTCGCCGGGCGTCATAGGAACGTCTTGATTGACCCCTGCAGTTTTCCTAGCCGGCGTCCGCACAACTGGCGAACTGACTGACAACATCGAGATGTTGTTCTCCAGATTTGACATATCCGCGTCATTTTCGGAGACTGTTTCGTTTTTCTGGATACAATCATAAAGACTTTCAGAAACATTTTTGAAAAACTTACAATTTCTCTAGACTTGCTATCGTTTAAAGACCTTCTGTTGCTGAAACTACTGCTCCACGCGGTTCTGAAATAAACGTATGCAATTTTTGAAGCATTTCAAATTCACTCACTCATATGAAGAAGCAGATACATTGCTATTATTGTGGAGTTCCCGGAAAGGTGTTGACATCGAGGAAAAAAAAAAGAAAAACTGAAATTGACGAATAGTATTGAAAGTTGCCGTTCCCGCCACTATTGGATATTGCGTATCAGACATCACAAATTACGCGCATCTTTTAAAACATTTTTGACATACTTATGCCTATATTTTAGCAGCATAATCAGTCAAAATAAATGTTCTCTATTGTAATTTAAAATTACATTAGGAAAAAATTCATTTAAATTCTGTAGATACGGGCTCCTTTCTGCAACGACATTTTTAGGGTGAGTTGCAAACGCGCTCCACCGAAGCAATCTCTGAGCGTTTTTCGAAAATGAGTTTGAGAGCAAAAAAGAACCGTAATCTTCAATGTTTTCTCGTTTTCCTAGTCGTTTGTTATAGCCATTATTTCAATCTGACAAATATACAAAATTCATTTTTACAAACACCAGGAATAGTCTCTATTTCATGGTACCTTGCGCTTGTTTAGGGGGTAATTTTATCACTTTACTTTCCCTCTTCAGTATTCTTTGCTTTCGATTGTTCGATTTCCTTTTTGGTTAATTAGTATTTGCAGAATCGATCTTCTCAACTATGGATTCGGATCTTTATGACGAATTCGGTAACTACATCGGTCCCGAACTGGACTCGGATGACGATGCCGCCGAGATAGACGACAATGTCGACGAGGATGAGCGTAGTGATGAAGACGAGGATGAGGACCAGGAAAGAATGGAGGAAGACGAAGCTGAAGAGATTCCACAGAATCAGGTGGTGCTTCACGAGGACAAGAAGTACTACGCTTCTGCTGTCGAAGTCTATGGAGAAGGAGTCGAGACGCTCGTGCAAGAAGAGGACGCACAACCGTTGACGGAGCCAATCGTTAAGCCCGTCTCGAAGAAGAAGTTCCAGGCCGCTGAGCATCGTCTTCCGGAAACGGTCTATAGAAAGGAGTACCTGGCTGATCTGATGGACTGTCCACACATCATGCGTAATGTTGCTATTGCTGGACATCTGCACCATGGAAAAACTACTTTCCTGGACTGTCTGATGGAGCAAACTCATCCGGAGTTTTATCGCGCTGAAGATGCGGATACACGCTACACGGATACTTTGTTCATCGAGCAACAGAGAGGATGTTCGATCAAAGCGCAACCGGTGAGCATTGTGGCTCAAGACAGTCGCAACAAGAGCTACCTGCTTAATGTGATCGATACTCCTGGACACGTCAACTTCTCCGATGAAATGACCGCTGCCTATCGTCTCGCTGACGGAGTAGTTGTGCTTGTTGATGCTCACGAAGGCGTGATGATGAACACGGAAAGAGCTCTTCGTCATGCCGTCCAGGAGCGGCTCTCAGTCACTCTTTGTATCGCGAAGATCGATCGTCTGTTGCTGGAACTCAAACTTCCTCCAGCCGATGCTTATTTCAAGCTTCGTTTGATCATCGATCAAGTCAACAACATTCTGAGCACCTTCGCCGAAGAGGACGTTCCAGTTCTCTCTCCACTCAACGGAAACGTAATTTTCTCGTCTGGACGGTACAATATCTGCTTCTCACTCCTCTCTTTCTCCAACATCTACGCCAAGCAACACGGTAAGTTTCAATTATTTATTCAAAAATAAAGTTCAATTTTCAGGAGACTCGTTCAATTCGAAGGAATTCGCTCGTCGTCTGTGGGGTGATATCTACTTTGAAAAGAAGACTCGCAAGTTCGTGAAGAAGGCACCATCTCACGATGCCCCTCGAACATTCATTCAATTCATCTTGGAGCCGATGTACAAAATCTTCTCGCAAGTCGTCGGTGACGTCGACACCTGTCTTCCGGATGTGATGGCCGAGTTGGGAATTCGTCTATCGAAGGAGGAACAGAAGATGAATGTTCGCCCACTGATTGCACTCATCTGCAAACGCTTCTTCGGAGATTTCAGCGCGTTCACAGATCTCGTTGTGCAGAACATCAAGTCCCCGTTGCATAACGCCAAGACAAAAGTCGAACAGACTTATTTGGGTCCAGCTGATTCACAGCTCGCCCTGGAGATGCATAAGTGTAACGCCGACGGACCGCTGATGGTTCACACGACCAAGAATTATCCAGTTGCCGACGCTACCCAGTTCCGTGTCTTCGGAAGAGTCATGAGTGGAACTTTGGAGGCTAACACAGATGTTCGAGTACTCGGAGAGAACTACAGCATTCAAGACGAGGAGGACTGCAGGAGAATGACCGTCGGACGACTCTTCGTCCACGTCGCCAGATATCAAATCGAAGTTTCTCGTGTGCCAGCCGGATGCTGGGTTCTCATTGAAGGCATCGACCAGCCAGTTGTGAAGACAGCGACGATTGCGGAATTGGAGTACGAGGAAGACGTCTACATCTTCAGGCCCCTCAAGTTCAACACCCGCAGTTGTGTAAAATTGGCAGTCGAGCCAATCAACCCGTCCGAATTACCAAAGATGTTGGATGGACTGCGTAAAGTGAACAAGTCGTATCCTCTGCTGACGACCAGAGTCGAAGAATCCGGAGAGCACGTTTTGCTGGGAACCGGTGAACTGTACATGGATTGTGTGATGCACGACATGCGGAAAGTGTTCTCTGAAATCGACATCAAGGTGGCTGATCCCGTAGTGACATTCAATGAAACTGTCATCGAAACGAGTACCCTCAAATGCTTTGCAGAAACTCCAAATAAAAAGTGAGAAACCTGAATCGCGAATCAAACAAAATAGATCATTTTAGGAACAAGATCACAATGATGGCAGAGCCGCTGGAGAAACAGTTGGACGAGGACATTGAGAACGAAGTTGTGCAGATTGGATGGAACCGTCGGCGACTCGGCGAGTTCTTCCAAACGAAGTACAACTGGGACTTGCTGGCAGCTCGTTCCATTTGGGCATTCGGACCAGATACAACTGGACCGAACATCCTTCTCGACGATACTCTCCCATCTGAAGTCGACAAGCATTTGTTGTCTACAGTTAGAGAATCGTTGGTACAAGGATTCCAGTGGGCTACCAGAGAAGGACCACTCTGTGAAGAACGTAGGGTTTATATAGCTGACACAACCTTCAATATTTTGTTTCAGCTATTCGCCAGGTGAAGTTCAAACTTCTCGACGCAACTATCGCCCAAGAGCCACTTTACCGTGGTGGAGGTCAAATGATTCCAACCGCTCGTCGATGCGCTTATTCCGCGTTCCTCATGGCTACTCCCCGCCTGATGGAGCCCTACTACACGGTGGAAGTCGTAGCGCCGGCAGATTGTGTTGCTGCGGTGTACACAGTTCTCGCCAAACGACGTGGTCACGTCACAACCGACGCTCCGATGCCTGGATCCCCCATGTACACTATCAGCGTACGTTTCTCTGAGTTATTGCATATTCCTCTCATTTTCTCTAATTTCAGGCCTACATTCCTGTAATGGACTCATTCGGATTTGAAACAGATCTCCGCATTCACACACAAGGACAAGCATTCTGCATGTCAGCCTTCCATCACTGGCAACTCGTGCCCGGAGATCCACTCGACAAGTCGATCATCATCAAGACGTTGGATGTGCAGCCGACTCCTCACCTCGCCCGCGAGTTCATGATCAAGACGAGACGGCGCAAGGGGCTTTCGGAGGACGTTTCTGTCAACAAGTTCTTTGACGATCCAATGCTTCTCGAGCTGGCCAAACAACAAGACTACACCGGATTCTAACTTATTTCAACTTTTATCAGAAATAATTATTACTGTTTTCTTCCCCCATCTTTAACCCGCGTTTTTATGTTGTCTCGTTGTAAAGTGGCGATCTCAAGTAAATTGAACATTTTCTCGATCGGTAAAATGCGTCGGGGGTTTCTTTTGCCGCAGTGAATCGGTGAATGATGAGGACATCGTTTGCAACCATGAGAAACCTTCTTCGGAAAGCATCCAAATGAATGCCAGGCAATTGTCAAAAACATAAGACACCTCCGATAACTAACTTTGCTACGATTCGCTCAAAAAAACGTCCTAAAATGAAATGGATTTTTGTTGTAAAGTGGCAATCAAATTGTCGAGTAAATGGGAAGAATATTTCTTGGTCTAGTTTTCATCACACAAAAATTTCATATTCATAAACGAGAAAGAGATGAGGGATGGGGTGGGAGAAGGGGTGACAACAAAATGTGAATATAAATATAAATAGAATTAGCAAGAGAAGAAGAAGAGATTGAGAAACAGATTGGAGTTGTAAAAGAAAACAGATGTGGTTTATTCGAATTCGATGGTAAAACGCTCGATTCCCCAGGAAGAGCGGTCACGGAAGATCTTGAACATTTGACGATGTCCCAGCAGTTTGGTCCATTCCGGCAGAGTGTTCTTCTCGGCGCGGTACTCGAAAATGAGTCTTCCGATCGTTTGGAGAGCAAGTCTAGAAACAATATTTACTCGTGACGTCTACAATTACAATATGGTAACTCACTTTTGAGTAGTGTTCTTGCTGACAAATGGTGCATGTAGGCGAGTTTCGATACTGTCAAGAAGCCCTTGAAGATGTTCCTCCTCGGCATCGTTGTCAATCAAGTCTAGGAGCCGACAGTAGTCCATGTAAACCATCCCGTTGGCTCCCCATTCCGGAATGAGCGTCTCGAACGGTCGAATCATCAGACATGCGTTTTTGAGAGTTTCGAAATCGCCAGCTACTACAGCTGTCGGTGCAATGTCTTCGACAAAGATACGACACATTTCCTGGCGATTCTTCGCTTGGACGGCGAGTTCGAAAAGTTGTGCAGAGTCATCGACGGACTTGGCGATGGAGTATTGAGCCTCTGCGATCCACTCTTGAGGGACATTGAACTCTTCCGAGATGACGTCGAACATGTCGTTGTCAGTGAACCGTGCGATTCTGTCGAGAAGCGATCGAACAGCCGTTGCTCTTCTAAAATTACTCGTTTGTTTTCAACTGCTCTGATTTTTCAAACTCACTCTTCATCGTCGTCAATGTGTTGCAAAACGAATACTGCGTACTTTGAGAGCTTCGAAGCTTCCAGTTGAGCAGAGAAACTGCGGTGAAGGCGTGTCTCAACAGTCTTTGACATGGTGCGGTATCCGACGCTGTAAAGAACGCTCCACACGTGCCACTGCAGGAAGTGATCGTGTGGGCTCTCTCCAGCAGCACAGTCGAGAACAACTTCGATCGAATGTCGTGCTTCACACGCCAGTTTGATGAGCTCCCCGTGCAAATCACCGCGATTGGATGCCGCACGACCAGCAGTCACGTCTTGCTGATACGACTCGTAGGCGTCCTCGAGACCAGTCCAGGTTCGGAGGAACCACACATGGAGGCCGAGAGCTTGTGTCCAATGGAGACCTTCGAGACAGTTGACGGCATGAGTTTGTCCCTCGTGATTCCACTCGAAATGGGAAACTCCCGACATCAACAAGTAGCATTTCAATGTCGACTTAGGCAGGAGATGCAATGCCTCGCACTTCTTCCAGTTCTCGATTTGGCTTTTGAAGCAATGAGTTGTGGTTTCGGGGCAGACGATGCTTGAATGCAGCATGGAAGCCAGTTGTGGCTGTCCGCTCTCGACTGCCACTTGGAACGCCTTTTCGACATCGCCAACGCACAATTGTCGCCAGACCGAAGATGCCGCGTCTTCTCGAATCGAGCCTCGAGCGTCTTGGGAGACTTTCCGTGCTTCCACTCTGAGCCATTCACCGATCTTCTCACCGCGTTCAAACGACCATCCGTCTTGACGTTCGAATGGGAACAGAGCCGAGCAAAGCTTCCACACTGAAGCATGTCCGTCGTATCCGCCTGATTGAGCGATATCAATGTATCTGTTGAGCATGATGGAATACGCGTCCGAGTAGGTGATGAAGTTAGACGTGAGAGATGAAGAGATCGATTCTGCTTGGGATGAAGGACCTTTGCGGCTCGACTCGGAGATGTGCACATTGACGTCAAGCATCGTGGTCAACGTCTCCTGTAATGACAGAATGAAAATTATTTTTCGGACAGAAACCTACCTCCGACACGTCCGAAGTTCTGTCCAATGTTCCGAACAGTATTTGATTGTTTTCCGGCTGTCCAGACCAAACAAGACATCCGTTCTCACTCCAGCCGACGGATGAGCTCCTTCCCATAACGACTCCGAGATCTATCAACTTGCTCTTTCCGTATCCAATCATTGTCTTTGTTGGGCTTCCACCATTAAACTGATGCACGGGTTCATGAATTTTCGGCATCACTCTCAGATCTTGAAGATTGCGAATGAATCGACTACTCTCGTATTCGAGATCGGCGAGCAACTCGAGTTTCGGCTTCTTTTCAGGCTGTTGCCCTTCTTCAATTTGCACGGATTCGTCTTCACCGAACTCTGTAGTCATGTTTGAAATGCGCTGATCCTCCCGTGCGTTGTCCATCGCTCCGCCTCCGAGCCCTGCCACGTTCTTCCGCCGCACAATCGGAACCGTGTCGGCAAGAGGCGCCGCGGCCGGAACTCGTTCGAGAAGCATCTGAAAAGTCTAGAAAACGTGTAGGCGTGGTTCTCATAAGTTGGTTTTTGTCTGCCAATACCATTCGTCGGCTCGAAACAAGTTTATTGCGTAAAAACCAATAAGAAAAACATAGTTAGACGGCATGTTTGTTTGAGCCTGCCCAGATGGTATTGGCAAGCAGTCAATGTGAACAGAAACAGTGAAAACAGGAAGAATAATAAAAACCGTGTTGTGGTGAGCGATCATAAATTAGTGTCATTTTTCAAAAACGGACCTCGCGAAGATGAACTTCCGGCGACTTGTAAATCTTCTTTCGCTGCACTTGATTGTTGACATCTCTGACAGAAGTGTTCAAATCAACCTGAAAGCAATAAACTAACTTTCAGCGTTGTGATATGACTGATTACCGCTGACAGAGGAGACGCAGGTGGTGGGCCTTGCTTCTGAAGTGGTGGGGCAACATCCATCGGCTCATCGTCGTCGGCGAGACCATACTTACTGAAGTGCTCAACGCGGAACACCCAGCTTCCAGTCTCCGCGCGGTAGTCCTTGAAAGCAGCTCCCATTCGAATGGTTTGTCTTTCGAGGTGCTCTCTCCATCCGATTTCGGCAAGCTTGACGACATCTCGAACTTCCTTCTTGCTCTTCTTGTCCGTGTACCATATTCTTTCCAACGTAACCTCGGCTGGTTTGTTCAACTCGGTGCCTTCAGCTGGCTTTTCTTCTTCGTTTGGATAAACAGTCACTTCGCGGTGACGGAAAACAACGATTTCGTCAAGCACGACGTCTTTCAACTCGACCTTGCCTGGCCAGAAAACACTTCCGTATGACGATCGTCCGATGGTAAGTCCATCTTCAAGAACAACGCGGCCGTTTCGGACCATATTCTTCATCTCAGTGACGGTTGGAAGCGAGAAGTAGTCGGACTTGCTGAGACGAACTCCTGCAGCGACATTCTCGAGAGCTGGAGGACCGTCAGTGGGAGTCGAAACGACTGAAGTGACCGAACTGGCAGCCGACACAGGTTCCAGACCTGTGTACTCATCGCAAGTTGTGTCAAGATTCAATGCCGGTGGATCCTTATTTCTGTCCTGATGACGCTGAACAACAGCTTGTACAGGATCAACTTGAGGAGTAGCTGCGACGACATCAGAGCGTCGTGGCGATTCTGCGATACGTGGCAGCGCATCCGGATCAACAGAACGCGAGTCTCTGTTGACAGATCCGACTCGCGAAGATTCGGCCAAAACAGAAAGATCGAGTTGTTTCAAATTGGATCTTCTGACCGACCCGCGCACGCCAAGGCGGTTCGATGAACCATTCAACGAAGCGTCGATCGCCGAGTCAATAGTTCTGAAAATAGTTCCGTGTAAACATTTTTTTTATATTCATTCTATGATTACCTGTTGACGGCGCTGGTGTCATGCAAACTTTGATTGGCCAGTGACGAATTGGGATTGAAGTTTCCATTGCGAAGTCCCCTTCCGAGAGTTGGCGGTGCTTCCTTTGAGGTGTAATTGAGATCTCTGGTAATATCAGCAGACCGACACGCTGCCGGCGACATATCACTCATAACTTTACTGATAGGAGGTACGATGAACGAAGACTCTTGACTGGGCGATGATACAGTTAAAGACCCCTTTTTGGCGGCCAAAAATCTGAGTTGTCGTTGTGTGCTGAGCGAAGAATCTTTAGCTTCGGCATCAGGGGTGTTGTTGTATTTCAGAAGCGGAGAGTCTCCATAAGGCGCATTCGTTAGCTGGGACTGCAGAGATTTCATGTTAGCTTGCATTTGGAGGACGTCGGCAGTCACTCCGATGACAGGAATAGGAGCAACTTGCTGCTGAACAACAACTTGTGGCTGTGCCACATTTCCGAATCCAGTGTTCAGAGGCTGCGCCGCCTGTGTGGTCGAACCGAAAAGACCTCCCGTGGTCGCTTGTGGCTGGGCTCCGAAAAGGCCTCCTCCAGTGGTTGTAGTAGTGGTGCTTCCGAAGAGACCTCCTGGCTTGGCAGCGTTGTTTCCAAACAACCCGCCACCGGTCGTATTTGTTTGTCCGAAGGTGTTTGTCGTAGTTGCTTGATTACCTCCGAAGTTGAACCCAGTACTTGTTGCAGGCTTCGCTCCGAACAGGGATCCTCCAGTGTTGGTATTCGCGTTGTTTCCGAATAACCCTCCTCCTGTATTAGTCGCAGCAGGCTGGCCGAAGGTGCTTGTCGTCTGAATAAAATCAATAGTGAAAGAAATTCAGTCATTGAAAGAAGCAAAGGAAACATACTGCTGCGCCGCCGCCAAAGTTGAATCCACCTTGCTGGGGTTGCTGCTGTTGAGTGTTCTGACCAAAAAGACCGCTTCCAGTGTTTGACGTGTTTCCTTAAGATATGATTCATTTCATTCGTTTCACAAACTAGAAATTACCGAAAAGTGATCCCGACTGTTGGTTCTGATTCTGTCCAAACATGGATCCTCCGGTATTGGCTTGCTGCTGGTTGCCTCCGAACAACGAGCTCCCAGTGTTTTGTCCGAATGTGGTACCTCCTGTAGTAGCTGATATCACGGTTATGCGAACTGTTACAAACATACTTACCCGAAGCGCCTCCGAATAATGAAGTACCAGCTGGTTTTGAACCAAAAAGTGAACTTCCAGTTGTAGCATTATTGTTAGAGTTTCCAAAAAGCGAAGATCCTGCTGACGTGTTCGCTCCTCCAAAAGTACTTCCAGTACCTCCGAACAAAGAAGATTTCTGCTGTGCGTTCGACCCGAAGAGACCACCGCCGGTGTTTTGTGTTGTGTTGGCTGCAGCATTTCCAAAGAGGCCGCCTCCGGTAGTCGTTGATGTGCCGGTACCGGGAGTCTTCCGATTCGCCATATAGTCTTCGACTCTCAGCTCTTCGATGCTTTTTGACTCGTACTTGCTCATAGCAGATATGCACATGTGCTTGGTGGAGATTGTTTGCGTTGTACCGTTTCTCATCATAGTGTCCGAGCTGATTGGCGGATCGAACTTTATCGTCGTACCCGTAACCGCAGATCCTGAAGCTGTTATGACTTTAGACAAATACCGACAATTCACGTTTACCTCCGAAAAGTCCACCTCCGGTTGAAGCGGCATTCGATCCAAAAAGACTCGACCCGGCATTAGTATTACTGGTGCTTGAACCGAACATTCCACTACCGGTATTAGTTGTTCCCGAAGCACCGCCGAATATAGTTCTGTTGTTTGCATTATTTTGTGCTCCGCCGAACAAGGAGGATGACTGATTTTGGGGTTGCTGTGAAGATCCTGAAGCTAAGAGAAATTAGAACTCTTCCCAATGAGAGAACTATACCGAAAAGGTTAGAACCAGTGTTTGTAGTTCCACCAAACAACGATCCAGCTGGTTTATTTTGATTAGAACCAAAGAGACTGGAAGTGTTCGCAGGCGTCGAAGATTGTCCGAAAAGGCCCTTGTTCTGATTATTTTGTCCGAAAAGTCCACTTCCGGTGTTGGATCCAAAACTGGATGAGCCGAATGATTTGTTTTGTCCAAACATCAGGCTGAAAACATTGTTTTGAAAATCGGTAAGTTGAATAATAGGAAGAAGAAATGCATGATTCGCCTTATTTACAATAAACTACAGATATGTTCGTTTGTTTCGGAGTAAAATCGATCTATTTATCTTCGCGGGGATGGCAAAAAATTTTGAAATAAATACGCGCGACACAGTGAAAAACTTTTCGCAAAGGTGTCAAAATTCGAATTCGAAACAAATCGAGGGGGAAACTGAAATTATCAGTGGAGCGCACTTGCATCGTCATGCAGCGCAGTGTCTACGTCTCGCGCATCGACACACTCTCTCGCTGCGCGAAACTTTGGACAGCTCGCTTCGTCTCCGTGCTTTCACGCAGTTCCGTGGTCTTCTTCCGGGTTTTTATTAGCACGAGTCACTCCGAAACGCTGTTGGTCTCCTTGTTTTCACTTCTTCGATCGACAAAAACAACAAACAACTATTGATTTTCATGCTTCCAGAGCCACGTGCAATGACATAGATCATCAACACATCAAATGGGTAATAACTTATTAACTGGTCGCTCGAACGCGATCGCCCCGATTATCAGCGCTGAAGATGCCAAAACTTATAGTGAGTGTTTTAGGGGATTTAGGTGATTAGTAGAGTGGTTAACTTGTAGTATCTGACGAGGAGTACCGAAGAATACGACAAGCATTCCAAAGGTTCAAGAACGGATGCATCAACTACGACGTAAGGGAAACGAGTGAAACAAAAATAGAACTGAACCTCTAAAATCGATTTCAGGAATTCTGCTATCACGTCCTAGGCGGTGCACAGATTCCCGATGAAAAGCGACGTCTTCTTTTCAATTTCTTCTCTCACGGAGCGGAGACAATCGCCTTTGACAACCTTCTCTCTTCGCTCGTCGGACTGTGTAAAGTAGAAGAAGTTCAGACAAGTGAGATTTCTTTTTGAATAAGCGAATAACCAATTCACATTCTCAGGATTTATCGAGGAATATCACGAGTTCGCTTCCTGGGGGCTGAGCCCACCGATGCTCACGATTCCTTTGAATGACTCATACATATCTTTCTACGAGGTCATGTCATATGTCACTCATTGTGAGTTGCCGATTATTTATCAGTTGCAACATATTGAATTGTAGTGTCTGTGAACGAAGTGATAGAATTGGAGAAGGTGTTCGCTACAATCAGTGACCGCGTCGTCTGCAAACTTACCGAAGAGAAATGGAAGCAGGCACTCGGCGGGTGCTTCCCAGCCAACTATGCAGATCGATTATTCGCAGTTTTTGATGAAAACAAAGATGGGCTGATAGACTTCCGAGAGATCGTCTGCACTCTGTCGGCGCTCTGCAGAGGACCCCTCCCCGGAAGAATCTCGCGTAAGATATTAATCTTAACTCGTGAATCATGAACTCCTTCTCACAGAACTGGCAAGAATTTGGGATGTAGATTGCGATAAGATGCTCTCAGATGAGGAGCTTGCCAGTATGTACGAGGATTTGGGAGTGCCTATTGAACACCAAACAGTGACCAAGTCAGGACAAGGCAAAGCAGCTCTCATAGACTTTGGAATATGGGCACAGGAAAATGAGAAATACGTCAGTGAGTACTACACGATGGCTCTTCAAATAGGACACATTTGTCTCGGACTACGACCGGAATCGAAAAAGTTGGAATTGGAGATAGTGAAGTAAGAGCAACCTTTGTGGATCTTATTCTACTTATCATGCACCTTCAGCGAATTCGAAGAGCGTGCTTCTCAACTTCCACTTTCTGAATGGAACATTGTGGCGGCGAGTTGGCACTCCGAGTTTCGAACTCTTCTCGAAGCGGATAAAAATCCGAATCCGATCGATAACTCCGGAATAAAAGGAACGCGCGAGGACAGCTGGACGAGCAAAGTGAGTGTCAATTAGAAAAAAATAACATGATGCCTTGTTTGAACAAATGCTGTCAAATTTTAAAATTAAAAAAAAACCGCTCGAACCCTCTTTCAAAAACAAGGAAGTTCAGGTTGCGTGCATATCTTCCGAGTCCGCTCGTCTCAAGCCGGACTTGCAACCCTCCGATTATATCCGAGTGCCCGTTCCATTGTGGCGAGCTTGGCTTCGATGGCACGGATGCGCTCTGACAGTCGACTCACAATTCACTCGCAAACACCTCGACGGGGAGTTTTTCGAGGACTCGAAACCGGGACTCGAGTTGTACCCACTGGAAATTCTGCTTCTCGGCCATGATCGGAAGAAGAGTCACGACGGCACAGAGACAACTCCTCGGTCTCTGACGCCGTGGGCGTGTGCACAAGTGTCTCGGAGTATGACCGTTGACGAACTGCTTGCCCTATGTAAGACAGAACTGAGACTCGGAGACGGAGACGCGCGGCTGTGGCAGGTGGTCAAAGAGAACGAAGAAGGCAATGTGCTGCTCGACGACGCAGCTCAGAATCTGCACCAGCTGTACACTGCACTCGGAAAAACCAAAAAGATAAACAAGATGAAGTTGCTGCTGGAAGTTCGAGAGCGAGGAACCGGAGTATGGCCTGAAGAGTTGAGAGCATCTCTTTCTGGAAAGCAAATCACCGCTGCTTCTACACTCTCTTCTGCTCAGCTGTCAGGTAACGTTAATCATGCGAACATTCGTTTCTGAGCTCTCCCAAAGAGTTTTCAGGACGTCCAGGAGCCGTTGGACTCGTTAACTACGGTAACTTCTGCTACCGTAACGCTGGTATCCAGTGCCTTGCGAGAGTGTCTCCGCTGACGCAGTATTTCCTCGAAGAAGATAATCTAGACGCAATCAAAAAATCAAATTCGAGAAGAAGAGACGCTGTGGAAACGACAGTCGAGTACGCGAAACTGTTGCGAGAGATGTGGGCGGCGAAGAAGAAGAACATTGCTCCGAACGATTTTAACGTAAGGAAACCTGATAACTTGGCAATAGTTCGTTAATTTCAGGATGCAATCCGTATGAACTCGGACATGTTCGAGTGCAGTGAACAACACGATTGCCAAGAGTTTGTGGCATTCCTCCTCGACCAACTGCACACTTCGATGTATGAGGCCAACAGGACGGAGCATCCAGAAAAAGACAAAGAGAATGTGAAAGAGAAGAACGAAGAGAAAGAGAAAGAGGAGACAGATGAAGAGAAAGCGAACCGATCCTGGAACGAGTATGAGCAACAGAACGATTCTCTTGTCACCCAACTATTCACTGGCCAACTTCGTTCCCGCCTGATCTGCCGCTCGTGTCAGGGAAGCTCGAGCGTCTTCGAACCGTTCACCTCTCTTTCTTTGCCGATCGGATTCGAAGATGTGGATTTGTATCAAGTTATCGGTAAGTTCCATTTGTAATCGACCCAGTTCACATTCTGATTTTCAGTTGTTCACCGAGATGGACGAATCCCTCGACGTTACGGATTCCGACTGTCTCGTGATTCGAAAATCGGAAACCTTCGAGAAGTAGTCTCAGCGTCCAGTGGCATTCCCATGTCACACATCACAATCCAGTGCATGTCGAGCAAGGGAACACTTATGAGCCGATCTCCAAGTCAACAGAACGGGCAGCTGCGAGATGAGCTTCCCCTGGGTTCTTTCCCTTCTGGAGCCAGACTCTATGCGCTGGAGCTGCCAGAAAGTTCTACACAAAACGGATGGAGAGTGGCGATGCACCGCAAACTACAGTACAATCACGAGCCCCACATACTTGGGTCTACCGCTGGTTTCATTGTTTCCCGCTTCGGACTTCCACTTATAGTCAGCGTGGACGGAGAAGTCATAGGAAAAAAATTGTACGACGACGTCATGTATCAGATGCATCGCTTCATGGAGCACTCTGTCAACTCATTCTCGAGCAGGGCTCACGATCCTTGCGAAGACGACGCTTCCGGATATCCGTTCACATTGTGTCTTGTCGATCAGAACTACGAATGGTGTGGACAGTGTCCAGCTCTCCGATTCTGCAGAGGTTGTCCAATACGGCCGGATGAGACACAAACGTTCATTCCGCCTGGCTGTCCAATCGCTGTTGACTGGCTGCCGATTGCGTTGTATCTGCGATACAATCACTCGCAAGAGCAAGCTTGTGAAGACGATCCGTCGGTCGCCGAGACGTGGTCTCGCCATTTTGCACCGTCGTCATTGGAGCACTGTATCGAAAAGTTCTCCTGCCCGGAGACTCTTGACGCTGCGATCCAATGTGACAGGTGCGAAAAGAAGACGATGCGAGACAAAGTGATGACTATTTGGAAGCTTCCAAAGTACTTGGTGAGTTTGGATATTCCAAAAATCCAGATATTATTTTCAATTTTCCCAAATTTTCAGATAATTCATTTGAAACGCTTCGAATTCCTTCGCGAACAGGGTCGCATGGGTAAATGTAAACGAACTGTCAACTTCCCGCTCAAACACTTCGATCCAGCGCCATTTGTCGACAAGCCAGATGGTAACACCTACGAATGCATTGCATTGGCTGTGAGTGAGAATTTCTTTGCACAGATGAACAATTCGCGACTTCAGAATCACTACGGACAACTCTCGTGTGGTCATTTCATCGCGTACGCGAAGAGTAACGAAGACAAGTGGCTGATGCTCAACGACTGTTCTGTCAGAGTATGTCCATGTTTAATGAGTTCCATCTCATCACAACTGTTTCAGGAAGTTTCCGAAGAAGAAGTCGACAAACAAGGTGCATATCTGCTGTTCTACGAGCGGAAAGAAGGGAAATAATCCTGATATCCTCACTGAACTCGAAATCCTTTTCTACTTTCATAAATAGCTCAAATTTTCTCAGCCATTCTAAGCAAAAACATGATTCTATTCTCTACAATATGGTTGTGACTGCTTTTTTTTTTGTAAATACGTATTTATTATAGCATCTAGTCGCACACATCCCGTGTGATGTATCCTTCCCATACGCCTTCTCTTCACTTTGTCACTTACCGGATGATTTATCAAACACTTGTCGACTTTTATTGGAATGTTGTTCCTTAATTTATTTGCATGGATGAAAAATTGAATATGTTTTATCAATATGTGCCATTTGTCAAAACATTTGCGTGTGGAACAGTTTTGTCTTCATTTCGAACTGATTGGATGCAACAAAAATGGTCAAGGAAAACGCATCGAATAAAAGTAAACTGGAGAGTACCGCCCATGAGCCGCCATCAAAAGCCGGCACCACTAAACGAGAAAAGTTTCCGGCGGTGGGACGGAAAACCGGAAAATGTGGAACGGAGCCGCAATTTCAGGTGTCGCCGGGAGTTATGAACAGGAGAATGATGAAGAACAAGCCGGTTTTGTTGAATGAGAAGGACGAGCGGCCGGGAATCGGGAAAGAGTTCGAACGGGGCAGATATCGATTGATGGTGATGGGATCGTTTCAGAAAGCCTGCAATTGCGAACAAATCGATATCTCAATCGATGGCGAAGACGCAGCCAATGTCGGAAACGATTCGGTCCGACATGAACAAGTCGTTGATGAGCAAGAAGAAGACGGAGATCATGGAGGCGGTCGACATGCAGAATCGGCTCGCGAAGAAGGTGGCGAGGAACTCGGAGCGGCGGAAGAAGGCGGCGCAGATGCAGGAGATGACTGCGCAGAATAAGACCGTCGAGCGGATTGATATCGTCGACTTCATCAATCGACACTACAATCAGTTGCGTGGAGGAGTGAGTTGGGAACCGGATTGCTCGGAAAGTTTTCGAAATTTCCTACTATTTTCGGAAACTGTTCCGATAAATATCTTTTTGCTGCTGTTCATTTCGAAGTTTACTTCATTAGAACTATGACTGAAATTTCGTATTTTCTCGAATAGAACGGCAGCCCAAACGACGACAGAAAATTTCCGAAATTCCCGACAAAGCGTGATTGGAGGGATCTTGTCTAACCCCTTCTGTCTCATTTCCAGGTGAGAAAGATCAAATACACGAAGGAAGAATACGACAATATCATCCACGAGGTGTCGATCATCTTCGCTTCCGAGAAGGCGCTCGTCGACATGGATCCCCCGTGCGTAGTCGTCGGAGACCTGCACGGACAGTTCAACGACCTCGTCAACATGTTCGTCCTGCTCGGTCGTCCGCCGGAGACCGTCTACGTGTTCACCGGAGACTACGTGGATCGGGGAATGATGAGTCTCGAGTGCATCATGTTGCTGTTCGCCTACAAGATTTGCTACCCAGAGAACATATTCCTCCTTCGCGGGAATCACGAAATCGCCAGAGTCAACAAGAAGTACGGATTCTACGAGGAGTGCATCAACACGATTCCCAAGCACGGAGAGGAGATTTGGGCGCTGTTTCAGGTGATTTCAGTGAGCGTTTTGGGCCTCGGAAACGGGCAAAATTACAGCGGTGCTTCAACAATTTGCCCATTTCCGCCCTCGTCGCCACGAAGATCATGTGCATGCACGGAGGCCTTTCGCCCTCTCTAATCACCCTTGATGTCAGTTTGCAACTGCCCTCCGTATCATTTCTCAATTACAGGACCTCCGGCAGCACAAGAAACCGATCCGCAATCCGTTCCGTGGAATAGTCAACGACATGCTGTGGGCTGACCCGGATCCATCGGTGTTCGAGTGGAAACTCAGCAATCGCGGCTCCGGGTTCGTCTTCGGAACCAACGTCATCGACGACGTGTGCGCCCGTCTCGGCATCGAACTCATCATCCGCGCCCATCAAATGTGCTTCGACGGCTACTGGGTCGTCAGCGGAAAGAAGCTCATCACTATCTTCTCGGCGCCCATGTACTGCAATCTGTACAAGAACGCCGGATGCGTTCTCAAGATTGACGAGAATTTACGCATTCAGATGGTCGCCTTCGTGCCCGAATCGGTGAGAATCTTTTAGGAGATGATCCTTTGAGATTCCATTTTCAGCCGAACATTGAGAAGATCATCCAGCACTCGAACAGGGTATGGGAGCCGACGCTGGACAACCTCGACTGATTCCTTACAAGCCAATAAATTCTTTCGAAAATCCATCACTTCCCGTGAACTTTGTAATTGATTAGAGGCCCCCCTCGTTTCCGTGTTTGACATGTCCCCCGAGATAACCATCAATTGTGGCCGACACGTTGTTTTAGGTGTTCTCTAGAGTCCGTCGCGGAAGACAGTTGTCAGATGGGCTGTCAAGATATCGAATTGAGAAGGTGCTGATCGCCGGGTGCTGACTGATCGATTGGCCCATCACGGCGACGATGGAAAACGAAGAAATGGTCTGTTGGATCGGAAGTGTTGGATCGGAAGCGCTTCGTTGCCGACAAAGGAGAGCAAGGGGTTATCCAAACAGCCGTGATCCCCTCATGTCTCATGTCACTCGTGTGTCCTTCTCGCGCCCATAACAGTCGACTACAATTGTTGATGGGAACAGGAAGTCGTTGGCAACATGTCTGCCAACTCATAAACGGCGGAAACGAAACGGAAGTGCTTGATGATTGATGGAGACGAGTGTAATGGGAGAGACTCTGAACACGTGGCAGTGTTTTGTTTCACAAGTTCATCATTTCTTCGTCAATATTGTCTCGCAAAAGAAAGGCGCAATTAGAAGACGTGACAGGCGGAAACGGAGAGGATGATCTGGTAATTGGAGGGGAATCGACGGGATGACGGTTGGAGGTTAGACACGGCCACGATCCATTACACACCCACCCCATTCCTCATCTTTCTCCCCCCGTGTGCATCACCACCTAATTAGCCGATGCTTTTTCTCCCGTTAAGGAGAAAGAGAGAGAGATTAGTGCTCTGTGAGACTGATTGAGCAGGGTAAACAGCGGCGAATAACACGTGTTTGTAAGGGTACTTACTCGGATAACAGTTGTTTGAGGGGCACAAACACTACGATACGGGGACGGGTGCAGCAGCAGCAGAGTGGTAGTAGCCGAACAGTGGGAGACGGCGTTCAGATTAGGAGGAGGTGATATGGTTGAGAACCGGCACGGTCTGGTGGAAATGAAACAAGACGGGAGGTCTCAGGAGGGGGGTCTTCGTTGTAAACATCCTCCACTTCGCATGTCTTTGACGTCGGGGAAACCCCTTGTTCCCCTTATGAACTTATGACATTTCTTAGTAATATAACCGAATTCATCCGGAAATTCAACAAATTTCGACAGCGGAAAAAACCGTTCGTGGCAAGATACTTCCCGGAAATCGGCACTATCGGGTGCCATCGAAATGGAGGAGAGCTCTGTCGGAGAATCCTAATATCGCGAGATTTATAAGAGATATCAAAAAGTTGTCAACTACAAACTTGTAGATCAAAACTAGGACTAAAAGTTTGTGGTTGGCAACTTTTTGATATCTCTTATCAATCTGGAGATATAATGATCCTCCGGCAGAGCTCTCCTAGTTGCGGGGGCCATTTCGATAGTCGATTATTCTTGTTCAGAATACAAACGCCCTCTTGGTCATTGAGATACCATACTTATAACGTTTACGAGTCACCCCCCACCACGATTATTACCTTCTCATAATCGTTTCTCGAGGTCGAAAACGCCGAAGAGGGGGAACACCCGCCGATTCGTCATTTTGTTAGCTTTCCGGTGGGTGGATGTTATCACTTCTTATTCTTTTGCTCGCGGAGCACAAACAATCCGTTGAACAGTTGGGTGGGGGTTCCAGTGACGATGATTCGGGGTGGCAATCGGTCGAAACGGATGCTGTACAGTACGCTGTCGCCGCCGCGGCGCCGAATTAGGGCCGTCGTGTCGCGATGGAGAACGAACTGAAAGAGAAAACGAAAAAAAAAACACACACCGTTGGTCAGTTGTTGGATATCAATCTTTATCACTATAGATGGGAGGAATCGAAAAGAAAGGGATAGAGAGAGAGAGATGGAGAAATGAGAAACGGAAGAGATGCGACCAGACTGAAATGAAGGAGACAACTAGAGTGAACGAGGGGAAAGGGAAATGCCCGTTTCTGGAAGACTTTTCGAGATTTAGAGATCAATTGAAGAGAGAGAGAGAGAGAGAGAGAGAGAGAGAGAGAGAAAGGGTAAGGGAGAAGGATTTAGGAGGGTCTGCTGAGCAATGCGAGCACATCGAAGCCGCCCTTCTTCTTGGGCGCGCTCTCGGCGGGGCTGCCCGACGCCTCCATGATGGTTTCGCGGCACTTTGAAAGGAATTCCAAATTGAAAACCATCTGGGCGAGAAGTTGCGGCGGAAGGTTCGGAAGCTCCCCATTCGACAGATCCAGTGGCTGCTTCTCGTTCGGCGCGGCCCTCTTCCGCGGCGGCTCCTCGTCCTCGGAGCCCGACGGAGCCGGCGAATGCGTCGGCTGCTCACCGGACGCCCGCGTCAACACCCTCTTCTTCTCTCGCTTCCCGGCGCCTTCGTCGCGGAACCCCTTGGCAAACGGGTTGTGGTCGATCTTCATTTGTGTCACCTGAACAGCAAAAAAGGCGATTAGAACACGCGAATTATCTCTTTTCGTCGCTACCTTTTCGTTTTGATAAGCGGTGACAGCGATGAATTGGGTCTCCTTGAAGATGAACGTTTTGAATTTGGCAAAGTGAAGTTGCGACAGATCGCTGCAACGGACAACGTGCAGACGCGGTTGGTACTTGTGCATCGAGTTGAGAATCATCTGAAACACGCGGATGAGAGGGCGGTTGGCGGAGGAAGTGTGAGATGGAGATGATAGAGTGATAGGGTTATCAGTAATAAAAGTCAGAGTGATCAGATACATCGATGCGATTAACTTTGGAACCTATAATCTGGTGCCATCGAAATGGCCCCGCAACCGAGGAAAGCTCTGCCGGCGAAGCATTATATCTCGAGGTTGACAAGAGATATCAAAACATTGTCAACTGCAAACTTGTAGATCACAACCGGGACTACAAGTTTGCTGTTGACAACTTTTCGAAATCTCTTATCAATCTCGAGATGTAATGATTCTCCGGCAGAGCTCTCCGAGGTCATTTCGATGGCATCCGGAAGTGCGACGTCGATGGTGTTCCGGACTATCAATAGAACTCTAAACATGAGTCAAATGCTCCCAGCAAATTCTTCAAAAGTCCAAAAGCACGTCGTCTTCTCCGGCCTTCTCCCATTTCGGCCCCACATTCTCAATTCCACGGCGCTTTCGAAATGTGACCACTTCTCCGATTCGCTCCCCTTTCGTCCTATTGTTCAGTGTGTTTTTGCGGCGGAATATGAAATCCGTTTGATTCGTTAAACGTTTTCACCGACGAAAAAACGGGAGTCAAGTCACCAAATCCTACGGTAAGTACACTACTCCAACTGGATTACACACATAAAACAACGGCACTCACATGTCCCGGCCGGCGCTCCGTAGCGTTGTTCGTCAGTTTCAGCTTGTGGAAGTTGGCGCCTTTGGCCATCCAGTGCTCGCCGGTGGCTGGCGAGTCGGGGTGGTAGTAGGGGACTTTGGGATAGTCGCCGTCTCCTGTTCCGGCCACTGTCCACCGACTGTTGTTGAATTTGTAGCGACCGTGGTCAGTGGGTATCAGATCCATCAGGATCATGTACTTGCTCTTCTTGTCCAAACCGCTCAATTTCACGCGGAACGAGGGGAACATTCGTCTGAAAGAGGGACACAGTTGAAGGGGAAACTATAGTTCGTCTTACCTTCCGTTCTTCGTGATAATCATCTCAGTGCCGCACTCGGAGAACTTTTTCCACAGCTTCTGATCGGCCAGCTCAACGTGAACGTCTTCGGTGACTTGATCGTCTTCCGAAGCGGGCGCAATCTCTCGGAACGTCTCCGGAAACATGGGGAACATTGGCAGGAAGGACCGGACACCGAACGGATTGAGGGCCATCTCGAGGGAGAGAGAGAGCTTCGCGACGGTCTCGTGTGTCAAGTGAAAGAAGTCGCGCCGTAGTCGTCCGATTTGCCGCGTCGTCTCGACGGCGGCTCGGCCCCGCCCATCCACCGTCCAGCCATTGGAAGCGTAGAGATGGGCGGCGCCTCCGTCGTCTGCGTCCGTGCGTGTCGTGTTTTTTCTTCTCTCGAGTTACTACTTAATCGTCTCACGCACCTTATTCAAATACTGTCCTGGAGGTTACGTGGCACCCGTGAACGTCATCTTCGTTCGGCTCCCGTTGTTTTCCTCTCGCATAAGTAATAATAATAATAGTAGTAATAATAATTCTGAAACTCGGGAACACATAAAAAGTGTTTTCGACTGAATTCGTAATCTTTTGTCTCCCCATCCACACACTTTTTATGAGTCACAGCGCGTAATGAAAAGCGACCGCAAACCTTCGGTGGAACGGAAGTGCCACCGGCAATGGTCACTGGTTCCGTTGTTCACACTTGTCACTCGCCAGAAGCAGTGGTGTTCTCCCACGATCGTAATCTTCTCAGATGGAGAGATAGCGACGAGAGAAAGAACAACAGTACAAGTGGTTATCTGATTGTGCAAATGACCAACAATAACTGCGAGAACACCCGAGAATGACTACTAGAGACCGGAGTTTCGTGTCGAGACCTCTGTTGGCAAGAACCGAAAGAGCACTTTGTTCTTAAAAGAGTTCTCGTGTGTTAAAAGTTCCCTGTCGTCGACTTTCGCTCAGATTTTCCATAAATCGCTGCTTACTTTCACCCGAAATGACAATTTCGACGAGAAAATGTTTTTTTGCCGGCCGCCAGTGGTCTCGCAACGAACGAGGCACAGCTCTAAACGACTGTTACAGTACACTTCAATTAGTTTTTATAATAATCCGGTATTCGGCCGATGTTCATTCGGATTTTTTGATAAAACAATCTAAGAATGATAAAGGAATGGGTTTACACAAAGAAAAACACCCGGAAAAACGGCTGAATTTGAATTTTCCTGGACAGTTTGAATCTTTTCTACAGTAATTCGCGCAAAAAGTTCAAAAATTGTTGTCTGCGTCTCTGAAATTTACGCTGTGTCTCGTTCTTTCGTTGCGGGACCTTCGCCGACACCGCGACTGCGGAGTTCACGTTCACGGCGAACTCATAATATTTTTTGAAATCATTCGGAATACGGTAAACTGCGATAATTTGGAGAGTCTTGACGGACTTTGAACGCCACCGGGTCAGCCCAGAATGCGCCATTAGCGCTTATTACAGAAGCTTAGTTTCGATGATAGTTAGGCGGGAGTTCAAATTTCTCAAGAAAACGACGTCTACAGTAGCCCTGGATTCGTTAAGAGGGGACTCTGAGAAGTCTTAACAATGTTGTGAGCGAGACTCTCTCGTGACTAGTCAATTTGGCATCTCTCTTGAGAAATCCCATTTGGCCATTCATTCACCACTGACACCAACTTTGTTTGCCACGTAATCATTGCGTCACCGGTTACAGTATACCTCGGTGGCCCCCCGGACGATTACCCTCATTCGCCACCTCGAGAGCTCTTGCGCAACGCCCGTCTGCAACCCGATCCACGTGCCAACTGACCGGAGGGAGTGGCTGGTTGGCAGAAGAAGATTATCTTTTTATAGCCCCCACTGCCTGGCCACTGTTTGTACACATTACCCAGTTGCGTAATGAGCATAAATATAGGCGAGAGAGAGAGACAGTGAAAACAGTGGTGAACTTTGCGTCCATTGTGCCCCCAATTAACCACTTCTCCATGATTAGTGGAGCCGGCGCAACATGTGCCGAGTTCTCGAATGTCCCCCTCCGGCTCATTGTAATGAGCACAAATGGTAAGACAGAAGGGGGACGAGCGAACCGGTGATTAGGTGGATAAGTGAGTTTGTAACCGGAGACGCACCTCAATTTGTTCTCATCAAATACGCACCCGGGGGGTCAATACACGAGATCTGGATTGTTTTGTGTCTTCTGATTGTCAAGAGCAACACTTTCAACGGAAGCACTCGAAGAGTACAAAGGTACGCCGGGTGTTTTACAACGGTTTGCAAGCGGTGATCATAAGATGATAAGTGATAAGAGAGAGAGAGAGGGGGAACAACCGATTCAGGAGAGAGAGAGAAAACCGAATAAAAAGTGTAGAGAAGAGAAGCGGAGGTGTCGAAACACATCTTCAAACAAAAGATGATTGATCACACATTCCTGACCCTTTTTTGCGGTGCTGTCTGGCTTATCAACGACGGATCAGTAGTTCCTGTTGTGGAGGGGGGTCTGGAGATGGTCGGAAGTCTTCAAAGAAACCCCTCGAAGCACAAAAAGTTTCCAATAAACTCAATTTTACGGTTCCCCCCCCCCACCGCCGCAAAGGAACCGCCCGTTTTTCATTTCGATTGTATCTCGAGAGAAACCGGACGAAGAAGATTGAAAAATATGTGTGTTTATTCGACAAATTGAGAATTTCCAAATAAAATAGAGTCCTAAATACCCGGGCGAAAATGGCACAAATGTTGTGCAGACAAAAGATAAATGCGTTTGTCGTCACCAGCAATAGTAGATTTCACTGCAGTCGACGTCCATTTCGGGGATCACAGTCATGAGTCGACGCTCGAGTTCCGTGTGCGCTCGTTGCTGGAAATGACACGTGGATACACAGGGAAATCGGGGGGAGGACGTCGAAATAGGAGAACGACAGCGAACCGGGAATCAGGAAAGTGGTTAGTTAAAAAAGTGGAAAGTCGGCGTTGTTTCCCGGTTCGGTGCAGTTTTCTCAAATCTCAGGTAATTTTCGGCACGATTGCCGGCAAAATGAGCGGAGCTTGCTCAGAAATCGGAGAAATTTGCAACTGGTTCCCTTTTCCCAGTTTTCTATGAGATTGCCGGCATTCTTCGGACAAATTTGCCGCAGTACGCGGCAATCGTGCCGCTTTTTGCCGGCATCCGTGCCGAAAATTACCTGAGTATTTAAGTTGTATCAAAATTAACGGATGTGGCGAGATGGCCTCAAAGCGGCGCTTACTGGTCTCGTCACGGAGAAAACATATTACTGGAGCATTTTTTGCACGTTTTAGAACCTCAGTTTTCGGAAGTTTTAATTTAAAAAATTGGATTCAAATTTCAGATAACAAATCGGTGAAAAACGTGCACAAAATGATAAAATGCGAAACAATAAATACACATTTTACAGTAATTTGTTTTTTTTTTTCGTGGCGAGACCAACGAGTGCCGCTTAGAGGCCATCTCGCCACATCTGAATGATTTTGATAATAATAGCAAAAATGGAGGAGTGTACTGTATCTGTGAACACTACGACGCAAAAGTGCACTGAAATTTTAATTGTTATTTAGATACTCAACTGGAAATTCCTCTCAAAAGTGCATAAATATAAATTTCTTTTGATCACAGTGTCACTTTGAGCATCTCGAAAGGAACGTACCTGCAAGAAAGTGAGGCCATGGAGAGTACACTGTCCGGCGACTTCGAGTTTTCGAATGAACGGCACCGGCTTCTTCTTCTTCACCACCTTCTTCACAATCTTCTTCTTCGGCTTCGGAACGACGCCTTCTTCCGTGACGACTTCTGTCTCCTTCTTCTTCTTGACGACCTTCTTCTTTTTCGCCGGCGGAACTCCGTCGACTTGAGTGCTTTGCGAAGCGGTCATTTGGAGACTTCGGACGAGATTGTCGACGGTTTCGATGGAGCACGAGGAGATTCGGAAGGTGTCCAGTGGGTTGTAGGAGACGGCCGTCGATCCGTCCGTGAACAGGGACCAGTCTCTGCAACCGGTTGCTCTCAGTTGAGGTCTCGAACGCCTCCACTCACCGCATTGTGATGTTCTTCGCCTGGATGTTCTGCTCCCTCATCACCGCGTACAACTGATCCAATCGGAGTTGCGGCTGATCGAAATCAGTGCAAATCAGTTTGATCTTGTAGAGAGGCAGTGAGGGAAGGACGCTGAGTTGGTTCAGAATGTGGACCGCCTTCTCGGCGTGAAGTTCCAGATTGATGTTGGATTTCGGGTAGCGGAGGATGAAACTTTTGACGATCTCTCCGACGTTTCGATAGAATCGCGGGTTGACGTGGACTTGGAGGGTCAGTTGATTGAGTTCCTGAATGATAGGGATGATAAGGGAAAGGAGAGGGAACGGGGACTGACGCTGAACAGAGTTCCCTCAATGGAGAGGAATCTCTGAGTGACGTCGTCGTCGGGATGGATCATCAGAAGCCACAGGTCTTCGACGTTCGAGAAGTATCGACGGCCGGAATCCTTTGCTACGTGGATCTGATCGATTCCGGCCAGGAAATTGATGTCAGTCGTCATTTTCATGATCGAGAGCCGGCTGCGACGGAACACACCGGCGAGGAAGTCGTGCGAATCGGAGGGACAACTGATCGAGAGTCGCCGGAAAGGCACGCATTGATGGGCCTGCGGGAAGGAGGATCCTAGCTGAAAACACGGAATAGAGGAGGGAAGGGGACCGCGAGAACCGACTCTTTCGATGGAAACCTCTTGGATCTCCTTGCGGAATTTGAGGTTGATGATGTTCATCCACCGCTTGCACACCCTCTCCATCTTGCAAAGCACCGGGTAGTCGTAGTCGGCGAATATCTTGCGAAGCACCAGATCCGGCATGTTCGGGATCACTTTTCGGTTGCCACACGTATACATTTCGTTTCGGATCGAAGGATACGTGGGGGGAGAAGTCGCTGAAAGAGAGAACGAATGAGGCGAGTTCGGGGCGTTTTCCCGTATCAATGATCAGCGAAGGAGGAGGAGCGGGAGGGTAATTCATTCACAAGTATCTTTTGCACCGAACAAACAGAGACAATGTACAAATCAGTGAGAGTTTGTTCAGTGGATCCGAGGAGGAGGAAGGTGATCAAGAGACCATGCGACGGCGGCACAAAATACAAGATTGACTTTGAAAAAACGCAGCAAAAATGAGCACGATCTGTGTTTGTAAAGATGATTGCAAGACGACAGATCCCGTCGAGACTGATATCTGATAAGAACTCCGTAGCCTCGGAGCTCGCGGAGCAGTGCTGTGAGTGAATTGGGAAGTCATAACGCCTCTCAAGCTTCCTTTGCGCATGCGCGCCGTTCGCCCGCCCCACCCAAATGCCACGTCACTTTCGATAAGCGCTCTGTTTGCCGAAACCGCTCTCATTCCGCCTCCACTTTTTGCCACGTCACATTTATGAAGGAAACCGCTGTGGAATGAGGAAAGCTCAGGATAACGGGAAAATCCTAGGACTTGTTTCTTTTTTCGGTTAGCTGATCGCCTGACATGATAAGATTGAGGGGGGAATGGACGGAACTGTTCAGCGGATAAGACATAACCCTACGGATTCCAAATGGTTCTTTGCGAGAGCCCATCGTGTGCTTTGGACACCGAGTCCTCCCCCAAAAGAGGGTGATTCTTGTCTGAAAAGTGCGAGCAAACACGGCGCTCTGTGTTGTACAAGACTGTCCGAATAAGCGCGTCGTTGCTTCTCGCTCTCCACTCAAAAGTCGCAAATTCTGCAAACACCGAGACGAGGATCGGACACGAAACAACGAAAGAATCGAATGGGAAGTAGTGGTAGATCACAAAGACAGCATCTCTCGGAAAGTTCCAGGACGGCGACGGTTATAAATAGTGAAAGATATATCGAGTAGGAAACGAGGAGGGGAGGTTATCATTGAGACAAGTCAACAGAGTCATCGTTTGGAAAAGAGACGAGTGGGGAGAAAAAAGAGAGAGAAAAAAGAGATTTGCTGACGGGAGAGAAGGGAGAGAGAGAGTGGAGGGATCGGAGAGACGCAGAGGTGCTCAAAGACAAAGACACAGAGATCCGATTGGGGGAGGACGGACTGGAAGGAGAGGAGGCGAATTGAAATCGCGAGAAAAAGAAGACGGAAATTGAAATATCGCAACGAAGTGAGCAGAGAAGCGACCGTGGCAGCGGTTTCCAATGCACAACACAAAGTTCGAGATGGCAATCGAGGCGGCTGCGAGAGTCGGTCGGACTGCTCTCTGACCTGAGTGGGAGGGAAACAACTCGCAAAGTTCTCTTCATTCATTATTCAAAAGAGCAAACAAGCGTCACGTTCGTATCTGACTCTTGGCCTTTTCCATTATCTCCTTGCGGATCTTCGGGTATTCGGGATTCAGTTCGAGCACCTTCTGACACGTCTCGATGCACGCGAACAGCTTCTTCGCCTTCAGATAGGTGAACGCCAGTTTGTATCCGAACGCCGGATTCCGCTCCTTCGTCGCGATGAACGCCTTCTCGTACATCTTGTACGCCTCCACGTACTTCTGCTCCTTCTCCCTCATCAAGCCGTACAAACTGAACGCCTTCAGGTTGTTGCAGTTGTACTTGAGCACCGTCTCGAGAAAGTTCACCGCCTGGTCGTTCTTGTTCTGATTGATGTAGGTCTCCGCCAACAGCAGCCAGCACTTCTCCAGATAGTCCGCATCGTCCAGACTCCAAATTCTTCCGTTCACCGTCTTCAACGCCGTCTTCGCCTTCTGCGTTTGTTTCAGAAGGTTATAGGCCCTGGCCATCCCGTAGACAGCGCCCACGTTGCGGACGGAGCCGTCTTTGGCGAACGCCAACTCCTGGAACTTGTTCAACGCCGACTGGATGTCCGATTTGTCGGTGGTGTGCATCTTGATGAAGTTCTCGACGAGGAAGAACTTTTCGTCCTTTTGTTTGTAGCTCAACATCTTCAGAAACCCCTCAGCCGACGTTCTCTGATCAGTCGCCTGGTCGACCACCCTGCAAGAATACTCGAGAAGTCACAAAAGAAACCCCCCGATCGAAATGATTACGTTCGATCCGGATTCTCCACACTGTTCTCATCAATTAGCATTTCGTTATCAGGGTGAAGGCATATTTCGATGACGTTGAAAATCGCCTTCTCTGTCCAATTCCGGTGCTTTTTCACTCGACAAAACGATTTGACGGCCGAGTTTTGATCTCCCGAGTACCAGTCGAAGAGCCCTCGACAGTAGTTGTATCCGTCCTCTTTCTTCACCAGGGGATTCGTTTCCAGCGCTTTGCTGAAAACAGAAACAGTTCCGGAAGCAGAATGGCTCAACGAACTCGAGCAATCTCTCCGCAATGTCGGGTTCTCCACTCCGACAGTACAGCTCGATGACTCTGTTCAACGCGTGCCAGTGTTCTGAAACAATCCTCCAGAAGAGGTCGTTCTCTTCTGAGAGACTCACGAGGATTCGCATTCAGAAGAGTCATGTAGCTGGTCGAAGCGTGCTGTGCCTCGTTCTTAATGTAGTAGTAATCCGCGAGAATCTGCAAACAGCGATCGTTCATTTCCGAACATCTCTCTCTCTCTCCATTACCAAATTCGCCTCATCGTTATGCGGATCGATCTGGAGGACAATGTTGCACGGGTTGTGCACCAGCGTCCACTTTGCCTCCTCCTTGTAAATCTTGGCCATGAGCAGGTTCGCCTTGAGATCCGTCTCGTAGTACTGTATCGCTTTCTTGCACATCTCGATCGCCGCCAGATAGTCTTTCCGTCGGTAGAGCAACTCCGCCTGGAGGTTGCATATTCGAGCGCTCTCTTTCTTCAGCGCCACACTGTTCGCCTTCTCCGAAATTCGACTGTGCAGATTTCTTGCTCTGGAAAGCTGTCATTGAGTGTGCTCGCGGAGCCAAACTCACTTCTCAAAGTCCTTCAACGCCTCCGCAGTGCTCTCTGTCATTTCGTGGCATTCGGCGAGCAGCAACAGGAACTGAACGTGCGTCTGAATGGTCTCCGTGTCGATCGGCTCGGGCTCTCTCTCCAACGGAGCACGCAACACCTTCTCGCACTTCTCAAAGTTTCCGAGCTTCAGAAGCAGATTGGCCAACTTCAAACGCATGTTTTTGTCCTTGTAAATGTTCATAGAGGACTCGTAGAAGTTGACCGCCTTTGAGTACAGGTGAGCCATCACATACGCCTCGCCGATCTTCTCCGCCAGTTGAACATCTTTCGATTGCATCTTCAGCGCCTGCTCGTAGAAGTTGATGGCGTCCTCCGGCTCCTGGACCTTCATGAAGGCGTCGCCGAGAAGAGAATACGAGCCAGGAGTCGCCTCGACCTTCAAAAGTTCTCGGTAGCACGCGGCGAACATGCGTTTGTCCTTCTTCTCTTCCAGGTAGATCTCGGCCATTTTGATGCGCGACAGATGGAAGTTCGACTGGCCCGGCTGGATCTTCTTCAGCGTCGCGAGGGCTCTCTCCACGTGTCCCTTGCTCAAGTGCAGCTGTGCCTGGGCAATCACCAACTGATCCTGCTCCGGTTGACCCGCCCACTCGGTCATCGCGTCGAGCATCGTCTTCTCGGCGTCTTGCTGTAGGAACACTCTCTGTCTCTTCTCCCACTCATTCTCATTCTAACTCACCAATCTGTTCGTCTGCTGCAGTGTGTCTATCAACTCCAACTGCACCGATATCTTATGAGTGTCCGCCGACTCTTTCGGCAGAAATAGATTGTTCGAAACCTCCTTCTTCGGAATCTGCAGTGCCATCTTCAGCGTCTTGATCGCCTCGTCGTTGTCGTTTCTCTTTTTGAACGTCTTCGACTTGATCAGGTGATAAAGAGACGTCTCTCGCAGCTTGAAGTTGAAGTTGAGTCCGGTGACCAGTGCGTCTTCAGCGTCGGTGATCTTTCCTCCTCTGTCGAGGATCAGCTGCGCCTTCAGAATGTGTGCATCTGCCAACGAGTCGTTCTTCTCCAGAGTCCTATCAATCCACTTCTCGGCCGCATTCGTGTTCGATCCCAAATAGCTGTTCCGTGCCATTTGAAGAGCACAATGAGCGAGTCCCGGCGCGACGTCGATGATCATCTGAAGCATCTTCGACGTCAGTTTCATGCACTCGTCGGGGCTCTTTATGGGCACGAGGGGGTAGAAGTCGAAGCACTGCTCGACGGCCGAATACAGAAGATCAGAGCTGAATCCGGAGAGGTAGTCGAGGCCGAACGGGAACGATTGCAGCTGGTTGCGAAGCATCTCGACGAGGTTCTCAATGTGCTGACGGAAGTTTTCGAACGATTTGTCGTTGCTCTGTTTGGCGAGCACAGAGGCGATGAGGTAGTAGAGCTGGAAGACAATTGTCCAGGGGCTATGTTCAAGAAACTCACCGGCGCCTCGAGGAGCTTCGGGTGTGCAGAGGGGAGGATGTCGAACTGCGCTCTCGCGTCGGAAACCCGACTGATCATCAACATCGACGAGACACTCGAGAGAAGGGCGTACGAGTCTTCGCAGTCGAGGGCGACGAGCTCATTCGAAAGCGTCGAAACCTCTTTCGCGTCGCCCAATCCGAAGGCGATTCTCAACGAGAGGGCCACGTAATCTGGTTTTCGAGAGATCTTCAGTGCTCGGGTCAAGAAGTCTCTGAGAGAAGATAGTCCCCGGAGGCTCTTTGTGTGTATTCTCACCTCGCGTATCTCAGAATCTTGTCGTCTTTCCCGCTGATCGACACAATGAGTTGAGTGATTTTGGCGAAGAGCGCGTGGTTCGTCGCCTCGTTCTCGTCCAAACTCTTGAGAAGAAGCTGCAGAGTCCTCTTCAGAATCGACACCTCGCCGGCGAAACAGATGCCGTGTACGGTGCGGAGGACCTCGATGTACGGGTTGCTTCCCTCCGGCTGATCCGCGTTTATGATGCAGTCCATGACGCCGTTCCAGTCCTTCAGCATAATCGACGCCTTCGCCTTCTCAATGTGTCCGGGGAGGAAGTGAATCGTCGAGATGGCCAGCTCGTTCGCAGTCACCTTCATCTCCTGAGCCGAGTGGTGACCTTCGAGGATCCGACATCTTCCGATGTTTCTAGAAGATCAAAAAGGTCCTAAATGTGTCAGAAGACGTCACGAACCCATCGGGAAACTCTTGTCCGCCGGCTCTCTCGAACAGTTCTTGCGTCGACTTTTGCTTTTTCCCCAGTGCCAAATCAATCCATCCCATCAGACAATAGTGTTTCGCGTGCTTCTCCGGTGCTCTTTTCCTGGCGATATCCAGCATTTGCTTCGCTTTTTGATAATCGCCCGCGAAGTAGAGTACCTGAAAGACTGCCCTTCGACCTGTCTGTCACCGTTTTTCCATCAATTCACCTCGGCGGCCGATGCGAACGAAGTGTACGGTGTCTTGTCGTTGCGGGCTCTCGTCGAGATCTCCGTCTCGATGTCGACAATCGATTTGTTGTCTGGAAGACCAAAATATCGAAAGATCACTTGTCGTTCTTTCAACCTGGATTGAATGCCGACGAATGAGCCCACTTGAGTGCGTGCAGTGCCCCGAGGGCAAAGTCATTGTCGGAGGAGAACGTCTCCAGTTGACGTATCGCTTCGGGGATTTTGCCGAGTAGCGTCAGACAAACTCCCTTCAGAACCGCCAACGAAATGTCCTGAATAGTCGCCAGTCTCCCGTCGCAAACGAGAATCGCAGTGCCAAAGTATCCCTCTCTGAAAATGGAAAATCAGAATCAGTTTTGAATGGGGGAGAAGAACGGAAACCTCGCATAGTAGTGAACATTGGAGACGGCTCGCCAGTGCTCCATGTCTTTGTTTCCCCACTTCTTGCGATCCTCCGAGTCCGTTTGATGCTCTTCGTAGTCGTTGTCCATAGTGTTGGAGGGAGTGGGGGAATAGGAAAATGAAGGGGAAGCGGTCTCCCGAGGGTTGTCGTTTCGGTTGTCATGGAGACGTGGGAAGCGGCTGGCTGAGAGGGCGCGAGATTCAAATGCGAAGGAGGCCCGGGATATAATGACCTGGGAATGAATTTGCTACGCGATTCTCCAACTCGGACGGCTTCTTGAGCACATTTCTTCGATTTTCGAACTCATTTCTGGTAAACCAAGGAATTTCTGGTTTCTGAGCGTTTCCTATAATGACCACATGATGTATTTGCTAAGCGATTCGCCGGCTTCTTGAGCACATTCCATCTGCTTTCAGGTTTTGATTTCGGACTTCATTTCTGATAAACAGAGACCGGAGACGTCCAAACATGTAAAAACAAGGAAGACTTAAGGGCACAGTCGGCTAACAATTAGGCAGGTTCCAATTACTTGTCACTCTTCAACTCTCCTTGTCATCAAGTGCGTTAGTCGTGAACGATAAACATCGGACAGTTCCTTTGATGACCCGCTCGTCTGCATTGTCATTTCTTTCACTGAACTGCTTCCGTTCTCACCCATTCCCACAATATTTCCTGTCGTTCGTTGCAACTTGGCAAACACACTCTTTCCCATTTGCGTCAAAGTCTCCATTCTCTTCCGCTAATTTCCCAGAGTCATTAGGTGGGATTATAAACACGGTGTCAATTATTAGCACCTGGAACGATTTACAGCATCGCTCGCGGTGTGTCCTTTTGAAGGGATAATAGAGACATTGACTTCTTGAATCATATTTCTTCGGAGAAAAAGACGATGATTTCTATATTTCCCTCGACCAGAATGCGAATGCAAACAGAACAGTCACATCACCAGAGCACCAGCAGACGTCGAAAGAGAGAGAGAGAGCGAGAGAACAGAATGTCTATAGAATATGACCCCGGAAACGAGACGACGCAATGCGAAAATGACACCCTGGTACTGTGGCGAAGGTGTCGTTTGATGTGAGCCACTTGGGGAGCAAACAATGGTGTCACCCCGGAGAACGTCACAATTTCAGAGGCTCTAAAAGCATCTCTCCCCTCTGCTCTCGTCACCTGCTCGTCGTCTCACCTGCTCCTCTTTCCGGGATGTCACCTCAAAGGCGCGTGCCGTCTCCCACTATCTTCACCCATCTCACCACCTAATTGTCCCCTTCCATTGTTCCCCTCTCGGGGTGTCTAATCTTGTCTATCTATACGTCCCTTCTCTCGTTACGCAATACGGCAATGAGGTGAAAACTTGGATGGCACGTCTGCCAAGGTGCGAACCTCAGGTGACAATCTCTATTCGACGCAATGATCTGATGGAAGAGGATTCAAACGAACGGAGGGAATGGAATGGAATTGGAAGGGAACGTTTAAAAGAGAACACGAATGACAGGAAACTCTTTTTTGGGACAAGGGGTTGAAAGTTGAAGAACTACTGAACAAGTTGCACACAAAAGATATAGTCGCTCCTTTTTTTGAGTGCTGTTAACTGGATGATCTCGGACCCAAAATACTTTTTTTCAAACACTTTTTCAAACACTAACTGTACCACTTTTGCAACCACGCTTCGGAGAGAATCACCGGCATCGTTGCCAAAAAAAAGACACGGTTGCCGCACTTTGTCCTTTCGGCAGTTGTGCCGCCGAGTATTGCTTTGAAGAAAGTGCGGCAACCGGGGCCGCTCGTCGCCGGACACGGTGCCGACAATTACATGAGTTGGTGAGCCGGTGAGCCAGTTTATCGCCGGATTAAACATCACCAGGCTCTTCTTATCGACCTTAAAGAAAGAAATTCATGGATGACAATGATGATGTTGAGCGAAGAGCAACTACGAACCAAAACTCGAATAATTTGCTTTCCGTTCGATTTCGCTCGATGATAAGGATTATATAGATAGATAGTAGGCTAAATTAAAATTTTTTGAAATGATATAATCCGAGTGCTTTGATACATTTTCTCAAGGAATTCTCGACACCGTAGCCGATAATGCCGACAAAAAGAAGTCGCAGCGGCGGCTGGCACAAATGGGCACTGAACAGCAACAGTGCCGCCGAAAACTGCGCCGGATTCAGGAGCATCGAACATTTCTGTTTGGCTACTTTCCACTCGGAGAACTGCATCGAACCAGAAATCAGCGAAGCAGAAAAATGAATATCGGCTTTAGTTTGGAACAATTTGAAAATTTGCTTTGCCAGAAAGCATGAAATTTAGTTTTCTATCGGATTGGAAAGTTTGAAATTCGTCTTCGCAATTTAGAGCGCCCTAGACTCTTTTCTGCTTCTTCAGCAGTTCTCTTCCACTTGAGCATTCGTTCGTTACGAATAAAAACGTCGGACATTTCCTGATCATTTTTGTTCCGGAATAAGACATCATTTGATTGTAGTTCACGGGTGTTCTGTTGGGTGTGTTCCCGTAGCACTAACATTGCGTAATACGTACATTAAAGATGTCCCGCTGTTTGGTGTCTCTCCCCTTAATCTCCCGTTCTTTCTCTATCTTAACTTTGCCGTGTCTATCTAATCCTTCGTCGTACGACATTGGTGCCTGCTCTCAATAATTCAACCGTGTCTTTGTTGTAAATCGCCAGACAAAGACGGACATATTTACAACGCAACAGTCGCAGAGCCTGTGGGAAAAGGTCGTCGCCAATTATGACACGGTATTCTGTGCAAAGGCACCGCCTGAATGCATCTCGAGCGATGACGTCGGATTACAACAGCCGGATGGCGGGGGGCGGGACCATCGCGATTTCCCGCCAAGGGGGTCTGTCTCGCACGTGCCGCCTCACCGAGGGGCGGAGTCGGCTAATAGGTGACGAACGATCGGGTGGTGTAGTGGTGCACCACCCTCCCGCCATTTCAGTTGGTCATTCACTCTCGCTCTCACTCGAGACTCGCTCACTTACTCCCTCTCTCCCACAACATGTCCGTCGAGTCGAAAATCCTCGATTCGGAGGACCGCATCTCCGTGGCTCTCTCCGCGGCCACCGACTCTCTCTGGCGCGACTGCTATGCCCTCCAGAATGAGATGATCCTCACGTGCGCCGGGCGCCGAATCTTCCCCACTCTCGAGTTCACAGTCAGCGGTCTCGATCCGTCGAAGTTCTACTCTTTCGGCCTGCATCTCGCACTCGTCGACAACATGAAACTTCGGTTCTCGAACGGAAAGTGGATCGAGACGTCGTCTACAGAGCCGGAGACGACGCCGCGGAAGGTGTGGCACCTGAACGGAACGGCGCTCGGGAGCCAGTGGATGTCGAGACCGTTCACTTTCGATCAGGTCCGCATCACGAACAGAAAGTCGAAGGAGGAAGGAAACTCCTCTTATGTAAGTTCTTATCATCGTTCCCTCATTCATCCCAACTGTTCCAGATTTATCTCCACACTCAGCACCGCTACATTCCAGTCATAACTGTCTACGAGTGCACTTCCGACTTCATGATCGCTCCGAAACTCATCAAAACCGTCAAGATCGCTCACAGCGAATTCATCACCGTCACCGCCTATCACGTAAGTGCTCTCATTTCTTGTGTCACCTCACAATTGGGTGCCAATGGACACCGATTTTCTCAGCAAACACCCCCCAACGTGCAAATAATAGCTCTTTTTCAGAAAGAAGAGATTAACACCTTCAAAACAAACAACAACCCCTACTCGACGGGATCTCGCAAAGACCGCCGCCGTGAGCGTAACACGTCTCCGCCGACTTCCGAGGACTCTTACTCCGAGAGCAGCACATCTCCGCCGCCGCTCAAGAAGGCAAAACTCGAAGTGTCGTCGTCTCCGTCGCCGATGGATCCACTGAACGGCTTCTCGATGCCAAACTTCACGATGGTTCAGAGTATGTACTTCACGATGCTCTCGCAACTCGTCGCCTCCGGCCAGATGCAGCTCCCGTTCGGTGCTCCGTTCTTCCCCAACATGCCTCTCACTCCACCAATCGAGTCTCCGGAGTTTCCGGAGTTGGCTGTCGAGGTCAAGAAGGAGCCAGAGGCGGAGCCAGAAGTCGTCGTCGACGTCGAGAACGTCGCCTAATCGTCTCAAGGACCCATCATCTTCATCAACCAGCATCTCATCGACATCTTTTTCGTGTAACAAATCCCCGCGTTTTCGACTCTCCCCCCTCCCCTGTTATTAGTTTGTTTTGAACATGTCTCGTTTGTAATGAGGACCCTAATCTCCGAAATTTGAAATTTACTGGCTCTTTACCCCCCACTGTCCGAATATTCTGAATAATGAAAAGAAGAAATGAATGCAAATGGTTTCTATTCAAAGTGTTTTGTTTTTGGCTCATCCGCAGTAGATTGTTCTGTTGATCACATCGACCTTTTTGACGTAGGGAGAACAGCAGGATGTCCGAGGAAACAGGCACGGCGGGTCGGCGCAGGCTATCGTGTCTGCGGTGTCTCCACTGAAAAATGAGCTCTGTTTCAGAAACACTCGACAACGAAATGTAAGCTAAAGAAAGGATAGCACGTGATATTCTGCCTTCTTCTCCGATCGGTCCCCAGCATGTCTCCCTAAATCCCTAAATCTGTCTTTAAACAAGCGACGGCTGTTTAAAGTTTTGGGCGTGGAAAAGGTGGACTAGAAAACGTCTTTCTCGAAAACTCTTCCATTCGCTGAAAAGTTTCGAAGAACTTCTGGTTTTCGAAAACTTTGAAAAGTCGCCGCTTTTTTTAGAGACAGAATTGGTAATCGGAATTTGGAGAGACATGAGAGGTATTAACTGGATAAAGGCAGACAAAAAATTACGTGTAATTCGTCTTAAAGGATCCGCCCTTCAAGGCTGCAACTGAACTCACATGCATCCGCAAGTCAAACAGCTGCGTTGCCGGGGCAATGCTCCACAGTTTCCACAAGTATCATTGCACACCGCCCCCGCGACCACTTCCCAGTCGGACCACTCTCCGCTACACGGCGTCGTTGTCTCCACGGGCGCCGCAGTTACGGGCAGAGCGCACACGTGTCTGTTGCCACTGACAGTCGCCTTGTAGGGCTCACAGCAAGAGTTGCGAGGGAAATAACAGACGCCGTCGGCACACGGATACATATCGGTTCCGCTGACGCCCCTGAACAGAATAAATGATTGATACTGGGAGATTCTTGTCGCGAACTCACTCGCATTGACACCCGGAAGGCTCGCAGATGCGATGTCGAGGTATCCATCCGCAGTTTCCGCACGTGTCATTGCACACGGCGTCTGGCATCGCTTGCCATTCGGACCACGAGCCGATGCAAGAGGTCGTCGGAACTGCTTCGGTTGTTGTGGATTCAGTTGTTTCTGTGGTAGTTGGTTCGGTAGTGGTGGCGCTCTCTGAAGTCGTTGACTCGACAGTCGACGTTGCTGTAGTCGTTGGTATTGTGGCCGACGTGTCAACTGATTCCCTCGTGGTCGTAACATAAGTAGTCGTCGGTAGGTGTGCAGATATCATCTGGTAGATGGCATTCTCGCATCTGACCGTGTATCCCATTATATTTCCCGTCAAGTGGTACCCCTGATCAATCAGTGGTTCGTAGTTATCCCCAGCGACGGCCGTGTACTGAAAACCGAATGTAGATCATCAGCCGAAGTGTCTCAAAACTCACGCCATCTCCTTCTTTGAACAGTTCCCGGATCGGTTTCAAATCGAGTCCACAAACATTGTCAGCGGATCGGAAGGCAAGACCAATGGGCCGAGCAGAGGAGACGTTCCGACCGACAGAACTGACTCCGAAGAATTGGAACTTCTGATCGGCGTCTATGTACTGATAGAGGGTACTCGTGTACCCGCACGTCGGAAGGAATGTCAAATTTGCAGTGAACACGCATATTTGGAGCGGGTTCTGAAGAGAATACGGACGGTCCAGAAAGGATCCATACCAATATCCACTCGGATAGCCACTCAAGGTGACGTTGGACGCCGCCGAAACGTAGATGCCGACGATTACGAGGGGGTTCGAAGTGGTCACTGCCACGTCAGTCGTAGTGTGCCGAGTGGATGTGGTGCTCGGGAGCTCGTGTTGCGGAGCTGTTCCGTAAACCATCCCACCTTCCTTGAAATCACAATTGACGGTGTACCCGGGGATGTACCCAGTCAACGAGTATCCAGCAGCAACCAAATCGGCGTAATCGTCTCCAGCGACCACATAGTACTGAAATACACTTGTTAGTCCTAGAAACACAATCCTCTCACTCACCCCAGTTCCCGGTTTGTAGAGCTCCCGGATGGGTACCAAATCTAGGTCACACACGTTTTCCGGCGAATCGAAAGCCACTCCCATCAGTGAAGACGTGACGTTTCGACCGAAACTCTCTGTTCCGATGAAGTAGAAGTTGTCGGTTTGATCGTAGTAGGTGTAGAGAGCTCTCGCGTATCCGCACTTCGGAACGACTGTCGAGTTGGCGGTGAAGACGCAGACATCGGTGGAGTTGGCGAATCGGAACGGACCGTTGAGAACACCTCCCCACCAGTAGCCTTGTTGGTAGTTCGCGAGGGTGGGGGCGACGATTAGAACGGTGTCCACGTAGTAACCGACTCTAGGCGATGGTAAAGATGTCGAAGGAGACGTTGATGGAGAAGACGTCGAAGCAGTGGGAGAAGACGTTGGTGGAGAAGATAGTGGGGGAGATGTTGCAGCGGTGGAAGAAGACGTTGAATGCGGTTGGGTAGTTGTTGCTTCTGTAGTGGAAGTCTCAGCAGACTCTGTTGTCGTGAGTCCAAGTGTACTCGATGGAACTTTTGTGGTTGAGGTAGTAGTTGGTTCGGTAGTGGTGGCGCTCTCTGAAGTCGTTGACTCGACAGTCGACGTTGACGTAGTCGTTGGTTCTGTGGCCGACGTGTCAACTGATTCCCTCGTTGTCGTAACATAAGTAGTCGTCGGTAGGTGTGCAGATATCATCTGGTAGATGGCATTCTCGCATCTGACCGTGTATCCCATTATATTTCCCGTCAAGTGGTACCCCTGATCAATCAGTGGTTCGTAGTTATCCCCAGCGACGGCCGTGTACTGAAAACCGAATGTAGATCATCAGCCGAAGTGTCTCAAAACTCACGCCATCTCCTTCTTTGAACAGTTCCCGGATCGGTTTCAAATCGAGTCCACAAACATTGTCAGCGGATCGGAAGGCGAGACCAATGGGCCGAGCAGAGGAGACGTTCCGACCGACAGAACTGACTCCGAAGAATTGGAACTTCTGATCGGTGTCTATGTACTGATAGAGGGTACTCGTGTATCCGCACGTCGGGAGGAATGTCAAATTTGCAGTGAACACGCATATTTGGAGCGGGTTCTGAAGAGAATACGGACGGTCCAGACTGGATCCATACCAATATCCACTCGGATAGCCACTCAAGGAGACGTTGGACGCCGCCGAAACGTAGATGCCGACGATTACGAGGGGGTTCGAAGTGGTCACTGCCACGTCAGTCGTTGTCGAAGAAGATAGAGGGGGAGACGTTGAAGCAATGGGAGAAGACGTTGGCGGAGAAGACGTTGTCGAAGAAGATAGTGGGGGAGACGTTGAAGCAATAGGAGAAGACGTTGGCGGAGAAGACGTTGGCGGAGAAGACGTTGGCGGAGAAGACGTTGATGGAGAAGACGTTGGGGGAGAAGACGTTGATGGAGAAGACGTTGGGGGAGAAGACGTGGGAGTGGGACCGACAGTGAACATGTAGTCGGGAATGTCTCCGAAGACTCCGCCGTTTTGAGCACTTCCGCAGTCGACGGTGTACCCGAGAACTCTTCCCGTCGCATGGTATCCCTCATCCTCCAACTCTTCGTAGTCATCTCCAGCCACCGCAGTGTACTGCAACTCCGTCTATTTCTATTAAAGGACGGATGTCATATTGTTTGTTACTAAATGTTTTGAACGTTTTCCAGTATTTCCTCGAAAATTTTCAGCGAATGGAAGAGTTTTTCAGAAAGAGATTCGCTAGTCCACCTCTTCCACGGCCACAACTCTGAACGGTCGCCGCTTTGTTTAGAGACAGAATTGGAAATCGTGAATGGAGACATGTGAGGCACCGACTGGAGAAAAAGGCAGTGCCGCCCTTCAAAACCCCTCAATCCTTACCCCGACGCCTTCCTTGTAGAGCTCTCTGATCGGCTCCAACGGAAGATTACAAATGTTGTCGGCCGTTTGGAACGCGAATCCAATGTACGAATAGATGAAAGTGTCGGGCGCGCCTGTGTACAGAGCGATCGATCCGAAGTAGGTGTGAGTGGTGTCGAAGTACTGAAGGATTCGATCGACGGCTCCGCACTTGGAGAGGAGCGAGAAGTTGCCGGTGAGCAGGCAGATGTTCGTCTCTTCCAGCGGGATCGCATTGGCCGGAGGGCTCCACGGGAGGTTGATTGCTCCGAGGCCTTGGATTCCGCCGGAAGAGTTCTTGAGCATCGTCCAGATCTGATTGGTGCCGAATCGAACGGAAGTTGACGTCTTCGGAGTGGTGGGTTCAGGGGAAGTGGACACTGTGGTCGGTGGTTCGGGGAGGCCGTCGTCGTATCCGAAGATTCTGAAAGAAGAGGGAGATGAGAAGAAGATGTGCAATGAGAAAAGGCCACGTGTAGATGGGAAGATTATCGGGAACGACGACTGCAGTGAATGCGAATCCCAACGTCCGCACGTGCTTGTACCGGTACTTCTGATAGGCCATCAGTTGACAGGCGCCGAACTGATTCGGGTATTTTCCGTTGACATAGGCGAACACTGAACAGGAGAGTCGAGGCTTATCAGATGTTATCATCACTCACAGTTGTCCTCTTCCGAGTAGTATTCATCGTAGCTGATCAATCCGACCGTCTCCTCAGTCGCCAGATATCCGGCCTTCGCGAGCACTCTATCGCTGCCCGACGGAGCCAATTCAAATTTGAGCCGTCCGGAGGAGTCAATGACACTGTACACAGGGACGACTTCGATGGGAAGACGCTGACAAGTGGTCGCTCCGCATCCGAGATCCTTCACGAACATCTCCTGGGTCAGGCCGCGGACTGCATTGAACCGGGAGACATCTGAACGACGGCTTTAGGGGGGAAATCAGGTGGTGCTCACTCAGAAGAGCCGTGTTCTGAGTGACACTCTGGAATTGGGGCAGTTTCGTGAAATAGATTCCGTTCATCGGGTTGGCGGAAGTGTCGGTGAATCGGAAGACTGGCTCCAGAACCACATCGTACAGATGGAGTATCGGGGTCTGAACAGATCATTTGCATGTCGGAGAATCGGAAAAAGAGACGGTACCACAGATGAAAAACATAGATTTAGAAGGAATACACGTGACAAATACTTCATTTTAGTCCCGTAGACTGTGCAGAGTGAATGCGAACGGGCGAAAGCCAAATGATTATATGCACTCGTGGCAATTGCTAATTTATCGAACGAAACAAACGACGGTTTTTTCGTTTTTTGGTGATCGCATTGAACAATCGGAAAAATGACGATTTGATGCTTATATTGGAGCTCTCGATTGAGCCAAAGAACTCGAAAATTCATGAATTGCAATTGGCGATGTTTCGACGAACGGTCCCCATTCAAAGCGAACCATGTCATTCACAAAACACACCGGATCATTCGAAAAATCACCATCAATTGGTCAGAATCCATTTATTTCCGGTGGCATTTGAACTGCGAAACTGTTTTCAACTGCGCTCGTCTTCTCACAGGCTCCGCCCACAAACTGTACAAATGGCGACGGGGCGCGGAACCCGCGAGACGTCGGCCGCTGCGGCCAGTCGCCTCTCCACTGGCAGTTGAACGCTTCAGGATTTTACCCAATTTTTCGAGAGGTGCTCGTCAGAGCATCGCCAAGTCGCTGATAATCAAGGCTCATCTGAGAATTCAGATCGTGAGTGATGTAATTGCAGGTCCCTGAACCCGAAGTCATTTAGGCGGAGTTCACATCAACTCGCTCTTCGAAATCCGTCGTTTCCCATTCGCCCATCATCCACTTCCCATCACTCGGTCATTTCGCCTCTCTCCCTCAAATCCCATAAAACCGTTGTTTCCGATCGTCGAGAGTCAAATGTGCGGAGGAAGAGCCGAGTGGTGTGCACCTGACAACGCCAATAATTCATCCGGGAATCGAAAAAACATCGATCGTAAATCGCCGGGACACACACACACACACTGAGCCAACGACGGCGACAGCTGCTGCTCCGCGAGCCGCTTACCGCTTTGATGTCCTCGCCTACCCGCACCGAAATGCCCCGCCGCCGCGCACTTTTTTGTGATGCCACCAAAGTTTACATCTTTATGTCGTTGAGGTGACTTGCGCACTGACAGATTGCTCTGAGAAAGAAATCGGCGGCTCCGTTTTTCCTCTTGGAGAGTACCGTGAAACAGCGGAAAAGCACAATTTGAATGCTACCGTAGTCTCTGAACTTTTTCAATTTTCACAATGCGCCTTTAAGGTACGGTAGGTGGCAAATATTCACATTTTAAGCGAAAAACATTGAATTTTGGGTGGAAACTCTCGGGAATCCCTGTGCTATTTTGTGATGTTTACCTGCAGTTTTAGCGATCTCTGAGTAATCTGTTAGTAAATACGGTATTTACCCACATCGCCCCCGAACTAATTCCCCCGTTTTCCGCCAATTCGCTCGTTCGCTCCCCTTCAACTTTCGAGTTTTTTCCCGTGGCAGCTGAAAACGGGGGGAAACATTTAAAATTGATGATCTCGTTGACTCTTTTTTCCAGCATTTTGACTGTTTGTTCCCTTTGCGAAGGGCCTCTTCGAATGGATTTCCATGAATTTATAACTCTTTCCGAAATGTTCTTCTTCCGAACATGCCGATTCGTCTCGCTTTCCTCCTAATAATCCCGTTGGCAATTCGTCATTTTCGTCTTCTCCGACGGATTACCCCAAAAAGAGAAAAGTGCCGCCTTCGAGGATTTGTAACACACTGATCGATGGCTTTTTTAAAAAGTCGATTACTGTAAAAATGTCCTCGACAAAACGTCTTTTTCTTAGGAAACAATTGTTTTTCAAAATTGTCAGGAACCCTTTAAAGCAGGGGAATTAGAAATTCTGTTTGTTTTTTTTTGCAGAAAATTACGCAAAATTCGAGGAATTTCAGGACACAAATTCAGGAAAATCACTAGCCATGAAAGTTTTCCAAAAAGCTCAATGCGCCTTTAAAGTACGGTAGGTGACGGCCGATTGAAAATTCTGGAAAACCTGAAATTTTTCATCGAAAGTTTCCGATAAAATTTATTAAAAAAACAGAGTATATCAAAATTTGAAGCCCTTTTCCTTAAAAAAAAGAGTTAGATTTTTCATATTTTCAGAACAATTTAGTACAGCATGCATTCTGTGTATCCGTATTTGTTTATTTTGTCTTCGCAAAAAAATGCATTCGATGTGTTGTTCTCTCAAAAATCTCCTTTGCCTCCATCTCGGATCATCCTCTCTTTTCTCATATTTCTCTTCTGAAAATGTGTCGAAATGCGTAAATAAACGGGTCAACGGACATTCAGAAATCGACTGTAAAGCGTGCGAAATCCGTTCGAGCAGTCGCCGACGGGCGTTTTGTTTGTCTCTCGGGGCAGCAAACTGAAAATGATTCATCCGGAATAACGAACCAAATATTTATGGCAGTTTGCTCCGTTTCCGAAGGTGTATAAAATATATAAAGAGCCATAAACTATAGGCGAGAGAGCACGGAAAACGGCGGAGACGCAGACGGCGATCGAATTGAAATCGTGCACGACGACTATGCGGTGTCATTGTGCAAGCTGGTGCTCTATACTGATTTTGTATGTTTTCGCAGGAGATTCAAACATTTCCACATTTCAAACAGCCAGAATCCACCACTTTGCAAAGTCATCCTCTTGTCTTTATCGCTTGTTAGTCACAGTTGGTCGGGTAGAAAGTTCAAATATAAAATTGAACAGTTGCTCTGTTATTCAATCCACGTGCCCAAAAAAAGAGAGAAACTTTGAAATTGCTGGCAAGTTGTGCACACCGCTGCGCCCTACCATAAACTTTTCTCGATACGGATGCTGCGCCTTTAACCTCTACCGTACCCTCTCAATAAAGAACTTTCGCTGCATTTCGGAATTTCTACAAAAAAACGTCCATGAAAAGAACATAGAAACCGACCCATCCTTTGTCACTCTCCCAAGTATACTTGAATTTTGCTTCTTGAACACCTTCGCCTTTCCCCCGTTTATTTCGAACGAATTCAGTGGACCGCGAGTGACCAGCAACAACGGCCACCCACTTTTTGTTCTGTTTAGTGTACTTCTCAGTCTCTTTGTTGTGATTTAGTATGCAACGCACATCATCTCGGATGACAAAATCAACAAAAGCGCAAAAAGAAATCCATCTGAGAAGACGCGCCGCCCCAAAAAATCTGACACCTTTGCATTCGTGTTGTGTTTGTCCAAAAGAAGCGGACCTCCCTGTTTTTGAATGCGAGATGAGGGGCCGAGAGAAAGGGCTCGCGTGCCCCCCGCCGCCTCTCTCTCTCGTATCAATTACTCGCCATCGAGAGACAGAGAGATGCCATTCGTATAGGTGTCATAGGTAAACTATTCTCGTCTTTCAATCCTTCTCTCCCCCCGATTTATTATGTACTTTGTATTATTCTTAAAATTATTTTCGCTCACTTGGAAGAGAAATCCAAACCTAGTCCCCCGTTGGTCTCGTATCGATGGGGCGGATCCAGCCTTGCTGATTGGTTGCTGAGGCCAATCAGCGTGGTGGCCGAGTTTTCCCCTCCTCTTCCAAGTGAGCGAAAATTTTTTTAAGAATAATAGTTTTGTTTCGCTTGTTTGGCTACTTGCCATTGAGTGCCTCCGATTCATCGGAGCCAGTGTACTTTCGGAAATCCTAGAAAAGTTTTTTAAATCCGAGGAAGCTTCGGAGCGAATCCTCTGGGTGATGTATCAAAGGCGCAGCCGACACCTCGCGGGTTCCGCGCGCTGCCATGCTTTTCGTGTGAAAAAGGGCGGAGCTTCGTTGCTCCTCCTTCAGCTTCGCTCATCACTCTCGTTCTCCAGGTTCCTCTCAACAGAAAAGTCTGATTCTGGACGTTCGTACCGTGGGTAATGATCAAATTTAGTGTCTTTGAATGTGGTCTTCGTTGTTTTCAAATTCTTTCTCTTTCGCTTCGTTTCTTCCTCCTCCTCCCAAAAACCGAAAACGTCCATATCTCTTCGTTTCTTTGTTCTTCTTCCTCTTCTGTGAATAAATGAAGATAAATGAGTGTGAGTGGGCCGAATGCACCGAATACACGCGATGCAAGGACACTCGCTCCGCTTGCGCTCTTTCGGACCGTCGTAAACCTCTGTAATTTGTCAATAACTACTTATCACTCTATCATTTATCTGATTATCCTTACTCCTTCCACGGCGAGTCGATTAATCTTCATTCACGAAGGCCGACGCCTTGTCTCGTCGTCTCTCCGAGGGGTTTTCCCCATTCTCCACTCGCTGGCGAAAAACGCAAATGTTCAGTCTAGTCACCGCTCGCTTCTCCTTTGAATTCCAAGCATCGGTGGTTCAGTGGTAGAATGCTCGCCTGCCACGCGGGCGGCCCGGGTTCGATTCCCGGTCGATGCAATGTTTTGCAATTTGTGACGTGTTGAGACGCCTTGTTATTGGCGTTCACACAAGTAATTTCCGGATGAGCGAGGGTGAGAATGACGCGCGAAATCTCATCTTACATGGTATGACAGACGGGTGTCTGTCAACAAATGGGCAATAAATCGTCGAGTTATTGCAAGCAGCCACTGTTTGGCGGCGAATCGGCACCCGAAAGCTTTATGGTCCCCATGGACCCGCCAATTATGGGTCTGTTGTCCCTTCCCGTTCGTAAGCACTCTTCGGAAATGTTTCGTTTGATTCGATTACCTCCTCCTGCCCTTCGTCCCGTTCTCGTTTTTTTCCGATGAGAACAGCTCATTAAATCGGCGACCGTTTAGTCGGTCTCTGTCTGCGTCTCCTCGCCTTCGCGTTGTCTCTCGCCTAACCTTGATGGTGGATTTCAGTGCACATTGTCAATGAACAGCCATGCAAAAAGGCATGAAGAATGTACTAAATCGGTAATCGAATCCGCCGTTCGGGAAGGCCGAAGGTGTCCGTTTGGCATTGACAACGGCTGTTTTTGTCGACCAGATGGACTACTACTGTGGAAACGTGTCATCCATCCATCGCAATTAACAAATTTGTACATATCTTCCGAATCATGATGCCTTTGTGACAGATCATCATCGCTCAACTCGTTCATCAAATTTCGGAAGCCTCCGGGAATTTTGGCAAAAGATAGAGGCGAACACTTTAATGAGCGAGACGCTGGCAGCGAGATACGCATCTTTGAGTGGGAGGAGATGTTGAAGTTGGCGTTTGGGGGTCCCCGCACAACTTTCGTTTGTTTCAAGTGCAACTTTGCACATCTATTTTGCCCCTCTTCACGCTCCACCGCTTGCAGGTATTTGTGTGGTGAATAACTACACGCAGAGCCGGATGTGAACGGAAGTTTACTCTGTGTTTTCTCCCAGTAATAGGGGATGATTGGCCGTTTGTTGTATTTGGAGCGTGGTTTCCGGGAAAACAGTGCGACGCAGCGAGCAACTAACCTCTCGCAACTCGGTTCGCTTTCGAGCATCGGTGGTTCAGTGGTAGAATGCTCGCCTGCCACGCGGGCGGCCCGGGTTCGATTCCCGGTCGATGCAATTCGTTTTGACTTTCTTCCCCATGATGCTGATTTCCGTGATTTCAAGCCAATAAAACTAGCCACATTTGATCGGAAAGCCAAAGCCAATTAAGTGAACAAACGCAAAATGTTCGTTTAGTCGGATTGTTCCCCCCTCTCTCTCTCTCTGGTTCTGCCCCTCCCGCCCAGTCGTTCTTTTCTCTTGTGTCCGTTTCCCGCTTTATTATTATTCTGATGACGAACCGCGCCTGTTCTTTTTAGTCTCTCTTTTTCCCTCGTTTTCCATAGTTTGCCAATACAGGAATATAGGTTTGGCGCCGAGGCGAATATAGGTTAGGTTTGGCGCCGAGGCGAAATCGCTTCGATATGTGTTTGTTTTGGTTTCCCTCCCCCTCCGCCGCCAGCCATTTCCCTGTCTCGTCTTTTTTTCAGTTTTCGACAAGTTTCCCGATCATTTCCTCCGGACAACCTCTACCTGTCTTCTCCGCAAAAGCGCAGTGACCTGCGCCAAAAAAGAAAATGTTGCGGGGGGCGAAGAGGAGAGTCAAGGGCGTTTCTGACACCGAGTGAAAGTCGCGCCGTTTCGGAATCAGTGGCCATGACTGAGACACCGACAAGGAAAACCAATGGGTTTCTGCTTGGAAAAGGTTCCACTTTGAGTGTAGAACAAACCGCTTCTCGTGAGGATCGGGAGTGATTACTGTTCCGATTCCTCCCGCCCGTTTCCCTTTTTCGAAATTTGAATTCCCGCCAACATATATCTTGCTGTCAACGAAACGACGCTCAACCGACAAAATATCCACGGGGCCTAAGTTCCCAAAGCGAAAAGTTCGACCATGATCGGAAACGTTGACTTTGCGTCGAAACATGTTTATTATCAGTAGAGCGCATTTTAGCCGTAGCCCTTGAGCCAAAATTCGATTTTTTCTCTATGAACGCATTATTTTCTTTCCGGTCGTTCGGTTATGTGCTCTTCAGCGTTTTAGACAAATATCTGCCATTTTCACAGGTTTTTCATCGAGTAGAAGTTGAAAAAATCCGATGATCGAGGTACCGTAAACTTTCTTCGTTTCGCATGCTGCGCCTTTAGACTCTACCGTAATCTCTCAACAGAAACGTTATCGAGTCCTTGGCCCTCAGAGCTCTCTTCTGATTGAAAAAACAATCGAAAAACGGACAGAGAAATGCGCACCGACTACTTACACTTCAGTATAATCCAATTACAGTTGCGCTCTGCGACTTTCGTTCGGTGGTTTGCGGACAGATCCACTTACTAAATTGGATATACAAACTGTTCTCGAAGCGTTTATCCCCTCTCCACCTGTACACATCCCCCACTCCGTTTCGAGGTTCAACACGTAAATTTCGGAGGAGGAGGAGGAGGCAAAAGCCGTGTGTACACACACACACACGGACGCCGCGCGCATTTCACCATTTGTGGTTTTGGGTGGTGGTGGTCACAAGCAGGAGACACTGTATGCACTCTTCGCGTATTGTTTTATCTTGTTCGGGGGGAACTTCTTCTTCTTCTGTTCCTCTGCCACGTCATCATCATCCATTCTCTTTCGTGTTTGCTTAGCCTATTTGGGGGAACGCACACGTAATATTGTCTCACAGAGGATGATCTCACACAAACTCTTCCTCACCCAACAACTCCTGCCCTTCTCGTGCCTTTTACGTGCCTTTCCCTCTTCACCTTTTGTCCTCCACGAAGTGCTCACTTGACGCATGTTGTCTCCGTGTTTTGCCTCCAGTACCTGTCACCAGATGGTCACTCCCCTCCCCTGCCAATGATCCTCCAATAACTCATACCTGTACACAAATCTTCCATTTCGTTCGTCATCGTCCGTCCGCGCACTCATCCATCACTTATGAGCCACCGAAATCTGGCGGACAGTCTGTCTGCGTCTCTGCTCATCACGTGCTCTCTCGCTCGCAGTGTTCACACCCTCCGATAGATCCTCTCATCAGCCACCTGTTTATGAACCACTCGAATGATAGATGATAGTGGTTATCACAACGGAACCGACCGAGGGAGTGCCGGCTTCCGGTGTTGCATTCCGTTCCCAGGACGGAGGATCTCTCCCGTTCCTGGCAAGCGCACGGTTCCTCAGCAACCGATAGAAGATCGCAGTTCTGTATTCTCTATGCTAGTTGGAAAATTCAAAATGGCCTAGCGTCCGACAGTCGAAAGTTCGGCCACGGCCAAGTACGGTTTTCCGGTCACTCTACTACATATCGAGTACCATCGAAATTACCCCGGAGAGCTCTGCCGGAGAATCATTATATCTTGATATTGATAAGAGATACAATGATTCTCCGGCAGAACTCTCCATGTCGATGGCATCCGATAGTATGCCCGAAACCACTTTCCCCCGAGAACGAACTGATGGTTCAGCCGGAGTATCAAATGTCATTTTTTCGTTTACGGTTTCGTGCATTTCGCCGTGATAGTGATTGCAGAATCCAATCACGGAAACGAACGCTCTCAATTTAATGTCCGTGAGAACATTTTTGTCGACAGAGGGCGTTTCGTTATGATGAGTTCCCATAGTAAAACAAGAGTTTATTTGCATTGTTTGCCAGAATTCGGTCTATTAAAATGAGCATGAGAAACGAATAAGTTGGCACAATTTGATTTTTTCTGGCTGATAACTTTCTGAAATTCTCTCCACAGACTGCCAGTGGCCTAGAGAACGCTTTCTTAATTCCGGTAGAAAACCGAAAAAAGCCAGCAGCAAGTGTTCTACCATCTGGTCCTTGTCCTTCCTCTCTCTTCCACTCGACTCCCCCCTCTTAACAATTCACACTCATTCACTAAATACTGCCACCTCCTCCCCCTCCTAATTATGCGGCCACACACTGTTTCCCGCCAGATGCCTCCCAACTTGGCCAGGTGTCACAATCATTCGTTAACTTCTTTGTGTTGACTCTTCCACCTGCCCCTCCTCCCGAATTTCGCCTTGTTTGAAATTCGAAAAATCGCAAATTCGGCTACCAGAAGGGGAAAAATCAGCGCGTTTTTGTTCGCAATGTTTGCGTTTACCTGTTCGTGTCGTCGTCGGTTCTTGCATAGATTTCAAGTGGTGCCCCCTCCGGAAGAACAACACGAGGGGAAAAGTACAAACACGGCAGACTAGTACGGTAGAATGCTCTCAGAGGGTGTTAAGAGTTTAATGATTCCTGTTTGTTTGCCCCCTGATTCCAATATTTCATTCTCACCTGGCCGCCGTCGAAGAAAAGGCTCGTTAATCGCTCATCAGAGAGAGAGAGAGACGCCTAACAATTTCCCCAGTGACAGGCGTTTGTCTTCTCCGTTGCTCTAAGTGCTCCTCGTCCACTTCCTCCCCGTTTCCTCGTTTTCCGGTCATCCTGGATGAGGCCAGCCGTCTCTTTCATTTGCCCATTTTTGACACCACCGCCAGATGGCCCCCACGGGCGACGTGACGGCGCCAGAGGAGGTGCATCTGGCAAGATGTATGCAGATGAATCTGTTTCCAAGACTCTCTCTGTTGGAACAAGGTTGAGACGGACAGACGGATAACCAGCTGCCATGGGAACTCTCTCTCTTCATCTGTTAACAGAACTATCCGAGTTGCTCTTGGACACATCTGTGAACGAATACGCTCCAATGCTAAACTTTCGAATAGGACACAAAACCATGACCGGAAAGTTCCTGGGCACAAAGATGGAGAAATCTCTTTTTTTCCTGGAAATTGCGATATTTGGGTTTTGACAATAGAGCGCATTTGAAGCTGAAAACATAGACCAAATAAGTTTGTTTTTCAAATATTTTTCACTACGATACTCCAAAATTACAGTGCCTCTTGTTTAGCGATAGAAATGATTGCGCGCGTTGTTTGAATTCTTGTTCAGAGCCATGTCTAGACGTCTGTCTTCTGGTCCATTGGAATCGCCCCCTCTCGTTTGAGCAACTCGCTTCCGCAAAAACCCAATTACTCTGGCGTCCCGCGCACGGCTTCCGAACTTTTTGGCAACATTCGGTCCGTCGGAAAAACCTCGAAAACCTCGCCGTCAATCAATCAAAACGGCCGCCAAATGCGGCGTGTAATGTGGTGTTGAAAGAGATATGATTGGCGTGAAATGTGCTCCCAAAGGACTTTGGACGAGGGACGACGCGAAACTTTTACGAATCCAAAGAGGAGGCGAATCTCAACGAATGCGTTGGCGAAAGAACGGTCGTCCCGGAGAGAGATTTGCATGAACCACGCTGAGAGAGAAGTTCCCGGAGGAGGATGTTTGTTCTCGATCGACCTCTCTCTCTCTCGGCAGGGTATCCAAGAGAAGGGCAAGACGAGACTGACCACCGAGAGAGAGAGAGACACCGCTAAATCATTTGCAAACACAACAACACGAGGTATCACTTCGTGATTATCATATTAGTTTGCCCTCCTCCTTCTTCTGTTTGTTGCCGACGATTGACCCCCTCTCGCTCTTTCTTTTTCGACTCGAGATGGCACTCCGGAAAGAGCACATGCTCCCCACTTGCCCTCATTCCCAAAACGACCGTCGTTCCCACATTTTATGGACCATGTGTGTGCTTAACCTCTCTCCATTCCTCTACACAATGTCGCAAAAGAGACTGACGCCATGTTTTCGGTTCACACAAGTTCCCTTCTATTCGATTTCCCCCTTCACCATTCCCGTCCTTATCAGAAGACGTTGCTCAGAAGACGTCAACCCGAGAAGTCCAACGTGTCATTATCATTAGCAGAACCTCGGCTCATTGCCTTCTCCTCCCCGTTTCCAACCAATTCGCACTAATACTACACAACCCGCAACAAATTTCGAAAAGAAGACGACGACGACGTCGAAAAAGTTGTTCCCCAGTGTTTGTCGGCCCCGTCCCCGCCTCTTGCGTGCCCTTTTCACGCTATACTATGTCTCCGGAATTGACACGATATTAGCATAGTTTCCCCTCCCCGGCCGCCTCGCCCCTTCCTCGCCCTCCCCCTTCCAGTACATGTTCTACTCTCGCGATCCGTTCGTTTTCTTCTCCAATTTGTCTATGAGTACACGGCGTGCGGACACGTGTTGCGTAACACGTCGGTTATCATCCGAGGCGGCGGTGTCACTTCAAAAAGGAGCGCTGTACTCATTAGTCGTCCCTCGAGACAAGGGTCATCATAGAGACCCCTCGCGCGGCAGATAGATACGAATCTGTGATTATGAATCGCTTGTACTAGTACATGTTTTGTGGCCCCCCCCCCCCCCCCCCCCGGAGAGGTCCCCCTGGCCACCGAAAGACACGTCAAACGTTTTACAGCCAGGTGCCAAGGTTAGTGGGTGTGGTAAATCTCTGCCAACTGTCTCTCCATCCCTCTACTAAAATTAGCCGAGTGGAGCACATGTTCCGGCGGCACGGCTCCTTTGAAGTGAGTTGCCACGTCATGACACCTCGTCCAGATGGGGAGGCGCTCCTGGAGCAGTCGTTTTTTTTCTGTGCGCCCGCGGCTCCTCTTCTGTTTGATCATCTGCCGCTTCCCTCCCCGCCACTTCTCCCCTTTGATACAATGTGTGAATGCGATAAACTTTCTGAAGAGAGAGAGTCGACAGGCACATGTGCAGGTGTTCTCCTTATCCGTGCTCACAATCGCCCCCCCATCCATCATCTGAAACTGGCACGTCATCATTATCTCTCTCTCTCTCTTTCCATTCCTTTCCATTCCTTTCTCTATTTACTTACCTTTTCGAACATTTCTCCATTTTCAGGCCATTCCAAGGACGATCCCTCGAGATTGTGCTAATCAGTCGCTGCAGCTGAAAGAAGAGGTCAGTCGCAGTTACAATTGGCTCTCATCTCCCCCCTCTTCCCGCCGTCTTCGTCCTTTTCCCCCTCCTTCTCCGAAATTCGCTCCGCCCTTTTCCCCGCCGCGACGACTCCTCCTTCTTCGCGTTCCCCCTTTACCAGTATCCTTCCCTCCCCGTTGAAATCAAACTGTAGCTTTCTGCTGTGAGAAGACAACAAGGCGGCAGAAAAACGAGAGGAGGTGGGGGTTGGCAAGCACCTCGCGAGGGGGCTCCTCTCGAAAAATGCGCGCGCGAGGGGCTTATCATGCTCATCAACTCATCAACTCTAATCATTTGCTCCTCTTTTTCCGCCTACTGACCGGTCTTTCCGCACCCCCCCCCCCGCACCGCACCGCAGCACTTGTCTTTTGAGCCCCCACTCCTCGAGGGCTTTTGTCTTTTGTATCGCTTTTTTCGCGCCTACTTTCTAACTTATGATGACTTCCGGCTTATCTTTACGCTATTGGGGTCTCGATATCTCGAGATTGATAAGAGATATCAAAAAATTGTCAACGGCAAACGTGTAGTTCTTCTTATGATCTATAAATTTGCTGTGGATAACTTTTTGAAATCTCTTATCAATCTCTAGATATCATGCTTCTCCGGCAGAGCTCTCCTCGGTTGTGAGGCCATTTCGATGTCATCCGATAGTCTGGTATTTCTAAATAGAGCGCACTTCTCATCTCAGCGGTCCTCGAACGTGATCCCCATCATCTATACATTGCACTGTCTTTTCTCAACGGAGCGCACTTTCACCGTGTTATCTTAGAGTGCTTGAACTTCTGTCAAAGGCCCCCTTCCTCGCATCAATCTCTCTAAATTATCTCTGTGCCTCCGCCTCTCACACACTCTCTCCTCCCAAGTTTCCGTTTAATTTGCCTTTGTTCTTCTTCCCCAAAATCTTCGAAATCATCCCGAGAAACCAGAACCAGATGTGTGTGTGTGTTGCTCCGCGTGGCTCCGTGATTCCTGTGTTAGTTTCGGTTCAACCAGCCATCCATCACACTTTGGAAGTGAAACGTCGTATAAGAGGCGCATTCTTCCAGTGGAAATTCAATTGGATGTGATGTGGAAGGGGAGCACATTCAATTGACGTCTTCAGAGGGGGACTTCTCAAGAGAGAGATTCAATTCTAGATAATAGCCGAGAAGAGGGAGAATGTTGAAAAAAAGCGAAGCAAGCGATAAGAATCTGTCGATTTTTCACGCGTTTTTTCCCCACACTTCAACACATTCGTCCCCCGAAAGACCCCTTAAGTTTGCATTCGGGGCTCCCACTTAATCAAAAATTCCATCAGCTGAGGTCCGTGTTCGGAAGAGCAGCACAGCTGTTGTCCTTCCCACCCTCTTTGTCTCCATTTACTCGAAAATCCTCGTCGAGCTGCTCAAAAGTTTAATCGTTCGGAATCGTTGCACACATTTCCTTTCCTCGCGCACAACGTATCCTGTTTCTCTCCGAGAGAGCATAATTACATAATTACTCTGTGGGGGGAGGGGGACGAGTGTCCACTGTTTCTACTTTCTTCCGCCGCCGCTTCTCCTCCTCCTTCTTCTTCTGGGCCACTTAATCGTTTGCTCCACGCACCTTTTTCAACCCGATTTCCTTTGTTTCCCACGTTTCTTTCGCTGCCCTTCTCTCACTTTTTCGACTTCAATCTCCAGAGATTATGACCCAACTGTTTGCTTCTTTCCTCGATTTCCGCGCGTCAGATGGTCGTGATGGAGTCGCAGAAGCACACGGTGTTGTATTTCGACGAACAGAAATTAGGTGACAGATTTGAGATATTGAAAGTGGCAGGGGGAGGGCGGGGAAGAGGCAGTCGTGTGGAACCAACTGCTCACGGAGCACACGGGACCTCTTCCGTTCTTCGGTTACTGTTCTTCCACTACGACACTCCGAAATAACGATAGTTCGGTGCATCGGAGCCAACGCTTCGAATCAACCACCATCTGTCGCTGTCTTGTGTCGCTGTTTTTCCCACATGCATAAATATTTTCGTTTTCCCCCTCACTCCTCCTTGCCCCGGCCATCTTCAAATTCTCACGAAATATCCGCCGTCGTCGGTTCGTAATCACTAATTATCCTCCCTCGCCTCCTCGCCAAACACACACCGCAAGACAGCCTACAGTAGGCCGTCAGGTGTTCTTTTGGAAATACGAGAGTACCAGTGAAACTTTGACACTTTGTCGTCTCAAGTTTCCTCCTCTTCATTCACAGAGAAAGTTTCCCTTCTGCTTTCGCCACCTAATTACAAAGAGACCGGTGAGCGAGAGAGAGAGAGTTTCTTGTTAATAATAGACCTCCGGATCCGTCGCCAACGTGTACGTAATTAGGCGGATTGTGGAAGGAAGAAGCGACGAAAGAAACCGATCGTCGTCGCGTATACACTCTCCTCAGTGTCGTCCTCGAACTTTTCTCCAGATTCGATTATCCAATTTCTGTTTGGCAGCAAGCCTTCTGGCATGGAACTTGGCTCCGAGAGTCCGATTCCGATGCTCGATTTCGAGTGACTGGGAGCAGCAGAGTTGTGAGTTTCTTATGAACTTAAGCGCGATCGGCAAATTATATCATCAAAATCAGTGGATATGGCAAAGTCCGCAGTTCACCACATCAGCTTTTTGGAAAATCGACATGCGCCTTTAAAGCAACTACGGTAGAGAGTAACTCAAGCCACAAATCCACAGTAGTTTGTTCAAAGGCGCATGTCGATAATGTTCTCGTGGCGAGACCCGCCGATGCTGATTTTCAATTATATTCTCAAAGCTCTGGCGGCAAAAAATGTATAAAAATATACTTGCAAAGCCCTATTTTTGTCGATTCGTGCTTAGGCCCATCCCCTCCTCAAGAAGACCTCCTGGTCTTGTTGGGGCAGCAGATCCGAACTCTTCCGAACGGTGTTCTTGGGGGCACGTGCCGATGGCAATTGCTCAATTTCTCTCATCAAACAAGCCCTCGCAGTTCATAAAGGGCACTATCATGTACCTCTAATCCAATCCAAACAATCGTCTTTCGGAACGCGCATCCCCCTCGGGTGCTCTAATCTGTAAGAGTGTCCTCCTGTTGACATTGTGCTGATGGATGATGTGTACGTGTGGTAATCGAGCCGCCGCTCTTCTCCTTTCATCTTCCGCGACGCTCCGCGCGGAAGGTGTTCTTTCTCTTTCCCGACCGTCTTGACCCCCCGAGCCGTATGTATATCCAGGTAGTCATTAATACTCTCGCCCCCCTTGAGCCCTCTTTCTCGAACGAAGCTCCCTCGGTTTTTTGGAACTGCTGCTGATTTACGATCCTCCTCGTTGCGCCATAAACCCAATCCATTCTCCTAAATGCTCTCTTCTCTCGAAACTGCCGCACCAATTGTCTTCGAACGAACGGAAGAGAGATTTCAGAGGAACGTATAGATTTTAGTGTTCCTCGAGAGATGTCTATCCGTTTACAACTCGTTATCAGATCCCCATAGTAACCACTTCTTGCCAAAAAACCGTAAAATTGTCAGTCTTTCGTCAAAAGTTATCGTCGTTTACAATGTGACGTGGTGATCCCGGAAGATTCGCCGGAGAGATTTGACCCAGGCACCCCGAGACCCCGGGTAATAACAATTTTATAGTCGTGTCGGATTGACTCTCACCGGGCCATTTCCACCCGATTAGTGTTCATTTCCTCGAGACTCTCGTGAGCAAGACATCAAAAAGAGCGCGCCGCTGATCCGTACAGCCGGTAGGAAATGAACGTCTCTCGCGTGTTTACTGCTCTGTTTACTCCCCGACACTTCGGAATCTGTTCTTCTTTCAAGCACATCTTCTACTTCCCCCCCCCCATTCCAACCAATTTTTGCCTCCTCTCGACGCCGCACAAAAGTGGACGAGGGGGGGGGGGGGGGGTACTTGATGAGCTCCCGTACAAATAGACACACTCGAAGAAGCGCCCTCTCACTCCACGGACTGGCGCGCAATTCAGTTTTTGGACGGCGGAGAAGAAGCAGAAGAAGCAGTGTTTTTGCAAGGCGCCGCCGACCGACAAGTACTTGCTGCCAAGTTTGGGCGGGGGACCGGTATATATTCTGACCATAAGAGGAGTACGGTAGGTTGAGCAACTCGGAGAGCTCTCTTGGTAGAGCATGAACTAGAGCAATTGAGCATACCGTCCTCCTAGACTGAAATCTGAGCTCTGCGCATGAACTAGGGCTCGACTCCTGAGTTATAGAGAATTCCGCATTTGTTGTTCGAAAACTGGCGGTTTTTGGCGAATGTGACCGCACTTGCACAAAATCACGCAGGTGCTCTTTGTGAGAATTACCACTGAAACGGTTTCTTTCTTATCACTGTCTGTTCTCAATGGTTTTTCACGTAACAGCGTCATATTTCGCGATGCCGTGTCCAGATTCTGTGTGAACCGCCAGACTCAGTGATCGTCACGGTTTGGCGCCCGATATTATCAAAATCAGCGGATGTGGCAAAGCCTTCAGTTCACCGCATCGGCGGGTCTCGCCACGAGACCTTGACCTTTTCTTGAAAATTGTCGTGCGCCTTTTAAAAAAATTACGGTAGAAACGTTTCTCATCTTGTACGTTTTTCACCGATTGCAGAACGGAAATTTAATTGAAATTCGCTTTTTGAATGAGAATTTCCGGAAATTGTGGTTGAAAATAAAATTCTATTTACAGTAATTTGTTTTCTCCGCAGCGAGACCAGCGAGCGCATACTCACCTATCCGCTGATTTTGATTATGGAATCTCAAAAAACCGCTAAATTCCGTACACTCTTCCTCCCGGGTGCTCTCCAGTTCACTCACCAGAACTACTGTATGTTGCTCCTGAACAATTCGGAGAACTTGACACCCGAGCCGATCTCTTTCGAGAATCATCGCAGAACCTCACTTCGCCACGTTCCCTTTCAGCTCGCCGTCTCATTAACTCTTTGTAACTCCACAAGACGAGTTGTCTTTGAAGAACGCGCATTTCCTTGGTGACCCTGTGTCATGTGTCCTCCTCCTCCTCCTCATTCTCCTCTTTCCTCTTCCTTCTTGCACCCACTAGGAATGTGGAAACACTAACACCTTTTGTCCCCCTCCTCCGGTCGGCACATTTGTCTCTCTCCCGTCAAGTACTCTCTTTCAGCTCTCCTCCCCAGTCCATTAACTCATTCCCAGTCGTTTTTCCCCTCCTCAATAAGCAGACAGTAATCCGTTCTCTTTTGCGGTAACCAAATGTGTAATCCATAAAATGAGCAGGCGGAGCCTCAAACAGAGAGCACGTTTTGCCGCGTAATCCCCATTGCACCTGTCCCCTCCGGCAGACACCCCTTCGCGTGAGAGAGAGAGGTGTCTTTTCGGTTGCCGCCATATATCTTGTTATCTAATTGAATGATCATCATGGCCAGGAGCGTCCTCGACGACTTCACAACTTTTTTATTAATTGCCCAATGACATGCAGAACTAATTCCCCCCCCCCCACTTTTCGAGGTTGTCCGTATCTCTTGCCATCTATACAAAACTCTCACAGTTTGAATTCGCCCCCACAGCCTCTTTGGTTTATTGCCGTTATGATCATTTTATGACCGCCCCATTCCAGCCCCTCCCTGGGTCACACAGTGCTCCCCCATTCGATTTCCGTTCGTTCTTTTCTTCCGGTCCATCATCCATCACGACGTTTTTCAATTCCCCCCGTGTTTCCTCTCATTCTGCCTAATGCACTCTCTCGCTCTCTCTCTTTTCTGGTGTAGGTCCCATCAATTTTTCATCACTCTCTCTCTCTCTACATTTTACTATTTCCGCCTTCGTCGTCGCAAAAACAAACTTCACACGCATTTGAATAATCTCGTCCGTCTTTCAGATGCGTCTTCTCATCCTTCTCGCACTTTTGAGTGCCACGTGTCGAGCCAATCAGTTCTGGCTCAGCGTCGAAGTGGAGCAGATCGACTGGACCGACGGCTGTCTCACCACCGCCTTGTGCTCGCATCCGAGGTTCCAACTCATCAAGGATCTCCTTCCCGTCAACGAGAAAGTCACCATGAACTGGCCAATCGTCGAGCACTTTGATAAGGTGAGAGTCCTCTCTCGAAGGTGTCTATTTCGAATGAGTCCCGTCGGTATCTCACCTTTGTCTGATCTCGCGGGTCGAATGTGTCCGTCAGAATCCGTCAAAAGTGTCAAAGGGAGAGTCGGGATTTACGTAACTGTAATTAGCGCGCACGCTCGCCTTTTCGCCGCCCGCCGCGATTGCGCAACAATTGTTAGAGGGCCCCCCTTCCCCCGGCCGGGGGACACCTAATCTAAACCTTCCTCTCCTTCCACTGTTTCCCCAAATGACGTAATCAAATGCAAACCGTCGTCCAAATTTGCAGGAAACTCACCGCCCGTTCGTCTCCTACTGGCCGACGGGCCGAACCGAGGACATTTCCATGTCGGCTCAAGTCGTCGGAACCGACAGAACCTACGGATTCCCGAGGATCTGCGATCAGTCGCCGTCCGTCCGCATCTTCCCCGAGGAACACAAGAAAGTGAGTTTGAATGCATTAGTAGTCGTAAAGATTTATTGTGTGCCGGAGTGGAATCCATCCATTCGTCGCCCCAGGGGTGCCAAAGAGGGTGGTGGAGGGCAAACGAATGCCACGTCATAGAGGGACAAACGAACGGAAACTGGGCAAACATTGACAGCTGGTGGAGGCAAAGAAACCCTTCGTTACTCTTCGCATTTGCAGATTGTCGCTCATTTGGAGAAGGAGAAATCGGTGGGAAAGGAGGCGAATCAGCTGGATTCGCTCAAGATCAAAGTCAAGGGAAAGTGCTTCAACGCGACGATGACAGTCGTCAAGCACACAGAGAGGTGTCCGTGGTGCCCGGATCCGAAGGAGATCACAATAATCGGCCAAGAGCCGGGAAGTGAGTCGAACGGTCTCCGTGTCGGCTCGGCCGCGTGGCTCTTCGGATCGCCCTCCTCCCTCATCTCCGACGATCGCATCATCCACATCGGAGTCCTCGTTCTGGCCATTGTGGCCGTCGTCGCGTCGACAGCGTTCGCGATCATCCTGGTCATGTACCTGAGAAACAAGAGACTCATCAAGGAGACACTCAAAAAACCGCGGTTCCATCCGTACATTTCCGTCAAGGGACACGAAGTTCCGGAGGATAACAACAGGTGATCAGCTGTTCCTCCATTTCCCTCATCATTCACTTCTTCAGATACGATCTTCCGTGGGAGCAACAGAGTCGTCCGCTCACCTACTGGATGACGTCATCCAACAAATCCTCCGAGTCCACAATGACATCTCCTCTCGATTCGGCGTCGTCCCTCCACGGCGGCCATCAGAATCCCAACCACGCCATCTTCAACTCCCACCACGCCCACCATCAGAACGTCCATCCGGAGATGTACCACTCGACGTACACCCGCGACGGCTACCAAACCTACCGTCCACCACCGCCGTCGGGCCATCCGCCCATCTTCCCGCCACAAACGCAGCTCTTCCACCCACCCACCTACTCGACACAACGCCACGTCACGTCGCCCAACTCGTCACGAAACGACGACTCGGGACTCGAGTCCGTTTGAGTAATCCTTGTGATCCCTGTGGTCCCTGAGATCCTTGTGATCCTTGTGATCCCAGGGATCGAGTAGAAGACAGTGTGTGTGCGTAGAATCGATTCGTTTAATAGCAGTTACGGGTAACAACTGCACGGACGCCGGTGGAACATTCTTTCCCTTTTATTTTCAGTTGATTCTATTTTTGTAAATATTCAAGTACACCCTCTATAATTCATTGGAAACAATTCCAAACTCTCTCTATTGGGAGCTTTTAATGTGAATATTTGTTTGTTTTAATATAAAAATATGAAATATAAACCAAATCGTTTCGTTCTCAGTACAGTATCCTCTCGATTCTCCACCTCTAATCGAATCATCCGACGCTCCGTTCCCACTCGGAAACTCTCGAATTCATTCTCTTCTCTCGCCGCCATGAAGCTCCTTCTGCTTCTCCTCCTCTCCATTTTCTGCTCTTCCGTCTTTTCCTACATCTCATTCGGAGCCTCTTGTCGTACAAAGAACACCAATGTCTGCCTCAAAAACGTCCGCTTCGTCAAAGAAACTGGAAAACTGCACTACGAGGGTGTCTCGTGCCTCCGGAAGCCGTGTCCCCGCAACGCCTACTGCCAGAGGACGCCCGACTGCTTCAACGAAATTCACGATTTCAATTTGAATTTGGGATGATTTGCTCGAGAATAAATGAAGTAATGCACTGTGGGGGCCGTTCTTTTCGTCATTCTAATTCAGCTGTTCAGTCCGATTCGATTGATTAAAAATTGTTTCGCTCACTTGGAAGAGGAGGGAAAAACTCGGCCACCACGCTGATTAACCTCTGCAACACTTCCAGAAACGGTTAGGAATTGAAACGAGTTGGTAGTTGACGATAGACTGGGGAGCACACGAAGATCCATTTCAATCGAACACATGGCCGATTCCTTCACATTGTCAGGCAAGAGAATAAATGTGTTGACATGTCTACGAAGCAACTCTCTCTCTCTGTTTCTTTTCTAAAGCCAATACTGAATAATGCATTAAAACACAAGAAAAGGATAAAAATGGTCCATGTCGCCCGCACGCGCGGAGACGCCGCGCCGCCGACTCCTCAGAAAAAGGGCTCGTAACTCGGGAAACACCACATATTTTTGAACGATTTTTCTGGAATGGACTAATACAAAGTAGCAGATAACATTTGTCTCGTCGGTTACTCGAAGTTCGCAGTATTCATGTTGTGGTCCCAAACTGAGACCAACGAAAGCTTATCGGTAATTCCTGTTTGAAAAGGAACTCTTCGAAAGTATCGAAAATCAACAAATCTCAGTTTGCCACCATCTTCGCCCCGTTTTCCGCGTCCATAAAATTTCCGAAATATCCATTTCCCCCCGTTCCCATCACAGAGTACAGTATCCTGCCCGCCCCCGATTCCCCGCCTCAAATCGAATCAAAACTTTGTTTTATAAGCAGTGATCTCGCACCGATTCTCTCCACTTCGCTCGCCATGAAGCTCCTTCTCGCCGTCCTCCTCTGCCTTCTATTCTCTTCTTCCTTCGCCTATCAACCAATCGGAGCGTTCTGCCGTGACAGAGGAACCAGAGTGTGCCTCCGGAACGTCCGTTACGTCAACCAAGGCAACACCATCAAATACGAACCAGTCTCGTGTCTCAAGAAGCCCTGCCCACGCAACGCCTTCTGCCAGAAGTCGTCGGCGTGTCTCGATGAAGTCCACAGTTGGGGATGATCGTTGTTCATTTGAAGAGAACATGAATAAAGTTGTCAATTCTGAATGAACTGCATTTTGACCGTGGGAAACTGTCCCCGTCTCCATTTGAATCACAACAATGCACAACGAGAATTAGCATCACAATGGGGTCTGTGAAGATGTAAACAGTCAGTCAGTCGAGATTCAGACATCGAATCACAAAATGAAATATTCGAACGTCGTCCGTTTTCTCTTCGTCTTCTCCATCTTCATACTGACAAGTATCGTTGCCGCCGTGGTGCGTTGGGTTTCCGTGGGGAATATCACACGTCATATGCGAGGAATTCCTATGACAGCCATAGGCAAACTTTCCTAAAATGGCTCTACCGTCTTCTAATTAGATCCTTTTGTCACTTTCCAAAACCACCCGAGAAGACCAATAGCTCGTTAATCTGAGTTCCACAATTTTTCACTGTGTGAAGCTCTCGTCAAACAGTTTTTGTCCATATTTCGGGAAAAGTTTTGTGTAGAACTATTGGTCATTTGAATTTCTTATTCCTTAAACAATTAGCACAAAAACCGAACGAGAACCGTCATTTTGCAATAACGGTTACGGTAACAGTCGCTCAGATGTGTCTCGGTCGTTTCGACACTGTAGCCCCTCGTTTACCGTGGGTTCTTCTCGTTTTCAACGCCATTTCTCGTTTTCAACGCCATTTTTTCAATAGGAACAGTAAGAAAAAGTATAGGAAAATTCGAGTATATAGACTTGAAATGTTGCATGAATTACGTACCAGAACAAACACTTTCGTACTTTATCATTGAACCTTACACGGCTCATCGCAGCTTTTCTCTGAAAACGGAAGGCCATGAAACATAGAAAGAAAATGCAATGAATTCGGCGATAAAACACTACGAGTTCTCATAGAAATCCCGAAACTTAAGGAATCCGATGAAGCAGTGAACGGAAAGGCGGCGTGCGTCCGATCCGTCCTCAAAGAGACCGTCGACGAACTGACCGAATTCTCCGGACGGCAACTCGATGCTCTTCAGAACATGACACCCGAGACGAAGAAGAAAGTGAAGACAGCGTTAATGGGTGGGGTTCCAGTTGTCTTCCGACTAATCCAACAGCTTCAGACGTGCTCTCTTCGTTGGGTCTCGTGTTGGAGGTGTCGACCGCACCGACTATTTCCCTCGGAACTCTCCCCGTTTTCAGTCAGTTCTCATGCTTTATCACCGTAATCACCCGTTTTCCAGTTCTCCGTGCCAAACATCTCTTCGAACTTCTGGAGCGTGACATTGAGGATTTGAAGCCTGAAACGGAGAGCTTCTCGAATTCAATCGATCCGATCAAGAATGGAGTGATGACTGTGATTCAGGGACTCCCCATGAAGACGTTCATGTGCCTCTACGGTTCTGAACTCTGAAATAGAACGTGGTGATTCTGAAATAAAGTTTATATGGTTGAAACGATTGAACCGAGATGATCCACAGAGAAAATGAACTCCAAGACGGAATATCGATGAGAGCTTAATAGCCAGGGTTATGAAACGGCGAAGAGAGGAGTGCTAAAGAAAACATTTTTGAGCTCTTCCGAAGCTGCAAATACGGCACAGGTCCCAAAATGGTTTTGTTATGAAAATGAGAGTAAATGTGCACAAATCCATTGGCGATTGACAAAGTTGACAAAAATCGAGTAATTTTCGGTTCTCAGCTAAAAATCGGCATTCGGCTGGCATGCATGCCGGACCCCAAGGCATGAATGCCTCTTTCAATAAGCATTCATGACTCGGAGCCCAGACATGCAAGCCAGTCGAATGCCTAAAATCTACGTTCGCCGCTGGCCCCAGGCACGGCAACCGAAAGAGAAACTGACATGCCCGCAGGCTTGAATGCCAAATGAAAGCCGATTTTTAGCTGAGTTGTTTCTGGACGTTTTTCACTGCAGATGTTCTCTTACAAGATCACATTGTCAGTCGAAAGCATTCATTAAAAGCGAGAGATCAGAAGCTCTTCCAAATCTCGTAGATCGTTTTGTCCTCGATTCCCTCGTTTTGAATCCTCACTTCCTTCCAACATTGATCCCCCGGCTCACACGCGGATCCTTCCGGACACGGAATAGACGTGCATTCGAGTGGAAACAGCCGTCTCGCGTCTTTGTACCGTCCGAACCAGATGTCCACTGCCACGCACTTCATCGTTCCAAGATACCGACAATACTTGCTGAACGGAATTTCGTCGGAATCGGAAAAAAATGGAACATTAATGCAGGAAATCGTGTTTTGAGGTGTAGAACACGTTATCTTCGAGTATTGTATTCGCGGGTCTCGCCACGAAAAATTGAATTGTTTTTTGAGAATCGGCATGCGCCTTTAAAAGAAACTACGGTAGAAAGTAACTCAAAACATGAAATCGACAGTACTTTGTTCAAAGGCACATGTCGATTTTAAAAAAATGTTTTCGTGGCGAGACCCACCGATGCCGTGAACTGCAAACTTCGTCACATCCGCTGATTTTGATGTAACAACATTTAAATTCAAACGTTTTAAACCGTATTTCCCGGGATTCTCATTCAAAAAGCCAATTTCAAGTGAAATTCCGACAAGCTATCGGTTAAAAACGTTATTCACTGATTTTCATAATAAATAACGAAAAATAATGAAAAATGGCAGATGAAAATGTTGTTTTTGTCCGAAAAAATATCAGATGAGCTCCAAATCCTGCGAATCATTTCCACGTATTAATTTCTCGGAAAAACCGCCCGTTTGAGAGTCATAAAGTGTCCGCCCAATGCAATCGTGCTCCTCCGCTCCACAGTGTCTGCGTCTCGCCTGTTTTCCCGCTATTTCGGCTACGCAGCTTGAAATAGTAAAGGAAATGGAGAGACGTACGCAGCAAAATTTGAATTTAATGCACTAGAGCCGAAAAGCGCGATTGCATTCGATATCCGCACTGTGTTTCCGTGAGGATTGATTGAGAACGTAAAATGTCACCTGCATCCATCAATCCATCAATCATGAATACGTGGATAACCAACAAAAAGAAAATCTGAAACGAAGATTTGAAAGATGAAGAGGTATTCGACTTACGGTCAGAGAAATCATGGTGAGCATCGAAGGAATGATGATGTCTCCGGAGAGAAAATGCACGTGTCCCCCCACGAAAAGAAAACACGGCTCCCCAGCTTGTCGAAAGGAGCACTCGTCTGCGGCGCCATTCATTAAATTATCTTCTTCTTCTTCTCTTGAATGGCTCTTCAAATTCGTAATAGCCGTCTTTCGGAGAAAAAAGAACTGCTTTCGGCGGCGAAAAACGAACCCCTTCTCGAATTGTCGGAAGACAAAGCGTCGTCTATTTTGCCAACTTGCAACCGAATCCGAAACGGAAACAAATGTGATTATGGTCATCTCGTTTTTCCGTGTCTCATTTTCTCGTTGGGTGGTCCCTTCGTATAGTCCCCCCTTCTCCCTCCCTCTCTGCTTCTCACTTTCGAAATTCCGCCACATCAATCCTAATTGGATCCCTGCTCACTGAGCCAATCATTCGAGCCACTTGTCCATAATCCTTCATTTCGAATGGAGCGGGAGAGGGCACTGATCTTTTTCACCTGCCCACTCAAGCAGCTCGCGTCGTCAGGTGCGACGACGGATATCCATCTCTTCGCGTTTAAAAAACGACGACCTCGAAATAAATGTACTAATTATTATTTGAATAAAGGATTACTCTCTGCATACCACCGAGTGGCCCTATAGGTTATGAGTAGGCTCTTGCCACTAATTTCACTGAAAAATCAATTTTTGTTATAACTTTGTGTCCATTTTCTCGTTGATTTATGAAATTATTCAATATTTTGAAAAAAGTTACTGTGAAAGCACATAGTATAATACCTAAAATGTTTGGTTTCTGAACCACTGCTCCAAAAATTCCAGAAATTGGTAACAATAAAAGTTTGCATTAGAGCATGTTTGCTGCCTTTGTTGAAGTTTTCCATTACACAATGAGGTTCAAAACTTTGTTAAATTTTCACTGGATGATATAGCCCTCAAATATTCGAAAATCTTTTTGGAAACTCGCTCTACTGTTAACATTGAAAATAAGTGAGTATTTTGAGTTCTAAGTGAGTATTATTATGAGATCGCTGCGAGTTTTCGTTGCGGGACCTTCGCCGGCACATCGACTGCGGAGTCCACGCTCGCGGCTCATAATGCGGACCTGTCCAGACACTTTTTTGACATTTCCAAAACTGTCAAATGTCGACTTTCTAGACAGTTTGTGACCAAGGTTGGAAATCGTGTCAAACCCGAAACCATAGTCGATGGTCCATAGGGTATGGTCCATAGCCACCTTTCTCTGTGGACTGACCCCAACAGTGGTTTTTTCTCTGAATTCAGCCACGCAGTGTGTTTCAGAGAATGAGAATCCGCAATGGAATCCCCTTCACACTTGTTCGATTGCTTTCCCTCTCTCCTTCTCAACATGCAGTTTGCCAAGAAACCCGTCGAGTTTCGGGTGCCAGGTAGCCCTTGAAGGTTTACAGCAGGTGATAAAAATTAGCCTATGCCAACAAATATGCGGAAGGCTGAAGGCGTGTTTGCCACCCATCAATTCTCCCTCCCTAAACTACCCTCCATTCCCGTAAAAAGACACCTCATTTTGTTCTTTTGACTCTTCTTCGCCCTTTGCGGCCGCCCGTGTTCTATGGCCCTTCGCCTAATTGGGACTCATCATTGTTTGTGTTTCTCCCACAGCTGGTGGTCTTCGCAATGCCGACAGTATTGTCACTTCTTGGCTGGATGCCATCATGCCGAGGTCGCAGATTAGGCGGCTTCGGACCACGAACATCTCCCCCCTCTCTCTCTCTTTTTTCTCCATTTTCCTTTTGCTTTGAAACGTGTTTTTAATATATGCAAATCTCATTGAAACGGAGTCCAATGAGCAAAGAATCATGTGGTTTTAATTAGAGGAAACAAGCGAAAACTTCGGCTGCGGGAGACCGAAAACATCCCCCTCTTCCACTTGTACTAGCCACTTTCATTCGAATCTCAGGATTTTCCGTTAAACTCGCACTTTGGAAACGCTGCAACTGCGCTCTATCGAAAGCTTTTTATCATCTCGTGCTTTCTCGTGAAAGAATGGTTCGTTTACACTGCAATTACGCTCTATCGAACTCCTCAACTAATTGATTTTCAAGTTATCAAAAGCTCTATTCTCTTTTCTTCAAACCCCGAAAAGAACAAAAAATTAGCCAAAATAATAGGTCTCACCAAGAAAATCAAATTTCAATAAGCCGCATTCATATCGCGATGCTCACCGAAGCGATGCGCGGAAACTTTTGCGCGTTGTGCAGTCACCTTCACGGTATATTGCACACAAACCTCCGCACACTACAGTACCCCTCCAACCGCTGACCTCAAAAACGCGCACGAAACTCCCAAAGGCATGCTGTATCACTCTCTTGTTCGCCCCATTCCTCAATCACTCAGATTCATTCGACCATTGCATTCTCAGATCGGTATCTTCTCTCAGAGAGACTCCGTTTCAAAGCGGTGAGGTCGAGAATTTCAAAAAGAGAGAGGCGAAACGGAGACAAAAACAAGATGAGATGGTTATCGAGGTGGGGCAGGTGATGGGCCGAGTTACCGCGTCGATCGCCTTCCGAATCGGAAATGTCGGGGGAAGATTCAAGAGAAGCGGTTACTTTTTCCCCCCGACAAAAAACATGTTTCCTCTCGGAAAGAAAGCCGAATCGCGTCGTCCTCTCCCATTCTCCCCCCACACCCGTTCCCACGGTTTCTTTCTTCTCGCTCCGTTTTGTACACTTTACGGTCTTTTCTCTGTTTTCGTCACCTTTGAAACCGTCGGAAGAGGTGCGAAAATGCACCGGAAAGGTGCCCTCCAAAGACTCCCCACTTGATCGTCACGTCTTCTGGGCAAACGGAAGTGCGAACGGAAGCGACGGGCGATCGAGAAGACAATGATTTCGCACCTTTTTGATGCGAGCCGAACGTGAAAAAGGGAAAAGAGAGATACTGGGCACTTGGAGCCATTGAGCCGCCAGATTGGCGGCCGAGATTTACAATCTGATTCCCAGGACGTCTTCCTCTTTGCTCCTTCCGCTCCATTGTCCTCCCCCTCCCCTTGTTCTCTTTCTTCTCTCTGCCTAATCCGGAATTATCACCTGTTCTCTCGCGGGCCCTTTTAGTCTTTCCGTTCCTTTCTATTTCTTTTTCTGAAATCCAAATCATCAGCCTTTCCTCCTTCTCTCTCTCTCTGTCTAATTAGTCCATAGAAACGTGAGAAAGTGAGCAAAAACACGGCAACAGATGGGGAGAGACTCTCCAATGAAAACAATTATCGCTCGGAGTGAAACAGTCTGTTAGTGCGCTATTCTCTGAAAACCGACACCGCTCGAATTGGGGGGCTCTCATTGACATCAGGTGCTCTTCTACGCCACCTTCTAATTAGAGATCTCATCCCTATTGACACCTGTGTGACACTGTCAAATTGACTTCTTCGGGAACTGAGACTACTTTTCTGAACTGTTATGGAGATCAGATTCCCTGATCGAAATTGAATATTCACAGTTTCCCGGTCTCGAGGTCTTCATGAGTTTCGATATCTTCAAGTTTCACACGGGGGTTCAGAGGATCCCCTGACACCCGGGGTCCTAGAGGTATCTTTCGATGCTGAATCCGATTTCCAACCTCTCACGTCACAAGAATAATCAGCTGAGGATCCCCATAGACTAATGGAACCTGGAGACCCTTTCAAGTTATATGAAAGTCTGGAATACCCCATACGTTGCCGTTGAACCGTTTTATCTTGAGATTGATAAGAGATATCAAAAAGTTTTCAACAGCAAACTTGTAGATCATAACTAAGACTACAAGTTTGCTGTTTACAACGTTTTGATATACCTCATCAATCTCGAGATATAATGATTCTCCTACGTCATTTGCGATACAGCTCTACTCGAGGAAATACGGTATATGTATTGCATATGGATAGTACATTCTGATATTCATCAAGACTTCTGTACCTCTGGAATAACATGGCAATCTGCTGTAGGCAAAGGTCTTTGATCCAGTTTGGTTTCGCTCACCGAGTTGGTCAAATTGCCATCAGTATTTTTCATTTTTTTTTTCTGGGGCTGGCCAGCTTTTCCATGGGATCCTCTGAAGACCATGAGTTCTGTTGGAATCCTATTCGACCCAAGAACTCGTGTTGGCGACCTTCCACATCTACGGTGACGTTTTTCTTCCAAACCATACCCAAAACACTTCTTCAATCCACTCACCCTCCATCTTCCCCATCTTTCCATTGCAATCTGGAGCTCTCTCAGACAGTCTCTGCTCACCCAAAAATATAAACACTTCCAAGAGATCGACTTCCAAACTCGCCGATTTCTCCGATTCCTCGTATTTCCTCCTCCTGCTCCTCCGATCGCATTTCCTCCCCTTGCCTCCTCCTGTTCTCGTCCACCGGTGCGGCCCCTTTGCACTATTAGCACCTTCTGCCGTTCCGCCCCCCTCGTCCCTCATTTAATCGGTTGCACAATCTGCTCGCCACGTCACATTCCTTTCTCTGTCCGTGTCACATTGTGACGTATTCTGTCCTCTCGTGTTATCTTTCTTCCTTCCGTTCTTTTCGTTTCCTCCCCAGTCATAACTATTTATGACCCTTCACTCGGTTTTCCGTTCCCTTTCAACTGTACACTCCCTTTCAGAAATGTCAATCTTCCACCTGATTCTTCTCCTCTTATCCGTCTCCCGGTGCTCTTCGCTCGTTCCGAAACCCTTCTGGCTCTCCGCAGAAGTCAACAGCATCGTGTGGCAGGAGGGGTGTCTCACCACCATTCTCTGCTCTCAACCCAGATTCCTCGTGAGTTTCCCTCCGCCGTGAGTCCACATTTCAAAGAGCCTCTCGTTTCAGTTGATCAAGGACCTACTTCCGATCTCCGAGAGAGCGTCCATCAGCTGGCCAGTCACCGAGCAATTCCTCGAGGACACCGTCGCTCCGTTCGTCTCCTATTGGCCGTCGGGTCGGATAGAAGACGTTTCCATCTCCGCTCAAGTCGTCGGAGTCGACACAACGTACGGCTTCCCGAGAATCTGCGATCAGACACCCGCCGTGCGCATCTTCCCCGAAGACATTTACGAGTTGGCGCCCGAAACGACGGACAACAAGACGGTGCATCTGAAGGCAAAGTGCTTCGAGGTGACGATCACAGTGACGAAGCACATGGAGAGGTGTCCGTGGTGCCCGGATCCGCGCGAAATCCTCGCCTCGAACGAGATCCCGCACCCGATAAGCCCCCAGCAGTCGGCGTTGGAGTCGGGAATCCACTCGTTCGTCGGCATCTTCTACAAGTCGTCCACTTCCGAATCCCTCCAAGTGGGCATCGTTCTCCTCGCCGCACTCGCCTTCTCCTCGATGCTCGCCTTCTCGATCATGCTCACCGTCTATCTTCGATCCAAAAAGTGAGTTCGTCCGAAAGAATCGCATCTCAATCACTCATTCCAGATCGTCGCGAAGGAATGTAAGTGTGAACGTGCAGCCGCGTCTCATTCCGTGTACCACCCGTTGCGAAGATTACGACACGAGGTAAGGACACCTGTCACGCTTATCTCTTCCCAAACTACTAATTGGAGAGGACAGATGTTTGCATAGGTGTTGGGGGGCCGTGGCTAATCGGGCTACTCCGTGTCTTCTAATAACAAGTTCATCTAACGAGTCACACGTAGATCTCTCTCTGGTTCCCCCTTATTTCCCCATTCACACCACTCATTCTTATCTGTTGCAGGTACGACATGCCGTGGGACAAACACCGTCAACCGCTCACCTACTGGATGTCCAAGTCCTCCGTCACTTCGCCGAATTCGCTCCGTTCCGAAGGATATCACACCTACCGTATCCCCCCACCGCCAAGTTTCTCGCCGCCTGTTTGATTCCAGTTTCCCTTCATTCCCCCATCGCCTCTCGGGTATCCCACACATTTTGGTTAATTGACCCTCGCACCGGTTGTTAATAGATAATAATAATAGATTGTTGAAACGTTTATGGAACAGTTCTCTTAAACACTTTGCAATTGATTCTGGAGGTCCGGTGGCAGACTGGCCTTCAGTTGGCTGATCAGGTAGTTGGACTCGTCTCGAGTTATGCTCAGGTTGTCACGAATCGCCTGCAAAAGGACACTTTCAACAGGAACTATCAGCTGTCAGCAGGGCTCAGATAGAGGCACCGTTTCCAGGGGTTGACAGCGTTTGACCATTTTTAATCAGCGGTTTATGCAAATGCGAATATGTCCTTAAACTTTATATGTCGACACTCATTCATTCAATGCGCTATTTGGAGAAAATGTCTTCTGAACAGAACTTCAGACCAAGATGCCTCACAAGGGAAGTGCTTTTGCAGTTTGTTTCATCTTTCCTCAAAATCTGGCAAGCTTATAAACGACAACTTGTGGAATGAGCGGACAAAGTTTTGACTTTCACGTTTTCCGTTTTCTGAAGATATGACGTTTACAAGACATATCATAGCAGTTATTAGTGTTCTCACAGAGGTCTCGTATTATTGGATGCCATCGAAATGGTCCCGCAACCGAGGAGAGCTCTGCCGGAGAACCATTATATCTCGAGATTGATAAGAGATATCAAAAAGTTGTTAACAGTAAACATGTACTCCTAGTTATGTTCTAAAAGTTTGCTGTTGACAACGTTTTGATATCTCTCACCAATCTTGAGATATAATGACGAAAAATTGCATCTTATTATTTTCTGCCGCACCCTGTAGAAACCGGAAAATGGATGCCAGAATCATGCCAGTTCATATGTTGTCTTCTGTAGTTTGATGAATTAAACAGCTGTACTTCTTAATTTTTGAATCCTATGTTTTGAATTGAAATCCAGGAGCCTACTTCCGATGATGAACAGCCCCATATATCTCAACTCACCTGAATCTGAACTGCGATCTGTCTGGCTTCTTCGCTCATTCCGCCGCCCGATCCCCGACCCGATTGTCCCTGAAACTCTGCTCAGTCTCCCCTCGGAAACACTAACTCACAGCACCCGCGTCTCCGACGAAATGAACTCCTTGGCTTCCGGGATGGAAGTTCCAGTCGTTTTCGGAAAACGGCTGCGATGACTGACCGGCCGACAGTGGACCGAACTGAGAGTTGGCGGAGACGACGTTCGGACCGAACGGAAGGTTGTTGTTTCCGTTTGAGGGTGATCCGGATGATCCGGATGGTCCACCGAACGATCCTTGCGCGTTTTGAGCGTTTTGAGGCGAAGCGACGTTTCCAGAGTTTCCGAACTGATTCGTGGATCCAGACGACGTTCCGAAGTTCCCGTTCGATGATCCGAATGGATTCTGGGATCCAGAGCCTAATTGACCACCGGAAGACCCCTGATTGAATGGATTTTGGACATTTTGGAAGCCAGATGATCCCTGGTTCTGCGTGTTTTGACCATTGAAACCCGAAGATCCCTGTTGCTGGAACGGAGATTGTCCTCCAATGTTTGTGTTAGCACTTAATTGCGACGATCCTTGATTCTGGTTCTGAATCTGGTTCCCAGTGTTGCCAAATGAGCCCTGAGCTCCCTGAGCACCACCAGAGTTCCATCCGACTCCACTGCCCACTGGACTCGGCGTACTGGAGCTCACTGAGTACTTGTAGTGATCTGAGCCGGCGCGAGCGATGTAGATCACAGGCGACGGGGTGCTGGTCGATTGGATCTGTCCTCCGGAAACGAGGCCTCCGGAACCTCCGGAAGATGCGTCTCGTTGCACTTGCTGCTGATTCTGAAGCTGTTCCTGCGTCTGAAGACCGACGAGCACGTCGGCATTCGGCCAGAAACCGGAGCTCATTGGGACGATAGTCGGAGGAATGCATCCGGATGAAGAGCATCCTGTGAGAGAGATGAGAGTGAGTGGGAGATGGAGAGACACAGACCTCCGTAAGCTCTGTATTGAAGTGGCGAAGGCGTAGAAGAAGCGCCGGCGAAGGAGCTGAAGAAGCTGCATTCTGCGGAATAGAAGAGCATGAAAAAGAAGAAAATGGGTCGCATTTTGTATAGGGAAAAGGGTCAATCGATGGGTGGAATGAAGCGATGAGCCCGTCGGGAGGAACTGTTTGAACACCTGCGACATGCGGTTGAATCATCAGAAGTCGAGAAAGAAAGAGAAAGAAAGAGAAAGAAAGAGAAGGAGAGATGGAGAGACGTAGAGCAACAAGTCATTCTTCTACATGAGTGGAACCTATTCGTCACGGCAACCTTCCCTCGAAATAGTCTTGAAGCGCACCAATTGGGTCAGTGAAGACGCGATTCTCAATTTTCTCTGCGTCTCTCGTCGCGCCACACTCCTTCGCAATCTTGCCGACAGTCCGAAATCTCGAAGGTCACTCCGGTGGCCGAATTCCGGACCATTTTGAACGGGGAAAATAATTTTTGAGTGAAAACGAAAAGAAAACGGATTTATCGACCTTTTTCAATGACAAGTTTTTGAAAAATTGTTTTTTTTCACAGACTGCGACGATATTGAAAATTTCAAATAATGCATCATCTCCGCTCTAAATTTTTGACAGATAATAAAGAGAGAACTCGACATTTCGTTGAATCTTCAAAATGCATCTCCTCCGTGAAAAATGGAGCATTTCAGTGGCCGATAGTGGCAAAATGTATCAAATATTCCTCTTCATCCATTTCAGGTTCGAAAACTCCGATCGGCGCAGAAGTTTCATTTTTTACACGACAGATAATAGTTAACTACGAATGAATCAATACAACACATCATAGCTTCAGGCCCACATTCCGAAGTCCCGCTCTCTGAAAATAGTACGCATCGGTATCATTGGAAACTGTCAACATGTCTCTGTTTCTTTTGCTGATCGAACGAAGATACAGTGACGACCGACCGGTGATTGATGGGAGTAAGTCTGCAGAGGCTGTCTTCTCGATTCCCCCGTTTCTTATCTCATCACTCCCCCCATCAGCGGCGCTTTCTCTCTCCGCCGCCCCCCCCCCCCCCCCGGGTCGCTCTTCATTTTTCAATCAATCAGCGAGAACCCAATTCGCTATTTTTCACTGATAAGCGTCGATTGGAAACCTCTTTCTACAACCAAACGTCTGATAACAAAACGACGAAGAAACACTTTTGACTGAAAAGTATCAATCCCTCACCACTATTCTTTTCGCTGTTTCTATTCAGAGTTGCGAGTCTGATTCACACGAAACGCTTTCCAATTTACACATGTGGGCCACGAACAGTGCAAACGCGCCTCATTGGTGTCTGCGTCGCTGTTCTTCGCACACTATTTTGTCTCTTGAAAAAAAAGTTCGCACAGTATTAGACGAAGAAACGTATCTCGCTGTGAAAGTTGAACTTCAGCATTACAGCCAAAAAGCGCGATGGCATTGAATGGGCATTTTTTGTATTGATTCGCTTTCTAGGGTTACATGGAAATTTGAATGCAAATGCGCTCCATTGTTAATGATCCCGCAGCGAAGGGATGCGTTGGCACACACCTGTGGTTGTTCCACGTGTTCTGCGGCTGCGAACACTTTTTTCGTGTCGGACCTTCCAACAACAAATATCAACAAATGTTGTCCGAAAGTGCAAGAGAAAACATAAATATTCGACAGATAACATTAACAGTGTCCTCTGCCAACACATCGACTCTCATGCCGTTAGCGCGCCCGTCTCATTTCCCCCTTCAATCGATTGCCCTTCTCTGTCAGTGGTCTCATGTTCCAGCACAAAAATCGACTTGTTTTTCGCGTCTCCACCCCATTTAATTCTGTCTCTTTCCCACTCACTTTGATTAATAGTTCGTCTTCCCCTTCTTAAAATGCACGCGATAAGAGATACTCTTCGCCTCTTTCAAACACTGCCCGCAATCTATCGACGGGAGCACGTGAAGTAGATCAAAAGAGACCTGGCACGAGGCCAAGTGTTAGTGGGTAATAGAGTCAGGAGGAGAAACACCCTCGTGGATAAAAAAGAAATGCGGGAGGCAGCGAGAGAGAGAGAGACTACGAAACTGCGAGAGACGCCGACGCGCGAGTGTCTGCGTCTTTGTGAGTCACTACGTGTCTTGTCGATATCACCGTTTCTCTCTCTCTCTCAGTCTTCCTGCAGTTTCGAACGTCCAGTTGTTGGTCACCTCTTACATGTATGCGCAGCGTCGTATGCTTTTCATTTTCCCTTTTTCTCGATGCCGTCGGTTGCGGCAGTGCGCGAATGTGTCGCTGAATTATCAACGAATCGTGCAAACGCCCTGCTATATCTTCTTCTCTCTTTGACTCAATTGATAAAACACTCTCTATTGTTTCAGGGGAACAATGGGCCAACTGGAAGAGATCTACGCCGACTACATGGTGTCCGACGACGAGGAAGAGGACCCCGTGGAGGCGTCCGAAGCCGATCACTTCTTCGAGGAACTTCCGGATTCCACGGTCCGAATTCGGAAGTTCTTCGTCGCGTACGCCACGAGTCTCATCGAGTCGTCGAAGAGAACAGTGTCTCCCGAGTTGGAGATGATCGAAGTGCCGAAGGCGTTCTTCGTGGACGACGCCATCTACATCGTCAGAGATTCGCACTTTCACACGTATAACACTATGGATTCAATCTACCGCTTCAATTGGCAGGAACCGGAGAGTAGTGCCAAGAAGGTAATTGCACGGATTCGTGTTCGCACTAACTAGATAGTTTCAGATCAAGCGGCTGAAGGCACCGATTCCGGATTCGGTCTTCTACTTCCGGAAGTGGGCTCTTCTAGGATACAATGTGAAGGTTGCCATGCAGAAAAAGACGGATGTTCCGAACACGGCCGAACCGGAGCAAATGGACTATCGTGAGTTCTCAAGGGGGATTTCAAACCAATTGGCTCTCTTCTTCCAGGCTACTGGCCTTATGGTTGCGATCGATTGGAGGATCGGAAACGATATCTGATGGAGAGATACCAGGAGTCGGTGGAGGAGCACGCGAAGTATCTGCTCACGGAAGTGCCCCGCGGGAAAAATTTCAGTGAAGACCATCTGCGTCCGGACGAGCTGCTCAAGTTCCACACCGACAATCGCCACTTGCACGGATTCTTCAAGTGCGAGAGGAATAAGAAGTCGGGCGAACGATTCCTCGTCGACATCTACAATCGGTTCAAGTTCTCACTGGACCGATGGTCGAAACGTTGGTCGGACCTGGAGTTATTCGACCGCGTCAACAGATACTATCAGAACTTCTCGCAGTTCCTCCGAATGTAAGTGGTTCTCGTTGGAAGTATCTGACAAACATCTTCTTTCAGAAATCATCAGACGCTCCGCCGACAAGGAGTTACTGGGAAGTACGATCTGATCGATCAAGTGGTGACAAGCGCGTTCCTCAAGTATACGGACTATTCAACGTGAGTTTGAGAAGTGAGCGATCGATCAGCGTTCTCATCTTCTTACAGACGTCCAGAGAGAGAAGACGACGCCGGTGTGGAGTATTTAACCATGTCCGGTGACGACGAGGAGGACGTCATCGAAGAGCAAGTGATGTCTCAACATCCAGCCGCAGATCCTATTCTAATCGAGCGTGAAATGGATATGGGAAGCCCACTGATATCGGAAGTTCGAATGGAGATAGCTGATCCACCTGATGATTCAGTGACAACTGGTCAATCAACGTCAATTGCAGCCCCAATGGACAGTTCGGTGATGAGCGGAGATTCAACGTCATCCGGAAATTCAACCGTGACCTGTGAATCATTTGTAAGTCCAATTAGGAAAGGAGATGGACAAGAAGTGATGGAATCGCCGGCTAAGAAGCGACGGTTGGAGAGGAAAGAGCCACGCGAAGAGCCTGTCGAAGAGCCTGCCGAAGAGCCTGCCGAAGAGCCAGTCGAAGTGCCAGTCGAAGGACTGAACAATGAAAACGAAGCAATAACTGATGACATCTGGTTCAGTGATAACTTCATGCGCAAAGACAGATGGCTGAGGACTGTCTTCGAGACACGCGAACACTGTTCGGACTTCCCAGATAGCGACGGAATTCCTCTCCTCATCCTGAAACTTCTGGAGACTGAACAACCGGAAAGTCGCGTTATCACTGATTTGCTGGACACGGACCCCTGCCTACGCGATGTCACCGAATCGTTGGCCGAAAACACTGAGCTCTTCCGGAAAACTGTTCTTGCCGTGTGTCGCTTGAGACAGATTGCCGAACGGAAAATCGAGAACAAGGCGCATTCGAGAGAGTTGTTGAACAAGATGCGCTCGATAGTGGAGACGGTGAAGAAGACGAACAAGCACGCGGTGCTCATGGAATTTAATCGAATCAAAGAGAATTTGAATGATAGCCGCATGGACGAGAGGCCGATGATCGAACCGATTCTGGAGGCGTCGTACTGTCTCGTGGAACTGAATCGCACTTCTGAAATGTTCGTGGAGCACATCACTGAATACGCGTGCCGTTTGGAATCGAAGCTGGACACGGAAGTCGTGGAACCGAAGGCGCCTACGCTGAATGCGGGTGATGTGTTGGGCTGTTTGCAGAGCGCTCGGAGAGCCTTCGAGCTGGCAGAGAACCAAGTCGAATCGTACACCAGCAAAGGCGAATCGCGCCTCAGAAAGTGCCAAAGAGCCGTGGATGTAGAATTCATGAAGAAACTCGGAGAATGGAGAAAGAAGCAGAAGGAAACGGAGGACCCGGCGGAGATCAAGCAGCCCAAGCCGCCTAAGAAAACGAAGAAACGAAAAGCGAATTGGCAGAAAACAGAGAAGATCAAGCCGGAGTACAACAGACTACGGTTTCATGCGATGCACAACGACTTGAGCAACATTTTGAGTGCGGCGCTGAAGGCGAACAGCGACGGTCGACTCTCGATTGTGAGGGAACTCATCGATGTAGCGACGAGACAAGTTGTGCCGCCGAAGAATGACTTTGCGGCGCCTCTCGAACTGCCTCCACCCCCAAAGAAAACGGACGCTCTTTGTCTGCTTAGGCTTGATCGTGATGTGGAGCCGCTCTCTGCGAAGGAACTAGAAAAAGGGCTCGATACACTCAAGAATTCGAAGACAGAAGATGCTGTGAAATATTTGAAGAAACGCATGGTTTTCCTGAGAGGTCGTGACCTCGATGCTGACTGGGAGGAAAACATGCGTATGCATCCGGAATGGCAACTCAACGCACGTAATATTTTCACGTACGAAAGCATGGAGCATATCGAGGCGGGTCGATATCAGAGTGCGAGCAGGAGTTTGAAGATGGCACAGAAGTTGTTGAGGACGTTGTTTGTGGATTGGGGCAGGCATGTGGCAAGAAGAGGACATAGAGCTGATTACAACGACACTTCGCTGAACGTGACGATTGAAGAGAAGAAGACGATTCAAGACGCCGTCGTGATACTCATCCAAGAATCAACCCATGTCAATGCCGAATACTTCCATGAAGGCTCCTTTAACAATGTGAATCCGGCGATTGAGAAAATCGAGTCTATCCAGCAAAAGAACGTCTTCTACAGCAGTTGGATACAGATCATGCAGCTGGTGAACTATTCGCAGGAGTGCGAATGGGCCGATGGATTCCGAGCCGCGGTCGACATTGCGCTTGTGGCCATTCGAAACAAGTTGTCGGCGGAGAACGGCGAGAGACATTGTGAGTGGGGCGGGTCAGGTGTAAATGCGCTCTACTGATTATCATATCAGACGAATTAACGCATGGGAGCTTCGGAGAGATGTGCAGTTGTATAACGCGCGTCGTCGAACTGCAAAGTTTCCTAATTTGGCAGCGCGCGGCGTCGCCCGAGTATTCAACTCTTTAACAACAGCAAACTTGTAGATCACAACTAAGACTACAAGTTTGCTGTTGACAACTTTTTGATATCTCATATCAGTCTCGTGATATAATGATGCTCCGGCAGAGCTCTCCTCGGCTGCGGGGCCATTTCAATGGCACCCGATACTACAAGACACATGAATAGAGCGCGATTGCATTGCGAATTGTCGAAATTCTCGAACTGCCCCACTGAAATCCGCGGTCGAACATCTCTTCTTCCCTCTCACGAACCAATCGTTTCAGGGCTCGTTCGGTGGGATTCAAGTGAACCGTCCGACGAAGATAATTTGATACGATCAGCGGTCAGAAGCAGAAGACAACGGAACACTGGCGATGAATTGATGCGCTCTCTGAACAGCGACCAGAAGCATCCACTCGCGTCGTTCCTCTATCCATTCTTCCAAAGTTTCGCATTCTGTGTGGCCATGGCCGACTGGGCGGGAGTCGGTCATCTCCGTTCACTCCTCGAACGTGTTCTTCGCGACGCAGAGAACGCCGCCGGGGGACGCGAGGATCGGTTCATTCGAATGCTCGTCCGGCTGGAGACCGCCATCAACGCGTTCTTGGACTTGCCCGGGAAACGCGACGAAGAGGTTCTCGCGAGATTGGTTCGCTTCGGAATGGATCTGCTGGCGTCGTATCGGAGGATCAGGAGGAGAATCCAGTTTAATGAGAAGCCACAGGTCCGACTGATACCGGGACGGTCACGAAGAGGCGACGGAAATGAGAACATCGAGCCAGGGCAAGATGACATGCAACTCGATTGAATACCGGTTTTTATAATATTTCACTCGTTTCATAATAATAGTTTCCCCGACGATGATAGTTTAGTCAGTCGCAAGTGGGAATAGAGATTCAAACCGATTCTTACTTTGTTTTGCCATTTTCATAATTGCCATTGGAATTAATATCTAACCGTTTATTGAAATGAAAAATTGGAAAATTGAACAAAAAGAGACTAGATCGGTGAAATCATCGAAAGAAAAGTACACAAAGTACACGAACCCGTAACGAAGAAAGAATCGAAAAGGAGACAGAAAGACGATCACAAGTAGGCCATGTTGATGTGTCCGTCTCTTCGATACGAGACGGGCGGTTGGTAGCGGCGAGACGCCGATGTGGTGTAGACGTGCGAGACGTCGTCGGTGGAGGTGTTCTTCTGAAACGCACGCACTGACTGATGGACTGATTCGGGAGATTCCACTTACCATTTGGGTTCCGTACGCACTCACAACGTCATAAGTGTCGTCGTCTGGAGACTTGACCATCGATCGGTTGACGTGGCCTCGGCGGGGACGGACGGCGAACGCGTCGATCTCCGTTGCCTTCTGCCACCCACTCCGTCCAGTTCCGGACTTTTGAAGGCAACGTCTTCTGATTGCCAGAAGACAAACGGAGAGAGCGATGAGGGTGATGACGGCGAGAACAGAGAGAAGAATGAGGGTGGTGGTGTCGGAGAAGTTGGAGAAGATTCCAGTCGACGGGGACAGATGGGGGTCGAATTGACACGTGGACGAGACGGAAGAAGACGGAGACGTGACGTCGAAGAGACGGTTGGCGGAGAGAATGGGATGGACGAACTGGTTCTGGACGAGCAGCCGACGGAAACAGAACTCCGACGGCATGAGGAGACGGATGTTTCTGGCGGTGAACAGCATCGGGAGGGACACCCTCGAGCGGACTTCTTTACCCCGCCCGTCCACTTGGATCGTCATCTTCTTTCCGTCGTCGGCCATCTGGAAGAGCAATCGGTGCCAGCGACCGTCGCTGACGTGCTTCTCGATCCTTGTCTGGATGGGGCGGGTGAATTCGTCGACGAGCGAGAAACTGATTGATCCGGAGACTATCTGAAACCGATTGAGACTGTTTGAGAGTTTCATCATTTGGTCCTCACCTCTAAGATAGCCTTTTGCTTCCCGAAGTTCACGTGAACCAGTTCGTTCTTCGTCTGGATCGTTCTGAACTCGAACTCGATCTGCTGAACGTCTTCACATCCACCGTCGCACTTGAGAAGGCTCCGAGTGGTGGAGTTCTTGAGTTTGATGTCCAGATGACTTCCAGTCGACACCGAGAAGGCGTTGGAAGCGCTGTCGCAGCTGTAGACACTCTCGAACGCCGTCTTCGCCTCGCGACACCGACACATCGGCTGCAATCCGTCCATCACGCACTCTCCGCCACTCCCGCAATCCATGCCATCACAACTGTTGTGTTGTGACGGAGCATCGAATAGAATGACGTCGTCCTTCTGTTTCTTTTGGTGCTTCTGGAAGTTGTCCCTACAGTCCAGCCCCTCCGAACACTCGCATCTTCCCATCAGCTGGGACACGGGTAGGTCGAAAACGACGGCGTTGCTTCTGGAGACAAGACGTTTCGACGACTGCCTCAGAACAGTTTGACACGTGGAATTCTTCTGAATACAAATGACGCTGTCACAATGATCGTCGCCGAATCCGGCAAAGTCAATGTAGCTGGGTCGGTGCTTCTCGAGGAACGAAGTCAACGTTCTCTTGACTTCTGAAGCCTCGACGACGACGTCATTCCGATCGACCATCGCGAAAACGGATCGATACTTGAGGTCCTCCGTCGCTTCCCAGACTGCGAGACAGTGGATTTTCTGAAATGAACGAGTGGATTAGATGCTGTCTGACACTGCGTGGAGACTGACCATGTCGTCGTAAGTCTTCCGCAAATCCTCGATAAAGTGTCCGACTGCAGACCGTTTTCCGAGAAACTCCACTTCCACTGAGCTCTTCTGCAGTCGCATATCTTCCTTTGGCGTCAATTCGTTGATGACGTTCACATTCCACGTGGAATTCGTTGCGGACGACTCCACGAGAGTGGTCAATGTAGCCGTGGAGCCGGGCATAATGAGGTGGCAGTTTTCAGTCAGTTCAAAGTTATCCCCGATCTTCGGGTGACACAAAGAGTTGGATACTCGGCTGACGTCGGTGTTCAGAATCGACTTCTCGTTTCTGATGACGTGGACATTCAGAACCTTCGTGCCTTCTGAATCGTCGTCGAGTACGTCATCCAGAAGCACTCGGATCACTTCTTTCCTGTTTTGTCTCTTCTCTATCACTGGGATCTTTATGACACTTCTCGAGCCGCTATTCAGATTGGAACGACTCCAAACGTTCCCCGAATCCGTCACCGCGAACGTCGAATCATCGGAGAGTCCGTGAGAGATCGGAAGTCGGAGGAGAGGGTGATGGGGAGATGTTGTGAAATTCTCGCGGAAGAAGATGACCGATGGGATGGGCGGTTTGGCGGGAGACGCGTGACGCGGAGGAACTGTGATCGTGACGTGGCACTTTGATTGGATGAAGGCGTTCGAAACGGAGACCAGAGTCAATTGATAAGTCCCGGGATGCAATGGTGATAAGGATGTCAGCTGGGAGCCGTTGATGTGGAACAGATTCTGGAAGTTGTGATGCTCACGAGGTTCACGAGGAGGACCGCTTACATTTCCCCCTTGCTCTTCTATCCGAATACGACAGTTTTCCATATTATCCTCGTCCATTTTCCACCCGAAATTGTGAATTTCCGTTTGATTTCCGGGGTTCTCAAGGAACAAAAACGCGTGCGAAAAGATCGGACACGCGGGGAAAGTGATCTCCGGAACGATTGTGATGGTGCTTCTGAAAGAGGGATCAGATGGAGAATCATCAGTCCACGTTACCTTCTGAATTCCGGTCCGAAGACGTCGACGACAGTCTTCTCAGAGTCCAACGTCGACTTCAGAATCAGGTTTCCGTTCGACAAAGAGAACATTGAGCTCGGTTCCATTGTGATTGGAACAGAGTTCTCGTTGTTCCACAGAATGGTTCCTGGCTGCGTTTCCGCAGAGATTTTCAGTTCGAGAGCAGTCGGAAGGCGTCGATTCGTCTTCTGGCTTCTGGATTTCAGAGAAGATTGCTCCAACGTTGGCTCCGGACCACTCAGAACGTTGACGACTACATTGAGGATGCGATTTCTCGCTGGCCAGACACCATCGTTGCAGACTATTTCCAGAGGCGTCGACTTGTTCGATGATCCGATGACAGTCAGCGATCCATCGGAATCCACTCGCATTCCGAGATCAGGTGAAACCGGAAGGAATCGGGAGCATCCGGACACGTTTAGCTGATGAACACTCGTTTCAGAGGACGACGTCTCAATTAAGATGGTCTCGTTGTTGTCTGTTTCCATCGGAGGATCGTCTTCTACAACTGTGTACGACGTCAGTCTGAAGTCGTCCACAATCCAGAAGTTGTTCGGTTTCTCCGTCTCCAGAATCAGCTCTCCTTCACTCGTCACTGCCGCAGAGCCACGTGGGAAAACACTCGCATTCAGTGGAACTGCCACTCCGATGACGTCTCCCTTCTTCGCACTCATTCTCACCTTCTCTTCTGTGACAATCCGGAACAGCTTCTTCTCTGCCACGTGGATCGTCACTGATCTCTGAAGACGTGGGATTCCGTGGTCAGAAGCCGTCGCTTCCAGGGACGTCAGAGCGCTTTGAAGTTGGCGGATCTTGGTGATGACCCCCGTTTCCGGATCGATTCGGAAGAACGGAGACGTGACAGAGTAACGGATCTTCCCGTTGTCTCCAGAATCCAAGTCACTCGCGGTCACTTTCCCAATTGTGTTCTGAAAGAGAGGATTACTATCGAGTGGGCGGAACGGAAAGCAGTCGACTCACCTCTTCGGAAATCATAAAGTACTCCTCCGTTTCGAACGTCGGCACATTGTCGTTGACGTCCTTCAAAGTGACGAATAGACTCGTCTCGATCAGCCACACTCCGTCCGTCAGCCGCACTTTGATCCGGTAGCTCGCCTTCTTCTCGTAGTCCAGCGTCTCGTTCACAAACACATTCCCCGATTGCTCTTCCACTCGGAACGGAAGCGGCTCTCCTCCACTCTCTAATGCGAACCGATGATTCGATGTCTCATCGGCATCTGACGCCGACAGCTGAATGACGAAGGCTCCGATCGCCGCGTCCTCTGCGATTTCCACGTGGAAGATTCTCGAGAACCTTGGCGCATTGTCGTCCTCATCGAGCACCCTCACCACCGCCGTCGTGTTCCCTCTCCTTCTCGGTTTCCCGTCGTCGATCGCCTCGATTATCAGCTGATATTCCGCCCGAGTCTCTCTGTCCAAATCGCGCACCGTTTCGATCTCCCCGTCGGCTGTTATCATGAACTCGTGATTCCTGTCGCCGCCGACGATCTCGTAATAGATCCTCGAGTTGTCTCCACTGTCAGCGTCCCGTGCCGTGATCCGCCCGATGACCGTTGGTCCAGAGTTTTCGGTGACGTTGAAGTGGTAGAGTTGTCGGTCGAAAATCGGACTGTTATCATTGACATCGACCACTTTGATGGTTATCTTCGTGATAACCGACAACGGTTTGTTGTCGAGGAATGACGTGGCGACCACGAACACTGGACACTCTGCGAACTCTTCCCGATCCAATGTGTCTCTCGCGGATAGGATCCCACTGATGCTCTCGATGCTCAGATGCTCTTTGCACCTGCTCACAATCGAATACCGTACCCCTTGGCCCTTGGCTTTGAACACCGCCAGCTCCTGGTTCTCGTGCTCGCGAACACTCGTCGATTCCATTTTCTCCTTCCACACCGGAAACTCTTTGCTCGGGTGCAGGTAGAATGTGAACGCAGAAGACGTCGCGTGATCGTTATCGTCGACGACGGTCACTTCGATCGAGAAGAACGACTTCGTGGTGAGCCCCTTCTGGCGAGCGAGAATCTCTCCGTGATCGGTTATCGAGAAGAGATCGGAATCCGTTCCGTTGAGGAAAAACCTCAAGTGATCATTCCTATCTGGGTCGTGAACATCGACGACGTAGAGGAGATCCCCTTCTGCCACGTCATCCGGAACGAAGACGTCCATATTCTCGTTCTCAATCAGCGGTGCGTTGTCGTTCGCGTCGTCGATGAGGACGGTGACGAGGCACTTGGACGACTTCTGTCCGTCCTTCACAACCACCGTCACCACGTACTCCTCTTTCTCCTCTCTGTCCACTCTTCCGGCTACCGTAATCCATCCGGTTGCCACGTCAATCCGGAACGGAACGAGCTCTTTTCCGTCGACCAGCGAGTACTGTAGCTCTGCGTTCTTGTCTCGATCGGTCGCCTGAACTCGGAGAACTCTCGATCCGCTCGGATGGTTCTCGGGGATTCTGACGAAGTAGGAGCGTTGCGTGAACTCGGGAGTGTTGTCGTTGACGTCTTCCACGTGGATGAGAATACGCGAAGAAGCCGTCAACGACGGGACTCCGGCGTCTTTGGCCTCGATCAGCAACTCGTAGAGATCGGATTCCTCGCGATCCAGTGGTGCCAATAGGAGAATGTCACCTGGAAATGGCATGTTTAGGAAGGAATTCTACCGATAAAAAACGAACCAGTAGTTGAATTGACCGCAAACAGACTCGTATTGCCCGAAACGACACTGTAGGCGACCATTCCGTTCTGTCCCTCGTCCAGATCTTCAGCTATCGAACTGCCGATTATCATCGGATAGCCGATCGTCCTCTCCTCCTCCTTCACTCTCAAATGCACGACGTCTCCGGTTATGAATCGTGGCGCTTCGTCGTTCTCATCGGTGACGTGGATGATGACGTCAGTGTGGGAAGGCGGGGAGCCGGCGGATTCTGCGGAAATGTGGATTTTGTACACTTTGACGTCTTCGAAATCCAACGGAGAGTTTGTGAAAATCGTTCCGTCGAATGGGGAGATTGTGAAATTGAAGTCGTTGTGAATCCGGAAGACGACGTCATCTGGGGCACCTTCCAACTGAATCCTCCCGACTTCTGATCCGCGATCCGTCGATTCGCTGACGGAGAACTCAAGAGTTCCGTTGTCGAAAACGAGCGCCTTCGCACTCTTCAGATCCTCGACGCTGATCTTGACTTTGCAGAATCCGCTGCGTTCGGCGTCGAATGAAATCGTCTGTACTTCTAGATCGAAGACGTCGCCGTCTCTCAGAATCCCGTCGTTCATCAGAATCTCGCCGCTCATCGGATCGATGACGAATTGCGCTTTGGGAAGCGATCGTGGAACTATTCTCCACGTGACGTTCTCGGTTGTTGACGTGGATTCCATCTTTCCCAGGACACTGTACTTCTGGGGAATCGTCTCGAAGATCCACACGTCTGAATCCTTGCATCCAACATTTCCACGTGGAGGGACCACGTGGAATTCGATTGTGACGTCATCTGAATTGACAGTGAACGGCGGTCGGTTGTCGTTGATTCGGATCGTCGCATTGAATGATTCCGAAGGGAACGACTTCAGAATAATCTGTCCATCGTCGAGAATCTCCAAATGACCGAATGGATCTCCGTCGACGACGGCGAAATTGGCGTCTGTCGCCACGTCATCCGCGTCTTCCCACAGAAGTTTGTAAACTTTCGAGGTGTCCTTGGCCACTTCAATCCTTCCGGGTGCATTCAGAATCTTCGGCTTGCTGTCGTTGACGTCTCCGACGAAAACGAGAAGATCCCATATCCGATTGGCCGACGGTTCGATCATCTTCGTCTTCAGAAGCGGTGTCTTCTCTCTGTCGAACACGGCCGTCGTTCGAATGACGCCGTCTTGGTCAATCAGAAGACCGCACGTCTGGTCGACGAGCCGGTATTTCGAGATGTGGCCTGAAGGATCCGTATGAGCGGTGTGTTCTATAGAAAGTGGAACTCACTGTTGGGAACAATCCCCACTACAGTTCCAATCGGCTGGCCCTCCTCCACTTCGAACATCAACTCGTTCTCTCGCACTTCGTTCCGATCGTCGCCAGAGTTTCCGAAGAATATGGTCACATTGATCGGAGCACTCAGCTTTCCCTTTTTGACGATTCCCTCCAGATCGTAGAAATTCAAATTGGGCGAGAAGTACTTCTTGGCGTAAACTTCGCTGCGTCGAACGTAGAAGTGCTCGTCGATGACGTCGAGAATGACGTCATCACGGCCGACGGAGATCTTTCCGATCGGAACGTCGGACCGGATCGAGTTCGGAGCGAATATCACAAAGTTCGATTGGGGCAGTTGGAGACGATCTTCGATCACTTCGATGGTCACCTGGGAAACGGAGAAATGAGGAAATGAGCCAAGGGATATGATCTACCTTCGCTTTGGCAATTCCAGTGGGAATGACGGCGATGATCTGGATCTCATTGAGATTCCGGAAGAATCGCTCCTTCAGAAACAGCTCTCCGGTGTCTGCGTCGATGGAAACTTTCGTAGTGCCGACGAGATAATATCGAATGCGATACGCAGATTCGGCAGTCACTCGACCGAACGAAGCACCTGGAAGAAACGACGACGTCAAATCAGAAGACGTCAGTTGGAACAAACCAATGTTGTGGACGGACGAGAGGAGCATCAGCACGTTGTTCGACGCGAACTTGACCTCTTCTGTCGGCGAGTCTTTGATCAGTGTTATCATGAACGGCGTCTTCTTCTTCGATATCAGATCCACGTGGCTCACGAGCTCTGTCTGTGATGGAATCAGAAGCGATCCGTCGTGGATCTGAAGACTCTTCTGATTCTGAAGACTGACGTTCGTGCAGTTGGGCACGATGGAGACAGTTGCCGGTGGAACGATCAAATGGACTGTCGATGGACACTCGGACGTCTTCTCGACTTCTGGATCCGCGACGGTGATGTGAATTACTTTGAAATCGGATGGAGTTTGGAGTGGGCTGGAAATGGAGCAATTAGAGAGTTAGAGCTCTCAGGGGAGGAACTTACCGCTTCGAAGAGGACTCCAGGAAGACGAACGATTCGGTCAAATTGGCAGAACTGTACAGGGATTGGTCTCGAATGAAGAACTGCTCCGTTCCGTTTTCCATTTCGATCGCCTCCGAGATGACTCGGACGATGGTCCATTCGTTCCACTCCTCCGTCAGATTCACTATCATTCCTCCCGCTTCGGTGCTCCCCGAGCTGATCTGCACAACTGCCTGCGCATTGTCGTTTCTTTCAGAGTTCGAGAACTTGACCCGATGCTCGAAGACCTTCTCAGATCCACCGGATCCTTTGACAGTCACATTGAACGGAGCCGTTGACTTTGTCGATTTCTTCAGAATCACGTTGCCCCTCGAATCCACGTTGAATCTCGGATCTTCCGTGCTCCACGTCACAGAATCCGATGACGTCATTTCGATTTTTCCCACTTTCATCCCGGGAAAATCGTTTTTATAGATTTTCACGAGCGGATCCGTCCTTAGTTTGGCCTCGAAATCGGTCGAATTGACTACAGTAACTAGTACAAATGACGTGGCAGAGAGGAGATTCTCCGAGTCCACATTCACTGCTTCCACTGTCAGATTGAGTTTTCCGAACGTCTTCGGCAACTTCTGAATCGTCGTTATCCTCCCGGAGTCCCTGTCCACGTGGAAGTACGTGTTGTAGTTCTTCAACCGATACAGTATCCTTCGGTTTCTCTCTTCCACGTCCTCATCCTCCGCGTGCACAATGGCAACTGTCGTGTTGGGTTTTCCAGATATCTTCGCAGAATAGTACCTCGACCCGAACTGTGGCTCATTATCGTTCACGTCGTCAATGATAAGTGTTCCGGTGCAGTTGGTGGCTTTCCGGGGACTTCCTGAAACCGTCGCTTCAATGAAATCAACCGCTATCTCTCCGATTTCCCTTACCATAATCCTGAACTTCGTACGTGAAACTGTACTTTTGCCTCTTCTCCGCATCGAATTTCACTTTGCTTCTGACGATTCCAGTCGACGATTCCACGTGGATGACGTCATATTCCGAGTCGATCAGTCTGAAAGACATCACTCCATCGGCTCCCGAATCGGCGTCCGATGCGTGAAGTCTGCCGACGACGCCTCCAGAAGCCACGTTTTCAGACACGTGCATTTCGGTGACGTGGCAAGACGGCGGATTGTCGTTGGATCGTCTGACTATCACAGTGACGAGGGATGTTTGGGTGGTGTTTCTGAACAGATCGATAATCAATGTGATCTACTTTTATGTCTAGGTACCTGTCCTCGAGAACGACGGGAAGTGTCATGAAGTCGGTGCCAATCGGTTTTCCCACAAAAATCGATCCATCGGGAAAGACGCCGAGCTCCGATTGAGCATCGGAAGTCGAGTAGACCTGTGCTCTTGGCAATCGGCCAACTACCGTACCCACTGTGACGTTCTGCCACGTGGAGAACGTGTAAGCGCGTTTCAAATGGACCTGAATAGAAGAAAGTTGGAATGAGAGAGAGAGATGGCAGCAGAGAACTCACAGTGGTTTGGGTTGATCGGACGAGCGACTTCGGGACTGATTCCTTGACGACCTTCACGAAGACGTCAGTCTCCAAATAGTTGGTACTCGGCGGCGGGAGACGAACTCTGACGGGCAGATGATAGCTGGTGACGTCATCGGGAAGCTCAGAAGACGTCACGATGATTCCTGGAAGATCAGATGGTTCTCGAGCCCCTCAACTCTCCACTCCACCTACCGTTCGTCGTGTCAATGCGGAAAACATCTGAGTTGATCAGTTCGAAAGTGCACAAATCTGAGCAATTGGTGAGCACGTGAGCCACGAAACTGCCGGCTACCGTATCCTTTTCCACTTCCACGTGGAATTCCTTGTCCACGTGGACGAGCGTCTCACGAGTGAACTGTTTGAAGAAGACGCTCAACGTCTTCGTCGCCGTTCTCTCCACCGGTTTCTGTCCGTCGTTGGCTCCGAATTCCAGGACATACTGCTCTTTTTTCGCGTTCTCCGCGCTTTTCAAAGTGAGAATGTTGATGGATTGGCGGGAAATGAGCGAGAAGATTGAGTTCTCGTTGCCCGATTTCATCCAAATCGTCGCATTTTCCCCTAATGGACCGTCCGGGTCGGTTATCGATAGTATCGCCAGCGTCTTTCCGTTGACGTCTTCCGGTTGGACGACGATGAACGAATAGTCGGCCGGGTAGAATCTGAACTCATTCTGGTCATGACGGACTCTTCTTATCACTTCCCCCACCTGATATTGATATTGGGCTCGTGCTCATTGCCGTAAGCCACACTGACCACCACACTCAGCGTCGTCGCCAGCGGCGGCACTCCAGAATCCCTGGCCTCGACGACGAGTTGGCAACGTGGCAGACACGCGTCCGAAGTGTTGTTCTGCAACGTATCGGGGTCAATTCGCCCACTCAAGTGCTCGCCTTTTTTGTGTTCTCGTCGTCTATTTCCGATACACACACGGTGCGAATGACCAAAAACCCTTTGCAAGAGAGAGCAAATACTCACCCGAGTGACCAGTATGTTGCCTTCCGAGATTGAGAACAACTCGTTTCCGGACCCCAGAATACCGTATTCGATGCGGCCATTGTCTCCCGAATCGGCGTCCGTCGCATTCAGACGGAACAGCCGAGCGCCCGGTTGACCATTCCAGTCTAGGCCGATCGAACGGATTCCAAAGTCGGGCGGATTGTCGTTCGTGTCGAGGATCAGTACGTTGAGAAGGCACGAAGCGCTTCTGGAATCGAACAATTGGGGTCATGCTCTGTCGGTTCCCTCGTCAAAATCAAGGCCACCTCTCGGCGGGGACACGGGTAATGGTGACATATGGGGACGGCTGTTGCAAACCCCGCAATTGAACCCCCTCGACAGGTGGTGACAGTCGGTTTTTGCGCATTTTTATGATCACCGGGCCGCCCGAATCTCTTGATGGGCAGAGATTGGGCACGGTTGTAAACGAGAAAGCGGGAAGTTTAGTATTCGAATGAACACTCACAATGGTGGATTTCCCTGATCTGTGGCAGTGAGTCGCATCGAGAAGACGTCCCTCTGCTCCCTGTCCAACCGTCCGCTCACTTCCAAATAGACGAAGCCGTCGAGTTGAACAATGGCGAACGGCGCCTTCGCGTCCTCCGACTCTATTGTTTCGCTCAACTCGTAGCCTCCGATCGTTCCGTTCCTCCCCTCGTCCGGATCGGTGGCGCCAGAAATTGAGACTCGCCATCCGATGGGTGCGGTTTCCGGAATTTCGATTTTCTAGAAAAAAGAGGGGTAATTGGAGATGAGAGTGTGGTGAGAGTACTTGAACATCGAGTGGAAACTTGGGAACGTTATCATTCACGTCCAGGATATCGATAAGAATGTGAATGATAGAAGGCGGGGAAGTGATGACGAGCATGTCGATGGCATCTTCGGATTCGCGATCGAGAGGCGACGAGACGGACAACTGAAAATGATCTCTTTTCGTCGCAATCAGTTCGAGTAGTCTCACTTCTAGCGTCCGATCGTCGAATCGAATCTTCGAATTGCCGCGCGAAAGCCGATACGTGAATGCGTCGGAGGCGTCCAGACGGCCGATGATCGCGTTGATGGGCGCATCTGAAAGCGTGTACCAGTCAGCTTCTGCATGTCTTCTCAATCCTCAATAATTTCCCTTCATCACACCTCATCGACCGCCACTTTCGAAATGCCACAACCTTCCTGTTTTTTGTCGTCAATTCCCCTAATTACCTAGTCCTCCCCCCACTCCTCTTCAAATAACTGGTCACGTCTTCATGTTTCATGACGGTTTCGATACTCGAAACGTACCTTCGGAAATCGAAAACTTGATCGTCTCTTCGGTGAATTGGCGCGAGAATTTGAATATGAAAAGTAGAAGAAATACGAAACTTTGAAGAGAAGAAGGTATTGCCATCAGGTCGGCATCGATCTGAATTTTGACTAGAGGTGGTAGATCAAAAGAGAGAGCAAAAGAAGAGAAGGCTTCTGGAGTTTCGGGTATCTCCCCTCCTCCTTCACCTCCTTTCGTTTTCGTCTCGGCGGGAAAATGGGGAAATAAATGGGATACAAGAGAGCCTTTTTCGGGCGCCCGCGCGCCTCGATCGACGACATCTTCTGCGGCGGCGACGGACGGACGAAATGAGGTGAAACGGCGAGGAAAGAGGCAGAGAGACGGATTGCATAATTTCATCGGAGGAGGAGGATCATGTTTGTTCGGAAGAGATGGTATCACGGTTATTAAGTGGAACAGGAGGATGACCCGCGAGCGGTAAGCGTTCTTTCCGGAGAGCGACGATGGAAATATTTCGAATTTGAGGCGATTTGGAATCTGATTGATGGGCAGGGGAGGGGCGTGAACGGGGCGCGGAGAGGACAACATTCGAGAGGCGTTTCAAATGGAACGTTCGGACATGGTGACCATTGATAAGTTTCCCATGGTCCGTTCGGGTTGGAGGTCAGAAGACGTCAAAGAATTCTCGAATACATTCAAAATAGGAAGACAAATAAACTTGAATTCGAGCAAATTCGCACGGAATCTGATTGAAGATTGGGGCACGGGAGGGGCGTAAACGGGGCACGGGCAGAACAAAATTGCGACGGACTGATGGTTAGAAGGGTGTCAAAGACAAGAGGAACTTGAATTCGAGATACGGCGCATGGAATATGCTTGAAGAAGGGCAGGTACGGGGCACGAATAGGGCGCGGTTGGAACAAACTTGAGCGTTTCGAATGGAGAGTTTTCACTGTTCCGATTGGGTGGAGTGATGGTCCGAAACAAGACACTGACACCTAGTAAACCGCGTGTTCCCTCCTCCTATCACCTCTATCAATCACTCAAACACGCACTTGAACAAACAGTTTCGGGCGGGCTTAGGTCCCATATGTCTTTCCAAATAAATAACGAGGACGACACAGGTGATGGCGGTTTTCGAATGGCGACGAGGAGGAGGAGGAGGAGGAATTGGCAAATAAACGTGTCGGAATGGGGGGGATTGGATTAGGTTTGGAAGCGAGAGACTGGGGCGCGCGCCGGGAAAATTAGCATATCAAAAAGGACGTATTGGATGAGGGGGGAGGATGAGGAGAGACGGTTTTCCGGTGTGGTTCCGGCGGCGACGGGAGGTGTGAACTACACTTGAGAGAGAGAGAGGCCGCCGTTCCGATTGCAAAGACAATTGGCAGTATGTGTGTGTGAAGGACGGTCTCGAATTGGCGATAGACGCAGTGGAGGGAACGAAGGGACCGCGAGAGCTTGATGAGTAAAAATGGGTTTTCCTGGCGGGGTGAAGCCACAGAATGTATACGGTACTTTGTTTTGAGAGGTCCCAAACTACTAAAATGAACATTCGGGTTCCCGAAGGGCGCAGAAAGAATTACCATCTTGACGATAATCAGGAAAAGGGAACGGGGCAAACGTGAGTGATGGTCGGCTTCTTGTCTTATTGAGTAGAAGAACCATCATGTTGTTCAAGGGGGAACGGGGCAAACGTCGGATTGGGAGGGTTCGGGAGACGTTTTGGAACGGAGATTCATTGCCTGTTACTCAACAGAAAAAGAGAGCAAATTCGTGTGGAAGCCGTCCACCGGAAAGATCAGAAGGACTTGGTCTGAGGTCCTGCTATCAGACACGATGACTTCCGGCGCAGTATGTGCTCTCTCTTTCATCGTGTATTCTTTATAAAACGAACAGTGCGCGAGGGGTGTAATAAGGGGAAACACGGGATAAGTGGCACGTTGGCATGTTTTCGGTGCGCGTGCGCGGGAGGGCTTGAACCTCTTTATTGGATGTGTGGTGTACATGACACCCACTCGACCATTGTCACCTTCCGATCCGCTCATTTACCCTCACTTGAAGGCAGGAAGGAATGAAGGGGGAAGGTGGATTTGTTTCTGTATTGAGGGCGACTGTAGTAGCAGCAGGAACACGAGGGTGGCAATTAGTTTGGGGCCAAATTGAGGGGAAAGAGAGAGAGAGAAGGTTGATTATGTCACACATACCGGAGGGAAGGACGTGGCAAAGTGTACGCAAAGAGGGCAGATAACATCTGATTCGGTTCTCGCGCGCGCGTCTCTAATGGAGTTTCCACGGGTGTCTCTACGAGAGAAAGGGAACCTTTCGAGCTTCAAAGAGAGCGAAAACTGGAGCATCTGTTACCTTTCGGCAGCAATTACTCTCTCTCTCATTTGACCCGTTTTCATAATGACCGACTTCCGGTGGGCCATTGGCTCATTGCCTGGGCAACAAAAACGTGAACAGACCGGGGGAAAGCCGGCCTTGATTGGGCTGTTGTACCAGCCACACACAAAATTAGGCATTCGTGGACACGCGCGAGCGGGCACACAAAAAGACAGGTGGTTTCGGGTCCGGACGGCTTGGCCCGCGACGAAGCGACCTCGAGATTCGCTAATTGATTCACAACTTTTTTGCTGAACAGACGGTCCGTTTGTCGGCGCGAAACACGAAGACGACGACGACTTTGCTGTGTTTGACAATATGCGCGCGAAGGACGGGCGGCGTTGAGATTGGCAATTTGGCAACGAGAAGGCGGCGATTGAGGAGCGGAAAGAGTCGAGACGGGATGACGGGATTCAGTTGGATGATCAGAGAGGGAGATGGATGGTTGACAAGGGGGTTCGACCACTTTTGCTTGAATTTCACTGATATGGTCTTCTGCGTCTCGGAATTTCTCTCGAGTCCAGGAAAAGTTTAGGCACGCAGCGAAATCAGAGTCGAGAAGAGCTTTTGCATTTTAGGATCTTTGTGATCTTCCATTTGAGAAGATTGATTGGTGAGAGAAATGGATGAGAAGCAATGATTCACGAAGAGCCCACCACAAATCAAGTGAGAAGCGTCATGAAAAATGGGCGAATGCGCAGCAGAACGCGGCGGACAGTCGTCATCCATTATTCCGTAAACACGTACTGCCACTGCTCCTTCCTTTTCTTGTGTCAATTCGCGCAGGTGTCCCGTGTCCGTTCGGTCATTTCAACCGAGTGCACCTGCCATCTCAGATATCCCCCCTCTCAACGTGCCCATTGACTTTGAAACGGGGCAGGTGATACTTGGAAAAAATGGAAGAGCGGAGGTGGGAGAAGCTGGTTTTCGTTGGTGGTCGCAGATGCCCAAGGGCTCATTGCATCTGCTATCCAATAGCTTCCTGGATTCCACGATTCCGTGTTTCCCTTGTTCTAGCCTTGTGCACGTTGGTTGACGTCCGACCCAATAACTAGGAGAGTCGTCGAAAATAGTGAGTTCCATTCTACTCAATTGGTTAAGTGCGAACAGTATTTGGGGCTTTCGTTCAAATTGTATGTTACGCATCTCGCGATCATTCGGTCTTTTTTTTGCTAATGCTCATGTGTCACACACGTATTGGAAGAGTGCGAAAAGTATATGGAGTCAATAAAAGCAGGAAGGAGAACACCATGAACACAGTAGAGGACGTAATGAGAGTTGTGTTTGGAGTGAGTTTGGAGTGAGTTTGGGCATATGAAGGAGTGGTCAACATGGAGCAGTTGATGAAAATCATCAGGAAAGCGGCGTTCGCATGACTGTGACGAGTTAAAAGTTTTTGCCGCTTCGAAGTCTTCCGAACAGTAAGCAACAGTTGAGGTTAGTTCTTGACAATTGCGGACAGCTTGTTGAATATTTGAAGAAACTCAAGGTGTTCCTCTTCAAAGTTCCTTTGTTCAGCGTTATGAAGTCAGCTGCGGCTCCTGTTATGCTCCAGGATACAAATATATTCGAGATTCTGGACATTTCGTCGTGTCGAAAAATCTCTGGGATTCTCCGGAAGTTACAAATACTGTTGACAGACAGCAGATAGACGAACAAGGTCTCTCCGACTGCCTGCGTGAGTTTCACAATGTTTTGATTCTGGCCACTCTTCCCTGAAGCACATCGCTCCTGTGGGAGTTCGTGTGGACGACAAACGGGGCAACCGTTTGAAATGAATAGACAATTAACCCGGTGATAAGATATGATAAACAAGACGATAGGTAAAATGTGTCACTTATTCCGTTGTTGGTGAAATAATCAAACGACTAACATTTGAAAGCGAATCTGACTTCTACTTGTTTTATTTGTTTTCTCGAGATGTTCTCATCAATTTCCAGAGTTGAAACCTTGAATTTCAAAGGATTTCGTTTGATTGTTCGTAATATGCCTACTACATTCAGTTTGTTGGGGGTCTTTACGACTAACGACGTGGCAGTTGATGTGCATCTGGCGACAAATGACGTCGTTGAGTAGTCGCACAATGTAATGGTCCAGTCGAGAGACGTTCAATGAGCCCTTTCGTGCACACACCAATCGTTAACACTGTTCGCTATTTCTCGTCCATTGCGCAATCCTTTCCGTGAGTGACGAGTGGATGCGTAGACACATTGTGCTGTGGGTATCGGGTGTCTGATATACATAACACGCGCTCATTTATGCACACCGTTGTTTATGTTTCTCCAGGTGTGGCAAGTTTGGTTGATGGGTGAAGTTTGCACTTCTCCAGTGAAACGGAATCTCTTTTTCACTCAAACTTCCAGACACTGATCGGATTCTGGCGTTTCTATATTCAATTGGAGGCGAGACGAGCAGACGAGAGATGACGTCATTTGCCACGTCAATAGGTGGTCCAGACACAGCCTCTAACAGAAACCGCACCTCCAAGGGTCACCGTCTCCAGTCTCCGTGTACCTGTCTCTCTTTCTCTGTGTCAGTCATCCATCCATCCATTTCCATACTTCGAAACGCCTTCGTTATCGGCGTCATGGCAACGGTTTCCCCCGACGGACGCGGAGGCTCCGAGTATCGCCCATTTCATCTCTCCACTCCATCTGCTTCGCTCGTTTCCCTTTCTTTTCGAAATTTCACAATATCTCTCTGTCTCTCTCTCTCTCCGTCCTTCTCGTGACCAATGTTTTGATAACCTTCTTCCCATTTCCGCCGTCTCCGCTTGTCTCCAAAAACTCGCAAATCAGAAGAAAGTGCTTCTCCTCGTCTCTCCGTCTCTCCCATTTCGCAATACACACCGTCACTGGACCCCACTTCTCCCCTCTGTCCCCCAACACGTACTGTCGTGTCTGGGCTCTCCTCACTCACACACACTCTCTCTCTCCGTCTCCTGGCACCACCACGCCAACTGTAAGGGCCAATTTGTGCATCTCTTCCCTCTCTCTCTCCCTCTTCGCCTCTTCGCTCCCTCTCCGGTGCCACGCGGGTCGTATCGACCGACGACGACGGCGCAGCACACCCCCCGAAGGAAGGCCCTTCGATGGGGGCGGAGTCACGACGTTCCGTCTCTCGATTCGCACACTCTCTCGTCTTTATGCGCGACGGATTATCTGCCAAGAGCACCTCATCTCATTGTCCTCCTACCTCTTCTCCACAACCCTCGCTCATTTCCAGGTACTCACACCTCTGCTTTCGAGATGCCATCCGACCACAATGTCGTGAGAGTCAACAACTATCACTGGAAGCAAGTTCGCTCTCCGTACGGAAGACCGTACATTAAGCAGACCTACATGGTCACCTGGGAGGACAAGACGGCGTGAGTTCTCCCTGTTTGAGGACACCTTCAAGTTCTCGTTTCCAGCAAGCCGAGCCGTGTGAACGCGTTGGACATCACGGCGAACTTGATCAACGAGTACTGGAGCCGCGTCGATGAGCATCTTCGCGAGAAGGCCGCCAACGAGGCGATGGTGAGCACCGAGCAAGGGCTCAGCTACGAGAGGGCCGACAAGAGAATCAAGGCGCTCAAGGCGAAGAACCTGCCGGATGTCTCGCTGCCGCCGTACCACGGATACGATGGACTCGATTATGTGAGTCATTCAGATCGCAATCCGTTCTCATCCATTCGTTTTCCAGGCCATCACGAAAAGAGCCATGGACGCGATCTTCGGGCGCCGTGCGTCAGAGGAATCGGAGCGTTTAGAAGTGAGTTCGGAGAGTTTTCAAGTGAACTGTTGTTTGATTCAGACCAGCGTCGAGCCACAAGGAACCGAGCAAGAAGACAAGCCGGAAACCAGCGACTCGGCCTGAACGCTTCATCTCCAAGCCGCCTCTTCTCGTTTTTCCACAGACACCTGATCGCATATATCCCCCCATTCTCGTGTGTTCTGTCTAATATTCCTATTTGTTTCAATAAAGAGGTTGGCTGAAATATCCGAGTGAGATGATCACGTGTCAAAGTTCGACTTCTTCTCGAGGGACGTTCGTGTTTTCCTCCGCACCGCCCAAAAGTTCTTCTTCTTCTGTTTGCTTTTCCTCCATAACACTCATTTCGAAATCGTCGTCGTCATGTGCCGCTCTGCGTCTCTCGCTCTCTCACTCCGCGGGTCCCCGCGGTTCTTGGCCGCCCCACGGTCCTTTTCCGACTCCATTCTCTGCGCCTCTCTCGATCACACACTCCCTCTCTCCTGACCCCGTCTCTTCTCCTGTGCCACACTTCTCCATCGTCACTCGGTCGCAAGCCTTCGTACCGTCCGAGTGTCTATGCTCTGTCCCGTCTCTATCTGCGTCTCTATTTCTCTGCTCAACCGAGCAGATGGCATCGGATACTATCGGTCCGGCTAACTTTCAAATGCCATTTTGGCTGCGTACCCCTCTCATTCTCTGTGTTTTCGACTCGTTTCGAACTCGCAATAGGCTACTGTAGCACGCGAGAGAATCAGAAAAAACATGAGACGCAGACAATGAATCTATTTTTAAGCATTTTATATTCTATTTATTTACTTGGTTTCGTTTCATCAGTTCACCCACATCAATTCTAGAATAAGAGAAATCAGCGATTTTTGGATACAAATCTGATTTCGTATTTTAACTGCGGTCAATGCTTTGTTTTTTAAATCGCTTGGAAATAAGTAGAATGACATAAACATTTTCCAAACTATCTTCCGCCACCGAAACATCGTGCGAACAATGAGTCACAAAGGACTATCCTCTGGAACCTTCTGAACCGACCACTTCAACTCTCCAGGAACCCTCGTTGAGCTATCTCTTGAATCTGTCTCCTTTCAGATGGAAAGAAAAGAGAAGGCGCCCGAAGAAAAGTGTGAAGTCAAGTGCATTTGTGCGTTCGATCTGGACGCTGAGCGTCAGCAATTCTACCACGTCATCTGGAAAAATTTCGAGAAGTGAGTCTACTTTCAAATACGGCCATGTCGAACTTCAAACGATTTTCACTGCGTACTATCGGATGCCATCGAAACCGCCAACTTTTTGATATCTTCCATCAATCTCGAGTTATAATGATTCTCCGGCAGAGCTCTCCTCAGTTACGGGGTCATTTCGATGGCATCCAATACTACCGTTGCATGAGAACTGAACCAGTGTTGGGTGTCAATTGACGAGACCGCTTATGGTTGAATACTCATAGGTAGGCAACGGATGCACCGAACACTGCGACACATCCGAAGTCCCGTGGTAAACTTCAAGTAATATATTTTGAATTTCAGAGGAGGAACGTGGCAGTACCCAGAGGACCTCACCTCGTACTCCATCAAGAACTTTTGGATCCAAATGACTCGTTTTCTGAAGGAGTTGAACTTGGCCCCGAGACCATTGTCGAAGGAGGATTCGGATCTGAAGACGATGTGCGAGAGGAACTTCACTCTCCGTCGTTTGCTCGACGACGAGGGAATCGAGTTGAAGATGATGGGCGGCGTTGAGGAGGAGAAGGAGGAGGAGAAGGTGGAGGAGGCGGAGGAGATGGAGGAGGTGGAGGAAGAGGAAAAGGAGGAGGAAGGATTGAATGTTGTTGCTTGAATTCAGAATAAACAGTTTCTGGATGAAAAATGCCATGTTCTTTTCATGTTTTTTGCGGTCGGAAGTGCACAAACAGCAGTAACATAGAGCACAGAGAGTTATTCAATCTCTAGAAGCAGCGAACCTCAGAGTTCAGGTCCCGAAGAGACGGGGCACGAAAGAGCGTCTCTCGCCGAAAGGAAGAAGACGTGCTCCAGAAGCCGTCAAACTTCACCTAGTCTTAGATACTCTACGCGAACCGTCGGGTCACCACATTTAATCTCTCGGAGATATATTGGAGACGACGTTTCTCCGCGCTGGACTCGTGAATGGCCAGCCTGATCGGGTCACTCCACCTGCTGCCTCTGGGAAGGTGATCGAGAGGGTCGACACATTGGGAAACGTGCGGTCAGAATGAAGGAATGAGTGTGAACTCCAACAGGAGAATAAATCAAGAGGAAGAATAAATAGTACACTGTTCGGCTGGCTGTGCCTGTTTTTTTTTACTCTGCTCCTAAACCGACTCCGTCAGGAGAATATGTATAAGAAAGATTCCCATGGGAATTGTTCTGTTTCTTGTTATAAATCAAGAACAAAAAGGAAATTATGTCGCTCGGCATCTTGTCCACGTGCCCGGAAATCGGAGGTGTTGAAAATGAAATGTAACTGTGATCACAATGTAATGTTCCAATATGTTACGAAAATTACCACAATTTGTGACCAAAATGTAACTATTTTCTATGCGCTCGATATTTTTGCATCGGACACACATTTGACGATATTTTTTATTTTTTTATTTTAGAAAGTCAAATTTTCTCTCAATTTTTCATAGAAAAATCCATTGAATACCACAATAAAATATCAACACCTCGGAAATCGTTTTAGAAATGGTATATTTAAGAAAAAGTGCCGTTTTCCGGCCCGGTAGGAACACTTTTTCGTCATCGGCATTCCGGATTCTTGATTCCATCCCACCCAGAAGAGCTCTAAAAGACTACCTTACCGGAAATACATTCTCTACTATTCAAGACATTGTTGTGCCTTGGAACGGGCCAATCTGGCAAACTGTGACCTTCTCGATTCGCTCTCAACAAGCAGATCCATTCTTTAGTTCATTCCTCGCCCTCTCCATGCCCCACAACTTATCAACGCCAAAAGAGTTAACATTTCGGTCTCTCACCTCCAAACAAAAACACAATTGCCATTTAGTGTGATGTTTGTCGCGTTCTGCAACTCGTCTCCCTTTCACAGCTCACCGACTCTCTCTTATCACTCAACTCCATTGTTATCAAACAATTCGTCTGTACAGTCATCGTTTCTGTGCTGACAACCTAATCGCATTCCGTGTACTCGACGTTTCTTTCTTTCGCCAGAAATGCGTCGGTTTCTGGTCCTTCTCGTCGTTTTGCTAGCCACTGTTTCGGTCGAATCGAACAAACGGAGACGAGTGTTCAGGGTGAGAAGGTTTCGAGAAGGTGATGATCATGATTTGAGTTCGTTCAGAACCTGGTCCAGCGACTGACACAAGAAGAAGAAATCCCTTCGAATGTCGAAACTCTGTGGTATCGGAACATGCGTTTGGACCACTTCACGTGGGGAGACACGAGGACATTCGACATGAGGTAGATCATTTTCTGTTCGTATCCTGGAAGAGTTCTTTCTAGAATAATGTGGAACAATACCTTCTACAAACCGGGCGGTCCCATCTTCTTCTACACGGGAAACGAGGGAAGTCTTCCGTCTTTCGTCACCGCCACCGGAATGATGTTCGACCTGGCGCCCCAATTCAACGCCTCCATCATCTTCGCCGAGCACCGATTCTACGGAGCGACGCAGCCGTTCAAGAACGACTCCTACTCGACTCTCGCCAATGTCGGCTACTTGACGAGTGAGCAGGCGCTCGCCGATTATGCAGAGTTGCTCACCGAGCTGAAGAGGGACAAGAACCAGTTCGGATTGACGTTCCCGGAGAGCACGAGAGTCATTTCGTTCGGAGGCTCGTACGGTGGAATGCTGTCGGCGTGGTTCCGACAGAAATATCCGCACATTGTGCAGGGCGCGTGGGCCGGATCCGCGCCTCTCATCTACATGCACGGCGGAGGCGTCGACCCGGGAGTCTTCGACAACATCACTTCGAGGACTTATGTGGACAACGGATGCAACCGGGCGATTCTCGCCAACGTCTGGAACGCGACGCTGCGACTCGCGAGCACAGGTTCGCAAGACAAAGCACATCTCTCTCTTCTCTCTCTCTCTCTCTTTATTATCAAAATCAGCGGACGTCAAGAAATCGATGAAAACCGTATGAAAAGTGTTTGAAATTTTTTATTCTTAATGCTACTGAATTTTTTCGTGGCGAGACCCGTGAAAGCAACCCAGAGGGCATCTCGCTATATCCGCTGATTTTGATACTGTCCCTCCTAATCAATTGTTATCACTCAGACTCCGGAAGAGCGTGGCTCAACAGCAACCCCGTGTTCACAATCTCCCCGAAGTCTCCTATCAAAACACAAGACGACGCGTGGAATTTGAACGCCTACCTGAGGTGCCACTAGGGTCTCTTTCCTTTCCGCAAATCCGTCCATTCAGAGAGGCCATCGAGTACATGGCGATGGTCGACTACCCGTACCCGACCTCTTTCCTCAAACCACTGCCAGCGTGGCCTGTCCAGATGGCCTGCGGATACATGAACTCTACGAATGCCACGTTCAGCGATCAGCAACTCGTGAGCATGGTCGGACAGGCGGCCAACATCTACTACAACTACAATCAAGTCTCCAACTTCACCTACTGCATCGACTACTCCGTCTGCGGAGATCAGGGAACTGCGGGACTCGGCAACGATCAGTACGGATGGCCGTGGCAAGAGTGCTCGGAGATCATCATGGCGATGTGTGCCAGCGGCGGAGCCAACGACGTCTTCTGGTCCGAGTGCGGCGACGACATCTATCTGACTCTTCAGCAACAATGTGTGGACACTTTCGGAGGGTGGGCAGAGGGTTCTTCGAGGAGACTCACATCCGTTGTTTCAGACTCGGCTGGAACACTTCCAACTGGAACATTGACGCAGTCAAGACCTTGTACGGATTCGATCTTTCCGGCTCCAGCAATCTGATTCTCACGTGAGGCATCTTTCTGTGATCCAAACCGTGTTGCTTTTACAGTCAAGGACATCTTGATCCGTGGTCTGGAGGTGGTTACACAGCGGATCAGACGAACACGGCTCGTGGAATCTACGTGCTCGAGATCCCCGGATCTGCCCATCATCTCGATCTCCGCCAGCCAAACACTTGCGATCCGAACACAATCACAAACGCCCGGTTCCAGATCGTCGACATTCTGAAGTGCTGGGTCGATCCCAACTGCAATACCATTCCAGTGATTGACGCTCTTCCATCGATCAGCATTCCGAATGGAGAGTGCAAAGATGTCGTTGGAGGTTATCCATGGGGACAGTCGAGGACGAAGACTGCTTCTCAAGCCGGATCATCCTTCCTTGTCGCTGTTTTAGCAGTTTTCTACGCTTTGAATCTTTTCTAATTTAAGACATTTTTTTATTTTAGCGAACTCAAAACTCAATTAATATATAAAACTGAATTGTTTCTCATTTTCTATTTTATATCTGAAACTCGATGAAAAATTATCTACTACAATATCCATGACTACACTGTGCGATATTCACTGCTTGAAGTATTGCTGCTCGACGCGCTTCGTGAACTCGATCAGGTTCGAGTACTTCTTCAGGATGTTGGTGATGTTGGTCAGCGGTAGGCGGACGGTGATCAGAGTGTACATGTGACCGAAGAGAAGGGCGTCCGCTTCTGTCGGCAAATCTCCGGTCAGGTATTTCTGAGTACCCAATTGCGCAGAGAGCGCACGGAACACTTTGTCTGCTTGTTCGCCGACCTCATCCATCGTCTGAAAAATTCTATTTAGCAACGGTTCATTATCAGAAAAACACCTTCGAGTCCCAATCCTTATCGGCGAGCTCTTCGACGATCTTTCTACGCTTCAAGAATGGAAGAACCGAAGACAGAGGCCAATGGTAGACACTTCCGTATCGAAGTTTCGTCACCTTCTCGTACGTCTCGTCGTGTTTCCACAGGACGAACATCTGAAAAAACAACGAGGAGGATAAAAACGGAAAAAAAATATACCTCAACAGTGGTAAGCAAGTGCTCAATCATGGAGATGTTGGCTCTCATATCAGCAACTTGAGTCTCGCTGAGATGCGAAGTCAGAGTGACTCCCTTCTTGTGAACAAAATCGACGATGGCGTTGAATCCAGTGATGAGAGTTTTGTTGATTTTCAGAAGTGGTATGACTCCTGGAAACGAAATGGTGAGTAAAATGTCCAGTGTCTTCACTTACCATCTGGAGAAATGAAATCGACGTTTGGTCGCTGGCGCACATTAAACGGAAGCGAAGTCATCCGAAGGAACGTCTGAACGGCAAGACAATCGGCGAAATCGTACATGAGCGCCTGATCGTCTGTAAAGAAAGAAAGTTTCGCTTATTTTCGAAACTGTAGGCTCACTGAGATAGGGGGTGAAGAGGGAAACATCCTCCCAATCTTGAGCGGCATTCATAGACAACGCATCGGTGACGAGCTGCGTTATGACACCAGCTCCACTCATTTCTGAAACGAACTCAAAATAACGGGTGGTATTTGTGAATTAAGATATTAGATAATGGGTTGAAACCCAGATGAATTTCTGAAATATAGTGAAAAGTGAATATTTATGAAGTCAAAACAAAAGGAAAACATCAACAACGTGGAAAACAACAAACGTAAAAATTAAAAACTGAGATTAAAATCAACAAGTCATCAAGTGCTTTCGTTCTTCTTCTTGAGCCACGGCTTCTCTCCACTCGCCGTCGGTCGACTCTTCCGTTTTGCTTCGAATCCTGATCGCTTGACAGCATTGTGCCTTCCGTTCCGCTCGTTCGTGGCCACTGATGCTTTCAGGCTCTCTAGCGCCTTTGAGTATCTGCAAATAACTCTTTATAAACGGTTATTCTAGAATTTCTATACCTATCCATATCCTTTTCGAACAAATATCCTTCCATCTGCTCTTCAATCGTGTCTCCCCACAGGTTCGTGACTTTGAGCATTTTGATGAATAGTCGCTTCTACAATCACGTTAGTTCTATTGGTGTTTCATTCGAAATCTCACCGATTCTTTGTCTCCTACACTGATAACGTTTCCTTCTTGACCGGCTCTTCCAGTTCTTCCAGCCCTGTGAACGAACAGCTTATCATCAGCTGGTAGATTGTAATTGATCACGCAGTCGACCTTGTTCAAATCAGTTCCTCTTGCCAGCACATCTGAGCAAATCAAAACACGATTCTCGTTTTTGTTGAACTTCTCCAGCATTTTGTATCTTCGTTTTCCGAACAACTGTGCCGTAAAGTAATCCACTTCGAATTCTCCTTTGCAAAGCTCCTTGAGTACGTGAGCCAACCGATTTGACGATGCGACTTCGTTGACGAAAATCAGTGTTCTGTTGAACTTGTTTCTCGAGATCTGGTGATAAACGGCAAGTGGGTGGAATTTGGCGTCGGAAACAACAAGTCGGTGAGAGATGGAAGAGGGAAGAGCAAGCCGACCGGAAACATGATCAACCTGAGCGATTCCGGCAGAAATCTGAAGACACGCCGTTTCGAGAGAGTGGAATAGGGAAAACTTACATCTTTGGCTTTGGTTGCTGTGGCAGAGAACAAACGAGGTCTGAACAAATTCCATAGATGAAGCTCCTCAACGTCTTTGGACAGCGTCGCGGAGAGAACAATCTTTTGAGGTGCCCTCCTCTGTCTGATGACGTCATTCAAGCACGCAACTCTCTCCATTCCTCCACACAGATACTCGACCAGATCCAGCCACTCCTCTCTCATCAGTTTTCCCATTCGATCTGCCTCGTCGACAATCAAATACCGGAGTCGAGAGAGATTGATTGGTGGGGGAATAGTGGAGGTGAGATGTTGGACGAGTCTGGCAGGTGTCGCCACAATGACATTCGGTGGATTTGCAGCCAATTGTCTCGCTTCCTTTTCAAAATCATTGGCTCCGCTCAAGCTGACTACTTTTGCGACGCCCTCTTCACCGTTCCATCGCTTGAACTCATCAACAATTTGCGAGACCAACGTTTGCACGGGAACCAGAATCACTGCGTGTAGAATGTTGGAAGGTTTCGCACCAACAGCAGCAAGGACTGGAAGCACATAACAAATCGTTTTTCCGCTTCCTGTCGGCGCGGCGATTGCTACATCTCGTGGTCGCAGTGGTGGTGGAGAACGGATTTCAGAGAAAAGATTTGGCAAGACAGCGTATTGTACAGGAAACCACGTAGAAATAGTTGAAGGAACTGTGAGATGATCGGGAAGCTCGATTTTCGACAACTTTTCAGACGTAGAGCTGTCAATTGTGGCCGAGAAGGTTGTCGCATTTTGAACCCAAGAACTCGTCACTCTAAATTATCGTTTTTAGCGGCTAGGAGGTCGTCATTTCAAAGGAAACTCACCTTAATGTTTCGAGATTTTTCAACTCTTGATTTCCGAGAACTTTGAAGAGGTTTCTCTCGCCATTCTCGGCGACAGCTTCGTGCCCAACTTCTGCCCCTTCCTCTGTTTCCATTTTCTCGTCGTCTTCTTCTTTCTGGTTTTCAATCTGGCAAAAAAATGAGCATGAGAGTTTATGTTTCGATAAACTGGAAAGCTTACCGCATCTCCGTTCTCCTCCGCTTCTTCGTCATTACTTTCTTCTTCAGTCTCAGCAGCTTCTACCTGTAATTGGTGATGTTTGAGGGGATGATAAATGCACAACAGTTACCTCCTCCTCCATTTTCTCCTCTTTTTCTTCCTGGATTTTCTTCTTTGCCATTTCTGAAAACTTTCTGAGTTTAATTTCCAAGTTCATGAAAAAAATAGTGTAGGTTTTACGATAAACAACGCGCGGTGGCGGAACTTCGGAGCGTCGTCTCTCTCTGCGTCTCTTTGCATTCAGCACTCTCTCGTTTTCAGTTGAAACCGACCGTCAGTCTGCGAAAACTGCAGTTAACTGGCCAGCTGGCCATAGAGCTGACGGAAGATGTGTTTTGAAACAAATTCCTAGATTGAACAAACAGAAAATTTATACAGTAATGATACACGAATAGAGGAAAACATTCAGATAAAACATAATCATTCACGATGAAACTGGAGCCTCATCAGGCTCTTCTTTGACTTTCTCAGCGAGTTTATGGGACACGGCCATGTGTGTTTTCAGAGAATCCTTGTCCTTAAATTGACGTTCACACAATTCGCATTGCACATAAAACTGAGCATTCGGTCCGTAGTGCGTCTTCATGTGGCGGTTGAATTGGAGCGTCTGATCGAAGCGCTTCAGACAGAGATGACACTCGAGATTCGAAGAGTCGTGCACCTGAAAACACGTCGAGGTGAAGGGAAAGAGTCGATAGTCTCCGAACCTTGCTCCGATGGAGAAGGAGCATTTTGGAGCTGCTGAAGTTCTGCTCGCACAGTTCGCAATAAGTCGTCACAAGCGTCTCGGTCACTTTTCGTTTCATCGCCTCTTCACGCTTCTTCTCCTCGACCTGAGATTGAATTTCTCTCTCTAGTTCCCCTTTCTCGTTCTCACATCAATTCCGCAATTCGTCCGAACGATGCCCAGGTCCATGAACAACTTCTTCTTGATATCCCTCCGTTTCTCGGCGTTCCCCCGTGCTCGATCCTTGAATGCGTACGGTTTTCGTGCTTTTGTCACTATTTGTCCATCGGGACCAATCTAGAAAACATGAGAATTCAGATGCAAATTATCAAATGAATAACGAACTTTTTCGTGGGCTCTTCTCTTTCTGACGGGCGGTTCCATCGACGTCACAAACATACTCGCAACGGTGATCGCTGGAATTTCGTTCCGATTTCAGAAGAACAAAGAAAGGGTGTAAAAGCTAACCGTCTTCATAATTCATTTTCGGATCCGGTTGGAGCAGTGTGATTCGTGGAACTTCCGGAGCAATCATCGTCGTCTCATTCTCCTTCAAATTCGCTTTTTCTCTCACTCATCCGTGAAGTGCTCACCTCGAAACAGTTGCATCCGACCGATTCGTGTCCCATTGACTCGCAGAGCTGTCGAGATGCTTTCCGAGTTTCACGGCGTTCCAGGTACTCATTGTACTCTCTAAAGACGGGAAATGCCTGTCTGAAGGGGACGAGGTCGCACCGCAACTTCCGAAAATCCTCCGCAATTTGCACTTCCGGATCCGCCATCAGAGCGAGTCCCAACGCATCTCCGGCCGTTTTGTCCGCTTTTGAGAAGCCAGCTCATTGACAACTGGAGGTCACGTAGCTACGCGTAGAAAATGTTTCAAATGCTCAAAATAATTTAAACATTTATCCGTGGAAAAAAGAACGTCTAGAGTTTACATGAAAAAAAACGGAATAAACATCACACCCAACAAAGAGAGAAAAAAAAGCTTCTTTGGAAAAGGAGATTGGCTCACAAGTACCAAACAGTCGATAAAACTTTGAATTCATAAAATGGAGAGCAATCAATAAATTATTAAATCGAAAAGAGATATCACTGTTTTAGGCGAAGAGGAACGAGTACGGGTATCCGCGGTACTTTGAACGGAAGACGGACAGGAGGAAGGAGAAGAAGACGCAGATGCTAACGAGTCCGATGATGGCAAGAGCTGAAAAAACTGTTGCGTTGGAAAGAAAATTTGACATGAACTCACTGTTTGGTGGGATGTTGAGCAGAGACAACGGGCTGTTCGACTTCTTCTTGTCTTGCTTCTTGTCCTTGTCGTTTGTTTGATCGGCGGCTTCGTTGATGAAAATGAATCCGACAGCAACGAGAGCATAAAGAACGCCAACGATGTAGGTTTCAGCGATCAGTTGGAATTGGGTGGATCCGTGGATGAACGATGGCTCTTTCGTGTTCGGATTGGTGATCATAAATGGTGGTCCACGGATATGGTTCCACATTTGTCCGGACATGAAGATGAAGGTGATGGCAAGGCAAACGACTCCCCACATCGTGCGGTTGAAAAGGAAGTCCAAGCTGTTTCTCTTCATGTACAACATTCCGAGGACCAGCGCAACGAACAGACCAATGACGACTGGAGCGGTGTAATTTGGCGGACGGATCACACGGATTTGGACCTCAGCTTGGTCAGCTACGAATCTAGCGATGGCGTCAGCGTCAAATCCTTGTCTCTGGAAGTCCATCTGCTCTGGGCGCTTCTTAGCTCCAAGTTTCGCTCCAAAGTGATAGAGAATTGGGGCAGTGTTCAAGTTCATCTGCTGGAAGATTTGCGGGGCATCCTCGTAGTCGACGATTCCGAAGAAGACCTTGCGGCGATCACCCTCGGTGCTCGTGTAGCGGTGCGAGTTGGCGACAATCATGAACTCTTCATACGCTGGCCTACAATGGGTTTTTTTTGAGGGGAGGAATCATGAACTCAATAACTCACTTGCAGATCGGGCAGTTGACACCGGGAGACAGGGCAGTAAACATGACGATCATAGAGTAGTTTCTCGGTTGCATGCGCACCAGGTTCTTCCATTTGTCCATGTTGAACTTGACAATCGACTGGCGTGAAGTCAGGTCGATCAAGTTTTGAACTTTCTCCTCGAGAGAAAGCTGTTGGGCCGAGGAGAACATGGCAAATGCCACCACCAGAAGCATAGGTACCAGACACCTCATCTGCAAAAAATTATGATATTAACAAAAAAGGTAATGAGCATTAAAGATATCGAAAAAAAGTATGAAAGCAGATTATTTTAACTGCATGAGAAAAAAAAGATATATAAAGAAAATATTGGAGACACTTTATTGAGTAGCAGTTGATTTTATTGAGATCATCGTTTGCTAGTGGAGAACCCGGCGAAGCCCATCATGGCTTTCATTTCAGGATCGAGACCATCGTTGTCTTCATCTTCCTCCTCGTCTTCCTTCCGGGTGTCTCGCTTCCTTTTTCTTGTATCCGTCTTCTTTTCTTTTTTGAAGTCTGACATTTTTGCTTCCTCTTCTTGAACGTCTTCCAGAAGTTGCTCCACTTGCTGCTCCTTTTTCTCTCGTTCTTCTGAAAACGGAGTATTCACAGTTAATGAAATGGTAAATGACTAACTCTTTTCCTTGAGAAACTTGAATCTTTCTCTGACGTCATCAACTGTACTCTTCTTCGTTTTCATGGACATGCCGATGTTTCTTTGATGGTTCTTTCCGTTGATGTGATCGAGGAAATTGATCGAATCTTTCACGACACAATCGCAGACATCGCAGTAGAATCCACCAGTTTCAGCCGATGGCGTCGCTTTGGTAATAACCACCGATTTGCCAACTTTTGAATCCAAATCAACAGTGTACTCGCGGGCTTTCAGCATTTCTCTCTTCACTTTCGGCTCATCTTTTTTCTTTCGGCCCATTCGAATGTCTTCTGCCTCTTTTTCATCGAGAGCACGCTGATGAGCTTTCAAAGAATATTCCGTCTGAAATGGCATATTAAACTTTTTCCTAACAATTTCTATGATAATACCTCATCCCATGTTCTTCGGTGATTTGTTCCGGCGGCTTGGGAGCCACTCTGCGAATAGAAAGACATCTGAAAATTGAACTGATTGAAAACCGAGAATCGCAACAGAATTTGAAATCATTAAAAAATTTTAAAAGTTTCGATGAAATGACTAACATCTCTTTTTGTTGATTAACACCATTTTGATTTGAGAAAAACAAAATAATGACAAAAAAGAGCAAAGGATTCGTGAGCAAAAACCCTTCTGGCATTTGACGTGGCTAAACATCGAATTGTGTGTGAACACCACCGCTAACCGTACTCTGCGGACAGAACACGCAACTACACGCGCATATGGAAAATCGTCTTGAATAGACCTAACGTAAGCTATTTATTTAAATATGTCAGCAAAAATAGTTGTTTTCTAAATATTTTTTCCCAAAGCGGGAACGGCAAAAAAAGGAAAATAAATGCTGCTTCAAAATCATTTTGTTCCTGTTGGCCCGGTTGAAATCCATAAAATCGGAAGTAGTGACTCTCACATCTCCATAAGCCTCACAACTCGACGGAGAGCCTTTCAGAGTCGTCGAAATCGCACTCAATCCTTCCAATTCCACTCTTCTCCCAATTGTTCTCATCCTAATTCTCCGGTGTACTCGTCTCCTTATTCTTTCCCCTCTTAGAAGATGTGATCCACCTTTATGTCAATAGTGTTGAGTGTCAAATACAGAACGAATTTATTCATTAATAAAATCAGTGTACAGTATTCAAAGACAACATGCAGATATACTATCAAACTTCTCGTTCTTGCACAGAAGCGTAAATTGACGTTAAAATTAGAAGGAACTGTAGTTTACTATTAGAGTGTGGAATTTCTATTGAATAAGTCGATTCTGATGACTGGACGAAGGGATATTGAGAGAAATACTCGACTACTGCGTCGCGGTCTTCGAATTCAATTCGCGTAATGTTTAAATATTTGAAGTTAACACCGTGTTTGAGAGCGTTCTGAAAGATAATTTTGTTATCACAAGTGTTTTATCATTGACTAACCTCCACGATTATCTGGATCTGTTTGGCAGTCAATTTCGGTTGTCTCAGATCGAGACTTCGAAAATGGCCCATTTCATGGATCGGATAGTAATCGGCTTTAAAGACCAATCGATTAGCCTGCTTCCAATGTTCAGACTCTGTGAGTCTGTCCATTGGTCCATGTCCTGGATGAAGCATCACACACAGATCCGTGATTGTCTTCGATTCGATCTTAGACAGGATATGCAGAAACTGATCCACGTGCAGCGGGAACTCGAAACTGATGCCTCCGACATTCAATTTATGATCCAATGAGTTGAAGAACTGCAGAATGCTGGTCCACAACACAGCCTCATCCAGGATTCTTTGGTCCACATTGTATTCGGGATCCCAATAAGCCGATCGAAAATTCAAAAACCATGTCTTGACTTTCGAATTTTTGAGAAGCGTCGAGAGATCACGAACAGCCGCCGAGATGTGATCGTGTCCTTCGACCAACTTCTCCCAATCTCCGTCTCTTATCACATGTCCTTCCGGATGGAAGTGATATTCGATCAGAATATGCGTCCATTGATATTTGTCCGTTAGCGGTTGTTTTCTGAGCCCAGTGAACATCAGTGTAGTGACGTTCTCCCTCACCAGCACTTTAATAGAATCATACTCCGCTGCCGTATTGTCGACAATATTGCGCAACTGTTTGGAGCACTTTCTCAGTGATAATCTGAAAATATCTGGTTCCAGCCTCCGATGACAACTGAACACAAACCTCGAGCGAGTATCAGACGAAACGATGATTTGATTCATCACATTCCACGGCATATGGGACAGAATCGGCGACGGTTTCATGGTTATTGGACAGAATTCGGGGGGAAAGAGCACGAAAATCAATGCACTGCGGAGGCACGTACGCTTTCTGTGGACTGGGGAGGCACAACGATCGATAGTAACCTTGACCAGGGGGGACCATTGAAGGAACACATACAAGGGGGCAGCTGACCGGAGGGGGTTGCCGGAGGCCGGAGAGCGTTGCCGACAACGGGGCGGTCTGCTGCCTCTTCTAAATTTGTTTAGTTTGAAAAAATTGATTCCTTTTGAGATTTTCATTTTCAAATGAATTTCGATTTTCTTTGTCTCTGGGAGACAAACTGGAAGATACCGTATTCACTCGAATAGAGAGGCACCCCCAAACGCTGCCGGAGAACCGGTATATCTCGAGATTGATAACATATACGAAAAAGTGGTCAACGGCAAACTTGTAGATCAAAACTAGGACTACAAGTTTGCTGTTGACCACTTTTTGATATCTCTTATCAATAACGAGATATAATGATTATCCGGCAACGTTCGGAGTGCCATTCTATTCGAGTAAATACAGTAATTGAAAACGAATTGATCCTGTTTTGTAATCAATCTGCCGAAGTCTCCCCAAAAATCACTGGGAATTTATGCCCAATTTCGTTAAATGCGTGTTTCTCAGTGGAAACTTCTCCTGATTGTGTTCAAAAAGCGAAAAGTTTGTCATGTACTGATTGGTTTATCGGGTGAACATATCAAAAACATGCGTTCAAATGTGCATTCAATTCTACAATTCAGCTTTGTTTCACCTCCAAAAAGCGGTATAGTTTTCAATGAAAACAACGAAGATATGTAACATTTTCAATTAAAAAAGAAGAAAAGAATGGAAATTTGTAGAAAATGAATTACAGTGTCTGGACGGGAGGAGAGAAGAGAAAACGGAGGAGATCATTGAATCCCAAGAAGCTTTCAGAGTAAAGATTGAAAATTTGCATAGAAAAATAAGGAAAAGTGTGAGGGGAGACCCGTCGAAAGGGCGGAATGGTCCTTTCAGGTCGGAAGAAAAGAGCCTTTGTTCACCGATTAAATTGCAGACAAGAGAGAGTGGGAGGGGAACGAAAAGTGGGCGAGAAGTGACCGGAACGAGAGAGAGAAAAGCGAGGAAATGAGAGGCGAGTCGAGGAATCACGTGGAACTTTGCTCGTTCTGCTCGTCGTGATTCGACTCTTCGTCCGACACCGCCTCTCCCTTCACCTCCTTCTTGTGCTTCATTCGGCGGTTTTGGAACCAGATCTTCACCTGCAAATTGCGTTAAGTTTGAAATGTTGATTTGTAAAATATCTGATATTCTGACTATTTTGATACACGCCGCCCGTCTCGATCTCCTTTGCACACTCTTCGTTTCTCTCGTTAAGAACATACTTTTTACTGTAATTTTCACACTAGAATGATGCAAATGCTCCTTTTTTGCGCGTCCCAAACAAATTCATTACAAAAATCCTTATTTCTCCATCGATTTATTTTGGTGGAAATTCGGCGGAAACAGTTCACAAAGAAGTCAGATCCGAAGTTTCGGTCGGAAAGAATCACGAAAAATGTTTTTGGCGAAACGAAAGATATTCGGAATCAGCGTATTTTTTACTAGATACATGGACTGTTTAAAACAATTTTCCGCAAAACAATACATTTTTTCGATTACATTTCGATTAGTTTTGTGGCTGTTCAATTAATTTTAGAAAAATGCACTGAACCCGAATATGTCAGATCGTCAGGATGGAAAGCAGAAAACAGAACATTTAGCTAATGTTAATCCCTGAAAAAGTACTGATTTTCTTTGCAAAAAACGGAACAATTCCGTTGATTTTCAAATCCCTCCTAATTCTCGAAAACGTCTTCTTTTCGAGAGTCGTCCAAAACGTGTCCCTCTCTCTCTTTTCGCCTCCTTCTTTGACTTTTCTTTGGCGGCGGCGTCACTTCAAAAGAGACCGCCCCTCCCGCCGCCACGAAGATCTCCCTCACACATGCCGTTTTTTTGAGGCGAAAGGGAATTTCCGGGGGCGTTTCAAGAGGCACAAATCTTTAGGGGTGGTCTGCCTATTACGTTTTTTTTTCTATTGAAACGACGAGATGAAAAGAAACAACAATTCGGATGGAATTCGATAGCAAGAGATTTCAGAGATATCGTTCAGTGGTTTTCTTTCGCTCGATTGGAAAACGTTCCCTATTCGCAAGAGGTTAACCGGTTTGAGCTCTCGGTACCTTCTGTCCAATGATGTTGTTAGACTATCGAAATGATCTCTTTGTTGAGAATTTGATGAAGAAACGAAAGAATGAACACTTTCAACAGACTGCTGAGTGATTCGTTTCGTGGATACCGTCAGTGGTGGTGATCAATTCGTTTCGAAATTTAATGAATTGCATTAATGAAAGGTGTCAAAACGTTGGCAACTCATCAGTCAGTGAACTCCCGGAACTCATCCAAACAAGCCTTTCGGTTCAAAAGTTCCCAAAAACCGAGTCATCTGGGGTGAGCCCACGAACCTGTCTCTCGGTGAGATGCAACGTCTCCGAGATCTCCTGTCGTCGTTTCCTCGTCAAGTACTTGTGGTAGTGGAACTCCTTCTCGAGCTCCAGCGTTTGGCTCCGCGAGTACGTCTGACGCGTTCTCTTCGATTCGCCGCCTTTGACGCCTGGAAATGGGAACGTTTTGATAGAGAAGAGAACGGGGAAATGGAGTGGTGGAGGAGGGAAAATGGTTTCATTTCAGGATCAGAACGAAGGAAACTCATCAGACTCTATGCTACCGAAGAGGTCTCTTTGCCTGCTTTCTTCTTCGATTCGAGGACCCTTTAGTGAACCTTATCATCTCATAAACATTCGGAAACAATTGATAACAGCTGATTCACTTCCGTCGCCTACAGTAATCTTCTGGCCAGCCTCCGATCGGTCCGATTGGTCGGTCAGTTGTCATTCCCCCCCCTCCCGGCCCGTCCGCTCGTATTTCATTATTGCCGAATCGCCCCTTTGTCTTATCGTCGCGCCGACTTCATAACAGTTGTCGTTCCGGGCGGTCTGGAGGGGGAGAAGGCCATATCACACCTTTCCTCTCCAACTTCTTCCCCCGAATTGTTGTCATGATTGGAGGAATGGATTGGATGGGAAGAGAGGGAGAGAGAGGGAGAGAGAGCATAACGATCAAGTGGTTATGGATTCGGGGTGGTTGAGGTGGAAGAGATGAGGAGAATCCACAGGAAGACAAGGGAGCACCCACAATTCTTCTCAACGTTCCCTTTCTCTCGATGGACAAGGAGTGTTTTTTCATCGAGATCGTGATAAGGAAACGAAAAGAGAAAGTCAAGAGGAAGTCATAAAACTCGAAAGGAAATGTTTCCGTTTTCCCGCAAAAGACAACAAAAAACAGAAGAAGAAGAACTGTTGGTGGTCTCTAGAGCTTCTGTCGTCATTTCAAACACGCTCTACTGCACTTTCATGGCCCTACTCCGATTGCAGAGATACGTGGATTCCACGTGGCATCGTATCCTATTACTGTTCTGTCATTCATGCTCCAAACTCAATCATAATGGCTGGAAACACTCGAGAACATGAGATACACTTTCATGTGGAATCCACGTAATCCTCGAATCAGTACTTGATCGTGGCAATACAGTTTCGAACACCCGAATAAGCTCTTTTCTCAATTCGGCGAAGAAAAGGAAAAAAGGGAATCAATCGATTAAAAACAATCGGGGGAAGTCGGAGAAGAACACCTTCGGAAGTCGTCAAAGTGACAGTGAGGAAGAGAAATGGATCTATCCCCTTCGCGAAGTTTTCAATCGACTCAACACTTTCGGCAATGGAAACAGAACGTCCTCTCGGTCGGAAAAGAGGTTTGAATGGAGACATGAACCCTGCGAAATCCCCAGAAGACCGCCCGTCCGTCGGTCAATACTCCGTCTGCTCGGCCTCTCTCCCCCCCCGGCTACCGTAATCCGAAATGCTGTCCGAACCCCTCTGAATTTCCAATTTTTCTTCGCAACACCCCCTCGCTCTCTTCATTTTCGCTCCTCATTAAAATGCAACCATCTGTCTATTGTCCTCCGGAAAAAGACACGTCTCAATCTTCGGCCCCACACCGATTCCTTCGAATTCGCCTACTGTAGTCGATGAACGTCCATTGTTTACACACATCCTCCTGCTACAGTACCACTACTCAAAAGTGCATACAACGCCTCGGAACCTGTCCTTTTTCGACGCTTTCGCGGCGTTCCCTCCTTCGTTCCTTGCCGCTCCTCCGATTGCAGACTTTGATTAGACGAAAAGTTTCGTCGCGTTCTGACGACTACTGTAGCCGTCTGACGGTCTGCGTCTCTCTCTTGAGATTTTTGCGAAGAGAGAACATAAATCAAGGGCGATGATTGAGAAAAATGAGAGACGATTGATTGGCAACGGAAGCGAGTGGTGATAACTCAGAAGATGCCCGATGTGTTGCTGTGTCATGAACACGGCTTCCCCCCGATTGAAGAGAACAAATAACGATGCGACACATGTATTCAGCTATCACGCAATCGATCAAACTTCAAATTTATGCCGCTTCTTTAGCGAAAATCGTTCAACTTTTGCCGGAAAAACTGCAATTTGAGAACGGGGGGAATGGCAGCGGTAAGAGATTTGGCATCAGTAACTCGGGAAACCATAGGAAAAAAGGCCGAATGAGAAATAACTCATGCCTACTTACTATAAACGTGGGAGCAAGCAATTTCGCAATTTTCACTGAATGGCGAAACTTTTCTCCAATATTTATTAATTTTTATTATTACTGACGTTTTTATTTTGTACTTGCTGCATTGTGCTGGCTACGAATATGTATTGAACACTCCAAATGATAGTTTTTCCGAAATTCCACCGATGATGACCTTTTCGTCGACTCATCGCGATGTTTGTGTGAGATTCCTCATTTCGTGATAACTTGGCCCAAGTTACTTGGGGGCAGAAAAATCGCTGATTTTGACGAAAACCCCAATTTTTTCGTTTTTTACAAGTAAAATAGGCTACTGTTGATCGGTGATTGCGTACTCATGTACATACCGTACTATATTTTCTAACTTTCAGCTTTTGAGCAATCGCGAACGGCGGAGAAATAAAAATAATTCCACAGAGAACTGGATTTTGCGAGCAAAAAAAACCCAAATTTCATAAATACGAAGTGGCAAAAAAACCACAACACACTCGTTTTGATTTTTGATGAAAGCCAGATCATCTATTGAACTTGTTTATCAATCAATAGATCACCTCCCCCCGTCAAGTACACCGTGTTCCCACTGGTTCGTTTACACTCTCCTCTAATCCGCTCTCTCCCAAGTGACAACTCGTCGTCCCTAATCCGGCTCCCTCTGCTCTCTTCCCCTACCGTCCCGTCACTTTTCTCTTCCGTTGCTCGACCGTAAATCAGCAGATTAGAAGGCGACAAGCCGCGCGTGCTGCTGCTGCTGCTGCGCCTCCTGGAGCAGCTGCCGAGTCGTAAACGCAGGTCATCCGGCGGCGGCGCGATCCGATCCGACCGCAAACATTTTGACAAGTCGGTGTCGTGTAGTACAACTTCTTGTTCTTCTTCTTCTCGTTGTTGTTGTTGTTGTAGTTTAGTAGAGGGCGGCTCTCGATTATAAATCAGTTGCGGAGCACATCACCGTCCCCGCACCCATCTCTCGTTCGCTCCCGGGCTCCTCCTCGCAAGCGAAATTCGCGCTGGTTTCCTGGCACGGCGGCAAACATCAAAGGCGTCGGAAAATAAATGATCGGGAAAGAAGAGAAGAGGCGGCGGCGAACGAGAGAAGCGCGAGAGGCGAGCCGCCGAGGCTCCGTATTTACGTGTCTTCTTCTTCTTCGTTTTCTCATGCTTTTCGAGGAGCGAAATGGAAGAAAAAACGGCCGACCGGAAGAGGAGCCCCGGAAGAGTTTTGCATGCGTGTCTGTGGGTGATTGTGAGTCATTCGTCTATTTTCAGCAGTTTCGAATTCGAAGGAGAAGTGAGCTGTTGAGAGCTGATGTGATTCATTGAAGAACCTGTCTTCTCCGAACACATGTTCTTGTTGTCGTCGACACGGGTTCTTTCTGTCGCGTGATGACTAATTTGACCACTGATAACACTCTATTGATTAATTGCCTAACATGATCAGTTCGGGCGAGAGTGGACTCTGTAGCTGCGGTGTCTGTGCGGGTCCCGCCGCGAAAGAGAGAGCAAACTTCTGAGACGCAGACGGTTTCAGAACTAATTACGTGTGAACGCATACTGACAGTTCCTTAAACTACAGAGCCACAATGAATCGTGGGCAGCGATTATGACCGAACTTTTGCTCTACGCTTCTTGACCATGAGCACAATTTTCCATGGGTAACTCTTTTCCAATCGCACTCTATCAATTTCTCGTGTAGAATTAAATTCTTTGGCGACGAGGGAAGATTTAGCAGACCCAATGAAGATTACGCAGACCCAAGTCAGAGTTAGCAGACCCACGTTCAAGTCAGTTTTCGCTAGATTTTTAGCATTTCGATACCTTTTCTGATCATCCCTACTACGTCAACTGCCGGAAAGCTTCCTCTCGAACCCCCTCCCAGTAATTCCCATTAGTACAGTTTCCGAAATACACAAAGTTGCCACGACCACACACACACACTCACTCACTCAATTTGACCTTCTCCTCGTGTTTCGTCTCTTCCTCCCGGGACACAATCATAAATAAATCAAAAATTGCAGTCGACGACTGCGGTGGTGGCGGGGATGATTCCAAAAGAGGCCGCCTTGTCGCCATATTTTCGGCCCCACCGCCATGTAAAGGCCCTCCTCGAAGAGGCAGATAAGAATCGAAAAAGTGTGCCCCTCGTCTCTTCACACCTTTTTGGCGGTCATTACCCCCGCTCTCTCAATCGGCGCCTCTTCCTCCGACAACAAAATTGAAATGACCCATATGTGTTGTTTCAATGCGTCGTTAAAATGAGTGAAATCTGTTGGGGGATTGAACGACCGGAAAAGAGAAACACAACTGACCGCCCATCTTCATCCACGGGAACACCGGCTGCGAGATGGTCTGCATCGAGGTCCGCGTCTCGCCAAAGTTCGCCGACGTCGCTTGAAGCGGATTGTAGGTGAAGCTGGAAGGGAATGAATGAGAAGAAGGAAAGGATTGACAGGACTCACGGATTCGCGTTGTCCATCCATCCGGCAGCGAGCATGTGCTTCATGTTGTTCATGTACGTGTGGTTGTACAGCTCGTACGTCTGAAACTGTGGACTGTCAGCCATGAGAGGTCTGGGGATCAGAAAGCGTTCCATCCTCTCGTTCATCTACATTTCGGAAAACAAGCTGTTCCTCGAGACTCTTGACAGTTACAGGACCTAACAACCAAACACACAGCCGTCGGAAAAACCGCTCACCTTCAAATTATTGGCTGCTGCGGCGGCGGCAGCGTTCGACGACGCCGTCGAAGAGGCAGATGTGGAGTTGGAAGCGGCCTGAGCAGTGGCGGTGCCAGCGCCCGCCCAGTACGACTCGTCGCCCGTCCATCCCGGATACATGCTCATTTACGTGACAGGAGAGGGAAGGTGTGGATGATGATGATTGGGGAGTGAGGAGGAGGAGTGCGTGAGCCGAGACGGGAAGATGCTCAGGGGGGAAGGGGGCTCTTTCTGGAATTGAGATGGTAATTGAGGGGTTCGAATGGTTCGGATTGAGAATGGAAAGGAGAAACGGAGAGAAGAGAGAAGGTTCATGGGAAGGTGGGAACGACTGACGAATCTCATGATCATATTTCAATTTGACGAGCGGTTGATGATTGAATGATAACGATAAGAGGCAATGTGACGCAAGGCTACAGAAGAACTGATGACGTTGGCAAGAGGAGGAACTGCAGGTGTCGAGGATCCACCTGATTCCGAGACAGCTGATCGTCGGGAGGTCTCATCAATTCTGCAACATCCTCTAACTACCGCCGATAAGTGGCTACTTGGCTTTTGGCCCATAAAACAGATAAACCATCGGATGAATGGGTCTCGAAGACACCGGTGAGGTGGCAGCAGCCGTTAGCGCCAGCAGCACCAGCAGCAGCAGTATCGGGTCTATTAATTGAGATATATATGTATAAATGAATGGAGGAAGACGATGAATTGGTAGGAGAATGGGGCAGAGAAGCGAGTGAAATATGTTGGGCGCCTGATGAAATATTGGCCCGCGGACCGGGCGGCCGACTGGTTGCCGAAAGAACGCGAAAGTGGGCGGGGCGTCGCGACGATCGAACTGGCCAATGGGGCGCGGCGAGGGCGGGGTGGGGGAAGGAGAAGAAGCCCCCGCGGCGGCGGGAAGGGGGCGACGATTTATGGAAGAGAATCATAATATTTGGATAAGGAGCCATCGGAGGGCAGAAGGAGCACAAGAGGGCGACGCTTTATGGCTCTCGAGGAGACGTGTTCTGAATGGATAGAAGAGGACGGATGGAACAGTGTCTTTTTCAGCGGAGTTCTCCAAGTTCCCAGCGCCTCTCTCTCCCATTCCCCCGCCTCCTAATCCTCCCATTCACACATAATTAGTCGGCTCCGAAGCTCTCTTCTCACCCATCCTCAGTGCCATTCTCGACCGCAAAGCGCCTCATTTAAAAGTGCTCCGCGACGAACAAACGGCTTTTTTTGAGAACGGAATCAAAATGAAAAGGAATGTGGAATGGTGAGGAGATGAGGTTGGAAATGGTTGATATAACTGATTTGAGTGATTAGAAGAATGAGGGAGAAGGAAGTGAACTGGAAACTATCATTATGAAATCATTCGGATCCGAGTGGAGATTCCGAGCACTTCATTGGCGGCACAGATATAAACTCGTATCATTTGTTGATTTTACGAGCATCAAATCATTCGAATTTTCAACATGAGCACAGGAATCCGCGATTTCTCAACTCATCGGAATCGGGAATTTACACTGAAAACAGTCGGATCTAAAAGGCGCATGTGCTTATTCACAGGAAATATCTCGCAGAGATCGGCTTTTTCAACTGAAATTCGTTGAGTTTTCGACTAAACTCGGTTAATTTACCGAGAGATGCGTTGGGAGAATTCACCGAATTCGGAAATTCCATAAGATTTATGCAAGGGCGGAGAAATAGCCAAATTTCGGTGAAATAACTGAATTCGGTCATTTCGCCGAGAATTGCATAGGGTGAAATAATACATAAGCTTCTCGGAGACTTCGTAGGTAACCCTTGCGATGTGAAACTCGAAACTGATTGTGAGACGTAACTCAGTTGCTCATCCAGTAAAAAAAGAGCTAAACTATTTGAAATCCTAACAGAAAACACTCCACTCACTCACCGACCACCGCAAGATGCCAACGAGGGAGGCACCGAAATGAACCGCTGCGAATGGAATGCGAATCGAATTTGAATTTTCCAGAGAGCGTCTCCTTCTCCTTCTCAACCCCAATCCCGTGCCTATTAGTCACCCGCTTTCATGTTTCGCCGCCTCATTGCCAAAAACAGAACAAACGCACAGACCACCTGGAATTTAAAAGACGCTCTCTCCCGGGAGAGACAGACGCGCGCGCGCGCCGGCCCTATTCGTGCCCCGAGAACGGAAATGCGCGGCACGCCTTTGAAGTGGGCGCGGATCGGTGAGTAAGCCGCCTGCAAACCGTCCTCCCACTGTATTCTTCGTTCAGTTCAGCGCTTCTTCTACAGTTGCACCTCCCGCATTTTATAACCCCCGCTTGACACTTTCCTCTTTTGTGTTGTGCCCGCTTCTTGTTTTATGCTCCGTCGAACCCCCACAAAAGAAGGCGCCACTTTAAAGTGTTTTGCAGAGAAAAATAGAGAAAAATGGAGAATAGGAGAGAGAACAGATACGGTAGTTGGTGGGAATTCGATAGAAGATAGGACGGTTTTTTGTGAACTATGGGTGGGTTCTCACGAGAATCGAAGGGTGATTGGATTGATTGTAGAATAGGTGATTGAGAGTGAAATGGTTGAGTGTGTGTGAGAGAGAGAGAGAGTCGTCGAGAAATGACAGGGGAAATGATAGGGTCTCTGGTACCTAATGAACTAATCGGATCCCTGAATTTTCCAATAGTTACATACCCCTTCAAAATGAATTTCCGGAATCAGTTCTACTATCAGAAGACGTTCTGGACTAGTGATTTTCAACAAAACCCCTTGATTTTCTTTCTAAAAATCAATCAAGAGAGCATTGTCTAAATACAGGGTGCCGCACGAATATGCAACGTTTTGACACTGTAGCGTATTTTCTCGAAGAGAGGTGCACCCCCAAACGCTCCAGAAGAAGCATTATATCTCGGGATTGATAAGATATATCAAAAAGTTATCAACAGCAAACTTGTAGTCCTAGTTGTGATCTACAAGTTTGCAGTTGACAACTAATTGATATCTCTTATCAGTCTTGTGATATAATGATTCTCCGGAAGAGCTCTGCTAGGTCGCGGGGCCATTTCCATGGCTTCCGATAGCTCTTATGCGCTGCCGTGTATTTGTTGAAATGCTGAAATTAACATCGGTTTGAAAGCAAAGATCCTACTTTTTCGAATGGGCAGAATTAGACAAAAATCGAATATCCGAACATAACCAAGTCATAGACCATTGAATTTTGAAGAGAAAAGAGCATAATGAAAACCGAAAAGTGTTGAAAACCCGAAACTAATACCGACGATAGAATATATTACGGTAGTGTTCGTCGTCGATTCGACACAAAACGACTCGCGATCCGCCACTAAATCATGTGTTAATCGCACCCAACTGACTAAGTGTTTATGATCATCCCCCGACTATTGTGGGCGTGGTGGAGACAGTCGTAAAACTGTAGTGTTGGCAGAGATGTTCGTCTCTCCAATCATTCCTCATCTCTTTTCATTTCCTCTTCTCCTGAGCAACTCGTGTTGTATCTGTGTGCTCCTCTCTGTCGATATCGTCGTAAAACACTCATAAAACGTGATTGATTTAGTGGTTTCTCTATAGAATCAGTCGCCCCTCCCGACACACGCCGAGGTGTTTACGACTCGACGAGCAGCCCCGGCGCATGGTTAACACGTTGGCGTTGGGGCTGTAAACGGACATATGGACGGTGGTGTCGAGTGACAAAGAGAGCCGCCGCAGAAACTTGACGACAATGTGCGCGAGCACAAGAACCACACGAGTAAACA